>JAUIMM010000043.1:1882500-2482500 GCA_031769625.1 Taudactylus pleione
TGTGCTACTTGCCCTCAGGATTTATGAGAATCTTACCTGTTCTCTCCGGAAATCGGAATCCTTGTTTGTTATTTATGGTTAATGGCCTGCCAATAAACAAACTTTGGCTAGATGGCTTCAAATTACTATCTCTGAGGCTTACATTCATGAGGGCCTTCCAGTCCCGCCCTCTGTTACTGCTCATTCTACTCGGTCTGTGAGCCCTTCATGGGCAGCTCGTCGTGGTGCCTCAGCTTTACAGTTTTATAAGGCGGCCACGTGGTCTTCTATTCAGACTTTTTTTTAAGTATTACTATTGTGATACCTTTGCCACTCAGTAATGGTAGTGCCCCTTTTGCAGTGGCCATGGTAGTGGTAGTGCCCCTTATGCAGTGCCCTCAGTAGTAGTGCCCAGTAGTGGTAGTGCCCCTTATGCAGTGCCCACAGTGATAGTGTCCCTTATTCATTGCCCCCAATAGTGGTGCCCCTTATGCAGTGCCCCTTATGCAGTTCCCCTAGTAGTGGTGCCCTTTATGAAGTGCCCCTTATTCAGTGCCTCCAGTAGTGGTGCCCTTTATGCAGAGCCCACAGTAGTGGTAGTGCCCCTTATTCAGTTCCCCCAGGAATGGTGCCCTTTATGCAGTGCCCCCAGGAGTGGTGCCCCCCATAGTAATGCCCCCTGTGTATTGCCCCCAGTAGTAATGCCCCCAGTAGTAGTGCCCCCTGTGTAATGCCCACAGTAGTAGTGCCCCGTGTAATGCTCCCAGTAGTAATGCCCCCCATAGTAATGCCCCCTGTGTATTGCCCCCAGTAGTAATGCCCCCAGTAGTAGTGCCCCCTGTGTAATGCCCACAGTAGTAGTGCCCCGTGTAATGCTCCCAGTACTAATGCCCCTAGTAGTAGTGCCCCCATAAAAAAAAAAACATACTTACCTTAAACCCCGCTTCTGCGTGGCTCCAGTCCGCCTGGCTGGTCCGAGTCTTCTGAAGTTGTTATGGGAGAGACGTCATGACGTCTCTCCCATAGTGCCCGTGGGGGGAGCAGAGCCGGAAGCCGGAGCTCAAGTGTGAGCTCCAACCTCCGGCTGCCACTAATGCTGCGTGGAGGGAGCCGGGCGCCAACAAAATTTCAACGGGCACCCAGCAAATGGAGCCTCCCTGCGGCGCCTGTCTAAGGTGGCTCGGAGGAGGCGAAACTGGTTCCGTCTCCAAATAGAAGTGACGGAACGCAGTTCCACCCCACTTTAAACCCTGGGTATGGATGACTTGTTGCCCTCTGCTCTCCAATTCTATGTTAATAATGTACTGTAGGTGTGCTGGCAATGGTTTGGATAGCCTAATGATGGATGGGCCTCATCACCACCTGCTTTCGGATGGCGTTGACTAAATGTACTGTTGGCCATGAACGCTTTATGTATGACAGCAGCAAGTGTCTCCCTAAGGCCCCCATTTATTACTGTGATACAAACGAAAAATCCTAACGCTGCCAGTGACGGGAGCAGAGGAGTAGCTAGGTGCCATGGTGCCTGGAGCAAGGGTATGGAGCATTCCCCGTACTAAATTGGGGGCGTGGCCAACATGTGGGGGGATGTTACAATTGAAAATAAAAAATATTTTAAAATTCTAAATTGGTCACAGGTTGTCTGATTCAGCAAGGATCTCAATTGCAAAGCTGCAAGCAGGCAGCTTTGCAATTGCGATCCTTTCAATAATGCAAATGCAGCAGGAGGTGTATGACACCCTGCTGCATTTGCGATCCCAGCACTGCGACAGAGGCTGAGATCACCATCGCGACCATCGGTGGTCAGTGGTTGCGATGGTAATGGCGCCGGGCGGCTAGCCAGCTGAGTAAGCCTCAGCTTACTCTGCTTGGTTGACATGCGAGCCCTGAAGACTGCATACGTCTATGTAGTCCCTGCACTGGCCACTCCTGGAAAATGGGGCAGACACACAGTTTCCGGGAACAGCAGCGGACCCTGCCCCTGCCCACCCCTTAAATGCCTCTGCCTGTCAATCAGGCAAAGGCATTCAAGGGTCTGCGTGCTGCCTTTACTCCTACTTTACACACACACACGAGAAGCAGCGTTCACTTTAGTTCACGTTTACAGTTCACACATTTTGTTTTATATAGTACATACATTTATTTTCATATAGTACATGCATTTTTTTTATATAGTAAATGCATTTTTATGACTGTCAGTGGCAGTGCCTCGCCTCCCCCTCCCTGAGTGTAGCAGGTTTCCATCCCTTATATTTATTATTGCACACATCAGTCAGTGACCTGTTTATATATATATATATATATATATATATAGCCAGTGCGGTTCAATGCCGTTGCAGGCGCGTGCATAAATTAGCCACTGCGATGCCCTATGTAGCCAGAGGTCTCATAGCGTGCAATGAGGTTAGCAATTGCTGAGTAAGGTCAGAGCTTGTGTAAGTGTGTGTGAGGCTGCGATGGTACTCTGTTACTGATGGTTTCACAGTCTTGCTAAACATTACAGATGTGTGTAAGGTAAAGTGGGCGTCCTTGTGTAGTGCTACAGCGGCATAGCGATCGCAATGCGTTAGCATACTATCACAGTGAGACTGCGTGCAATCCATAGTGAATCAGGCCCTCAGTATGATTAGTAGTAGTGACACATGGCAGCTGGAGACTGTAGTGATGGTAGTGACTGGGTGGGGGTAGTATTAGTAGTGATACATAGCAGCTGGGGGAGGCGGTGGGGTTGATGGAGGTAGTAGTAGGAGGGACTGGGTATTAGTAGGGACACAGATGTCATCTGGAGCTAGCACTGGCATAAGGGACACACACAGGATGACTAGTCCCCCCTGAATCCTCCATTGCCCATAATAATTATGGGTATAACTCATCAGCCACCAGCCTCAGTTCCCAGTCCCACTGTCTGTCAACACATACCTGCTGCCCGCTGCTTGTCTGTGGAGTTGCCGGCATCACCGTGCAGGCCGCTGCCTGCTTGTTGCAATTATCCTGGAGCCTGGGCCGGGCTGCGGAGAGGCTGGAGGAGGCGGAGCCGTCAGTGGTGACTTACAGGCTCCGCAAAGGATTGTGGGGGAGCTGCTGTGCCTGGGCATGCGCAGCAGCTCCCTCCATTAGCTGCGACTGCTGTAGTGTGTGGAGCTGCCCGATTGGAAATCTCCGAACGCGGCAGCAGCTGTGGGGATACCTGCCGTATGTGAGTGGAGGGCGGCCACCGGCCGCACAACAAGGAAGCCTATGCGCGGCTCAGGCTGTCACTGACAGCTGCGAGCCACGGATGGCCGGGCGGCGCCAGAGTCAGGCTGTAGGGCGCGCTCTATCCTTTTCAGTGCCTGGAATTTGCGCTCCACCGGAGCCGCCCTCCCTACGCCCCTGGACTGGATTCTTGTTAAAATGCGCATTCGTGACGGTCCATCTGCGCAGGTGCATGACATGGGGACCCAACAGTGCCTGGAAGGCTTCGCTGACGCCAGAAGGCAGCGCCGGGTCCCCATTGCCGGCAATGGGGACCACATCGCTTTCGCCATCTAAAGATGCTGTTAGATCTTAGATTACCGCTGTTTGTTAAATCCAGAAAGGAAGTCCTAACCACTTTAGCCTGCACTAAAGGGGTTATGCTTCATTGATAGATGTAGCCTAATGGTGCATACACACGATCAGATTTTTCCTTCAGATATGAACGATAACGATTTAAAAATCGTTCAGTCGTTCATATCTGAAGGAAAATCGTTCATATCTGACATGCCTGAACGATGGACGATCAACGATGCGCGTTCCCGTTTGTCAGATAACGATATCTGACATCTGATGGGTTTGCAGTCAGACTTGGACGATTCCATTCATTTTAATGCAGTCAAAAATCGTTCAATCGTTCAAATCGTTCAAATCGTTCAGAACTTTGGTAAAATCGTTCAAATCGTTCAAATCGTTCAATCGTTCAGTCGTTCATCTGACAAATCTGACAAGTCTGACAAATCTGACCGTGTGTACGCTCCATAATGGTGCGTACACACTGGGCGATTAAAGTGGACGACTGAACGATAACGATATAGTTATCGTTCAGTCGTCCACTTTATCGTCCATTTTTAACACAAAAAAGATGAACGATGACGACGACGCGCGTTCCCGCGGGTCGTTCGTCATCCTCGTTCATCGGGCTGACATGCAGGCCAACCTGACGACCTCGTCAGGTTGCTGCATGTCAGGGAATGGGTGAGAGAGCCCGGCGCTGAACGATATCGCTAATGATATCGTTCAGCGGCTGTGCTCAATGTCATGAACGACATTGAGCACAGCCTGCCGGGGACACACTAGACGATATCGCTCAGGGAGCATATCGTCTAGTGTGTATGCACCATAAGTATAAGAAAATATGGTTTAGATAACAGGAGCCTCAGTTTGCTCTGGGCCAGGAGTACGCTGCTTAAACCAATGTCTTTGTTACCCAAGGGCGTCCGGGCATTGCTGTATATGTTTATTTTTTATGCATTTGATCCTTATTAATGCTTTTACATCTGTCTATGTCTGGTTGTTATATTTTTTTTTTTTTCATTGATGCACACACTCCACGATAATCAATATTGCTGTTTTGATCAATTAGCACTGTCTCAGTGTCTTTATCTACAATTTATCTGCATTTATTATATGTAATTATCTTTCCCTGGCAGACTTTGTTTTGTACATTTATTGTATTTACATGTTTGAAAAAACTCAATAAAAATACATAATTAATAAAAAACTAGAACAAGAAAAAAAAAAAACACGATTAGTAAAATTAATTATGACCAGGTCCCCTGTTATGGGGGCTTCAGACTCCCCCTATTCCACAGATTCGACAATGCATCTTGTTTAAGTTAAATTCTTGGTGCAATCAAAATTCCCATGCTTTTATTCAGGGCCGCCAAGAGCCAAGGCGGGCCCCGGTAATAGGGGGCGTGGCCTAATCTCGGGAGGCGTGGCCACGCCCCCTTGCCGAAAAAAAAAATAAAGATTTGCAGCGCGCGAAGCGGCGCCACGCGCCGAGGGGGGCGCTCTGAGCCCCCCCAGCCCGGCGCAAAGCCAGGGGGGGGCGCGATCAGTGTGATCCCTCCCCCGCACAGGCATAGGAGACTGCTGTGGCTGCTGCTCAGCAGCCACGAACAGTCTCCAACTGCAGCTCAGCACACGCTGTGTGCTGGGCTGCTGTGAGGGAGGGGGGGGGCGGTGTCGGACCCGGGCCTCCGCCGGGCCCCTCAGGAAGCCCGGGTAATCTGTACCCGCTCCCCCCCCCTCTCGGCGCCCCTGCTTTTATTTGCTAGATACACACAGATTTGCAGTACACTGTTAGCACCAATAACAAAAGTATTTCTGTTTTGTATACATATACGGCATTAATATTGCCACACAGCTGGTACCTTGTACAATATGGGTAACAGTGGCGGGCTGGGCCGGGGGGCAGGCTGCCATGTGCCCCCGGGCTGTAGCACCATGCAGGCCGCGGGCAGTCTGTGTTTGTGTGACACAGCTGCACCGCGAGTGTAGCGCTGACCGGATGGAGTTCGGCCAGCGCTACACAGTTACAAACACACAGCCGCTGGCTCCGGCAGCTGTGTGTTTGTTGTGAGTGGCAGCCAATGAGAGTCTGTCAGACTCTCACTGACTGCTGCTGCGCCCACTGCAGGAGCCGCTCCATCTTCCGGCTCCTGCAGTGAGTAATAGGAGAGACGTCATATGACGTCTCTCCCATAATGCAGAGCGGCCCGGCCCGGGAGGACAGACGGAGGAGCGGATGGCGGCGGTGGGAACGGGGATTCAGGTGTTTTTTTTAATTATTTATTACATGTGTGTGTGTGTGTGTGTACTGTGGGAGGGGGGACACCACTACTGGGGGCACTACTACTGGGGACACTACAAGGGGGAGAGCACTACTGGGGGCACTACAAGGGGGAGAGCACTACTGGGGGCTGCTACTGTGAGAACTACAAGGGGGGGGAAAACTACTACTGGGGGCACTACAAGAGGGAGAGCACTACAAGGGGGGGACTACTACTGGGGGCACTGCATAGGGGGTACCACTACTGGGGGCACTATATAAGGGGCTTACTACTAGGGGCACTGCACAGGGGGGACCACTACTGGGGACACTATATAAGAAGCTTACTACTGGGGGCACTGCACAGGGGGGACCACTGTGGGGGCACTGTATAAGGAAAACTGCATAGGAGGATCACTACTTGTGGCCTGTATAAGGGGGCCCTCTCCTGGGGCACTGCATATGGGAACCACTACAGGGGGCTGCCCCATATCTTTATTTTGACTTTACATTAATTCCATATGGACCCGCCTCCTCCCTGGAATACTTGAGGGGGGCGCCTAAGCACGCACGTGCTTCGGGCACCTCGGCTACACGATACTCTTCTGCCAGGGCCACCTGCATGCATCTGCCCCCAGGCTAAAAGTTGCCAGCCAGCCCCTCATGGGTAATGCCGAGTGTGGGCATATTTATTCTCTGTATTGTTGTCTTTGTTCCAGGGTTCTTACAAAGACTGGGGCTATTGCTGAACCAGTAGGAACAACTGAATTCCCAGACTGTCAGTGTGAGCAATCAGTAGTGGAGTGTGTGCAGATGTGGTGGTACCATTCATGACTATAATAATATCCATTACTGTCCTCCAAGCCGGCTTATCCCTCTATGCAGTTTAAGCAACTTGACAAAAACTGAAGTGAATTAAGATTCTGAACAAAGAATGCTTGCAATGAATTGTGCTGCACTTGGCATTAGCCAGGGACCCCTCAACAAAATAATGTATCTGAAGAATTCTAGTTAATAAAGGCATAATCACCTGTATTAGTGAACAAAATGTACAAATTTGGTTGCTTTCTGAGCTGCTGTCTTTATATATATATATATATATATATATATATACACACACACACACTTATACACTCTAGCTCAGTGGTTCTCAAACTCTGTCCTCAGGACCCCACACAGGTCACATTTTCCAGGTCACCCAGCAGGTGCACAGGTATATTCATCATTTACTGACACATTTTAAAAGATCCACAGGTGGAGCTAATTATTTCACTTGTGATTCTGTGAGGAGACCTGCAAAACATGCACTGTGTGGGGTCCTGAGGACTGAGTTTGAGAACCTGTGCTATAGCTGGTATACCCACCATTGCCCAGGTTGAAGACTGGACCCTAAAGTACACCTGCAGCCTTAATTTTTTTACAGTGTCCTCGCCTATAACCTGGATAACTATGCAAATTAAATGCTAATGCACACTGTTTAATGTGTAAATGTTTATCACGCAAACACAGAGGGCTGACTAATTCCGTATTTCATGTATGCGGCTATTGAAAAAGGCCGACTAGCAACAAGGTCGACATGTACTGAAGGTCAACATGGTCATTAGGTTGACACTCATATGGTCGGCATGCAAATGGTCGACACATGGTTTGGTTTGTTTTTTTAGCCCTAATCTTTACCCTAAATGGTTGACACATGTTTTTTTTTTTTTTTAGCCCTAATCTTTACCCTAAATGGTCGACACATGGTTTGTTTTGTTTTTTAGCCCTATTTACCCTAAATGGTTGACACATGGTTTGTTTTATTTTTTAGCCCTAATCCTAACCCTCTTCTTGGTGGCTAACCTTAACCCTCCCTCCTGGTGCCTAACCGTCGGGGTAAGTGCCTAACCCTAACCGTCGGGGTAAGTGCCTAACCCTAACCGTCGAATTAAGTGCCTAACCATCGGGGTAAGTGCCCTACCTTAACCATCGGAGTAAGTGCCTAACCCTAATCCTCCGATAAGTGCCTAACCCTGACCCTAAAAAAATAAAGCGTGTTGACCATTTGACTGAGTCGACCTAATGACCATGTCGACTTCCAGTACACGTTGACCTTGTTACTAGTCGACCTTTGGTGTGTCGACCTTCAGTCCCTGTCGATCTATTGCCTGTCGACCTTCAGTCCCTGTCGACATTCAGCCCCAGTCGACCTATTGTCTGTTGATCTTCAGTACCTGTCGACCTAGTTACTAGTCGACCTTTAGTGTGTCGACCTTCAGTCCCTGTCTATCTTCCATTCTCTACCCAAACATTGTCTATCTAGACAATGTAGACCTAATGATCCACACCCATAAGGGGCACTACTGGGGGACCACTCCTGGGGCACAAGGTGTACTGCACAGGGGGGACAACTACTGGGGGCACTGCATAGGGGGTATCACTACTGGGGGCCTGCATAAGGGTGACCACTACTGTGGTCAATGTATAAGGGGTACTACTTGGGGCCTGCATAAGAGGGACCACTACTAGGGGGCATTGCATACTGGGGGTACTGTATAAGGGGCACTACTGGGGGGACTGCATTAAGGTGCATATGGAATGGAAAGGACTGTTCCCAGAGTGACTAGAAAGCGGTGTGTGTCAGGGTTATGGCTTTTTCCATGAGACCATGGCCCCTTAATATGTTTGGGCATGTGCAACAATATGCCTGGGGGCACCAAAAAATATACTCGCTTACCAAAAAGGGCTGGCCCTGCTCGAACTGTATCCAACCCACACTATATCCTGCACTGTATCCGACCTGTAGGTATGGAACGCTGTTTTTATGGTTAGGGAGATTTTGGGGAACTAAAAGGCTGATTGATCAGGGCTTTACATGGGCACAGAGTGCCAGTCATTAGTGGCCCAGCGCCCCCAGGAGGGAAATACAGATTGGGCACTGAGAATAGGAATGTGCTGGGGGCATGTGAATTTGTGTAGGGGGCATTCATGTCTGCTGTTGCTATTTTATTTTACACATGGTTTAGGGTTTTTCTTTGCTGCTTGTTAACTATGACTACTTTTGTTTTGAGCAAGGATATTCCACGCATGATTTTTAGTAAATTTCTGTGTTGTGTGTGGGGGCCTTAACGCACAAGTAGTTCAATAGAAAACAATATGTAATGATTTTAGAAACGATATGGCCGTATTCGACCGAATGGAAAGACATATCGTATAAAAGTGCCGTGTGTGGGCATGATAACGATGCCGATGCACGCTCCCACTGTCGTTGATCATGGTCACTGATCTCTTGAACATGCAGAAACATCTCGACCTGCCATTCACGATTTGGCACACATCGTTTTGTGTCTATGCGCACTGTACGATGTCATGGACAACACAGAAAAAAAGAGACACATGCCCGGGCGGATCAGTCTGTGCTTCTGTGTAATAAAAAAAACAGGAAAAACAGTGAAAAAGGTTTTTTAAAAAATGGTTTGACCCCCCCTCCCCCAGCTTTGGAGACTCAGTACTGGTTGTGCTAAATACATGGGACACAGCGTAACCAGCACTAGGCTCTGATCCGTTCCTGGTTATGGAAATACAGAAGACAAAAAGTGTAACCAGCACCAAACTTTTTCTGGGGGGGGGTTAATGCCACAGCCAGGAAAACTCTCTCATCGCATCCCCACTCTCCAGGGCACCCCAGGCCTAGGCTGATAGCCTGGGGCTACCCGCTGCACAGTGCCGAAACTAGGATATCTGTCACCCGGTGCAAGGCAGCAATTTTGCGCCCCCTCCCTTCCCATACCTGGATTTTGTCCTTGCTCCTCCATAAGGCAGTGCACTAGTCAAACATCCCTGGTATAGTGACTTACATTATTCCACACAACATAATGCCCATTACACATTATGCCACACACCATACCTCCCAACATGACCCTCTCCAGGAGGGACACAATGCTCTGGTCCTGGACTTCCCTGGTAAGAGGTGGGGCTGCAGCGCAGTTAAAAAGTCAAATAGGGGAGCCACACCGTCATTTCACACACTGCCAAACATCACTGGCCAGGACTCACTGGCAGTTGGTGTGACGCCCCTATTTGAATTTTGGATGTTCTGCAGTCCCACCTCTGGAGCCGCCACCAATCATAAATTACCAGGAAAGTCCAGGACCAGAGCATTGTGTCCCTCCTGGAGAGGGTCATGTTGGGAGGTATGACACACTGTAATGCCTTTTACCAAAGTGCCACTTACATATTTGCCCGACACCATTTTATGCCCCACAGTAAGGCTTCTAATTACTTTAAAATTACCTGCTCATTACCAGGGGTTCCATGCTCGTTGCCAGGGGGTTTCATGCTCGTTGCTATGGGGTTTATGCTCCTTGCCATGGGGTTTCATGCTCGTTGCAAGGGGGTTTCATGCTCGGCTAGTCCACATGGAATCTGCTGAAAATGGGCATTCAAAAATGGCCGCCCCCAAAGTGGAGACAGACACTAGAGGTCCAGTAAGGACCTCTAGCATCTGTCTCCTCTTTGGTGGTGGCCATTTTTGGATGGCCGTTTTCTGAATCTGCAGCCCCCAAGCCACCGTGAGTCAGCCCTTTTTCACCCCCTGCATTCCAGCACCTGGTGCACGTGCACCTCTAGCCCCCCCCCCCCCCCCCTAGTTGCGGCCCTGCCCTGCAACCCTGGAGTGGTGGGTGCCGGGTTGATAGTGTAGTGCAATTGAAAGAGTTAAAAATATTGTCTTTTGCAGTAGGACTACTTGTCCCAGCAAGCCTCCCCCACATGCTGGTACTTGGAGAACCACAAGTACCACATGCGGGGCATTACGGGCCCACTGGTACTTGTAGTTGCACTGCAAAAGAAATCTTAAAAAAAGACAGAACACACACACACCGTGAAAGTAAAAGTTTAATAAAAAATACATGTACATGTACACACACATGCACACTAAAAAATACATGTACACACACATGCACACTCACTATCTCACATACTCACCTATGTATTCCAGAAGCCCATCATGTCCCCTTGTCCAAGTAGATAATCCATAGGTACCTGTAAAAAAAAAAATTGCCAGCATGGCATTGCCAGTGACATCCTCAGATCTTTCTGCATGTACAAAAGATCTGAGGATGCGACGGACGACCCGTGGGAGCGTGCATCGGCATCATTATAGTGTGTACACGATTTGAATGATTTGTCATTCTGATACGTCAGAATCGGCCAAATCGCTCAAGATATTGTCTAGTGTGTACCCACCTTAAGGCTAAAGGCCCTAAGACCCTTACTGGGCCTAAAGGATGGAGCCCGTCTTCACTCTACATCCATAACCCCAGGAACCCTTAACCAGATGATGACAGTTTGAATGCAGAAAATACCAGGGCAACAAAACCTGGGAAATTATGTAACAATAGTAATTATATAAGGTGGGTCTAGAAAGAGCGCCAGATGCTGTGGACATATAAAGGCGGCTTGAGCAAATATAGCATCTGAAACTACGTTCTGTCTATAGGAACTGCAGCTCTATCATCCTGATATAACTGGAAATTAGCATAATAACATGTCATTATTACATTTGGAAATAATCATTTAATACTCAGAATAAGAGGTATACATTGCTATTTTAATAATTTACTTCCTACCTTTACACAAATCTTTTAAACTATATTTCACTGATTTAGATATAGGACCTGGATTACAAAATCAAATTGATGATTATAATAAAGGTTTCACTTTAATTTGCATCAGTTCTTCAGCGCATCATTTTGTTTAAACCCTCTGTTTCCTCTGTCTTTAAAAATCACCTGGGAACCTGTCAGATGGAAAACGTGACTCATCACTCCAGACATATCCCTTACATTAACTCTTTACCCCATTTGGCTCCTTGTACGGATATAAGAGCTGTAAAAATAGGAAAATGATTTCATGAGCTCGGGTAAATGAAGCGGTAGAGGGATTAATATTCAAGGGTATGTCCATGTACTGAGCTAGTAACAACAGGACTCTAGACACACGGTCACTTACATTGCTAGGTAGTGAGCAATTTAACTGGAGAGGGCTCTGCTACACTATAAAGCACAATATGCAGCATGTACGCTGCTTATGTCACCTTGGTACAGAACAGCAGACACATACTGTGCATGATAATGTGCCTTTGCCCTCTCTTGAATAGTACAAATTGTCCATACTGTATTCCTCTGTATACCCACTGCCAAAAATTTCACTAGGGTTTTTAACCCTTGTATAATGTATAAGAAATGGAATGTATTGTTTCCAGTTACACCATACTCACTCCTAATGTTACCCATGTTTGGGAATATTTGCTTCTTTTACTTAAGTTTATCGCCAGTCAACTGAATTGGGAAGCCGAGGTGAACGTCAATGAACTCCTGAATGTAAGCAAAAAATGCAATTCGCAATCGCATGCTAAACACAATTGACCTCTAAATAATTTCACTCGTGTTTGTACTCCAGTGGGTATAGGGACTTATTCTGCTGATAGCTAAGGCTTTTTTTTATTGATACGGATACATTACAGGGTTGATGCAGAACGAGCACCTTATTTGTATCTTACAGCATACTACTTATATAAGACTGAGGAAAGACTAGAATTCCCGGCATTCTTCCCTCCTGGCTGGAATTCTCTCATTACTGCCTTTTGAGTTTGCTGTTCTTGACAGATTATTAGTTTGGGATTAAAGGGATTAGTGTGTGCTGGACACTTTAGCTTTATATTCATACTGTATGTATGCAACTTTACAATACTTTGCAAAAACAATGGGGGCCATGCAGAGTTTATGCGACATTAAGTTTCACAGACGTAACATGATTTTTAGCACTGTCTATACTCTGTAACCAAGCATATGCAACTAAGAGCAACTAATGTCGCATTTACCCGATCCTTAGATGCCGGGGTCGGGGCATCGGAGAAATCCAAAATGTTGTATTTTCCTGATTTGCCAACCCCGACCACAAAATGATCAGGATTGTCAAATCTGTGATTTTTAACAATTCCCCAACGGATCACCGATCATTGATGCAATTTTGATTGCCTGTCTGGGGATAGAGGAATGATGGCGCAGATGTATGGGCCCCTTAAGGGTGTTCAGAGTTGTGCGCATCTAAACTTGCAGCCAAATTAATTAACTGAGTGGCAACTAAGTATAGCCTAATTGTTCTGAGGGTATGTGCAGGCCCGCCAAGAGCCGTGGCGGGCCCCGGTAATAGGGGGCGTGGCCTAATTGTGGGAGGAGTGGCCACGCTCCCTTTACGAGAAAAGAAAAAAGATTTGCTTCGCACGCTGGGGAGGGGGGGGGCGCTCTGAGCCCCCTCAGCCCGGCGCAAAGCCATGGGGGACGCGATCAGTGTGATCGCTCCCCCGCACAGGCATAGGAGACTGCTGTGGCTGCTGCTCAGCAGCCACGAGCAGTCTCCACTGCAGCTCAGCACACGCTTTGTGCTGGGCTGCTGGGAGGGAGGGGGAGTGGCGCCGGGCTCCTCAGGAAGCCCGGGCCCCAGTAATCTGTACCCGCTCCCCCCCCTCTCGGCGCCCCTGGGTATGTGTAGGAAATAGACACAATTGTAGAATATACCAATAGAAAAGACAGCGCAGCTAGGATAGAGTTTACAGATGTTAATTAAGTGCTTCTTAATTAGGTGCTAAAATTAAACATCATACAAATCAATACAATGGAACATCAGAGAACATCAACTTGTTAGGTGCACAGTTAGTATTAGTTTGAGTCAATATTATAGGTCCATAGGGAACTCTAAGCCTGCATGGAGAGGAGAAAATCTCTAATTGTAAGGCAGTGTCTGAGTCTCAGTGTTAGGAGGTAAGTTATGTTAGTAGGGACATGTTTGTAGAAACATGTAGTCCAACAATCCTAATTACCTACCAACCATTGGAATAACCACGTTGTCCTCCTTTGATCGCGATGAGCATGCACAGCTGATGGGAAGAGACACAATAGATGGCAGTGTCTTTGTTGCGGTGGCTGGCCAGTTTAACCGCAAAAAGTATCCCCCACTACTGAGGCAAACAAACACAATTCCTAGGGGATCTGGTCACAAGGTCAACAGTTACCATGATGCCATGGTTCAACATGTGATAGGCACCATGTCGACATGTTCAGAATTTTATTCTCTCAAATGTCACCATGTGATATCTCAAAATGCCAGTTGTTAAAGGTTGCCGAGAGGATTAGGCACTAGGGGAGGTTAGAGTTAGGCTGCGGGGTGGGAGGGGAGGTTAAGTTTAGGCACTAGGGGGAGGGTTATTGATTAGGGCTATGGATAGGGGGAAAATACTCACTAGAATGCCGCGCTCACACATCTGCACCGGATCTTAAGATCACATGACCGCCGGAACCTGGAAGACCAGGCTGAAGATGCCATTGCCGCCGGTAACAAGTAATTGATCCCTGGGCTACCAGGGATGTCAAGTAGACTCTCTATCGTGTCGACGTGTCATCCGTGTAAACATTTCGATCATGTCAACATTCTCATGTTGATCTTATTCAAGTTGACAATAGAATTTTTGCTCTAACATACCACACCCAATTCCAGTACCAGCGTACCAGTGTGGTTTTGGTCCCGGTATATAGATGTGCACAATTGGGTCCAAAACACTGATGCTTTTAGTTAGGTATCACACAACTTTTACAAGGATCGTGGTGGCAGAATATGGTTAGCAGAGCGTAATCAGGAATCTGTCTTATTTCAGATGGATCTCTTGCACCAGATACAGGGCTGGCCCAAGAATTTGCTCAAGATGATGATCCCTATTACGACAAGCATATGGATTGGAGCAGTGAGGTCATATACTTTACAATTCTGCATATGGCCGAAAATCTCTGTGCACGCAATGCAGATACAATTGCGACCAACTTGCGTGCAACTCTGAAACAGCCCCAATATGTCTATATACAGTCAGGTACATAAATATTGGGACATTGACAGAATTTTCATATTTTGGCCTCTATTCACCACCACAATGGCTTTGAAATGAAACGAACAAGATGTGCTTTAACTGCAGACTTTCAGATTTAATTTGAGGGTAATTCCATCCAAATCAGGTGAACGGTGTAGGAATTACAACGGTTTCTATATGTGCCTCCCACTTTTTAAGGGGCCAAAAGTAATGGGACAAACTAAACAATCCTAAATCTAACTTTCACTTTTTAATACTTTGTTGCAAATCCTTTGCAGGCAATTACAGCCTGAAGTCTGGAACACAGACATCACCAGACGCTGGGTTTCATCCCTGGTGATGCTCTGCCAGGCCTCTACTGCAAATGTCTTCAGTTCCTGCTTGGTCTTGGGGCATTTTCCCTTCAGTTTTGTCTTCATCAAGTGAAATGCATGCTCAATCGGATTCAGGTCAGGGGATTGACTTGGCCATTGCATAACATTCCACTTTTTAGCCTTAAAAAAACTCTTTGGTTGCTTTTGCAGTATGTTTTGGGTCATTGCCATCTGCACTGTGAAGCGCCGTCCAATGAGTTCTGAAGCATTTGAATGAATATGAGCATATAATATTGCCCGAAACACTTCAGAATTCATTCTGCTGCTTTTGTCAGCAGTCACATCATCAATAAATACAAGGGAACCTGTTCCATTGGCAGCCATACATGCCCACGCCATGACACTACCACCACCATGCTTCACTTATGAGGTGGTATGTTTTGGATCATGAGCAGTTCCTTTCCTTCTCCATACTCTTCTCTTCCCATCACTCTGGTACAAGTTGATCTTTGTCTCATCTGCCCATAGGATGTTGTTCCAGAACTGTAATGGCTTTTTAAGATGTTGTTTGGCAAACTCTAATCTGGTCTACCTGTTTTTGTGGCTCACCAATGGTTTACATCTTGTGGTGAACCCTCTATATTCATTCTTGTGTAGTCTTCTCTTGATTGTTGACTTTGACACATATACACCTACCTCCTGGAGAGTATTCTTGATTTGGCCAACTGTTGTGAAGTGGTTTTTCTTCACCAGGGAAATAATTCTTCTGTCATCCACCAGTTGTTTTCCGTGGTCTTCCGGGTCTTTTGGTGTTGCTGAGCTCTCCGATGCGTTCTTTCTTTTTAAGAAAATTCCAAACAGTTGATTTGGCCACACCGAATGTTTTTGCTATCTCTCTGATGGGTTTGTTTTGCTTTTTCAGCCTAATGATGGCTTGCTTCACTGATAGTGACAGCTCTTTGGATCTCATATTGAGAGTTAACAGCAACTGATTCCAAATGCAAATGTCACACCTAGAATAAACTCCAGACCTTTTACCTGCTTAATTGATAATGATATAACGAGGGAATAGCCCACACCTGTCCATGAAATAGCTTTTGAGTTGATAGTCCCATTACTTTTGGCCCCTTAAAAAGTGGGAGGCACATATAGAAACCGTTGTAATTCCTACACCGTTCACCTGATTTGGATGTAATTACCCTCAAATTAAATCTGAAAGTCTGCAGTTAAAGCACATCTTGTTTGTTTCATTTCAAAGTCATTGTGGTGGTGAATAGAGGCCAAAATATGAAAATTCTGTCAATGTCCCAATATTTATGCACCTGACTGTAAGTACATTTATTTGTAATATCACAGGAGGGATGGGTACGGAATGCCGGCACTCGGGATCCCGGCCGTCAGAATGCCAATGCCGGCATCCCAACATGGTTAGAATACCGGCACTTGTCGGTCAGTATGCTAACCCTCCCCCTCTACCTAACCCTCTCTAGTGCCTGACCCTAACTTGCCCCCTAATGCCTAAACCTAACCTCCCCCTCCTCGCACCATAAACCTAACCCTCCCCTTAGTACAGCGTTCTTCAACCACTGCCGTGGCACACTAGTGTGTCGTGAGAGGTTAGCACAGTCAGAGCTGACTCTACTTGTACTGCTGGCCCGGGCAGTACTGGGCTCTTCTTGGAGGCTCAGGCCTGGGCCGTGACCTATGGAGACACGACGGTGTGACATAGGTCACGCACTCTACGTTGCATGTCAGTCTGTACACTGCTCCCAGATATGCACTGTGTACTCAGTCACTGAGTGTGACTGAGCTACCCCAGCCGATGAGAGACAGGACAGGGATGACAATGAGCCTTCTCAGTTGGTTATTTTTTTTTCACATTGGGGGCCAATGTGTTTTTTTTTCTGTGGGTGCCAATGTGTGTGCTTGTTTTCTTTCTGTGTGGACCATTTTGTTTTATGTTTTTCTGTGGGGCCCAATGTGTTTGTGATCTGTGGGGCCCATTGTGTTTTATTTTTTTCTGTGGGGGGGCAATGTGTGTTTGTTTTTTTCTGTGGGGTCCAATGTCTGTTCTTTTTCCTGTGGTGGGCCAATTTGTGAGTGTTTTTTTCTGTGAGGGCCAATGTGTGTGTGTTTTTTTTCTGTGGGGTCCAATGTCTGTTCTCTTTCCTGTGGTGGGCCAATTTGTGAGTGTTTTTTTCTGTGAGGGCCAATGTGTGTTTGTTTGTTTTCTGTGGGGTCCAATGTCTGTTCTCTTTCCTGTGGTGGGCCAATTTGTGAGTGTTTTTTTCTGTGAGGGCCAATGTGTGTGTGTTTTTCCCATGGGAGACTGATGGTATACCTTAGCAATTTTAACATTTTGTTCGGTGTCCCGCAAGTTGAAAAAAGGTTGAAAATCACTGCCCTAGTGCCTAACCCTCCCCCCAACCCCACTACTTACCTTCGGGATGACGGCACTGGGATTCTAACAAGTGTCAGGATTCCGGCGCCGGCATTCTAAGTGCTGGAATCCTCGCGGTCGGAATATTGAACCCATCCTATCACAGGAAAAGTGGATGTAAAATGACAACACAGCAATAATCTTCTGAAAGCAATTTGTTTGATTATGATCAATTTCAATTGTATTGCTTGAGTTGCTTATTTTGGGCCACAAACACAGCCCTAAATTGTACAGCTAAAAACTTGGGTTTGTGTGTGATTAAGAGTCTATCCGACAATTTTTGGGTACAAATTTGGTTGAAGGCCTGAGAAAATATTACTGTTCACTCTTCCTGCCCAAATTCTTCTTTGTTTCAGATTCCGTATGATATCCTGCCTCTGATATCTATTATTCCTATCTACATCCATGATCAACCACACCACAATAACTAAAGAATAAACATAAATAGAGTAAAACATTTAGATACTTCAATAAGTTTTATTCCTACAATTAGACTTCAGACTGAGTAGTGTCTGGGTTAATTGCTAGTTTGAAATAAACTTGTTCTACAACACATCTCAGAGGACATGCTATTGCTTCCAAAATACCTTTACTCCTCAATGGCATCTTCACACCTACATCTTTATACATGGACTATGGGCCTGATTCTGAGTAGTGTGAACGCAGAATGCCAATGTCACTATACATATGTCCTAATGCTTATGCATCTATGCCAGTGATTCCCAACCTCGGTCCTCAAGGCACACTAACAGTCCAGGTTTTAGTGATATCCATTAGTGAGCACAGATGGTTAAAGCAAAATATCTAAGGTACTAATTAACACACCTGTGTTCAAGTATTGCTATACTTAAAATCTGGACTGTTAAGCTGGGCACACACTAGACCAACTTACATACAACCAGCCAACTAGTTGATTGGTTGGAATGAAAATCTGGTAACGTATGGGAGTAAATGATGATCAGCAATTTGCTCCTAAATGCCAGAAAACAGATGAAAATGGTCTTTCAGACAAGTTTGTTAAATGTTTGATCTAAACTATTTGTTCAAACAACAGTTTTGGTCCATTTTCCAGCATTTGGGAGCAAATTGCTGATGGTATACCTTACCAGATTTTCATTCCAACCAATCAACTAGTTGGCTGGTTGGACAGATAATCTTTAGATGTGTGGCCATCGTAAGTGTGCCTTGAGGACTGTGGTTGGGAACCTCTGATCTATGCTAACACACTACACCACTCTTCTGTAAGAGCGAGCAGCCATCATTATCAGTGGCACTTAGATCACCTGCACCTTGTATGGGGTAGATGTATCTGAATTGAGTGTCCAGTTGCATATGTATTACCCAGAATAGTGAGTGACTACATGCCCACAACACACGAGATGGTTCTCTTGTATGCATTTGCATTTTTACTGGCATGTTACTACCCAGAAGTGCCCATAAAGTGGCTACAGATATGCTTGAGGTGTGTACGGTTCTGCATTGTATGCACATTCACTATGCAGCTCAAAGGCATGCAAAAAAAAACCCATTGGACCTGATTCAGAGACATACACTAATGCAAATGCATTTGCAAATGTTGCCTCTTAGCAATTGCTAAAATATGATAAAACTACCCGTATCCACCCACAAAACGGTCTTTTCCTGTCAATCAATTGTGGGTGAATCCTCACAGCAAGTACGACCGCAATTCATTTGCAGCACGTGCGCAATGTGTCTGTGACGCATGCGCAAACCACTTGTTCAACTGCGTGAACATCAGAATAGCGTTCAACTCTGAATCAGGCCCATTGCTCAGAATTAGGATCTATGGGGGAGATTTATCAAAGCTTGGAGAGAGATAAAGTGGAGAGAAATAAAGTACCAACCAAACAGCTCGTCATTTTTCAAACACAGCCTGTAACATGACAGTTATGAGCCGATTGGTTGGTACTTTATCGCTCTCCAAGCTTTGATAAATCTCCCCTTATGTCTCTATGAAGGGAATAGTGGCTAGTGTGGCCAACAAGTGCCTAGAGTAGGCTATTCAGATCTGAAAGCATCTGCCTGTAGGAGGTGGTAGACTCCTTCTCCCACCATCTCCTGAAAAGGCTGCAAATACTGTACAACAGATGTATCTCATAGTGACTGATCTTTTCATTGGAGCAGCATATTTACAGATCTTACATCATGTAAATCAGACATCTAAGATGGGAACAGAAAACATGTGCCTGGCTTAATTGCCATCATTCCCTATGCATGCCTGCATAGGGAATGATTGCAGGCATGTCCATTAGATGTAATTGTAATACAGCTTCAGGGTGTAAAAAGTAATCTGTCACACTGCCCGGGGGTGCAGATGCAGTGATGGCACAAGCCGAAGCTTCCAGCAGATTCAGGGCAAAGCCAGAAAGTGTCATGTATGACATTGGCGTGTGACTGGAGCCTCTGCACGGCCGGGGGGACAGGACGTCAGCGTGTGGCCCGGGGCCTGTACTACACTAGGCTACTACTCCTGATACAGGATTGGTGTATAAGTGGGCAGGGTGGGAGTTGTGCTGGTAGATGTGTAGCCGTGCTGGGGTGCCGGCCTCATGTACACATCACACATTGCTCATCTACTGCCCAGCACACCACATACAAAGCTGTGTAACATACCATACTAAACACTAGGGTCAGCGCTCAGTGTTACCTAGCCCCCAATACATCCGTGTTCTCTCTTTAGCCGGAGACTATGTACGTCTCTCTCTTCCTTTGTTTCATACCGCATTCACATAAATCCATGTTAAATCCTCTTCAATCCCCTTTACCAAACATATCATTAGTAATGCAGCAGCCACAGGATTAATCTCCAACCCCCGAATCCAGGCCAGTCACATCTCTCCCACCCATCACCACTACACTCACCCGCT
This sequence comes from Taudactylus pleione, assembly GCA_031769625.1. NCBI lineage: Eukaryota > Metazoa > Chordata > Amphibia > Anura > Myobatrachidae > Taudactylus > Taudactylus pleione. The sequence continues at coordinate 1,902,812 of JAUIMM010000043.1, forward strand.
CCTCCCGGTAGCCTCCCTCCCACTATATACACATATACAGTCACTGTGGCCCGCCCCCCTGCACCTAGTCACGCACGCTAATAAGGGCCTTTCCCGTGTAAGATTCCCTCTCGACTCCTCCTCTATACTCATAACCCCGCCTCTCTCCTATTCCTTTCAACCTACTATCGGTCCTCCAATCACTGCAACCTGAGGCACCAGCTGGCACCGCTCATTGGTCAGCAGCGCTATGTGTGTGTGTTTATTGATCTCTTTACCAATTGGCAGCTATATGGCAAGTACATGAACGTCGCCATGGGCCCGCCCATCCGGCTAGCAACTGGTGCAATCCGGACCAGTTTCTCTGGTTTCCACGCCCCACTTCCAGCCCATTGGCCACCCTAACAAATCCCCGCCTATGTCTTTCACCATTGGCCCGATCTTCTGTTAGGACACGCCCACTAGAGTGCCCCCGCCCCGCGGTCCCTCCCACTGTTCACTCCGCAGGTCCCCGCTGCCATGGACGGGCGGGGAGGCGGCAGCGGCTGCAGCGCTGCGGGGATGAGGGGAGTGGAAGCGATTGCGACACCCGATGAGCAACAGCCCCGGGCCGCGGGGAGAAGAGGCACCCGCAGCCCCTGCAGCTCGGCGGGCACTCCGGGCACCGGCAAGGGCAGCCCGAATGGGGAGTGCAGGCGGGAGCCCTTCGAGGCGCCGCCCCGGGAGCACAAGGTGTCCTTCTCCACAGAGCCCCCGCGGGGGTCCTCTCCGGGCAAGGACACCGAAGATGGCGAGGACGGAGATGGAGATCCCCGGACCGGCTTCATGCACCGCCAGCTATCTGCCATGCTCCAGCCCGGGGTCAACAAGTTCTCTCTCCGGATGTTTGGCAGCCAGAAGGCAGTGGAGAGGGAGCAGGAGAGGGTGAAGTCCGCGGGGGCCTGGATCATACACCCGTACAGTGACTTCAGGTACCTAACTTGTGGGAGGGGAGGGGGGCGGCTTCTGTGTGGTACCCGGAGATGGTCACCCAGCTGTTGCAGGGATGATGGAGTGTGAGGCACTGATGGGGTGTGGGGTGGCTGAGGAGAAATGTTGGGTGGCACTACATATAGGTGTTTGGCATTTTGGGCAATAGTTAACAACACAGAATGGTGGTATCATCTCACAGCTCCATTGTAGGGGCTACAATTAATAAATTGATTAATCTTGACCTGTCCTTGGTGGCAGTGTGCCTCTCATAGCGTGTGCTCAGTGGGTATTTATCAACCATGGATGATGTTTGAAGTAAATATATGCTCTTATAATATTAATGCTTTAAAGGGACACCAGAAGGTCACTGGGCATGTCATTTGTCTGGGAATCATAAGGGAGAGGAATGGATTGTACTGTCATAGGCATCTTTGTTCAGACTATGCAGAAATGGCCTATATGGCAGTGCTCAGGTTTGCATTTGTGTCCCTTATGCTAACTTCCTCACTGTCTCACTGCCCTTGCTTGCTAATTCTCATTCCAATTGTCATGCAGGGGAGCATCACTACACACAGACATAAGTTAGACTATGTAAGATTGTTCCTTGACATCACTAAGCAAAGTCATTTACAGAGCAGTTTCTTGACATTTAACATAAGGTGTAAGCATTTAGCGTAAAGAGTTGACATGTCATTTTAATAGTGGAAAAATAAGTGGGTCAGCTAAACCAAGGAGCACAAAGAAGTCTGATCACACATTTTGAGGGGTGTGCTTTCAGCAGGTTCTCTACTGCAGATAAGGCCTCCTCTACAGGTCCTTCCAGCATTGAGTGGGTTACCAGCTCTCTCCTCCCTCTCCTGCTACTGTTCAAGGTTGCAATGTACTTGATATTTGTGTAGGCTTCAGCCATGTATCACCTGGTTTTAAAGCTAAAGCATGTGCAGTGGCTATTCATGACCCCTTATTATTGATTCTTACCCTATATGGTGTATCAAAACTGATTATAAGGTAGTAATTTGCAAAGTCTTTAATGCAGACATCCTCTCAAGGTTTATTTGCAATAAATCAGACAGATGTATTTTTCTCCTAGTGGATATCTGTTTTGGGCTGTACGCTTCCCCTGATGTATGTTTTTACATTTGATACCCTAAATTATACCAGTAGATATAAGTTAAGCCATATGTCTGGAAAACTGTGTACGTTAAAGGTGACTGGGTTATATTTTTCGTTTTCTCGTCCTGTGATGGTCCTAACATCATGAAAGTCTGCTGTTAAGTGAGGAATGCAGAAAATAGTACTTTTTCCTTTTGCTTTAATTATCTCTACAATAGTATGCTGTATAATCTAAGGTTTTTTTTATGATTTTACTATACTTCTATATTTGATTATCTGAAAAAGTTGAAATAATACAATATTTAATGCGGTATAACATTTCTCATGCTCCTGGCTTGCCATATATGTTTACAAATATCCTTATCACTTTGTGGTTCAACTTGTTATTTTATTGGAAAACTAATTTCAAGTGTTTGCCAGATACCATCTCTCAACCTGTTTCATACAGTAATATACCTTTTGTAAACTGTATGGTCATGTTTCTCATGGCTTTGTCCTTAGTAGCTATACTGCTAGGTACACCTGTAAGGGCATGTGTGTGCTGCCAATGGCAGTCCTCTACAGATAAACAGCTGGAAGTGCTGTGTTGTGTAGTTTTAATCAGAGCTCTCCATGGTGCTGAAGTGACAGCTTGGTTAGGTCACGTCTTCAATTACTGTCTGAGGCTCCTCTTTCAATCAGGTTGAGGTATCCAACTTTTATATGGCGTGACTTGATATGGGTGTTGCTCTGTGCCACTACTCAGCCTTTACATTTACTAGTATTCAAAAGCTTCCACTGTGCTGATTCTTATGGATGGCACCTCATTTATTTACAAAACCACAGAAGTAGAGTGAATCACTCAAAAGGCCTTGTGTAATTGGCCAATTTCATTTTGTTTGTTCATTAATAAAATTTGTGCCATACCTTTTTCCTTTACATTTATCCTCTCTATTCTCTTAACGTAACTATAGTAGAACTGACTACAATCGCAATCTGTGGGTGTTGCTTAAGTAGTGAATGACCTAATCATAGCAGTGTGATTCCACACCTGTCTGACATGACAGGAGTTAAACAGGCCTAATTGTATGACACTATTATAACAACAGTGGTGCCCATTCTCCTTTTGTCTTCACTTTAGATGAGCATTGATGCCAAATTTATGACATTTGTGATATGACAGTTTCATGCTATGGTCAGCACCCTTAACAGTGATCTACAGTTTGTTGAAATGAATTTGGAGAGATCAAATTGGAGGGTACTTTGATAAATATAATGGGCCAGAGTGTGCAAGAAAGTTATCCTTCAATGCATTCTTGGGACAGCTCAGTGTTAAAAAATCTCTCTATTGTGCCAATGCGTTTTTTACCTAAGGACATATTGGTGTGATACAAAAATCTGCTTGCATCCCTTCTTTGTTTACAAGGAGCTTATGTATTTTGCTGGAGAAGCAGAGTGTGTGAAGGATATTTTGCATGCATGTGTAGGTGTGTTTGTGCAATTAGCAGTTTGCCAGCTTACGTAGTGGAACGTGATCCTTACTATTTCTATCCTGTTGATATAGAGGTCTGAAGTTCTATCTTGCCATCTGCTAATGTGCTCATACAATTGTGTGTCTGTATATCTGTCTTTAATTCTGTTATTTTCCGGCAAATGTTATATTCTTTTTGTGCCATCTGTTTGAGATCTCCTTTGTCCTTGTTTTTTCTCTTTGGTAGATTCCATTGTATTGACTGAATTCTCGTTGTTACATTGTCACAAGACCTATGTTGAGTAAATATAAGTAAATAGACATCTATATTCATTAGTCTCATTTGTATATAATCATCAGATCTGCAGAACACTATTTATGTAATGCACAGATAATCTGTAGCATGCTCCTTACATTTGTGATGAATTGTTTTGTGTATTTCTGGTGATTTTATGATTAAAATATTTTGTGTTCATGTTAACCTGTATGTCCAAATACATACCATTATTCTTTGCCATATGTGGGGCATGAGTGCAAAGCAATGGCTACAGTAGTCACATAATGCAAAGTGTTTGGCAAGCTTGGTGCAGCTCAGTGACTCTGAAGGTCTGTATGAGTGCAGGACAGTGAGTCAGGTTTTCTACAATAGTGAAGGGCAGATTTTCAGGTGCAATGTTTGATGCAGAGCAATGGATGTCTAGATACATAGCCATGGCCTTGGTTGTTAGCAGTGGTCAGGCTTGTGCCTTGGTGAAAATTAGTATTTCTGGATTTCTCATTACAAAGCAATGAATCTGGTGTTTCCTATCAATACAAAACCTGGATGTGGAGCCATTGGTTGTTTTCATGCAGAATGTGGCTAGGTGCAGGCTAATAGGTCTGGAGTTTCTTTCTGTGTGTAGGGCGGTAGGTATGATAGCACGCAGGAGTCCTAAGTTGTAGATGTTATTGGTTAATGCAGAATAGTGTTGATCTTAGATGCAGAGTATTTCTTAAGTTTGGTTTCTTGGTATAGTAGGCAATGAGGCTTGTAGTCTTGTAAGAGTGCACTATAGTATGCCAACAATGTTGGTTATCTGCAGGGAAGCGGGTCAGACATGCTGCATAGGCGCAGGACAGCAAGTTCTGATAGGTCAAGGGTGCAGAGTTATGAGTGAAGCCTATAGGTGGCACCATATTTTGATAGTTCACTAAACAGTATATCAAGCAGTATTTCTCTGTGGTTATTTTCTTCTCTGAGACATAATTCAACATTTCCCTTTGCATTCCTCCTGAGTCTCACTGGGAAATGTTTCCAATTAACTCAGATATCTAATTAATAAGAGGCGAATCCAGGCAAATTATTGTTCAATCCAATTAGACAAAAGGTACTGCTATGAAAATTGAGATCCCTCTTTCAGAATATTTTTTTCTTTTATGATTTTTATAACATACATATATATATATTTGTGTCCGTGAAGACGGAGGTACTTCCTCCGAAACATCGGCAATAAAGTACTTCTTTTAAAATTAATAATTACAATTCGGCTGGCATTTCCAGGGCATATTTCACTCCAGGAAAACAAATCAGGAATAAGTGGAAGGGTTGAAGATGGGCAACAGCTAGTTTAGTTCTTCTTATTTGCCTCTGTTTCTATAAAACCACAAGATGAAAATGAAAATAATTATTTAGACGTAAAAATCACACAGAAGAATGAAGAATACTAAACCCCAAGAGACTCAATAGTAAGTATTAGCCGTAAACTTCTATTCATGACTGGTTGGACTTGTCAGAAAGAAAAGTGTTCTGTAAATGATGGCAACCAATGAGATTCTAAGGGGTTTATTTGCCAATTGTGTATTTACCTGCAGAATTTAAAAAAAGCAGTACTATTAAGTGCAAGACCAGGCGTGTTTTGCAGTTAATAGTATTGTGATTTTAGATTCTGCAGACAAAAATGCAGAGAATCGATGGCTTTGAAAATCTGCCATTTAGTGAATAATCTTCTAACTCTATTTTTTTCTAGTGCATATTAGATAAAGCTGTATAGTTACTGTGGGTCACACCAGATTTGTGCACACTGCACTAAGCTGATGAGTAAGCCTATATGTCAGGGATATTTAACATGCGGTCTTCCAGCTGTTTTTGGAACTACACATCCCAGCATGCCCTGCCACAGTTTTGCTATGAGGGCATGCTAAACTGTGGCAGGGCATGCTGGGATGTGCAGTTCCACAGCAGCTGGAGGGACGCATGTTGAATACCCCTGCTATATGTGCTTAGTGTCCCATAACCTGTGAACAGAACCTGGGATTCCTATGCATTGTGAAGCTTGCTTAGTGTATGGCAGACACACCATACTTCTTGCAACAAAATACTTCTAGAATCCTGTTTCTAGCAGGGTTTATAATCCAAGCTCAGTAAGAGTCTAAATGTAAAAATCTGCTAAAGGGATTGTTCACGTTCGGGCAATACCCTTTTTGCTACTATTTTATTGAAGCTCCTTACACTGTGCCTGAGGCATATGAAAGTGGTGACCCCTTTACAGAATCCCACTGGCAAAAACCAGAATGATTTGGACACCTACAGGTTTGAGTATAAGGTAATGTTGTGATGGTAAAGAATACATTATTTAAAGAAACCCTAATTATAATTTTAAGAAAAAGCAAATCCTCCCACGAGAGGGGTATGTACGATATCCTGGGGAAAAAAACTGAGATAAAAACTATGGAGAAAGTTTTTGTTTTTTTATTTTTTGAAAACAAAAACATTTCTCATACCTTCAGGGATTTAGCACTGTAAATACACAATCCTATTTTCTGAAAGTTGAGTTATGATTTTAAAGACTGAACACTTAATTATCATCTTTCAGCATTGAGCTAGCATGACCTCCATCTCAGTACGTGCAAAATCTTTCCTAGCTGATGAACAATACAGTATTGTGTAACAGACCTGTGGTGCCATCTTAATGTGTTTCAATGTTGCTCATCATCCCATGTGTCTTTCCCATATTTTATGCATGTGAATTGTTCATTGACTTCCTCATTAATTCTAAATATCAGGATACAAGAGGCTCTTGACATATTATAATAATGAAAACCTTTTGAAGCATGATGCAAATCAGTATAAAAGATAATTAATAATCTTTCATTTAGGCGTCTTTAGTGACCCAGATGGAATAATGTTAGCCATGTCGCTTGAGCCCAAAGCTAGCCAAATAACTGTTTATTAGTGACCTGGACAAAACATAATCCATGCATATTCAAAGAAATCCAACCCTAGTACATGCCGCAGATTATGTGGGCTGAGCAGAAATATACTGTTTTTTTTTTTGTTGTTGTTGTGTAAAATGATGCCTTTGGGTTGTGTCACACAAGTGCTTTGAGAGTCTGTGTTTTCCCAGCTAGTCCATGCGCCACTATAGCAATAAATGAGCGTCACCATAAATTGTGTGTCCACTACAAATTCGAGTTCCTGGCAGGGGCCAGGAAATCTGTGTCAGAAGACGCAGACCCTGGCCTCGGCACACCTCGAGCATGGGGCAGACACCCCCCGTTTACAGAAACACTGACCATTACCGCCCCTTCCCCTCCACCCACGGTTTCTGGGGGACTGTGGCTGCCATCGCAATCAGTGATCGACGCATGTGCCGATCATTAAACATAGTTGTGTGTTAACCATCGAGTTTACACTCACAACTTTGATTTGGGCCCAATGTTAGTCGTATCATTAATGTCAGAGTATCTAGCAGAAGCTAGGAAATGTATCTACACAGACTGTAAGCAGCATCTTAGAACATAGGGCCTGATTCAGAGATGCACGCTATTCTGATGCTTACGCAATTGAGTAATTATCAGCCATCTGCACATGCATCTGAGTCGCACTGCGCATGCATCAATGTACATCACTGTAGTCACACGCAGCGACTTTTCATGTGGAAAGTGATTGACAGTTAGGAATCGTTTATGGGAGGTAATGGGAAGTGGCAGCAAAAAACGCAGGTGTGTCCTGGCTGGTTTTGGGCGCGTCATAGTCTGTATAAAGTGGATCTGACGTCTCAGTTCCAGCAGCCATTCTGCGTGACCATAGGGCTATTCTGATGGGCGATTATCGAATGATCTGCGACGACGACAGCGTATTTGTACACAGCTGCGTGGACTTGCAATGGTGCCGCTGGGCGTCTCAGTTCATATCCTGGTGTCTGTGCATATTTTCTCACATCTGCGTACGGGATGGCAGCTGCGAGGGCATTAGCGTACAGCCCTGAATCAGGCCCATAGTCTCTATCAGAAGTATATTAGAACTAAATTGGATGTTACCACACTGTAGCTATTCTGTTACTTGAAAAAAGGAGAGAAAGGCTCAGGAAAAGTGTCATGGCCACTACTCCTTTTACTGGCCTGTGTCTCATAACCGCTCAGTAGAAGAGAAAGAGGAGCTGGTGGTAGCGGCTGGAGCTGTGGAAGAAATATAAACTCATCTGCAATAGCATTCACAGGGCAGTAACTTATGAGCTCCATTCCAACGCGCTTCTGAATGATTCAGTGTTTTAAGATATTACTTATAGCCTATGGACTGTGAATTACAAGTGGACATTGAAGTTGCTACTAACTATTGATATTATTGATACCGCTAACATTATGTGATATCTGCACCAGATTACAATTTGTTTTTAGTTTCAAAATATTTCTTAGTGGTCACTTTTTTTTGCTGATGTATGGTTGTAGCTTTATACAGATAATAAAAGGACAATAAGGTTAGAGCGTGCTGCACTGTTGGTTATTTTTTTTTAGAAGGACAGTTTTTTAAAGCATAGCATATCACATTTTACAAGTAATAAGCATTGAATACCAAATTAAATGCCTATATATATCACTTACTGTGCTTTTATCTTCCATAGGTTTTACTGGGACTTCACAATGCTGCTCTTCATGGTGGGGAACCTAATAATTATCCCTGTGGGAATCACTTTCTTCAAGGAGGAAACGACCACACCGTGGATCGTATTTAACGTGGTGTCAGACACCTTCTTTCTTATGGATTTGGTTCTGAACTTCCGCACGGGTATTGTGATTGAGGACAACACTGAGATTGTCTTGGATCCACAGAAGATCAAGCGTAAATATTTGCGCACATGGTTTGTGGTGGACTTTGTGTCCTCCATTCCTGTGGACTACATATTTCTCATTGTAGAAAAGGGCATTGACTCTGAAGTGTACAAGACAGCCCGTGCTCTACGGATTGTAAGGTTCACCAAGATCCTCAGTCTTCTTAGGTTACTTCGACTCTCCAGGCTTATCCGCTATATTCATCAATGGGAGGAGGTGAGTGCGAGTTACCTGATCACCTTTAGGCACCTTTTTATATGGAACATGAGTCAGTCATTAAATATCTGCTTTGGGAAGGGTGATGGTCATTTAATAAATCCACTAGTAGTAAGAAGACACTAATCCAACTGTCCAGTGATTCATCAGATTTCACTAACATAAAGAATTGAATGTATTTATTAATATGACCACAAATTGGTATGTTAGCGGTGCTAATTCTATTATTTGAAAAATAACTATACCAGTGTGTGATTGCTAATAAACACCCCAGGCCCTAGCTGCAGGGAGTCTCTGAGTTGTAAGACCTCTGGTACCTCAGCTCCCTGCGTTCTCCAGCTATATTTAGCACAGTTTTACATAGAAATGATGCTAGTTGTCAAATGCAGCTCATTGGGTGGAGAGTGATATAGATATTGCACCAATGACTGGGTTCCAGTGGAGTGCAATCACCACTGCCCTATTAATTCTAGGAAGGTGGCTTAATGTAGAAAAATTGCTCTCCTTTGTGTTCCTTTATTAACTAATATTAACAGTACTCACAGAGAGTATCACTTATATGCATCAGTATAGGGGCAATTCAGTTCGAGGGCATCAGCTAAACGCTCTGCAGCGCACATATATACGTTGAGCACCTCTATGCGAGGAAAATGAGTGATGTTGCTGGCCATGACATGCTGTTCCAGAAGTATATTTTAGTTACAAATCTCAACAATCTTGAGCAAGCAGTTTGACATAGCCTTTGATATGACATGATTGGTACACAGGAGAGTATTTCATCAGAATGTAAATCGGCAAAGTATAATTCTCGAAATACAGGAGCCCAGACACCCCACAAGTTATTTAAATGGTAGTAGGAGGCATCTTTCCCAAATCTTCTCAAATTTGTCGGAGCATCCTTCATGTAAGAAATGTAACCTGACTTGAGGAACATCCTTGCATTTATCACACATCAGGGCAATTGTTTTCCTAGCATAAAATAACAGCAGGATACATGATGGTCCAGTTCTGTCATGTATCAAAGCCAGTGGACAAAAAGTCAGAGTTACATCCTTATTTATAAAGTTGAATGTTATGGGTTATATGTATGTAGATAATCACAAATCTGCTTGCATAAATGTGTCTTCTTCCACAAAACATCTGCTGCAGTTAGGTGGGTGGGGGCTATTCTTATATTCGTAAAGTGAGTTTTAAGAGCATGAGCAAGTTGCTTCTTATTAAAACAAGTGACTCTAACCCGCTCACTAAATCTGATGTAGTTTCAAAGGTGCTGGTGAGGAGCAGATTATATCCTGCAGACTAGCGTCCAAATAAGGGGGTTGTAGGAGAATAATGGTGCGGGCCATGTACCAGGATGGATTCCTTTCACGCCTTATTGACAGTTACCAGTAGCGTTCCTTTTGTTATGTACATCAGCATTGTTTGAGAATAAAACCATTACAAATATACTAGGGACCCTGCTATTTCAGCTTCTAGTTGGCTGCACAGCAGGACCTTCCATCCATAGATAAATATGCTGAAGTTGTGAGGCAAGCAAATATAGATAGGGTTTGGGGTAAAGCAGGACCACTTATTTCTAAAGTTTTCTGCAGTCTTTGAGTCTTATACCCAAACCTACATCCTTCTCCATTCCAAATAACTGTGGTTATTAAACTGCTAAGATGAGTCAAGTGTTTTTTTTTTAATTCTAAAGGGGGTGTGGGGTAACTATTACAGGTAACAGCTTTGGAAGGACAGTACGATTTAGTAGATTAACCGATTTTAGGACAACATACAGATATTTACTTTCCATAGAAACAAACGCTCTATTGGAATTGAATGATGCTGCCAGTCTGCAACCTGTGTTTGTTTCACTTGTAAATTGCTAACGGCCCTCCTTAAATTAACTTTGCTGGATCTCCCAGACATAAACCCTATGGATTAGGACAGTAATTACTGAGATTGACCAATAAGATTTTCACTGAAAATGTTGTCATCATTAATTAATTATTGTTCCTGTATGAACTGCAATCAATGGAGTATTTCCCAGGCTTAGTACTAACATAATGGGGTCCCCTCTCATTAAAGATGGGCATTTTATTTTGAAATTTGGATCTTATATTACTCCATAGGTCGCCTGTCTAAACCTGGGTTTTTACAGCTTTAGAAATATAGCAATATCTGCAGTAACCTCCTTAAGTGTAATATGTGCCCCCCTAAGGCAGCTTCTGGTGTAAATGTTGTTAATGAAATATCTATGAGGTGTGTTTCAGTGTCTGCTTGTGGGACAATTGTGGATGGATATTATCAGAGAGACTGGAATGTGTAATCAGTGGGCATAGTGCTCTGGAACTGGTGACTAGAAACTCTCCCTGTGAAAGGGTTGTGGTGCAGTGGACTTATTGGTATTTATTCATTAAACCTGTTATGGCCCTGCCGGTGCTGTGTATGCTTCACAATATAGGAACATTTGCTTTTATCAAGATACATGCCCAGGTTATTGCACTCCCAAATGTAATCTTAAACTATCCTGATACATTCATTAATCAAAATAGGTTTGGTTACTCACTGTCTATTGTTATCTCTCAGTTCCGTGATTGCTGTATTTACATGCCGCTCTCTAGAGCGAAATGCCAATATTTTGCCAGCTCGATCTCCACTCTTAAACCGATTAAGCCTCACATAAAATAAATATTTTCTGTCCTCTTCTGTGAGCATTAGTCTATATGTGTGATTTGTCTCTAATGGAACTCTTTGTAAATCTGACCCTGTGTTCTGCCACTCCAGGTTTTTAATGTTTTATATTATTTTTTTTTTTATTGTTAAGTGCTATTTGTGCAGTCATGTTGCACCTAGCAGAAGCTTTTAACTAATGTGCCCCATACAATTAAATTTGTGGTTATACTACACTATGTAGACAAAAGTGATTGGACACTGACATCAAATAGATCCACAAGAGATTATTGACATCAGTACTTTGTAGGTTCACCGTGTGCAGTGATTACTGCAGACACCCTTCTTGGCAAACCGTCCACAAGTTCCTGGACATCAGCAGGCGGTGTGTTTTGCCATTTCGCCTTAAGTACAGTGACCAATTGTGACACTGAAGAAGGTCAAGTTGGCCTAGAACGCACCCGTCGCTCCGATTCGTCCAAGGGGTTCTCAATGGGGTTAAGATCTGGATTGATAGCTGGCCAGTCCATCCGGGTTACTGAATTTTCTGTATGCCAGGCCAGCGTTGTCCTGGAACTTGACAGGTGGCATTGTCGTCCCGATAAAAACATTTGTTGTTTCCATAGAGCTGCAAGTGCATTGGCCTCCCTACGAAGTGTTCTTGTCGAAACCACCACATTAGAGGCCATCTGGAACGCGTGTGCAATAGTATGCATGGTATGCATTTCGCTTGTGCGGGGTGTCCAATCACTTTGTCTACATAGTGTGTTTTCTACAAATGAAGAATGGTCCTATTTCATCTATGTGCTTTACGGCTATGTGTGATAGATCTAACTATTGAGAGATGAACTTCCATACTCTGCTCGGGGGTGGAATATTTTTTTAAGAAAGAATGGTCCAAAAAACCACAAGGTATGTATTCTGCTTTTGATATGGAGCCCAGAACCACATAATAGGGGGAAGTCCATGTCTATAGGGGACTGTAAGTCATGGGAGGGGAATGGTATCATAACTCTTTTTTAATTTAGATAATGTCTCCAGAACTCTGAGATTTAAAGTGCTTATAAATGTATCTTATCCAGGACCAGTATCTCCTTATTTCACCATTCCATGCATTCTATCTAGTCTGGCATAAAGTCCCCCATTGTTATTATTGGTGTATGATGCATTCTACAATTTTTAGCACAGTCTCTATAATTATTTCAAAGTCAAATGGTGGAGAGCAACACATGTGTTAACCAATAGGTATTCAGTGCCATTAATATTGCAGATGAATAAAAGCATATCTACCCTTGAAGTTCAATGTAATTAACATTTGGAAGAAGGATATAGATTTTCTAGCTACAATTGATACTCCCTGGCATAGGTGGAGTCTGTGGAGTGGTTGGCATCTCCCCTTGCAGTTTCTCCCTAACTATCGACCTGATTCAGTGTTGTACATGCCTGATGGTTTGCGTACAACACCATTGGAAAGAGATCTACCCATGCGCAGGATCAGTGCTGCACATGTGAAGGTCTTCCAACGCCGATTTCCCAACCCCAGTAGAGTGAAAACACAGGCCATCCCGCGTAACCTTAGGGTTACTCAGATGGCCGATGTTTTAGCTGATGATCCGATGGTGCATTATTGGAAGCAGCAGGGGATCACAGAAGCCGGCAGGAGGCGTCTATTTACTCAGCAGCTGCGTCCAAGGATGCAGTACACTGCGTACAACTCTGAAGCAGGCCCTATATGTTTCTTGTAACATCACTAGATCAGGTCTCTGTTTGCTGACATAATTATCAGTTCTCCCTTTAATTTGCCATTAATGCCTCTGACATTCCAAAAGACAAGTGTAATAGTTGAAGCAGTCATAATCGAAATGGAATATTATAGCTTCTTCCATAATCAAATGGATCATTCCTTATCATGTGAACCAATTGTGAAGATCGCACCCCCCCCACAAAATTTTTGTTCACAATGTGCAATAGTAGCAAAACTATGGCCCTCACAGTGGGGGTGAGGGTTTTGCTACTATTGCATAGAGTGAACTAAAATGTTCCCAAAGTCTGTACGACATATGTGCCATTTGGGCGCCCAAAGTGCCAACTTCTTGCACATTTCTGCTTGCCACCTCAGGAGGCTGTGGACAGAAATGTGTTTTTATTGGCGGCTATGTGCGCCTGAACAAAGCAAATATTGAATTGTTTCATTGGGCGCTAACAAGTTAAGGCGCCCGATAAAAGTCTTGAACCACCCCCAGAGAGCGGGAAGGAGACAGACAAGAGAAGAAAAGAGGGAAGAGGATAGAGATGGGATAAGAGAGGGGAAAGTGAAATGATGAGGTGGGAAGGGAGGGGGGGCAGAGGGCAAAAGAAGCTAGCACAACAGCTAGTTACTATATAATAAAACATTATATGTGGTAGACTGGTAGCTACATAATGCCGCAACTTCAGCCAGATATCAGATCATTTGGGGAGGTGAATAACTGTCCAACGCTTTGTGTTGGGAACCATGTGGTATAGAGAATATGTAGATCTTTGAGCTTATTTTCCCCCAGAAAGGAAGGATCTGCACTGCTGCTGTATGAAGATGGAAAGGACTAGAATAAAGCTAGGTTGCCAATCTGGTATTGAATTCAGCCTTTTTCCGTGCCAAGATGAGAATCTTATTGCTGATACAGTAATGACATAGCTAGGAGATGAATGGCCTTGGCAGTACTCCTAGCGGCCCCCAGGATTCTATGGGCTCTCTCCCCAACTAATGATTTAGCACTGTGTATTAAATCAGTGTTAGATATTTCCACCAATAAGGATTCCAGAAATGCTTCATATTTTTCCTTTCGTTCTACCATACGGTGTCTATAGCCTGTGATGTTGTGGTATGGGGTGGGAGCCCTCTTTATTGTCTACATATAGCTTCAAGCTTCTGCTTGTTATTCTCTGCTATATTGACCCTATATTGGGTGTGGCTATGAAAGGGGTGTTCCAAACCTTTTTATATTAAGTTTCTTTGGCCTCAGGCAGGAAATGTGCTTTCTGTGTTTTACAACAAAGGCCAGAGAACTCATGGCCACATGTGTAGAGAGGTTAATTAGTTTATTCTAACCAGTTCTGTGTGTAACTATAGATTCTGTAAGAAAGCAATGTCCTCAATATTATGTGACTATAATTGAATAAGATATCTAATATTTATAAATATAGTGATTGATAAGTACTGTAAAAAGGTGTTATAATAAATGTACACACTTTACCACTTGGCAGTTGGCTCCACATGGTTTTTGGGCCCCATCTGCACTAACAGTGTGCTGACATTTCATTAAGACAGGGTCTGCAGGAGAATTACGTGACTTCTCTATATCTGTGCCACATAGGTTAGGTGATATATGGCAGCAGCAGGTCTCACATTACCTTAGAGTTCTTTTAAGCCACATGCTTATGCCACCAGGTAGCCTTGTGTATTTTTAGTGGCAAGAACTCTACACAGATCTGCTCCTTGTATATAATGATATCCGATGCAGAGAGCAAGTAAGATCTGTATAAATGGTGGCTTATGTACCAGGCACATTATGCTGTAAAGATACTATAGTAAAGGGAGACAAGGAAAGGAAGGGGTAAAGGTGGTCCGGCATGCAACAGGAAACAGGAAGTCATATGCTCTGGTGCAATTATTGCACGTTGGATGTCAAGAAAGGTAACTGGGGATTTATGAGGCGGACTGTCAGTCTTGCACTTTGTGTAATTAACCAGGGCCAGATTATAGGAGGGGCAATTTGTTGCCTGTGCTCCAGTTCACCTCCGCGGCTCAGCAGTTTGGTGTGGTCCCCGTCCCTTCCTCAGCAACATCTGCGACAGCCAGTGAGTGGAAGGCAGATAGGCCACAGCACGCACCCCTTTCCAAACTGTCTCTGTGCTCCTGGATGGCCGCAGCTCCTGGTGCTCTCGGGCTGATGACAGAAGTCAGCGCTGTTGGCCACAAGTGCCCCAATGCTGTTCCAGGCTTCGGAGGCCTTCCCCCGCTGCTGCCGCTCTCCTTTGATCGTCTGGTACTCGGTCTGGCGGAGGAAGGTTCACTGGACAGGCTGGAGTATGAGGAAGAGAAGATAGAGATCCTACACAGCACTCCCCCCACTAACCAGTGAGTACTATACCAGCGGGTCAGGGCAGTGCCTGCACTCCTTCCCGGCTGTTTATCTGCTGCCTGGGTATACCCACTACCTGTCCTGCCAGCCCATGTAGCTCTCCTGCAGCACACTGGGGCAACTTTCTGCTTCCCTGGGACTAAGATCTAAGATCTGCCCATAGGGCCCATCAGGGTATGCAAGTTCTTGTAGTCCCACAACAGCTTGAGCCACAGGTGGACTAATCCAAAGATGGTCCTGTGATCTGCCTGTAGGTCCATGTCCCCCTCCCACCTATTGGTGCATAAATGGCTGATGTGTGCGCAGTCGGGCATTGCAGTGATGTCTGGCGGCTCATCACATTCAATCAGACAATTTAGATAAATGCAATGTGAAGTGGCGTGTTGCCTGGCTGTGCACATCTAGTAGTGCAGACTTAGCGGTACATATATTTAAATGATATATATTCTATACAATTATATTGATAGGGGGCCCCACAAGTTTGTTGCCCTGGGGCCCCCACATACCTTGATCTGGCCCTGTCATTAACACAGTGGAAAATTTACTATGTGGCGCTTTTCAAAGCCATCAGTTTCGGCCACTGGATTTAAAAGAGCAATATTATTAAATACAAAATATGCCTGGTTGTGTATTTAACATTATTGCCCCTTTAAATCAAGCAGCCAAAACTGCAGAAGATGCGGGCAGCTTTGAAAAGTGCTGTGTAGTAAATTTACATTACAGACTCAACGGTTAGAGTGAGACTAAATGTTGAAATATGGAGTGCGCTATTGCGCTGTCTCCATAAAATGCTCCTTAAGTGAAGCATTCTCCTTTAGCAAGATGGCTGCTGTTTGTTTCTCTGCACGACTCCATCTTGTCACTGTGTTAGAGAGGAACATGGACGTGTTCTACATATCTCCAGAGACCCTGTATATATCCTGTATAGATCTTTCTCCTGTTGAAAAGCACGTAACTTGTTGGTATGTGCCTCCTATATAGATACATAAGTGGTTAACAACTTATAATATACTATACTTACAACTTACAGTAAGGATTTACAGTCTATGTATAAATACAAAACTAAACATTACATTACACTTGACGGATACATTTTATCTGACCGCCTGACACCCATCAGATATTGTGGCCATACACGATGAGATATATCACAGTGGATGGCCCATGATATCTGCTTTCCTCACTTGGGAAAGAGAGATTTTCCCATTCCTCCCCTGTTAAGGATCAGGGGAACTGTTGTGCATATACTGCCAGACGCGGTCGACTGATGATCGGGTCTATCAGACATGCTGGACGATAAACTACGGATAATTCTATAATGTATGTCTAGCATAAGTAATCATACCATCCAGAAAAGTTCTGTTATTTTTTTTACCCTTAAGTCTAGTTCAATCAAAGAATTCTAGAAGTGACATGACTTTGTGGGAATATCAGGAGTTCATTTAGAACTGGGTGATACGTAGATATTTACATAATGTGTGGAAGAGCAAGAGTGAGTCATCAAATACATTCACCATTGGTCAGTGTTACTCCCAGGGACATTGGTTGGTGACAAGTATGATGTAAATGAGACCACGTCACAGAAGCCTGACACAATACATTATCTAAAACTGGTATGTCATCATTACAAGTGCATAATAGTAAGGATCAAACAAGGGTTAGAACTTTGTGGTAAATAATCCTGATTGCTAATGACACAGCGTCCGAAAACTAGCAAGCAATCAGATGACAAAGCAGCTCCAGCAGACACTGTAATGATACTGCTGGCAATCCCTCAATAAAGTATATCAGTGTAAGTGACATATAGGGCCCCAAGCAACCTGCTGTGTCACGCACTCAGTATGAAACTTCAGCATTCGTGTCATTGCTGTGCACATGATTTATTATTTAAAGCATGTTATGTTACTGTTAACTGTAACTTGATATTCTTAATTATTTTTGTCCAAATAGAGGTTTGTACTAATAAAGGGTTACCGAAAATATAAACTAAACCTCAACTTGATAGACCCTCATGTTCTAGACGCCCACCTTACCTTCTACACATCCGTAATGTTTAGCAAGACTGCAAAACCATTGGTAACATTGAGAACCATCGCAGCCTCACAAACACTGGCACAAGGTCTGACTTTACTCAGAAATTCCTAACCTCATTGCATGTAGTGAAAGCCCAAGCTGCATATGGCATCGCAGTTCCTAATTTATGCATGTCCCTGCAACGGCTTTCAAACGCACTGGCACGCCTATGTTAATTCCGACGCCGGAACTTAGAGGATGCCAGATCGATCCTCCTCTGCCGAGTAAGTATACACTTAGCCAGGGGATGGGGGGACTTAGGGTTAGGCTAGGGGAAGGGGGGTAAGGGTTATGCACTAGGAGGGGTGGTTAGGGTTAGGCGCCCCCCGTGAGAGTTAGGTTTAGGGTGCAGCGAGGTGGGGTTAGGCACTAGCGGGGGAGGTTAGGGTTAGGCCCCCCTAATGGAGGGTTTGGGGGGGGGGGAGGGGAGGGTTTGCATACTTACCACCGTGCATCGGGATCTTCACCTCTTGGCCTGTCACTGTCGGGATTTGAACCGGCATTCCACCAGACTGGTGATATCGGCGGGCACCGGTGGAGCTTCGCTAATGGCGATGCTGGGACCCGGTACTGCAGCTGGAAGCACGGGGATGCAGGTAATGTCCGTACCTCCGGCGGTTGGAGACCTGCCGGAGGTTGCTGTAGTGGGGTGACCACTGTGTCCGCTCCCGCACTAGACCACCGGGGCAAGTCAGTCTGGTGTCGGGGACAGTGGCGGCAGCTATGTTATAAGGCCAGCGCACCCGGGGAGTTAATACAGCATAGGGGAGGAAGGCCCTCCCCCAGCCCAGACGCTGATCCAGCTGAGGTTTTCCCATGTCTGGGTTGCTCCTCCCACCCTCCTCTGTATATGAGACGCCCAGTGACCACTATCAATGTTGTGCTGAAGCTGCTGGTCTCAGGAGTTTTTTTTTGGGTCTAGTCTCCCTGTATACCTCTCCCCAGAGGCCAGGTTATACAGCGCTCAAAATCCTACCAAGCCTTGTGTTCTGAGAAGTTGATTTAGGGCCCATTGTAAGTATATTGTATATGTATTGTATGCGACTTTTGCTGGCTCTGCTGTGTGGTCACTGCCTTTATTTTTCATGTACTGTCAGGTATAACTATCACTGCTATTTCTCCTCAACCCTTTGCTACAGGTGTGTGGGGAATATATATTTTTTTGTTGTTTCTTTCCCAAATTGTACTTCACATTTATTGTTTGTGAAGGCAGTCACATTTGCACTTATTTATTATGTCTAAGAATAAGGGTAAACAGGAAACTGAGGCCCCAGTGCTGGTTTTATGTAAAAGCTGTTTGGCGGGCTTGTCTCCTCAGGACTTTATACAGGATGGTTTGTGCGCTGTTTGTTAGAACAAAGAACCACTTCACCAGTGCAGTCTACCAGCCCCTGTACAAGAGCCATCATGAGTGTCCTCCTTGTCTCAGGTTATGACGCAACTAGTGAACCATTTGGCTACACTCCCATGCTGCCTCCCATAATGAGATAACCACAGCAGTTCCAGCCAGCTATGTTTGCCCCCCCCCTTCATATCCTTCCTGGATGGATATTTATGCCCACTCGGGTCAAAGAACGGCTCAGTCAAATGTTGCAGGCAAACAGACCAGTATCCACTAAAGCACTTAAGTGGACAATATCGTTTTATCAGTCTGCTCAGCATGTAGATTCAGACGCATCATCGGAGGAGTCAGATGATGCGCCGGGTTCTTCTCCAGGTTTATCAGGAGAGGAGGACTGTCCTCCTACAGTGGATGTCCCTTCTTTTGTGATGGCGGTCAAATCAATCCTAAATATAGAGGATGATGAGCCAGCTACTAGACCTAAGGCTCCAGTGTTTAAACACCAGAAGGTGGTAAAAGCTGAGTTTCCTAAGTCTGAGCAGCTCACTGAACTTATGGAAGAAGCATCGAGTACCCCGGATAAACAGTTCCATGTTACTAAAAGATTAGCATCTTTGAATCCTTTCCCACCTATTGAATGTACTAAGTGAGAAGTCCCTCCTACTGTTGATGCTCATGTGACACATTTAGTCAGGAGTGCTACCGTCAGCATCTTCCCTTATAGATCCTACAGATAGAAAACTTGAAACATGTCTTAAATCGGTGTTTTCATTGTCTGGAGCTGTTACTTGGCCGGCTATGGCTCCTGTCTGGGTATCCAAGGCTGTTGAAGAATGGACTGAGGCATTGTCAGATACTCTACCAAATGCTACCAGAGAACAGCTGACATATATTTGCCACATGCGGGAAGCGGCCTCCTATTTTTTAGAAGCTGCAATAGATACTGGGCTCAGGGCTTCTAAAGCATCTGCAGCTTCGGTTGTTGTTCGTAGAGCCCTTGGGTTAAGGTTCTGGAAAGCAGATGCGGGATCCAAGAAGGCTCTGGAATCTTTACCTCTTTATGGAAACATACTTTTTGAAGCAGAATTAGATCATGGCTACTCTGGCAGCCTCAAAATCTGCAGGTCTGCCATCTACAGCTACATCAAAGTCTAGGCAGTCTTTTGCCCTCAGGGAAGAGAAAAAGAGCCACCTTTTTCCAGACCGTCTAGTTCTCACAGGACCACCAAGCAGCAAACTAAGAGATCCTGGCTGGTCAGACGTCCAGCTTCCAAGCTGGACAACAAACCCACTGCCTGATGGGACGGTCCTCCTCCTCGGGGATCCCAGGGTGGGAGGCCATTTTGCGGACTACTGGCATCTAACAACAACAGACGCGGGAAGTGGACTCTCATGGGTTTGCCCTTACCTTCTGGAGGCATCCTCACCAGAAGGTTTTTTTGTACATCTTCCCCATCAGATCCTGTCAAGGCCTTGGTCCTCCAGGAGGCCATTTATTCCCTGCTGCGGTCAAGGGTGATAATCCCGGTTCCAGTGGTTCAACAAGGAAGGGGTTTTCCAATCTGTTTTTGGTTCAGAAACCAAATGGGTCTCATCGCCCTATACTAAATCTGAAATCCCTCAACAAGTTTATCCGTGTACCCAAGTTCCATATGGAGACTCTTCAGTCAATTATTTTGGCAATGGAACCTGGGGAATTTATGGTCTCCCTGGACATTCAGGATGTATATCTGCATGTGCCTTTTATGCCACCCCACCAAAAATTTCTACGGTTTGCTGTCCTGCAACAACATTACCAATTTCAGGCACTGCCCTTTGGCCTATCAACGGCCCCTCGGTTCTTCACCAAAATAATGGCGGTTATGATGGCCAATCTCAGGCGTCAGGGAGTCAGAATACTGCCATACCTGGAAGACCTTCTGATATTGGCACAGTTTACAGCTGTTTTACAACACCAACTGACTATTGCCTGCCTACAGACGCATTCCTGGATCATCGATTGGAAGAAATCTTCTCCTTCTCCAATACAGCTGATGGTACATCTGGGGGCACTTCTGGATTCTCAATCACAAAGGGTGTTTCTGCCAGGGGACAAGACTTCGGCCCTATTATTGCGAGTGCGCAAATTGCTCCGCAAGCAAAGGGTATCCATTCTATCAGCGATGCAGGTACTGGGGTCAATGGTATCCACCTTCGATATGGTGGAATATGCTCAGTTCCACTCCAGGCCTCTGCAAAAATTGATTTTCTCCCGGTGGAACGGGCAGTATCATCTAATACAGTCCTAGAGGATCTTTTTCACTCCGGAGGTTCGGCTCTCTCTCTCGTGGTGGCTACAAAAGGCTCATCTAATTAAGGGTCGCCCATTCTGGATTACAAACTGGGTGCTGCTCACCACAGACATGTCTTCGAAGATGGGGGGCGGTGACATCATACCTTTTTATGGTAGATGGACATATCAGGTAAGTCACCTGCCCATAAACATCCCGGAGCTTGTGGCAGTATACAAAGCGTTCATCCTGGCACAGGACCTACTCCAAGGCAGGCCGGTCCAGATCCAGCTCGACAACGCGACCACAGTAGCTCAATCATCAGGGAGTCACGCAAAATCAGGCAGCCATGAGGGAAGTGACAAACATTCTGATCTGGGTAGAACGTCATCTTCTGGCTATCTCAATATTCATCCCAGGAGTCCTCAACTGGGAAGCAGATTTCCTAAGTCGTCAGGACATACACACCGTAGAGTGGGCTCTTCACCTGGGATTTTTCAACTCTTGATGAACAAATGGGGCCTTCCAGACGTAGACCTCATGTCCTCACATCACAACCACAAGGTCCCCAGGTACGGGTCCTGGACCAGAGATCCCTCAGCCGTCTTTGGGGACGTGCTGGCAGTGAGGTGGGACTTCAAGCTCTTTCCTCTGATTTCCCTCCTCCCAAGGGTCCTCAGGAAATTCAAGCAGGAAGGCGGCACAGTAATACTAGTAGCTCCTGCTTGGCCCAGGTGTCACTGGTTCACTGACATACAGAATCTATCCATAGACACTCAGTTTCCTCTTCCTCTGTTAGCGCAGGGTCAGTGCCTGCATCCGGACTTACCTCGTCTGTCTTGAGTCTTCCATCTTAAGAGCCAAAGGTTTCTCCAGCTCTCTGATTAAGACGATATTTAGGGCACGGTAACCTTCCTCTGCCTGCATCTATTACAGAGTTTGGCATTATTTTGGTCAATGGTGTTCCCACAAAAAGTATGACTCTAAAGCTTTTAGGGTTTCCCGGGTACTTGCTTTTCTCCAGGCTGGGTTAGACCTCCGTCTCCGCCTGGGCACCCTGAGAGTACAGGTATCTGTGCTGTCAGTTTGGTTCCAGCGAAGGATCGCTTTTCTGCTGGATGTTAGAATTTTTTTCAGGGTGCTCTCCGAATTCAGCCACCCTTTGTCCCACCGGTGGCACCGTGGGATTCGTCTTTAGTTCTCAAGGGGCTACAAGCTCCCCCGCTTCAACCTCTGGACTCAGTAGTTTTGAAGTGATTGACAGCAAAGACACTTTTTCTCCTCGCTGTCTCATCTGCATGCAGAGTCTCTGATTTGGCAGCGCTCTCTTGTCGCTCCCCCTTTTTTATTTTTCACCAGGATAGAGCTGTCCTCCATACTCGGGAGGGTTACCTTCCTAAGGTAGTGTCCTGTTTTCATGAGAGAGATTGTGGTTCCAGCTTTCCACTTTTCAGACCTTTCTGTAGGTGAAGCCTCCCTGGATGTGGTTCATGCTCTCCATATCTATGTGGATACTACAAACTCTCTTAGAAAATCAGACGCTCTTTTTGTGTTGTATGGTTTTCACAAACGAGGCTGGCCAGCTAACAAACAAACTCTGGCTCGATGGTTGCGTATGACTATCTCTCAGGCTTACACGCAGGCTCATCTCCCTGTTCCAAAGACGGCAACAGCATATTCTACCCGGTCTGTGGGACCATCATGGGGGTTTCGTTGTGGTGCCTCTGCAGAACAATTCTGCAAGGCAGCCACGTGGTCTTCTGTCCACACCTTTCTTAGGTTCTACGCCTTTGACACTTTTGCCTCTCAGGATGCTTCCTTTGGGCGGTGGGTTCTCCTTTCTGCTCTGGAGCATCCTCACCCTTAGGGAAACTGCTTTAGGATATCCCCATGGTATCCCTTTGGACTCCCTATGGACCCTGAAGAAGAAAATAAATTATGGTAGACTTACCTTTGTTAACTCTTTTTCTTCAAGGTCCATAGGGTCCACAGGGTACCCACCGTGACACACCTGACTGCATTGGGTAATTTTTTATTTTTTGTCCCAGATTCTCTCATCTTGTGTGAGAGTGTTTCTGGTGTACATTGTCCTTCCTTCTCCTCTTTCCTTCTTCTATCTTTGGCTTATTTACAAAACCGAATGCCTGTGACCAGGGGCGGGGTATATGTGGATGAGGAACTGAGGCATCCTGGGAGCTGAAAGCTTAACTGTTTGGTGCCTGGATCACTCCAACCACATTTCCACATGGTATCCCTGTGGACCCTATGGACCTTAAAGAAAAAGCGTTAACAAAGGTAAGTCTACCATAACTCTCTTATATTCCCCCCTATTCTGATTCACAGGAATTTTGTTATTTTGTTCAATTCTTATCCTGGATGTGGTCAGAATTGTGGCCCTGATTGTCTCCAAAATTTCTTACAATGCATATGTCTGTGTCACAGTGTGTGTTCAGTAATGAGACATTGCAGCCTGTGCACTATAACACACCCAATGAAGAGGTCTAATCAGTCCTTGCAATATTTATGTTGCAATGTGATTAGTTACCTGGATTTGAACACCAATGACATTTGTAGTCTACAGAGAGTGAAGGCAGCCATTTTGTGGACTGAGCTTATGAGAATGCAGCCCACCAGTCATTTGGTTGCCTTAGAACTTGGACAGCTGTGGCAATGAAATGCCTGAGGCTGCCATGTTTGGGCAGCTACTCACCTACGTTGATGTAAGTTATGGTTGCTTTACCAGAAGTAAAATCCTTGAGTAATATAAAAAAAACATTGTATACTCTGGGTTGTCTAACTGGCAGCCTGTGGGAAGGACATAGTGCTTCAAAAGTTATTTTTGTGATTCCTTAACTCTAGCCTGTGGGATCATTATAAAACTCTCACATATACTATGTAATATATAGTGGTAACATGCACCATATGTAAGTACTTACTGGACTTCATAGTTTTATAAACTTCAAAGTGGCTAAATTACATGTGGGGTTATTGAAGCACTCACCGAATCGACTGTAACACGATCATTTCTGACCCATGTTTCCTGCATCAGTTTTCAATATCTTACTTAGATATATAGAACTGTTATAGGTAA
Source organism: Taudactylus pleione (assembly GCA_031769625.1). Classification (NCBI taxonomy): domain Eukaryota; kingdom Metazoa; phylum Chordata; class Amphibia; order Anura; family Myobatrachidae; genus Taudactylus; species Taudactylus pleione. The sequence goes on from JAUIMM010000043.1 coordinate 1,927,179, forward strand.
CATACTGAGATATAGAAAACTGTTATAGGTAACATGGGTAACAGATGTTTGTAGATCTGCTCATGCACAGGATATGTATTGCACATGTACAGATTCCCTTATGTGAGCTCGCTCGCATTGCCCAGACTCCGCAGCCTGATTGACAGGCTACAGCCATTTGGGTGAGAAGCGGGGGCAAGATCAGGCAGCGTCCCAGAAAACGGGTGGGTGTCGGCCCTGTTTTGTAGGTGTGCTGAAACCAATGGCTGTGTCCATGTACGTAGCTTCTCTGGCTTCAGCTGCATGAAAAAAAACAAACGCCTCCTGCGGCATTAACATAAGGGGTCAATTTACTAAGATCCGAGTTTGGTCGAGATGACAATCTCGGGTGAGTTTAGGCATGTTTTTCATCTCGCAAATTTACTAGAGACAACCTCGGGTGATTTTGGGAGAGAGTTCTTAAATCTCACTCGTAAAACTCGGGTGAGATCGCAAACTCGAATCTTCTCACCATCGGGCAAACTCGCAAGTACTTTTCATGAAAAAGATGCAGTTTGTAAATTTACTAAGAATCGAGATTTAAATCCCGGGTGAGATTTGAGCAAATTCGCAGAGAAATTGAAGTTTCAAACACTCACCCATCTGAGCTACGAGTTTGCCAGAAACATACACAGATTAGTGTGATTTGTGTATGTTTCTGCATGTGTAGTTAATGTATAGTGATTTTATTTTAAAAAAATGATGTAGGGACCCCCCCCCAAAGCTATAACCATCCCCGGACTGGTAAGCCAGACCTGGTTCCAAAATTTACGGAGAACAAAACGAGTAGGCTTCCACCGTGAATTAGGAACCAGGGTGCTGGTTTTAAATATAGGGGGACCCCTACGCAATTTTGTTTACCCCTATATTTAAAACCGGCACTGGCCCTGCAACGAGGTGCTGGTTCCTAAATTACGGTGGAACCCTACTCGTTTTGTTCCTCGTAATTTTTGGAACCAGGGGACTGGCTGACCAGTCTGGGGCTGGTTAAGGCTTTTTTTTTTTTTTGGGTGGGGGGGACGACGACACCCTATGTCATTTAAAAATAAAAAAAAATTAACCCGTCTTTTATAGGTATAACACAAGCAGCCTTCATATATCTCACTGATATGTGCAGGCTGTTAGCTCGGGAGAGATTTGCAGAGAGAGAACACTGTAATCTCGGGTGAGTAATCTCATCTAAACTTACAACTCGGGGGAGATATCTCGATCTGCTTCACCATCGGAAAACTCATTTCAGCTAAGCTCACTTCTTAGTAAATTTGCGAGATGAAAAATTGAAAAATCACCCGAGATTCGGCAATGCAAATCGAGATAATAAAAAACAAAACTCGACCAAGCTCGAATCTTAGTAAATTCATCCCTAAGTGTTACATTTTGAATTAGGCCCATAGTTCCATTATTTCCTTCATTTGACATGTGCTGGCTAAAATGAAGGAGAACAAATGTGAAAGAGAATCAAAATGTTGGAATATAATTATACTAACAATAAATTAAACAACTATTAGTAAATAATAAAATGAAAATGTTCATTCTTTAAAGGTTGATGCCAAACAGTAATACCGTAACTCATAGCTAAAAGCCTAAGAGGGAATACAATTCTCAGCAGTGTCCCACCGCGATTTTTGGCTGCGCACATCCTCAAGAATTACAGTAGCCCAAGAATGCTAATTTTCCAGTCTACTGCAATGGGGTGCAAAGAAAAATTGGTGGTGATGTTTGTGAAGTACTGTTTTGACTTTCCACACGCCATTTTGCAGATGTTTCTGAGAATAGAATTCCCCCCTTAGAACCTTAGGATGGATGTATGTTTACATCTTACTATTTTTTTTTTCTCCTCCCTGTGAAATAATTTGGAGTGTAGGGAAACACTGTATATAAAACACTTTAACTGCATAATTTTCCCTACTAAGGTTTCAAACACCCAGTGCAGACTTCTTTTGGATACTGTTTCCATACTAGCTTTTGTCTTCTCAGAATATTCAGTGCTTAATGCAATGGCTCAGCGGGGTGCCATGTCAGTGGTCTAGTTAGAAGTGACAGCTCCTTCAATGGTGAATCTTATTTACATATATAGATCGCAGCCAGGACGAACTTTACAACTCTTTAACCTTGTTCTTTTTCCCTGTGAGATCGTCCTGAACTTAAAACACACTAAAATAGAATTTATTAAATTTAAGTTATATAACACCAGGGCCCTATTTGTATGGAGTTTGTATGTTCTCCCAGGTTTGTGTGTGATTTCCTCACACAATCCAGAAAACATACTGTTAGGTTAATTGGCTTTGGGCAAGATTGAACCCATGTGTGCATCTGTCTGTGTGCATGTGTTAGGGAATATTCAGCCATGGCCAGAAGTTTTGAGAATGACACAAGTATTGGTTTTCACAAAGTTTGCTGCTTCAGTGTTTTAGAACTTTTTGTCAGATGTTACCATGGTATACTGAAGTAACATTACAAGCATTTCATAAGTGTCAAAGGCTTTTATTGAAAATTAAGTTTATGCAAAGAGTCAATATTTGCAGTGTTGACCTTTTCTTTTTCAAGACCTCTGCAATTCGCCCTGGCTTATGAGTCCATGGCCAGGAAACTCCCCAGACCTTATTCCCATTGAGAACTTGTGGTCAATCCTCAAGAGGCGGGTGGACAAACAATAACCCACAAATTCTGACAAACTCCAAGCATTGATTGGGCAAGAATGGGCGGCCATCAGTCAGTATGTGGCCCAGAGTTTGATTGACAGCATGCCAGGGCGAATTGCAGAGGTCTTGAAAAAGAAGGGTCAACACTGCAAATATTGACTCTTTGCATAAACTTAATGTAATTGTCAATGAAAGCCTTTGACACTTATGAAATGCTTGTAATGTTACTTCAGTATACCATAGTAACATCTGACAAAAAGGTCTAAAAACATTGAAGCAGCAAACTTGTGAAAATCCATACTTGTCATTCTCAAAACGTGTGGCTATGGCTGTAGATTGTCAGCCCACTGGGGCAGGGACTGATGTGAATGACTAAATAGTCTCTATACAGTGCTGTTTAATGTGTGTGCTATATAAATAACTGGTAACAAATAATAATTATGTAGTCCTCTTATTATTAGCATTAAAATCATGACATGATAGGCATTTTTTTTACTGCTGATCATAATTGTGGTTTTGGATTCCCATAACTAATTGAAATAAATAGGTTTTATTGTGTTATTGCTGTTTCTAAGGAGCTTTCAATTACCTACATTATTTCACCATTTAAATAGCACTTCATATGTTAATAATAGCTTCCTTCATTGAGGTTTGTAGTTCCCTTTTAGTGCAATCTGTTCTTAAGTGTTAATTCCTGGAGTTCTTTTCCTCGCTTTTACTGTTCCACAGTAAAGAATGCTGCCTCCTATACATTGAGATATTACTGCACTGGACTCTGGAGTGCTCTGGCAAGGAAACCAAACAGCAGCATCAACAGATACCAAGGGGTCTATTTACTAAGTAATAAGGTGCCAGCCAATCAGCTCCTAACTGCCATCTCACAGGCTGTGTTTGAAAAATAACAGTTGGGAGCTGATTGGCTGGCACCTTATCACTGGAGCTGATTGGCTGGCACCTTATCTCTTTTCACTCTGTCTCCTAACACTGCTTAGTAAATAGACCCCTAGGCCTTCGCCTGCTGTAACAGCTACAATCAGTAACAATCCTGGTGGCTTCCTAGACGTGTAACTTCTTTAAAACTCTCAGCAATCCCAGAACTGTATATGAAGCAATATTTAAAGTGACCTCCAAATAAAACAAAGGGACTTATCATTTCCAGCCTTTCACCAAAACCACAGTAACAGGACCTTATTTCTTATTAAGCTCATATACAGTAGTACATGATTAACCTGCCTCTTCCCTTTCCTTTGCACAATGAATTGAGACAACGTATGATAGGATTAGGTACAAATAATTATTCAATAAAAGTAGCCAATAATATTTTCTGTTAGCCATGTAGCCGAGGTAAAGTATTAACTATAACATCGCCTTATTAAACTAAGTTTGTAACATCCAAACAAATCACATTAATGTTACCTTTTGGTAATGCTCATGTTTTTTTAGCAGTTTAATATCTGTTATTACCTCTTTGCCCATCCTTATTAGGAACTTTCGTTTAGGTTGCAGTATAGTTTTAATTCATGCCAGCCGCTGCTTTATATGACCCAGCTATAAAAAGGCATCACTGGGGCATTCATTTTACTTCTCATAACATTTGTACAGAGTTTATAGATTCTTACCTCGTAATATATTTATCTTAGTGTGTCTGGTATTTCAGCTATTGTCATGTGTTAAAAAAACCGTTGTGTTAATGTTAAGCCTCAAATTCATGAACATGTGCATCATTGCAATCACTATAGGAAATGGAGACTGCCTACAAGCAGACATTACATGCAGCCCATGAACTGAGAACATTAGTTGCTTTATCTGTCTATTGCAGGCTCCCAACATAGAAACCAAAGATCCCATATCTATCTGTCCATTCTAAGGTGGGAATAGTCAGAGCTTAGATCATGCCTCAGGGCCGTAGCTAGGGTAGTGCGGCCGGTGCCATCGCACAGGTCACCACAGGTCAGGGGGCGCGGTTTGGGCCTGTCAAATTTCTGTTTATTATCATTCTCACTTGTAGCTTCCTCTTATTTCATCCCCAGTATATCCTGGCCTCCCCTATCTCTTCCCTGGCCCTTCCCCATGAAGCCATGGCCCTTTTTTGGGTGCATTATGTCCCTTTGAAAAATGAGGGGGGCGCCAATGCTCTTTTTGGCACAGGGCACCAAAAAGTCTAGTTACGGCTCTGTCATGCCTTTATTACTTTTATCCCTTATCTAGAAAACAATACATTGCGGATTTGGGTACGGGATCCCGGCGGTCGGGATGCAGTATTCTGAGTGCCAGCATCCCGACCGCCGGGATGCCGACCGTATACCTACATTATGCATCTGGGCATTAAAAGGTGGTGTTTAAAACAAATTGCATAAAACAGAAGGTAAAGACAAGATTACAGTCGTGACCAATACACATATATTAGAAGGTTAAAGGAAACCAGAACATGATCATTTTAGATGTTACCACAAAGTTCAACTAAAAGACACATTGTAATTCACATTCAAGGAAAACTAGTCATTTATTATTTTTCTATTTAGTTTGATTACATTCATTTACGTTTTGAGGTTGTTTTCCTGCTGTCTAGAACCGAGTTTCATCTAGTTCTTGGTTTTTCATTTATAATACATGTATATTTTTTTTCACCCATCCTATAGATTGTTGTCTGCCTGTTGTTACCCAGTCTTGAGTTCTAACAGTTTTTTTCCCATTCGTAAAGCACAATGGAATATGCTTGAGCTATATAAGTAACCGTTAACAAAGAAATAATCCTATATATACATCCATCCAACTTGTTTCTGTCTACTGCTATCTATTTCTCATTACCATCTCAGGGCCTTAAATGAATATTTTCCCAATATGTTTGTTAGCCCTAGTAACTCTTCAGTATGGTCTTATAGATATTCCACATGACCTACGATTTGGCCAGCGCAGTGATGAGGATTTTTAACCTGATTGCCATGATGCTACTGTTGTGCCACTGGGACGGATGCCTTCAGTTCCTCGTTCCCATGCTTCAAGAATTCCCTAGTAATTGTTGGGTGTCCATCAACAAGATGGTGGTAAGTAGCCAACACAGTATTTTCTGGGCACATCTCTCTTATGGACAAAATGCAATTGCTCAATCATAATAGTTTTGCGATTGGTTTGTAAATACAAAATAAGTGCAGATAAAATGGCTGAAATTTAAATTTAATTCCTGGCTAATTATGGAATAAATTAAAAGATATTTAGCATAAATTTGCATGTGCAAAGAACGTTATTAAAGACAAACGGGTTACTTTATGCTCATGAGAGTATTAAGCCTAAGGACGCTCCCCTGTCCTAGATATCAGAACTTACTGACAGCAAGACAAAGCCTGAGACATGACCCTTTTTTTTGTCTCGTTTTCAGTGTTTAGCCCAAGGTTAAACTGAGGCTACAACCCTGTAGCTTGGACCATTATATAGTTGGGTTCTTCATCTAATCTGGAAAAAACTTGGATCAGTGATACTACTGAAATGAAGGACACAAACCTATTTAATAGTTCTCTCTATTTAACTAGAATCTTATTTGCCATGCTTTTAGATAGAGCAGGGGTTAAGTCCTTGAAGCTCCATCTATAACTCGGCTTGGCACAGAAGGCCGGTGCCAGTCAGCCGCAAACTGGCATATGAGAAACCACGGAGGCACAGGAGACCAGGATCAGTGACGTGGTGTGTGTGTCAGCTGGAATCGCATGGCTCAGCACAGGAATAATAATAGATTTGTCTCTCTTCTTCTCTGCCTCTCTCCACTTCACCTCCTTGTTATGTCCTTTCTTCTTGTGACTCTCTCCCTTCTATTGTTGGAACTTGTTAGTTTATCCCCTTTGTTTTTATTTTTATTACACTGTCCACTATTATCTGTTTACTGGCCATTCTAATAGTCTCAGATTCACTCCGTAGTCCTCCATTACCATAAGGCTTCTCCTTTCCTTAACCACTGTTTGAATCCTCTAAACACTTTTGGCAACATTGTCTTGACCATACACACAGCCATGTCTGAATAGACATACTAATTTCTCCCTTGCATGGTCTGCTTATACCCACCTCATTCTCCCTTCTTTCTCTTGCTCTCTCTTCTTTCAGCCCAAGTGATGTCTCTCCGCTCTGCTGCTTTGGGTAAAGCGTGTCCTAAGCAGACACTGTAGTCGGATCTCTTGGTCTGTATTTGTTGAGGGGTATATGTATGGGACACAGTGTAGAGACGCAACTTACTGATGCATGAGTGTGGGACACAGTGTTTGCACATGTGTGTGGGTGCACTTTATTGATGCTCGCTCCTAGATGGTTGCAGCATGCATCTTTACTTGAATAGTTGGAGACATGAAGCCATGTCCTTGCACACTACATATGTACACATCCGTGGCATGCCTCATCCATGCCACATGTCAGCACGGGCACGAAGAAATTGGGATGTGCACTTTTCCTCTGATTATGAGAAGGTGAATGTACATAATGCCTATCCTCTGCCTGATTATCAGACTAAGTATGGGCAAACCTTACAGGCGGGCATTTAATTCTATCTTTTGTTGCACAGAATGACTCGTGGAGTGAGTTGTACTCCTTCGCCCTTTTCAAGGCTATGAGCCACATGCTGTGTATCGGATATGGGCGCCAGGCTCCTGAAAGCATGTCTGACATTTGGCTCACCATGTTGAGCATGATCGTGGGTGCTACGTGCTATGCCATGTTCATTGGGCATGCCACTGCTCTCATCCAATCACTGGACTCCTCTCGCAGGCAATACCAAGAGAAGGTGAGTTTCTGTATACAGTTGACCAATTTACACTTTCCGTGTACTAAACTGACGTCATGTTTGTATAATTATTTATTTCTTATCTCTTTCTCTTGCCGTATAGTTGCTACTCCCTATACTTATACAGTATGTATAGTCCTCACCTTCTTCCCCATACCCAGTCATACCACTGTCTGCTGCGCTTGCCTATTCCTTGCCAAGTTATGTGCCCATAATCTCACTCCTTGCATTTTATAGGTTTGCTTCATTCCTAAAGATAATAATAGCTTTACTTTGTTAGAAATTCTCTCTTTGTAAGGTGTCAAGGTTTAAATGTTTTGGGTGTATTGATCCAAAGAGATGATTCTTCTGTTGTATATGCAGTTGTGTACTTATACATGCCCCAACTGATTTACATCAGTATTTCATAAGTGTTTTTAATGTCCAGATTAGCCGTCAGATAAGACAAAACACAGCTAGATAGGAGTATTATCTCCCAATGTTTTTTTGTTTTAAATGATGATACATTATATTTCATTCCATGTAAGTATTCTTTATTTTCTGTAATATCTCTTTATTGTGTATTACAGGTGCACACACCCTCCTCGTATTGTAACTGCCTTTACACTACTGAATAGTCTTAACAATTTATTGTATCTGTCTAATCCATAATGCCAACTGTTTTTTTTAATGCAGCCACCTTAACTTCTCTTTGTATGTTGGCACAGAGCATAATTACAAATTTGGCATGATACACTGGTTTCCTATATAATTCACCTTATGCTGGATGCTAGCTATGGTGTTACTGCAGTAATGTTCCCGATTGGCTGATTTAGCACGGCGCAGCGCCCTGCCTGATTTTAAAAGGACAAAATGCGCGCTGCCCTGAGCCTTTCCCACCCATGGGACGCAGTGTCCCGCAGGTGGGAAAAGTTACGGTGACCGATCACCGCTGGGTGAATAGAGAGCTTGGGGCAAGCCCAGCACCTCTGTAAGTGCTGAGCATGCCCAGAAGTGTGACAAATTGGAAGCGCGTGCCGAGACTCCGGCCGGTACCCCCACAAGCTAGCGGGAACACTACTGCAGTGGTTGTCAAACAATCCTCAGGACCCCCAACAGCTCACGTTTTCCAGGTCACCCAGCAGGTGAACAGGTGTATTCATTACTCAGTGACACATATTAAAAGATGCACAGGTAGAGCTAATTATTTGACTTGTGATTCCGAGGAGACCTGGAAACATGCACTGTTTTGGGTCCTGAGGACCAAGTTTGAGAACCTTATGTGCTACTGTATATTGCAGCTTTGGGTGAATGAGTAATATGAAGTGCGATAAAATTGGACTCATTGCAATTTTTCGAATACATTTCTAAGAGCAGAACAGTGACATGTTCATAAATATAGATGACTGTTGTTGATTTTTTGTTACCCGAATATCATCCATATAAATAAATTGTATCTAATATATAGCTAGATACCCCCCCATAATTCTCTATTTTATACAGAAGCATAAAAGGACTCATTGTAGTTGAGTATACAGGTTGAATGGCTGTCTCTTTTTTTCTGCACCAATGTCTCCTATCTGGTCTCATGCTGATTGGTCTCTCTCACAGTACAAACAAGTTGAGCAGTACATGTCCTTTCACAAACTGCCAGCAGATTTTCGCCAAAGGATCCATGATTACTATGAGCATCGTTACCAGGGGAAGATGTTTGATGAGGACAGTATCTTGGAAGAACTGAATGAGCCACTCAGGGAGGTATGAAGCTGGAAGGGATGTGTAATGGATGCACTGTTTATGTATGACAGAGGTTCCCAAACTCCACCATTACTCTCCACGTTTTAAGGATATCCATGCTTGAGCACAGATGACTTAATTAGTACCTCAGTCAATTTTCTTTTACCATATGGACGCAAGCATGGATATCCTTTAAAACCTGGACTGCAATGGTGGAGTTTGGGAACCTCTGCTGTATATGTCTGCATAGAATAGTTGCTGTTACATTTGTTCAGAGTTGTGTGACTAACAAAGATGGTCAGAGGAGTCCTAATAGCAGTTACGTGGGATCAGGACCATTTTAATGAAGGAGTAAAAAGATTTCTATTTAACCCTATACACAGCAGGATGGCACCATTTCAGGCAGAATTTTACTTTGACCTATAGGGCCTTAGTTAATTTACTGTGCGGGGAAAAGGGTGATAGCTACTTTACGCCCGAGGCTATTTAATTAGAAGCCCTTTTCCTTGCACGGTAAATCTACGGCTAACGCGTGTTAAACCATAGGTTCTGGGATAAGTGCCCGGAGCTATGGGTTAACGTGTTGGCGGCTGTCGTGATAAGGGCAGAAAGCTCTATTTAATGCTCAAGCCTCAAGAGGTGAACAGAAATCCGCTATAAGTGGCTGTTGCTATAATTGTATAGTACTGGGCACTGCATCGGCCCATAGAGAGGCATATTGCATGCCATTAGTCCAATATTATTACATAAATAGACCATGTGTAACAATGTGGGCTGTTCATCATAATTCAAATTATTACTCTTAAGATGCATGTTTTAAAATGTATTTAAATTTGTTTAACTATAGATTACATGTAAGTGGGTGATGGTGTAAAGCCCATCCTATTAATGTTTCACAAATGTGAACATGGTAAAATATTCCTGATTAATGTTCTAATTATTATTATATTTGACTTTTTTAATACAAAACCTTGTTCGTTATGTGTGCCTACAAATATATTTTCTAGTCTCCTATAGTTGGCATGTTATATGTACTATATACATTACATTCCATGATTTATTCGTACAAATATTAAATACTAAGTACATGTAGTGGTTTGGTGGCTGAATACACTATATAGACAAAAGTATTTGGACACTGACAGGAAAAAGATCAACGAGATTTTATTGACGTCAGTTCTTTGCAGTAATCACTGCACAGTGTGGACCTACAGACACCCTTCTTGGCAAACTGTCCACAAGTTCCTGGACTACAGCAGGCGGTATGTTTTGCCAGTCCGCCTTAAGTACAGTGACCAACCGTTACACTGAAGAAGGTCGAGTTGGCCTAGAACGTACCCGTCACTCCAATTCATCCCAGAGGTTCTCAATGGGGTTAAGATCTGGACTCTGAACTGTCCAGTCCATTCAGGTTACCGAATATTCTGTATATCAGTCCAGCGTTTTCGTGGAAACATGACAGTTGCATTGTCGTCCTGATAAAAACATTTGTTTTCTGTAGAACTGCAAGTGAATGGGCCTCCCTACAAAGTGTTCTTATCAAAACCGCCACATTAGTGGCCATTTGGAACTCGTGTGCAATGGTATACATGGGACCATTTCACTTGAGCGGGGGTGTCCAATCACTTCTGTCTACATAGTGTAACTGTGGTAACCTTTTTCTCCCTTTATGTCATCCCTCCTCAATGTCTAACACACTCTTGCTCCCCATTTCTGTATGTAGGAGATAGTGAACTTTAATTGCCGGAAACTGGTAGCATCTATGCCACTCTTTGCCAATGCTGACCCCTGCTTTGTGACTGCAATGCTGACCAAACTGAAGTTTGAGGTTTTCCAACCCACGGACTACATTATTCGTGAGGGAACGATTGGCAAGAAGATGTACTTCATCCAGCACGGTGTGGTTAGTGTACTGACCAAGGGAAACAAGGAGGTCAAGCTGTCGGACGGGTCTTACTTTGGAGGTGAGAAGGCCCTAACAATTCATCACTGGGGTGATCCCTGAATGATTATAAAGCGGGCACGCTAAAAATAAAATCATAAGTGCCGTTTTTATTGACTTCTAACCTAATGAATGGTGAAAACCCTAGCAGTAATCTATATAATGACAGGAATGTGGTATATTCATTCAGTTCTTTCGTATATTTTTCTCCTATGTACATGGGCATTTGAGAAGAACCTATAATTTATACTATGGGGCATATTCAAATAGCCGCAGGAGTTCATCCCACAGCTAATTGTTGCGCTGTTCTGATTCAATTAGGGGGGATTCCGTACGCAGGAGTCCCCGCAGGCGGACTTTACCATGCATCTCATGGAGGTGCGAGGTAAAATCGGCATAAAAACGGCCTATTCGGCCTCACGCGCGAGGAAAAAAACACAGATTCTGCAGTTTACGCGGAACCAGTGTTTACGCGCACGAGTCCCGATTTAACGACACGGGGAAAAAGCTATTTAATTGAATAGCTCTTCTCCTCACTGCAGGACTTTGGGCCGGCAATTAGTCGCGGGTGAACTCCCGCGGCTAATTGAATACGCCCCTATGAGTCTTCTTGCCAGAAGTGCATACTAATGATTGAGCTGCATTGTTTGCATTCAGGATGCTTTTGGTTTCCTTTAGCTATTGGTGTGGATCAAAGAGAGGAAAGGCGACAATCACTCAGGAAAACAATGAATGTGATTTTAATGCCGCCACTGAATGCTGTGTAACACATAGTTTTAATGTTGGTTGATTTTTAATTCATAATGTAAGTGGCAAAAATCTCTATTTCCCATGACTCATAAACATGCCACAGCTCATTTCCATAGACATAAAGCTGTGTTCTTGTTGTTTAAAATATGGGAGAATTCTTAACACCATTAACAGACAGCATCACCCCATTTATTGCCACGCAGTAAGGAAGTATACACGGTCATAATAGGTTGGGTACAGAATTACAGCAATCAGAATCCCGAAGGATTAAGTAACCTAACCCACCTTTCCCGCTGATAGAGAGATTAGGCAGTGTTGCTCCGGTACCACTGCTACACTAAGCCCTGGCCCATGTGGTCTCTTAACATTAATTATGAACAGTTACTTACATAGCACCAGCATGTTCCATAGCACTTTACAATTAGGAACAATATGAGATATGGTAAGAACTTACCCTTGTTATCTCTATTTCTACGAAGTCCATAGGGTTCCACAGGATACCTTGGGGTATAGGTGTGACGTCAGTCGCAGGGCACCAAAGAGTTAAGCTTTCAGCCTCCCAGGATGCACTAGGTCCCCCTCCTATACCCCGCCCCCGGGCCAAGGCACCTCAGTTAGTTACCAAGCCATAGGCCGGAGGAGGAGAAGGAAGAGAGAGAACAAAGATCTGGACACATACAAGAATCACATTCTCACCAGAGGGAGACGGAAAACCGGTGACCAGAGCAAAGCCCATCTGCAGCACAGGTGCGACAGGGCGGGAGTCCTGTGGAACCCTATGGACTTTGTAGAAATAGAGATAACAAGGGTAAGTTCTTACCATATCTCATATTTTCTACTTCAGGGTCCATAGGGTATCCACAGGATACCTTGGGGATGTCCCAAAGCAGTATCCTTTAAGGGTGGGGACGCTCCTGTGCAGAAAGGAGAATCCGCCGCCCGAAGGAAGCATCCTGAGAGGCGAAGGTGTCAAACCTGTAATACCTCACGAAGGTATGGACAGAAGACCACGTAGCAGCCTTGCAGATCTGAACTGCCGAGGCACCACGTCGAGCTGCCCACGAAGGACCCACAGACCTAGTGGAATGAGCCTTCAGAGAAGGAGGAACCGGTAGGCCTTCATGAAGATAAGCTTCAGAAATAGCCATACGGATCCAGGCTGCCAAAGTTTGCTTTGAAGCAGGCCAACCCTTTTTACGGAAGCCAAAGAGGACAAACAAAGCGTCCGACTTCCTAAACGAAGAAGTGCGGTCAACATAAGTCCTTAAGGCCCGCACAACATCCAAAGAGGCCTCACCCACGGAAAGACCCGGTGAGTTAAAGGCCGGAACAACTATTTCCTCGTTAATATGAAACTGGGAAACAACTTTGGGAAGAAACTCGGGCCGAGTGCGGAGCACTGCCCTGTTCCCATAAAAAACCAAGAAAGGGGGTCTACAAGAAAGAGCCCCTAACTCAGAAACACGTCTGGCCGAAGCAATGGCCAGAAGGAAAACAGTCTTAGCTGTTAGCCATTTAAGATCCACTGAGCCCAGTGGTTCAAACGGCGGTCCTTGGAGAGCCCTCAGGACCACAGCCAAATCCCAAGGCGCCACAGGTGGAACAAAGGGCGGCTGAATGCGGAGAACACCCTGCATAAAGGTGCGCACATCCGGGATTGTAGCAATCCTACGGTGAAACCAGACAGATAGGGCCGAAACCTGTACCTTCAAAGAAGCAAGGCGAAGCCCATGATCTAGTCCCGCTTGCAGGAAGGCGAGAATCCGAGACAGACGAAACTCCCGCGGTGCATAACCTCTCGGTCGACACCACTGGAAGAACGTATGCCACACGCGATGGTATATCCTCGCAGAAGACGGTTTCCGAGCTCGTAACATGGTACGCACCACAGAGCTGGAAAACCCCCGGGACCTCAGCATGGCCGTCTCAACAGCCACGCCGTCAAAGACAGCCGAGTCAGGTCCGGGTGAAGGCAAGGACCCTGAGACAGAAGGTCCGGTCGTAGCGGCAACCGCAGAGGAATGTCCACGGACAGACCCTGAAGGTCTGAGAACCAGTGCCGTCTGGGCCACGCGGGAGCTATCAACAGGAGCGTCCCTCCTTCCTGTTTGAATCTCCGGATTACCCGTGGAAGAAGGGAGACCGGAGGGAACAGGTATGCGAACCGGAACGTCCACCGGACGGACAGAGCATCCACCAGAGACGCCCCTTCGTCTCTTGTGCGAGACCCGTACACCGGCAACTTGTTGTTGTGCCGGGACGCCATGAGGTCGATTTCTGGAAGACCCCACCTGTCCACCAGTAGTTGAAAAACGTCCGGGTGCAGGGACCATTCCCCCGGATGAACGTCCTGGCGACTTAGAAAGTCCGCCTCCCAATTGAGCACTCCCGGGATGAAGACCGCTGATATGGCCGGAAGATTGCGCTCCGCCCAAACCAGGATCCGAGAGACCTCTACGAGAGCCGCCCGACTGCGAGTTCCTCCTTGCCTGTTTATGTAGGTCACGGTGGTAGCATTGTCCGACTGGACCTGCACCGGGCGACCCTGGAGAAACCGCTGTGCCTGCTGGACAGCATTGAAGACCGCACGGAGTTCCAAGATATTTATTGGAAGCTCCGCTTCTGTCGGCGTCCACCTGCCCTGGAACAAGTGTGGACCCGAAACTGCTCCCCAGCCCCGAAGACTGGCGTCCGTTGTCAACAGGACCCAATTTGGAACCCAGAACGGACGTCCCTTGTTGAGGTGGGTCGTCTGTAACCACCACGTAAGGGACAGGCGAACCTCCTGGGTGAGCACAATCGTCTGGGACTTCAGAGACTGAGTCAGCCCGTTCCACTTGGACAGGATCAGGTGCTGCAGAGGTCTGGAGTGAAACTGGGCGTATTCCACCATGTCGAACACCGACACCATGGAGCCCAGTAACCTCATCGCCGAGTGTAAGGACACCCGGCGGCTGTGCAGACAACTGCGCACCCTTGACTGTAAAGCAGAGATCTTGTCCTCCATCACGAAGATCCTTTGCTGTCCCGAGTCCAATAAGGCTCCAAGATGCAGAATCCTCCGAGACGGGATTAGAGTGGACTTCTGCCAGTTGATTAGCCAGCCGTGCCGTTGCAGCAGTGCAATGGTCAGGTCCAAGTGGCGTAACAGGAGCTCTGGAGATCCTGCCACCAATAACAGGTCGTCCAAATACGGCAACATGCGGACTCCCTGCAGCCGCAGAGAAGCCGCCATGACCGCCATCACCTTGGTGAAAACACGTGGTGCTGTTGCCAGGCCAAAAGGTAACGCCCGAAACTGGAAGTGGTCGCTGCTGATTGCAAACCTGAGGAACTGTTGATGGCGCCAAAGAATAGGGACATGCAGGTAAGCGTCCTGTATGTCCAATGACACCAAGTAGTCCCCAGGTTCCAGCGCCAGAATGATGGACCGTAGGGTCTCCATCCGAAACTTCGGGACCCGCAAAGACTTGTTGAGTGCTTTGAGGTTGAGAATCGGACGATATGACCCATTGGGTTTCTGTACCAAAAATAGATTTGAATAGAAACCCTGGCCCCTCTGGGAGAATGGAACCGCCACTATAACTCCAGCCTGGAGCATAGTGTGCAATACCTTCCGCAGCTCCGTAGCCTTGTTCCGGTCTGATGGGAGACCCGTGGTGAAGAAGCGAGCCAGGGGTCTGTGCCGGAAGGAGAGGGCGTATCCGTGGGAAACCACCTCCAGAACCCAAGTGTCTGTCGTAGTGGTCGACCAACACTGGGCGAACTGTAGCAGGCGGCCTCCCACCCTGGGATCCCCCAAAGGGAGGCCCGGACCGTCAGGCCGCAGGCTTGTCATCTGGCTTGGGGGCCGGACGTCTGGTACTCCATGCCTGCTTCCGGGGCTTGACCGATTTCTTAGGGCCAGCCTGTCGAGGAAACGACTGTGGTTTGGGCCTGCCCTGGGCCCTAGATGACCGAAAGGACGATGGTCCCGAACCAGAAGGAGCAGCGGCCGACGGGAGACAGGCAGATTTGGCTGCCGCCAGCGTGGCCACAATCTTATCCAGATCCGGACCGAAGAGAACTTCTCCGGTAAACGGCAACGCTTCCAGACCTTTCTTGGAATCTGCGTCCGCCTTCCAGGATCGCAGCCACAAGGTGCGACGAGCAGCTACCGCTGCTGAAGAAATTCTAGACACCAGAGTACTAATGTCTAGAGCCGCCTCGTTGATGTAGGTGGCCGAATCACGGAGATTGCCAATCAACTCCGCCTGATCGGCCGGACAGTCGGATTCAAAAGAAGCCTCTAATGAATCCGCCCAGCGCTCCATCGCTCTGGCAACCCAGCAAATGGCCATAGCCGGCCGTGCTGCCCCCCCTGCAAGGGAATAAGCGGACTTCAGGCAGATTTCTACCTTGCGGTCCGTAGCATCCTTAAGGGAGGACATGGATGGCATCGGCAATGTGGCACTACGGACAAGACGGGTCACGTGAGAATCCACCTGTGGAGGGGATTCCCACTTCGCAAAATAATTATCCGCGAACGGATAAGCCACCGCCAGGCGTCTCTGCGGCTGGTATCTTTTGCCAGGTTGTTTCCACGCCTCCTCTAAATGGTCCACCAACTGACCCGAAAGAGGAAAGACTGTGGCATCGCCCTTCACATCTTTGAAAAAGGCATACTTAGATTTAGCCGCTGGGGGAACTTCGTCCTCAATCACCAAGGCTGTGCGGACCGCCCGAATAAGTCCAGAAATATATACTTTGGACTTAGCATCAGCGTCCTTAGTATGGAGAGGTTCCTGATCGTAAGGATCTAGAATCTCCCCATCATCAGACGTCCCTTCGTCATCCTCATAAGGAGCGGACAGAGACGCCACCGGCCTTTTATGAGACCGCATCACAGACTCCCCTTGCAACACATCCGACAAGTGCTGTACAGAACTCGTCAGGGAGTTAACCCACGCTGGCTCCTGAGAACCCGGGAGCAGGGAAATAGGGAGACTGTGGGGTACCACCAATTGTCGTGGGAACCCCTGCATGGGTGACGACACCACAGACTGCTGGGACAAACCCATCGGAGTAAACGCGGGCTGCGGAGCTAACTGGCCCACTAAAGCTGTTAACGCCTGAGCGAAACAAGCCCAGGGCGGCTCCTGTACCGGTGCTGTAACCGTAATAGGCCGCGCCATGGACAAACACTGCCGGCAAAGGCCCTCCGCGCTACCCTCCCCCTCCGCTAACGGTACTTTGCACGTGGTACACTGTAGCCGGAGGGGAAAATCACTTTCAGACATGATGGCACCACGTATGTGACCTCTCTCACCAATTAAGTATTAAATAGGCGAGAGACCACCCTGCAGCACCGCACCGCAAGGGCTTTAGCAGAAAGAACAGGGACAGTAATAAAGCTGACAGTTTAGAGAAGAAAAGATTACAGGCAGCAGCGCTAGCACAGTCACATACAATGCAGAAAAATAACAATTCCTGCACTAACAGCGCTGATCACTCAACTACACAGACACAGGGCCTGGTAGGACACAGCGCTGCATACACAGACCTGACCACAGCGGAGGAGAGGTATGCGGGGGGACCCAGACCACGATGCTTCCGTCCAGCGCTTCCAGCAGCGTTCACCATGCGTTCTGGAGAAGATGGCCGCCGAGGAGCAGAGAGGAGGCTGGCCTGGGGGAGGAGCGCTGCCACAGGACCAGTCGGCAGCATGCAGAGAGGGCTGTGTGCAGCGGGGGAGGCGCCGGCTGTGAGACAGGGAAGGCGCGCTCCCCTGGCATGCATTTAACCCCTGGGACGCCGCAGCGCTACCGCTCTGCTACGGTCCGCTGTCCCAGGGGGTAGTGGAAGCGCAGGTTGGTCGCCTGGCTCCACGCTGCAGCCAGTCCCCAGGGAGCCCCCTGCCTGGGGACTTAGGACCATGTGATCAGCGGGGACCCACCGCGGGACCCCGCTGCTTACCTCTGTCCCCCTTGAATCCGGCCATGGTCCGGAGCATCTGGGGTCACCGCTAGCTGTGACCCCAGACGCCCACCAGCATCCCCGGATCAGTACCGGCGTTCTGGTACCGGCGGGGTGTAGGGAAGACAGCATGGACGTCAGGACTGACTGTCCATGCTGTTCATCCAGTTGTGCAGCCACAGCTGCATGAAGAATAAGCTTCAGGGGCTCTTCTAGCCCCCACTCCAACAGGTGCACCCGACTCCGGCCGGGCACCAAACTAAACTGAGGTGCCTTGGCCCGGGGGCGGGGTATAGGAGGGGGACCTAGTGCATCCTGGGAGGCTGAAAGCTTAACTCTTTGGTGCCCTGCGACTGACGTCACACCTATACCCCAAGGTATCCTGTGGATACCCTATGGACCCTGAAGTAGAAAAAACAAGATTTGGGAATAACAGAGAGACAAAGAGTAACTTGGCCCTGCTTACAAGCTGTTCTTCTTTAAAGCCCAGTGGTTTCCATTTGTACAATGTATCACAGCTCTACTTTTGCTCCTGTGAGAAGAGAACACACACACACACACACACACACACACAGTTTTTAGTCTTGTGGTATGTATAGCACACAATGAATGTGTATATTCTCTACTGGCATGCCTCAGTATTATACTAATAATAGAGAGCACTTATCTGTATGGGAAACACACTATTCATTGACAGAAATACTACATGCAGCATTCACGTCAACCCAGAGCTTGAAATAAATCTCATGGTGAGCAGACTGTTTCCCATAGAGACCAATTATATGTTTCCGGTGAATGCAGTAGCGTAATGCTGGCACAGAGCACAGGAGGGGGAACTATATATTAACTTCAGACACGACTTTAAGGTAAACAATAACTTTTTCCCTGGTAAAGGTAACATACCCCCCATGACTTTTTTTTTTACTAACAATTGTTACCTAACAAAATTGGTGTTTAGAAATAAGTAGAGATGAGCGGGTTCGGTTTTACTCTGTTCTTTATGCCAAAATTAGTTTGGATTTATTTTATTGGCTATCCAAAACACGTGATAGCCGATAGCCAATATAATACCGTTTTTGAGATCCGAGTAAATCAGAAATCGCTCATCTCTAGAAATAAGGCTGAAATACAAGTGGAGGAACAAATAAGACTTGCCTAATGATATGGGTTTTTTTTTCCCCATAGAGATCTGCCTGCTGACACGAGGAAGGCGCACTGCCAGTGTCCGTGCGGATACATACTGCCGCCTGTACTCCCTCTCCGTAGATCACTTCAATGAGGTGTTAGAGGAGTACCCCATGATGAGGCGTGCATTTGAGACCGTTGCCATAGACAGACTGGATAGAATAGGTAAGGGCCATTTAACAACTGTTTCATCCTCAATAACCATTTTCATTCCTCCTTTTCTTTGACATGTGTCTTGTTGAGTACAGTATGTGCTTGATATTGGAAACATTTGAAATGTGTGTTTGACATGTACATTAGCATTTGTTTTTTACTATAAGAATCATAACAAAAGGCTTTCCTAGCCAGAATCAGGTAATAAAACAGAGTTGTGGTGAATATTATTGGCACCCTTTAATTTTAGGTACATCATGTACAATATGTTCTGAAATAAAAGGAATGTAGTGAAATAGCTTATGTTTGGCACAGAACAGCAAAGGATAAAACAATAACATTTTGAAAAAGTAATAAGAGGAAAAACTATATAAAGATTGCCGTGACACAATTATTGCCACATTTTGAGCAATTTAAATCAATAAAAAAAAATAAAAAAAAAAACTAGATTACACTCAAGTGTGATAAATTAGTCACCTGTGATAATTTGTCAGTTCTCACATCACTTCAATTAACCAATGAATGATAGCTTTAATGTTTAAAAAGGCCACTTTTTATTCTCTGTGACTTTGGGGCCATTTATTAAAGTTTTTTTTTTTTCTTTTGGAAACTTATGTAGAAACTGCAGTTTTTTCAAAACAGCAATTCATAAAATGATGTATTAATAGTCTAATGCATGGGATTTCACAGGGTTCTCCTGTAGAAGGCTAATTAGCACTGCAGATTGCAGCCCCCATTATTATCATGGGACTACAGTCTGACCCCTTTTCAGAGTTTTGCCTGGTTTATTTCAGGGGCAAACAGGAATTTCTATACACAAACACATATATAATATATAACAAACACTAACATATATACATACACATGTATACACCCTAGAACATTACCCATATATACTTACACTTTTGATTCAGCAGCTGTGAAGGTTGCTAATGGGGACGGGCACCTTGCATCATTAGGCCCGCCCCCTCACGACATAATTCCTCTATTTGCAGGGAAATTGGGGGCGTGGCTTGCCATATTGGCTCCGCTGCCACTGTAGCCAGTCAGTGTAGGAGGAAATCATTCTGTCTGGGAGGGGAAGAGGGTTTCTAGGTACTCAGAAACCCCCCCTGCATGCGCTAGTGTATTTAAACCATTCTTAGATGGCACAAACCACTTTAAAACTATGGAGGCTTTACTCGCAGGAAAGAGATCTTCCAATCCTCTCCAGCCAGTTCTGGAAGCTGACACTGCGCATGCCCAATGTCAGATTTCCATGGGGAGTCTTTAAAAAAAAATGAGACTCCTCCAATATGCTGGGAAATAACTTGAAGGGACAGCAGTTATCGCTACCACTGACCCTGCTGGTTCAGTTCAGGACATAACAGGAATATTTTAATTCAAACTTAAAATATGCGCTGCAATACAGATAGTTAATAATCACAGCAGTGTTGCAATTATTAATACATAGGCCCGTTTGTCACAATGGAGAGCTGTCTGAGAGCATCAGAAGTGCTAACCAAACCTCTATAGAGTACAAAGCTATCTCCAGAGACCCTGCCAGTGCTGTTCCAACAGTGCTCAATGTTATTATGAAGTTAGTTACTGATGTTCCTGTGAAGAACCTTCCTGGAAGTGGATGTGGGGGGAAGGGGAAAAATAGATTCATAACGTTGTGGGGCTGCTGTGCTGCCTCTGGTCCCGGAAGCCTTCACTGGAATGAAGGAATCATGAAATCAGAGGATTGCCAAGGTGTTTGAGTGAAATGTGCTACCCGGTGTAAGAAAGCTAGGTTTGGGTCGAAGATCATGGGTTTTCCAGCGTGATAAACACCCAAAAGAACAAATGAATGTTTGAAAGGAGAAAATGGACTGTTTTAAACTGGCCAGTAACAAGTCCTGGGGGTAGATTTACTAAAATTTCTGAAACAGACAAGTGGAGGTTTTGCCCATAACAACCAATAAGATTTTAACTAATTCCTTTTCGCCTCCATAGTGTGTTTTGGACGCGAAAACTTATCGTGCGCGTCCCCGCTTTTCGCCATATTCAATTACTAAACAGGCAAAAACGGCAAGCGGCGAATGTAGAACAGGCGAAATCAGTCAAAATGTAGTCACAATTGGGGAAATCAGTCAAAAAGATGCACTAACAATGGGGATCAATGTAGAAGTGTTCCAAAAGCCCTAATTGGGGTACTGAAGTTGTTTAAAATCCTTATTAGCAGCGTCCTTGCAAAAGTGGTGAAGAATGGCATTAAGCTGTATTCTTTGGTGAAAATAAGTAGTCCCATCAAATTTGGGGTACTTGAAAATGGGTACTAGTATATTTTAATGCCTCTAAAGTGAAGTTTTAGAAAAAGTGAAATTCCTCCAGCATACAAGCACCTGCAATCCCAAAAACACTTGGCCCCTTCTTAGAGCACCCCCAGAGGCTTATTTCGCTAGTTTTTGAAGTTGTCCCCCCACTTTTTTCAATTTTGCCCAAAATTTTTAAGGCGTTTTTTGGGGTGTTCCTGGTTTATTTTTTTGGGTGAATCGTCCTTTGGGGGTGGGGATGTACCAAGGGTTCTGAGTGGTTTCCCAACATCTGCACCCCAAAATATAGATTTTGCAGCTTTTTTTTTTCTCCTGCTATTCTGTGGAGAAAAATTACCGCCTATTTCAGTGCCTTCACTTTTCACATAAGCAAAAACGGACTGGAATTGAATACGGAGATACATTTTCAGGTGACATTTTCGCAAAAAAAGTGCGAAAACAGCTTTTCGCACCTAATTGAATACAGCCCAAAGTGTGAGGTTGCGGTATCCCTGTCATGGGTATATCCATTAATATTATCATTGTAACCACCACCTAATCCAATCTTAGATTAATGTTTAAAGGTACAGATCTTCTATAATTATGGTACTGTTCGAGGTTAAGGTATTTTGTTACACATTTACCTCCACTTTAATATGTTTAAATATTTTCTACTTCTGAAGTTCTTGGTTAATAAACATACTAAATAAGGCACGGCAAATGGGGGAACAGGAACGGTTTAATTGTAGAAACAGCAGGAGTTGTAGCAGATATTGTGAATGTTGGTGTAAGAATACATAAGCATGGAGGTAATGAAAGGAGCGCATGATCCTAAACAGTTCTATTTTGTCCTAACCCACAGGAAAGAAGAATTCCATCCTGATGCACAAGGTTCAGCATGACTTGAACTCCGGAGTCTTCAACAATCAGGAAAATGAAATCATCCAGGAGATTGTGAAGTATGACCGAGAGATGGTGCAGCAGGCTGAGCTCCACCAGCTGAGTGGTGGAATGTATGCCACTTGCAATCCACCTTCTCCACAACCCCAGGTTACATCTGCTATAGCAACTTTGCAGCAGGCTGTAGCCATGAGCTTTTGTCCCCCAATGGCTAGCCCCTTAGTGGGGTCCCCTCGCATCATGAGACGGTTCCAATATGCCCAAGGAGGGCCTGGAGCCTTTTCTGTATCCCCTGCCCTTTTCCAACCACCGCTACAGCTCTTACAGCACCATCCACCCCCACATCAAGGGCCACGCCGGCAATCTGCGGTCATGCCCAGTCCTCCAAACCTATCACCACGAGTGTCTCAGAACTTTGCCTACTCTGCCAAACGTCAAACAGGCTCTCAACTCTCTCTCACGCATTCTGCGGCTTCTGTCTCTCCACAGCGACTCTCTGTACACAAGAGCACCCACTCCCTGCACTCTGGCACACTCACACGTGAGTCTCGCCCCCTCTCTGCTTCACAGCCCTCACTGCCTCAGGGGGCATCACAGCTCCGCAGTCCACCAGCTCCCCCTCCAACATCTGGCAGCTTAACCTCCCCAGTGACCAAGGGAGGCTTAGGGCCACAGGTTGGCCCAAGAGTACCAGCCCCTGCAAGACTTGCCCTTTCCCACCGGTTGTCCTCTTCTGGTACAGTTGGTGGCGTCCCGGACTCTGGATTGGGAACAGCATTAGGAGGCAGGAAGGATTCTGTGGTCAGTGCCCCAGATACTGATCCAGTAAGTGGGAGGCTCTCTGCAAACTTGTGACCGAGTGAGAATAGTTAACCCTACCTAATTGCGGAGGTACTGGGTGGGGCACAAATATTAAGTTAGAAAGTAAAACATGCCCTCCTAGCCTGCTCTGGCCCTCTGCTACTTTATTACTGTTTCTACTGCATTAGGAAGAGCATCTGTTTTTGGCAGTGGAGACTTTAATATGTGAAAACTGCAGAGGAATTAGTTAATGACACCTCTGAACGCACCGTGCCATATTTTCCTACTCTTGTAAACAGTGGAGTTATGTGGCATTGTTCCATGTCAGAGGTCTGCGGAGAGCTCTACGTGACATGCAAATCTTCAGTTAAGTTTTACTGAGGTGGCCGTTAGGGAAGAGACTGCTAGCTGCTAATGAGTTTTTGGTTAACAAAAATACACAAATCAAAAACTCTGGCTGTTGCCTGATTGATAGATCCTCACTCTGAGAACAAAAAAATGTAAAAGCCACAAGTTTGTTACTTCTCTAAATCCCAAAACACATTAAAGCCAATTGTTTTGTGCGAACTGCAGGCAGTTTGCCACAGCTAAAGTCCCCAGGACTACAGCAATCCAGTGACCGTGTCACATATGGATATCATGTCAAGAACCTATATTTATATGATCATGCATAAGCAATTTTGTTTATAATCATTTCTATGTAAAGGGGTGACCAATATTTTTTTTTTTTTGCAATATCACAGATATAATCAGTAGTTTTGCACAGTCAATGCCCTCATTTTAATGAGTGAAACCACTGAATGGCTCTAGATCTACTAGGAACAGGAACTGCAAGTCCTAGGGACAAATCTTATACCGATAACTGTATTCATAGCGCCAATTCTACTGGTGGCTGGTGTGGTATTAGATGTATCCTTACAGCAATAATGCAGCCACTCTCTAGAATTGATTGCCAATTATATTGTGTAACTCTTCAAAGGGTTAAACAGTATGACTGATGTGGCTGTGTCTGCATTTAATAAAAGGAAAAATAGATTCCCAAGACCCATTACATAAACAGCCAAATATACACTGGTAGCCAATAATAACGAGCATGTAATGTAATTGCAGCTACTAGTATAGAAATCATTCCTGGCTAAGCTGTGGCACACAGCAGCCCTCCACCTCTCCTGGGCACGGCCGTGATCATGGATCTACCAGATCCGTCGCACCAAAGGACCTATGTGTGTTCACTTATTAACCATATAAAGCTTTTTTCCTTTTTTTTCTCACTGCTGTTTGTCCATTCCATGGATTGTATTTTAGAAAGCCATATTGTGTATATCACAGCTGTATATTAAGATATATATACCTGTATAATCTGTACACTATACATCCTGTTATAAAACAGGAACAGGGTTGAGTGACTATAGATGTAGTCTTAGAAGCCACATGTCAGGACTTTTCACTTGCAGTGACAGGAATGCAGCAGCAAATTGCAATTAGGGCTCAATCCCATGTGATTTATCTGTGGTGAGGTTCTAAGAGGTTAAAGGCCATAAATAATGTAAAGAATGAAATGACAATCCAACCTGCCTGGTACCACTTGTGCAGTATGCTGCCTCTCTCTTTGTCCTGTGTTCAAGAGAGAGAGCAGTGTGGTGTGTATAAAGGGATAGGCGTGTCACATGATCAGGTCACGTCCTATCTCAGGTTGACCTCCTTTCCAGCTATGCCCCGTTACCGTGGACTCCCCCTGTCTACATCAATGAGATGTGGCCGCCATTTTCCTACGTAACGATAATCTGCATAAACATTTTCCACATAGCTTTAATATAGTCATCTTGCACTAGACAGCACCACAGGTAAACTGCAAAGTGAATGAGCCCTTAGGCAGTAAAGGAAAATCCTAGCAAGGGGCAGTCCCAGCTGAAGTAACATCTTCTGTTTTCATGATTGTAATCGGCAGCAAAAAAACCCCATTCTGCAGTTCACTGGCTTGTGGCTTTAATTGTGACAGAATATAGCAGTTACTACTTCAGCATTTTGTGTCATCATCATATAGTGGAAAATATAAATGACTACATTCCGTATGGTCTCTAAATTCAATATTTTTGAAAACATACACAGCTTGTGGAATGGTTGGCTGGGGAGGCGATTTATATGCTGTATGTTTTTAGTGGGACTGTCCCTGTAGGATAATACATATAATGCAATTTTATTTTATTGGAGTGTTCCTTTCCCTAGGAGAAAAAAAAATTCAAGTTTATATTTGGAGTAGGAGTTGCCCTCTCTACTCCATGGTGGCAGTGCCACCATCTGTGGCTGGCAGTGTCACTAATGAATGTATTTTGGAGACAAGGGGGAGGGTTAATATTAGAGTGCTGGGTCTCTTGTCTCTTCAGAAGCTGCACTTTACTAAGCAAATGATTCCAGCTTCACTGTGTGTGCAATAAACAGATGTTTCTGAACTGTGTGTTGTTTTGACTGGTTAGCAAGGAGATTATCTGCAGAGTGACATGGATCAGTTATCCTTAGTGTTCCTGTAAAGGGTGGATAGGCCCCTCACTCTTATAACCGCTGCACTGTACAGTCCTGAAGCATTGCTAATGTGTTGCTGGCAGATGAAGGTTACTTGAAGGACATACTTGAGAAGAATTATCTCTAGAGCAGAGGATACAATAGATATAGCTAGTAGATGCACAGATGAATGGCTGCACAGGGTGAGGCTAAGTGGCACGGCTATTGTGCCCTATACCAAATTAACCATAGCATGTGCCTGATTAGTTGAGCATCCCACACATTTACTCAGAAGGCAGCAATTGAAAATTACCATAAAGCTTATAAAATAGATTCATGTTTTATTTATATACAGGCTCCTTTGACCACAAGTTTAAAAAAAAAGGCTCCTGAATAAAGTAATGGGGGAATCTGTCAGACAGATGAAGCTTCCACAGGAAGGATAGACTGACATTAATTGCTGCACAGCAACATCCTAATATAATTCTATATGGAACTGTCCATGTCTCCAGTGTACTGCTGAGACTACGACCGACAGGGCCATCAGCTGAAGAAATAAGTAGAATCTTTCACATGCTCTAGATTGAAGGTTCCTAGGAAATAAGATGAGGAAAAAAGAATAATGAATGCTAAGATGCAGTGTTTCTCACATAACCCTTTCCATAACTACAGGACACACAAGTGCGTCTCACCTGTCTGTGGTACATCACTGAAGTGAGTAATCATTCTGAAGTTTTCCAGAGTCTGAGCTTTTGACCTGACAAATGGAAGATGACAAATGAGCAACTAATATACCAAAAGAAAACAACCTGTGCTACAGTTTCCAGATCATCCATGTCAAACCAAAACACATTAAATACAAGTTTCATCTAAACGAACTATAATGCTGTTGTTTTTAAATGGCTGTTGCACTCTTACATGGTGAAACCACTTTTTTCCTTCCAGTGCTGAGAGGAATCCTATCTGGGGATTACGTGCCCCCTAGAAAGTTTCCCTTACACCACATCACCTCTCCAATACTCACGTGTTGCAGTATTTCTGTATTAGGAATGCAGAGAGATTCTGTAGTATAGGCTGACTGTGTAGAGATACAAACTGTTCCCGGCAAACCTGTGGACCAGAATTGCTGTTAGAGCTCTTTGGCTGAATAAATGGTAAGGCTGCTTTCATACATACAGTACATTAAGGGGTGGTGACATTAGGGAGCACTTTAACACTGCTCTTTTCCAGTGTTCACAAGCAATCACCATAGTGGTGGCAGACTCATGAGGGACTAAGCGCAGAGGACATTACATACAGCACCTTCAGATTAGAA
Organism: Taudactylus pleione; assembly: GCA_031769625.1. Classification (NCBI taxonomy): domain Eukaryota; kingdom Metazoa; phylum Chordata; class Amphibia; order Anura; family Myobatrachidae; genus Taudactylus; species Taudactylus pleione. Next base: position 1,954,093 of record JAUIMM010000043.1, read on the forward strand.
TTTCTTGCGTGTGTTGGGCACCAGTGGTACCCCTGTTCACATTGGGAGAGACTGCACTTATCGATTATTGTTTTCCTTAGCTGGAAAAGAACAGCATTAAAACACATTTGGTTGAAATCATGGATGACAACGGACTTGTAATAAAAAACACAGTTTCTTAAAGCAAGGGTTCAACAAAAAGGTAAGGCTTCTGTAGTAATGGATTCAACAATCCCCAAATGGGTAGCCAGATATGACATCTTTATGGCAAAAAGACCCAACACTGATTAAAAAGACAACTGCACATGGATAGACCATATTAAAACCACAAACTAAAGCTGGTTCATACGGTATTACTTTTCTGAACACATCCTGGCAACGCTGATGTCAACATGCATTTGGTCACGTATGTAAATTCTGGATTGTGTTAAGGTATATCGACTATCAAACCGTTCGAGAGCATCAGGTGCTAAGTATGTGAGGTGCAGAAATTCACCATTGTAAATATAAGTGTAACACAACTATAAGAAGGAATATACTTGATATTCTCTCTTTTCTCTGACATTTGAAAATGTATGGCATCCAATTAGGGGGGCACTTGAATACCATGGGGACCTGTAGGTGTTCCTGTCCTTTAAAAAGGATTTCTATAAGAAGTAGGAAAATGTAGTGTGGAGCCCTCTGGCAGCCACCAAATCTTCCTAACAGTGAGGTGTCAGTTGAGCCCGATGGAGGAAGAAGAAACATCAGAGTTCCCTCTCCACCCTCCCCTATTTGGGTGACCTACACAGCCCGGACCAGACCCGATGGCAGGTTTTTAAACCGCTTATAATAAGTTGCCTACCCTTTCTCCTCTCCTTGGAGAGCATCTAGTAATTAGGTCAACAAAACTTCCCGGATCCCTATGGTACTCCAATGTCCACCAATTGGCAGAGAGAAGGATTTAATAGAAATACAAGAATCCCATTTTTGAATACAACCTGTACAGATGTACAGTTCCCGCACTGTACTTTTCCCTAAACTTTGTATCTCTTAGTTCGCATATAGAGGTGTATTCAATATGAAACGTTAACTTCACTGTCGACGTTAACGTTTCATATCGGAGTTTTTACCTGCGTTAAAGTATCGGGCGCGCTCCCGCTTATCCCCGTATTCAATATAAGATTAACGAAAACGGGAAACTCCGAAGTTGGATTAGCGTAAAGTTACGAATTTTTCCTTAAAAAAATTGTAAGACTCCTAAAGTTGTAAAAACATGGGGGAACACTATGGGTACCCCCGTTTTAGCCTTTAATTGAAGTCGGGGATTTAAATAGCCGCGGCAGGTGTTTTTTTCCCCGACATTGAAGAAGTGTTGCAGAAGAGCACTTAGGTTATTTTTTTCGGTTTTTTAAGTGGTCCCATCAAATTTGGAGTACATGAAAATGGGTACTAGCATATTTTTAAGTCCCTAAAGTAAATTTTTTAAAATTCTGCATTTGTGCACCTGCCGCTATAATTCTATTCTTCAAAACACCTGCCGCATACTTGCAGAATAGCCCTGAACCTATTTCCCTATTGTTATACAATTTTTTCCCATTTTTTTTTTTTCACCTCAATTTTTAAATTACTTTTTTGGGGTGTCCCTATTTTTTTTTTTACATTTTTTGACACAGTTCTTTTTTAAATGTCATTCCCAGGGGTGCAGGCTATTTTTTTGAAGCCTGCACCCCTAAACCCCAATTCTGCACTTTTTTCAACACCTATTCAATGGTGAAAAGTTATCCCCGTTTTTTATCAAAGACTTTTCAAAACTGCGATAAATCTTTGAAATTGAATAAGGTGTAAAAGTAAAACCTGCGATAATGACGTCATACCTCCGATATTAACGCAAAATCTATGTTTTCGCTCCCATATTGAATACCCCTGATAGTGTACTAAATACTTGTGATTATTGTTTTTCTTGCATAATAACTGGTATAAAGTCATAAAGCGAGTCACTAGTATCGGAACTAACTTTTACCTTTATCACCCTAGATTGTGTACTTTTTCCTCAAGTTTATGTCTTAGCTCACTTACAGGGGTATTCAATATGGGAGCGAAAACATTGTTTTTGCGTTAATATCGGAGGTATGACGTCATTATCGCAGGTTTTACTTTTACACCTTATTCAATTTCAAAGACTTTTCGCAGTTTTGAAAAGTCTTTGATAAAAAACAGGGATAACTTTTCACCATTGAATAGGTGTCGAAAAAAAGTGCAGAATTGGGATTTAGGGGTGCAGGCTTAAAAAAATTAGCCTGCACCCCTGGGACTGACATTTAAAAAAGAACTGTGTCAAAAAAAGTTTTTTTTAAAAAAATAGGGACAGCCGAAAAAATGTAATTTAAAAATTGGGGTAAAAAAAAAAAATGGAAAAAAATTGTATAACAATAGGGAAATAGGTTCAGGGCTATTCTGCAAGTATGCGGCTGGTGTTTTCTAGAATAGAATTATAGCAGCAGGTGCACAAATGCAGAATTTTTAAAAACTTACTTTAGGGACATCAAAATATGCTAGTACCCATTTTCATGTACCCCAAATTTGATGGGACCACTTAAAAAAACGAAAAAAATAACCTAAGTGCTCTTCTGCAACACTTCTTCAATGTCGGGGAAAAAACACCTGCTGCGGCTATTTAAATCCCCGATTTGAATTAAAGGCTAAAACGGGGGTACCCATAGTGATCCCCCATGTTTTTACAACTTTAGGGGGGTCTTACAATTTTTTTAAGGAAAAATTCGTAACTTTACGCAAATCCAACTTCGGAGTTTCCCGTTTTCGTTAATTTTATATATTCAATACGGGGATAAGCGGGAGCGCGCCCGATACTTTAACGCAGGTAAAAACTCCGATATGAAACGTTAACTTCGACAGTGAAGTTAACGTTTCATATTGAATACCCCTCTTAGAGTACTTAGGATTAGTGTTGTGGCACGGCTAAGTTGCAAAGTCAGTGGCACGTAAATGGGGCTATTTGAGGATAGATGTATGTTGGCACATCTGTACGTCTGAATTTTAAACATACTAGAACCACAATTTACTACTACTTGATAACTATGGTAAACCAGCAAATAAATGAGAATAAATAAAAAAGGAACCTGCTATTAGAAGACATAGGCAAAGTACAGATGCTACAAAGGGTAGCACATGGCCAGGAAGAATGGCCATGTGGTGCCCTTAGGAGCAGTTATCTTCCCAGAACTGTACTGTGAAAGCCCTCCGTATGCTCTGGTTTACGTCCTTCCTTAGATCAGGCAACTGTACACTAAAATATAGTACAATGAGTTACCTTAATACATTTAGGGGCAAACGTGAAAAAGTGAGCATACCATAAATCTGTATCAACACTACATAAAGAAAAAATAATCTGCCATTTTTCATATTTCTGTTTACATTACAGAATAAAGCAGGATTTAGGAAAATGTGCCATAGACCAAAATCAAGAGAAACGGTTACTGAAAGGCACCAATCAATAATGTACGCATAAAAAGGAGACAACCAGAGGCGTAGCTAGGGCTGATGGCGCCCAGGAAAAAAACATCACCCCTTCAAATCTTTTCTTAAATTCTTATATTGGTACTCACTGAGCAACGAACACAATGTGCATATACACTTGTGTATGGATATTTGTAGTAAATGGCTGGGGGCCTAGGGGCTGCTCAGGCCCCCAGCAACTTTAGGGACTAAGGGTTCTATGTACTAAGCCTTGAAGAGAGATAAAGTACTAACCAATCAGCTCCTGTCATTTTTCAAACAGTCTGTAAAGTGACAGGTAGGAGCTGATTGGTTGGTACTTTATCCTAGTCCACTTTCTCTCCAAGGCTTCATACATAGACCCCTTAGTGTAAAATACATGACATGATTTTTATGTACTAAACCTTAAATAGATATAAAGTGGACAGAGATGAAGTGCCAACCAATCGGCTCCTGTCATTTCTCAAACACAGCCCATAAAATGCCAGTTAGGAGCCGATTGGTTGGTGCTTTATCTCCATACACTTTAAATCTCTCCAAGGCTTTGTACATAGACCCTCTGTCACCAGCTGAAAAACAAATGTTAGCTATTTTAAGAAAGTGCCCTGTCTTATTAGTCTGCCACCCTCTTCAAAAGGGTAGCCACTTACCTATATATTAATTATATACATTTACATATATATATAGGCACAGGGACAAGCTTATCATGTAAACAGCATTATATGTTAAACTAAAATACAGATGCATATAATACTGATCCATACAGACAGGTAATATCTCCACAAAAACAAAGGTACCTATATGACTTGCAGCCTTAATAGCAGGGAGCACACAAAGCCAGCCCTAATATCTATGGGTGACTCACATAGCATACATCAATATACCCACATAGATACTTGTATTGTGGCTATACAGATAAGCTGACACAAGGCAAGGCAGGAGGAATGTGTGCTATTTAGTAATCATAGAAAGTTATTCTTTTATATATAGAAGGTCTACTCATTCCATAAAGAAAAAAGATACTTCATTCCTATAAAAGTAAGGGAAAAATTAACGGAACGATTCATTATCAAGCTCCGTGAGCAGCATTTTTAGCGCCTGATTGCTGGAACTGATAGTGATCATATGCCACTCGCTCCCACAGCCTTGCTCCTACCTATGGGAACGAAGTCCAGATTATGAAGAGGGATCCATTCAGATCCTCCTGGCCCTATGTATCAGTGACCATAGGGCTTGATTCCCATGTGGACAGTACTGCAGAGCAGCAAGGAAGCAGCTGCGCAATACTGTCCAACTAAAATGCAAATGCAGCAGCGTATGTCTAGGATATAGACACCTCCAGCATGCATCTGCGATCCCAGTGCAGTAGTCGCTGCCCTCTAACAAGCTGCTTAAACCGATGCCCACATGCCTCCAAATGCCAATCAGACCTCCTCACGTAACTCCACATGCCACTTGGATTACAAAATATGACTCCACATGCCAATTCAGACCACCCAATGCACCTTCAAATCTCCCCCCCATAGGCCTCCACATGCCACTCAAACCTCCCTAGGTGCTTCCACATGTCAATCAGACCACCCCAAGTCAGTCAAACCACAATGTTCCACCATATGCCAGACTATGCAACACGCTACTCCAACCACCCTACATGCCAGTCAGATCTGCCCACATATCTCCAGATGCCACTTAGAAAACCCCACATACCACCCAAAACGACATTCAGACCACCACACATGCCTCCACAAACCACTTAAACCACAACATGCAACTATGTCCTCCATATATATCCGAATAAATATCACACTGACCTCCCCACATGCCTCCACATACCCCCTGTAATACCTCTATCATTCTCCCCAATCACTTTTTTTAATCAGCAGAAGCTCCGTGTGTGTCTTATACGCATCACTTTGTGTATAACACTCATTTCAAGGTAAAAAGTTGCACAAAAGTCGTGCAGTGTGTACAGACGGTGTGATGTGTTGTGCCGTAGCATCGTGTAGTGTGTACCCAGCTTTACACATACTGGAATGTAAGCTTCTAAATGAGAACATGAATGTATGACCCAATATAGGGGGACTCTTACTAGAAGCACTAGGAGGTGACCATTTAATTATCGCATATTTGCAAATATCTTTAACTAATATTTCTACATTTTAATTTACAAATAGAATGGCAGATTTTTTTTTTGTACTGGCTCATAGCATTGTGCTGTAGGAATTCGCTGTACGTTCCTCAGATAATCCTGTGCTTTCTAACACCTGCTATCACTTATGAATTGATTGAGCAACTCCCATTTTGTGTATCATTATGTAATTAAACCTGCTAATATACAAATCACTCCTGATTAAATAGTATGCATGTATTAATATTCATGCGAAAAAATCCCTCTCATTCAATGCTATTTGCCTTGCCTTAGTCTGACACCTACCTACTTACAGTGCTGACTAGGTTTCTAGCCCGGCTGATGAACTGAACGTTGTGTAGAGTGATCAGGAACAAGGAAATAATAAAACAGTTGACAGATATAAACTTGACAATATTACAGCATATCAATTAATGTTGTGACTCTGTATAACGGTTTTTCCTTATATGTAGAGAAGCATAGAATAATTGAATCGTTACTCTTTTCCAGTAGTTTAGCAATCGCAGTGCCAGTGCATCATATAGTCATACTATCCCAAAAAAGGAAATCGGTGTTTGCTCAAACAATAATACAGGTCGTGTTCATCTATATGTTCCCTGCTTTAAAGTGGGCAGTAGCCAATCAAACAATGGGAATGGTCCCAGTAATGAGGGAAATGGAGGCAGAAAAGAGCAGGGTACTCCATTAGAACACTGTTGTAAATGGTTACATATTCTGTACAATGCTGCGTAATATGATTGCCACTATACAGAAATAATAAAATAGGAAGACTATGTAAAATGTAATGAAATTCATAAATCTTTTTCCCTCACTTGGTCACAGCCAATGAAGCCACTGATGTCATTGAGAGAAGCTGCAGCAACAGCAGTTTCAACACATGAAAGCAGTTGTTGTTGTGATGGAGGAATGCAGCTGCAACGTCAGTAAGACCACTCTGCTTCTCAGTGGGAGAACAGGCTTACAGTGCCCTTCATCATGCTACTAAGCTGTTGAAAACACCATAGTGACTGCAAGTGGCAGTTTAAAGGTTAACATTGGATCATAGCACTCTATCCTGCTATACATGATGTGGTGAGACCTGCAGCACAGTAGACACCATACTTTTCTTTTGTGATAGAAACATGTACGGATAGCTTCATACTGGTGGCTAATATTGCCTATTTTACCAAGTTCTATGCTATTCTCTGCGAGGTCATATGTGATACTATGTATTTTATATAATTAGCAATGTCTATGCCGCATAACTAAGGGGCTGAAGGAGAGTTGCAGACAAAGGGCCTGAATCTGCAGTGTCTATGTCTAAGCGTTTTGCCATTATTGCTTCTGTGACTTAATGCAAATACTGCTGCAAGCTTTACCCTGGTGTACAGCCATGTGTCTGCATGTGCAAGGCCTGAGACGCCCACTTTCAGCATCTTGGTGCATCTTTAGACCTACCAGCCAAACTTGCACCAGCCCCGTGCTAGGTGCAGATTGTCCGTCAGAGTATGGCTTCCAATGTGATTGATTATGTGTCCGAGTTCGCAGCCACTACAACGACACGCCCATAGGACGGACCATCTATGTGCATCCGCGTAGCCACCTCCCAGGAATGCCCGATACATTTTCAAGACATTTTTAAAACCGTGCATCTTGATTATAACTGCGTCTGTGTGCACGGACTCTAGACAATGGTGCATGCAACTAAAGCTGGGTACACTTGTCCAATTCTAATCCAATCCAACCTCAGACCAACCAGTTGGACAGACATTGGTACAGTCAAGTGTGTACGCTCACACAACCTCTGGTGTCATCCAATCCTGGTTGTCTGGTCTTGTGAAAATATTTTTAAATCTGCTTAAAAATCAGGAGAGCCGACTGCCAATCACCCGACCAATTTAGAGGTGTGTACGCTCCTGATACTGGTTTGTCCAATTCTTCACCCAATTTATCCCTGTGAGTAGCAGCTTGTCTGCCAAAGATTGCAAGAGTGTGAACATTTCCTTCCGGCAGGTCGTTTTGGATTGGAGATATGCTGCAAAATTGGGCAAGTGTGTACACATACAGTAGATTGGATGGAAAACCTGCAACCAGGACTATAGTAGAATTGTATAAACAGTCTGATCTGCAGTTGGATCTCCTGGGGATTGGATAAGTGATTACCTAGCTTTATATACATGCACAGTAGAGAAAAATAACTCAACTACGTCCAACTCAGAATCAGGCCCAAAGACGGCTGCAAATGCATGTGAACCGCATGCACAGAACAAATGCGCCTCTATGTCGAGTTGACCACGTATCCGACCACACCGCTCCTATTAGTACACTTAGTTTCAAAGCAGTCAACATTATCCGTGTGCATTTGCACCATCCCTATCCCTGGTGGAAGAGATCTTTGCGTACACACAACTCGGCATATCTTACAATTCTGTCCTCTAAATTGGCTGAAGGCTAAGCAGCTTGGCCTATGTGTGAACCCCCCAGTTACTACCCAGTTATGCCCTTCAGCAACATGTAGCGGTGCAACGGAGCTGCACACAATTCCGAATCGCCCTAAAATGGGTGTACTCCTCCTTGGAGCATGCGCGCGATCAGTCCATAAAAACGGACTTATGTACAACTATGCATCAGCCACTAACTGCCTACAATTCACATCTACTTTTGGTTAAAAAAAATCCATGAGACTGACATCTGTAGCTGTGTTTACCTTAAATTCAATACTACTGTTAAACGGTAAGTAGTTATGTCGACACTGTCAGAATGTCAGCACTATATTTTAGGAACAGGTTTAGTCTTCAATTACAGTTAGGGAGAGACTTAAATACCACTGCTGACACTCTGAATGTTATAAAATATACCACACCCTCTTATGGTATGTACACACGGTAGATCAGTCAGCGATAACGATATCGGTAACTGATCTCTCTGCAACTTCCCAGTGTGCTGGATGATCGATATCGATCATCCAGCACACCACCAACGACGGGTCAGCGACCAGCGGGTCCCTATGTAACCTTGTCGATATTGACCAGGTTGGCCTGCATGCGCGGGCGATGGTCGATATAGTTATCGCCCATACGTGCCCGCACATCGCTGGTCGCTTGAGGGTTGGTAGGCACCAAAAAATTAACGATCTGAACGATAACGATATAGTCATCATTCATATTGTGCATTTTTAATCGTACCGCGTGTACGCACCATTACTGTAGTCTATAAATTACCTGCTATTATTGCTGCAAAATTAGTTTAGTTCTAATACGCATATTTACTCCATTTACCATCAGACCCCTTATATTCTGATCGATTGCACTGCCAATAAAATTTACTGAGCGTTCAGTTTCCTGAACAGCGGCGATTATGATGCTATTATGGCACTAGGTTTTTGTTTGCCTTTTGTCACCAACATTAACTAAGCACTAAGTGAGCCACTGGCCAGTTTTAGGTGTGCTTATAAGCTCCCTGATTAGCACTCCATACACAAATGATCATTCCATATGCAGAGCACATGAGCCGTACCATATAGTAGAATTGTGAGATGAAGATTCAAAACCTCTACAAAAGATTCAATATGTTTGCACAAAATAAAAACAACTTTTCCAACCTTATTCATCATATCCACAGTACTTGCGTGTGTCCAAAAACAATCATGAACAGACACGAAAGTCAGCCCATGTCTACAGGAAAAAAGAAAAAAAAATATATATTTTTAAAATATACCTATATAACAGTGTTATGTAAAAGGATAACAAATCAAAGTTTGTTTTTTTTAGTGAAGACTGTGTTAAGGGAGTTCAGACATTACCTTTCACTCAGCAGTAAACTTACACCTTATGCGTGCCTATGGCATGACATTATATGCTAGCCCTACCAGTGGCAGTGCCTCATTGTATTAAGGCCCTACCAGTGGCAGTGCCTCATTGTATTAAGGCCCTACCAGTGGCAGTGCCTCATCTTATGCTGGCTCTACAAGCGGCAGTGCCTCGTCTTATGCTATGCCTACAAGCGGCAGTGCCTCGTCTTATGCTATGCCTACAAGCGGCAGTGCCATGTCATAAGCCGGCCTTACGAGCGGCAGTGCCTTAAAGTATGCTGGCCCTAACAGCAGCTGTGGCCTTATCATATGCTGGCCCTACCAGCGGTTAAGCCTTATTTTATGCTGGCCCTACCAGCGGCAGTGCCTTATCATATGCAATGGCTACCAGTGGTGTTGCCTTATCATAAACTAGCCCTACCAGTGGCGGTGCCTTATCATATGCCAGGCATACCAGTGCCTTACCATATGCTGGCCCTACCAGCGGCAGTGCCTTATTGTATGCTGGGTCTATCAGTGGTACATGCCTTTTCACATATTGGATTTACTAGTGGCGGTATCGTATTTTGGCCCTACCAGTGGTGGTGCCTTATAAAATGATGGGATTATATGTGGTGGTGCCTTATAACGTGCTAGACCTACCTCAGGCAGTGCAAGGCAGTGAGCATCATGTGTGTAGAATCCAGAGAGTGAATAAAGTTTGGAGGAAAGGCATTTTTCTGTTTCATGGTATCTGGTCGTCTGAAATTATAATGCTGTATGTTAGCAGATAATGACAATATGTATAAACAGGACATACACAACACAAACTGGGAGGTTATAGGAAGGGATAGTACAAAAGACCATGGCTAGAGGACAGTGCAAGTGATTAATGGGTGGACATAGTACTGTGAAGGCAGGTCTAGCTCTGCTGGTAATAGTCTAGTAAATTGCAAAAGTAAATTTGAAATGTAAGTAGTAACAAAATACAATATAGTTTCTAATCATTTCCATCTGTTAAATTCTCAGCAACTCTGAGAATAAACATGGGTCCAAGATAATAGAAGTGGGATGAACAATTGGGCCTTCACAGCTGTCTTCATATGTTATGAGGGAGAGATTGTATCAATGAGGGAAAACCACTCACTTACTCGTTAGCATCATGTTTATTTGCCATGTACACCATCTGTAATTTACTTTGGAGCTGCAGAGATTAAAAACAAGCGACAATAAAACAGGTGACACAAAAGGAGTGAGCTAATAGATACAGATCTGTACATACTGTTAGGAATGGGATTGATAGGCCGGCAGTTCAAATCCCGACAGCGTCAGCCTGACAGGAGGAAATCCAGACAGCGGCAGGTAAGTCACCTAACCCTCCCTTCTCCCCCCTAATCCTAACGCTCCCTTAGGGGTGCCTAACCCTAAACTCCCGGGGTGGTGCCTAACCCTAAATCCCCCCCGGGGGTGCCTAAACCTAACCTCTCCCCAGCAGCGCCTAACCGTAACCCCCCTCCTTCCCCTAGTCTAACCCGCCCTGGGGGGGTGCCTAAGCCTAAGTCCCCCCAGGGTTGCCGAAACCTAGAAGCGGCTAAGTGCTAGGGACGGCCAGACTCACCTCGATCGGTCCGGTGTCCTTCGGCACTCCGGAGTCGATATTTTGACGCCTATCTTCTGTCCCTTGCTGGTCTTCTGGTGTCGGGATACAGACTGGCAGACTAACTACATCCCATTTGCTGTGTGCATAAAATAAGTAGGGAGGAAACCACACTAGGGTGGGATTGTAAGACTGGTCTATGGGCCTGATTCAGAGCCGGACGCAATTCGCGCTCGCTCGTCCAGAAAATAGGGGTAGCTATTCAAATGAACCGTTCGCTCTTTGCGGTCTGTTCACGCCTCTAGGTCTGAACGAGCGAACAAAACTTGCGGTCGTTTTTCGGAAAAATACGCCCCCTGGCCGCTCGCATCCTACGTCATGTCCGCTATTTATTTGATTAATCGAGTACATCGACCAGGGTATGACCTGCTCGCTATTCTTGTGGTTGGTTTTTCCTACCACAATCTTACGAGCAGTTCTGGCTAAAAAATAACCCAGTGACGTGGTCAATGACGCTGCTGTTTTAATTATGCACACCCATAAAACGCCCGTTTTGACCTTTAAGCACGCCTGCGATCGGATCTCCACTCCCCGTTTTTAAGCACCTTCCCCTGTTACCACCCACATACGCCTCTTTCTGTCACTCAAAATAGCAGGCATTCGCTATTTTGCGAGCACATGAATTTCGACCGCACTGACTGGTTCGCGCATGCGTATTACGATCCGTACGCATGTGCAGTTGGGCAAACATCGCTCGGAGCGAACAAGCGGCCGCTTACGAGCGGCTCTGAATCAGGCCCTATGTGTGGTTTGCTCACTGGGATAACAATTCCCACTATGGGCTGTATTCAATTAGGTGTGATAAGTGCCGATTTTTCTGTAAATACTGCACCCGTGATAATATCGTTATCGCACCCGCGATAATCGGATAGTGTGAAAAAGGCAATACATTTTCACCATCTCAGACCTGGTAAAAAAAAAAAAAAAGCAAAATCCCTATTTTTGCCTAAAAATGTGGGGATTTTTTTCAGAACCCTTTGAAGACCTCCCTAATGATAAATTACCCCCAAAGTATTTCGTAATTTGTCAAAAAACGATTGGCGAAATCTTGGGTGAAAAAAAATAATTGTTGAAAAAGGGTTTAATGTATTAGGTCTGGTATTTTGGGGGGCTATATGGATGTGACAGGTGTTTTGAACATTGCATGTGGCTGCAGCAGGTGTTTTTAAAAGTGCGCTTTTACGACACGAAAATATACTTACACCCATTTTAACATACCCCCAATTTACGTGCAATAGTAATTTCCAGGAAAAAAATTGCTTTCTATAATTTTTTTACTTTTTTTCATATACGCAAACTACAACCAACCGACGCAATTTAAGTATCCTAAATACTTTTATTACGGCCAGTAATACACCTCTAAATTAATTTCTGATGTACGTTAATCATTTTTTGAGGTACAGAGGCGGTGCCTTATCATATGCTGGCCCTACCAGAGGCAGTGCCTTATTGTATATGCTGGGTCTATCAGTGGTGCGTGCCTTTTCATATATTGGATTTATTAGTGGCGGTGGGGTGCATTTTCCTACATGTCCTGACATTTCCGCCTGTTAAATTATTGCACCTACCCGTTTTCGCTTGTTCTCTGGCAAAAAAACGTGAGTGCGAGTGCGCCGGCGATATTATCGCACCTAATTGAATACGGCCCTATGTGTCTCACAGCTACAAATAGATACATGTGGAAATGTTTCTGGAGCTTATCAGAACTGAAGATGATGACCAGGAAAGTTGTGTTTGTGGAGGAATGAATTTCCCTCCAGCAGACTTCCTGTCAGTAATCCCATTCAGTGACACCTCTGTGCCTGAAATGTTTATTGCATTTCCTTATGGAACACTATGCCTAAAATATACTAAACTACATGTAGAAATAATTAGTATTTCCCCATATTCACCTCATCACATTGATCGGCAGTGCAATGTTTTTCTTATAGTACACACCGCCTCTTTTTTAATATATTTTTGATATATATATATATATATATATAATTTTTATCTCTTATAACTAGTTCCAGAAACAGGAAGCAATCATTGACCTGATCAATAAAAAAACTTTAGAAATTATATTAATAAAATAAGTATCTGAAGACTTATCCAGAGCGTGAAAGTTACTACAAATCTTGCAACAACTTGTACCTTTAGGCTAGTACTGCCACCATTTATCATAGAAAAAAAGCACTGGCCAACTGAGGCATTTATCCATACATTTGTATATTTCATCTTAAGCAAGAGACCACTCAGACATTTTGACAACGGATATATGCAAGTTAAAAGAAGGACACTTGGGTGGTATAATAAAGAAGGCAATATGGATGACAGGGAACAAGAAAATAAATAAGACATGGGCAATAGACAAGACACATTGTTGGTGGTATAGAATATGTTAACGGGAAGTTTTATATTCGTAAAACATTATGTTCTAGGCAGATTGGTTTTGTTGCTCTTGTAACAAACTGCTGTGTTGATGCAGCTGAATCTAATGCATGGATCTAGCCCATGTCATAGTCAAGGGCAGTAGAACAACACTACTGTCTGAAAGAGAAAACTGACTGAAGATGGCAGTCACCCTTTAAGAAATATACCATGAAAGCTGGAGTTACTGTGCTGCTTATAGGCTATACTACAGGGATTCCCAACCACGGTCCTCAAGGCACACTAACAGTCTAGGTTTTAGGGATAGCCATACTTGAGCACAGGTGTCTTAATTAATACCTCAGTTATTTTGATTTAACAATCTGTGCTCAGCCATGGACATCACTAAAATGTGGACTGTTGGTGTGCCTTGAGGACCGTGGTTGGGAAACACTGCTATACTGTATGAGGTGTCAGGTTATGTGGTTTGCATGTTGGATGTTCTTCAAATACACGTAGAACATTATGTATATACAAAGGCTGCTTAAGGATTAGCTAACAGCACCAACATGCTCTCACCATGACATTCCGGAGGCGGTGATATGGCTGTATAATGGGCAATCCCAAAGGTGTTATCCACTCCACTGTGTTTCCAGACTTGGAGATCATACGAGCACTTTCTGTCAGCCAGTGCTGAGTACAAAGAAAGAAAAATTATGTTCACATAAGAGTAACAGTGTTCCCAACTCAATACAGTACATACTCTGGTCTATGTAATTTGGATGGTGGCATGATCAGGTTTAAATCACCACCCACCAAGTGTTCACATTCTTTACATAATAATCAATTGGAATACCTGAGTTTACTAATATGTTGATGTAAGTCAGTGACAATTGCTCCTCAATCATGTAGAGGTTGTGTTTGGTGCCGGATGGGAAACTGAATGTAGTCAAAATGTCAACATCACAGGGTTCTTTACTCACAACATATAAGACTTGCTAGAGAATATTTTATACTTTATATTTTTCCCTTCCATCTAAAGATGTTTGTAAAACGCTCCCATAGAATATTAGGCGATTCAGGTCTTATGCCTGGTGCTATTATTATTATGGACCCCATCACCCGCAACCCTTCAAATCCAGATACTCAACCTTTAATCAACTGACACTCTGGAGCTAAAGATCAATAAGACATCATTGTTATATGGATTGCCTGATCTCTTTAGCAATGCACAGGTCAGCTGAGATGTGCGGACTCCGGTAACGGCCGTCTTACAATTCATTTGCACATACCAACATTTTCTTGTTGTTATTATGGTTATTGCCTGCTTAGTAATGTTTATTATTGTAATTTATTACTGATATGCTGTAAAGAAATTAGAGATACAATTGCACACAGTTTTTTTTTAATTTTGTTTCTAAAGCTGCCCATCCACTAGAAGACAGGCAAAAGACTGCACAATTATAGACATCGTAATCGTGTAGTCGTTTGTCTGTTTATTATGTGATGTGCCTACACTGAACGAGCAGTAGTTCAGTGTAGGAACATCAATAATCTGCAAACATGCTGTCGTCAGGTTGACCAGCATGTTTGCCCGATGATAGATGGTCTAAAACGACCAGCGGGAGTGCGCATCGCTGGTCGTTTTAGACATTTTAGTGAACGATCTTCAAACGATTAATGAACGATTGAACGATAACGACGTCGTTATTGTTCAATTTAATCGCCTAGTGGATGGGTAGCATTAATCCGCCTTCCCAATTTAGAATGACTTGGTACACTTTGTTACCTGAATTAATCTTGTACTAGAAAACATCTCTTGCAGACTGCTGAACACTTTTTGGACCAGATAATGGGAGGCATCCCAGACATATTCCTAGCAGAGAGAACCAAACATAAGCTAAAGTAATTTTGGCAAAAATCTAAAGAAACAAAACATATACAAAAAGGGCACGAAACGCAAAAGAGAAAAACACGTACACACATATTATATATATATATATATATATATATATATATATATATATATTTATATATTAGGGATGTGCAGGCTCGGATAGGTTCGAGTTTGCACGTGGTGTTCGGATTTTTCCCTCCAAAAAAACGGAACTCAGAAAGAGGCAAAACGTCATCTTGCATGGACGAACATCATCATTCCTGGACAAAAGTCTTTCTGAGTTCCGTTTTTTTGGAGGGAAAAAATCCGAACACGTGCAAACTCGAACCTATCCGAGCCTGCACATCCCTAATATATATATATATATATATATATATATATATTTATATATATACACACATATACATACATATACACACGCAAATAAGGAGACTTATGTCTTACCTGTTAAGTCCTTTTCTTCGAACTCCATAGGGGACACAGGGATTACACTAGGGTATACGCTGGCAGACGGAGTCTGGGCACCAAACGGTTAATTTCTTCAGAGAAGTGCAGCTAAGGCTCCTCCCCTACACCCCAGCCCCAGCTTAGGCAGACCAGTCAAGTTAACAAGCCTAAGGCAGGAGCGGTAAGAAGGAGACATAAGTCTCCTTATTTGCGTGTGTATATGTATGTATATGTGTATGTATATGTGTGTGTATATATATATATATATATATATATATATATATATATATATATATATATATATTAGGGATGTGCAGGCTCGGATAGGTTCGAGTTTGCACGTGTTCGGATTTTTTCCCTCCAAAAAAACGGAACTCAGAAAAACTTTTGACCAGGAATGATGATGTTCGTCCACAGACAAAAACACCCGCAGAGACAGGGAAAGAGGAGAAACCCCGCCAGTCAGGTGCGGCAGGGTGGGCGCCCAATGTCCCCTATGGAGTTCGAAGAAAAGGACTTAACAGGTAAGACATAAGTCTCCTTTTCTTCTTCACTGGTCCATAGGGGACAGAGGGACTACGCTGGGGACGTCCCAAAGCAATCCCCCTAAGGGAGGGGACACTCCTGAGCTGCACTGAGTACCCGTCGCCCAAAAGCCGCATCCACGGAGGCGTAGGTATCAAGCGCGTAAAAGCGGATAAACGCGTGAATAGAAGACCACCTGGCCGCCTTACAAAGCTGCTCCACAGAGGCACCACGACGAGCTGCCCAAGAGGAACCAACCGATCTCGTGGAATGAGCATTCACTACAGCCAGGGCCGGAAGGGCTGCCTCCACGTACGCGTGGCGGATGGTTAGACGGAGCCACCTGGCTAAGGTCTGCTTCGTAGCCAGTCAACCACGCTTGTGGAAGTCATAGAGTATGAAAAGGGAATCAGACTTCTGTATATCCCTGGTACGATCGACATAAATATGGAGGGCCCTTACAGCATCCAAGGAGGTCTCATCTGCCTAATCCTCCAAAGACTGAAAGGCCGGGACCACAATCTCCTGATTGAGGTGGAATCTGGAAGCCACTTTCGGAAGGTAACCTAGTCGAGTCCGAATAACGGCTTGGTCCGAGTGAAAGACTAAAAAAGGAGAGCGTCGCGACAGTGCGCTTAAGTCAGACACTCTCCTAGCCAAAGCAATAGCCAGGAGGAAAATAGTTTTCCACGTGAGCCAACGAAGGCTCACCAAATCCAAGGCTCGAAGGGAGGCGCCTGAAGACCCGAAGCACCAGGGACAATTCCCAAGGAGCCACCGGAGGAACAAACGGAGGCTGCACATGGAGAACACCCTGAAAGTACCTGTACTTTTAAGGAAGACAGACAAAGACCCAAATCCAAGTCGGACTGTAGAAACGAGACAACTCGGGAAAGCCGGAATGATCTGGGGTTAATACCTCTGGAAGAACACCAGGTAAAGCAAGCTCGCCAAATCCGATGATAAACTTTGGCGGAAGAAGATTTCTGCGCATTCAACATGGTGCGAATGACTGACCGCGAAAAACCTTTAGCTTCTTAGACTGATGTCTCAAGAGCCACCCCGTCAAAGCGAGGCAAGTCAGATCCGGGTGGAAGCACGGGCCCAGAGACAGAAGATCCGGCCGTGGAGGAAGACGCAGAGGGGAGTCGATGGTGAGGTTGAGAAGATCTGCATACCAAGCCCTCCGAGGCCAGTCGGGAGCTACCAGAATCACGGTGCCACCTTCAACTTGCAGGGAACCCTCGACAGAAGTGAGAGGGAATATGTACATGAGATCGAAAGCCCACCGAGTCGCCAAGGAGTCCCCCAGAAGAGCCCCCGTATCTCTGGTGAGAGTTCAGTATTTTGGTACCTGGTGGTTGAACCAAGACGCCATCAGATCAACTTCCGGCAGGCCCCAACGATGAACTAGAAGCTGAAAGACGTCCGGATGAAGGGCCCACTCGCCAGAGTGGACGTCCTAACGACTTAGAAAGTCCACTTCCAAATTGTGGTCCCCCGGAATGAAAACTGCAGGCAGAGCTGGAACATGATGCTCCGCCGAACGGAGTATGCGACTGACCACTTTCATGGCACCGCAACTGCGGGTGCCACCCTGATGGTTTATGTAAGCGACAGCAGTCGCGTTGTCTGATTGTACTTGGACTGGGCGATTATGAAGGAATTGCTGAGCCCAACAGAGAGCTCTGAAGACAGCTCCAGGACACTGATCAGGAGATGGCTCTCCTGAATCTTCCATCGTCCCTGGAAGGACTGCTGACAGGTCACAGCTCCCCAACCGCGGAGACAGGCATCCGTGGTGAGAAAGACCCAGTCCAGAATCCAAAAGGGGCGACCCTTGTCCAAGTGAGAGCTCTGGAGCCACCATGCAAAGGAGAAAATGAACCTCCCGAGACAGGAATATTGTCTGCAGCTTGATCTGGAGATGGGATCCATTGCAGCGAGTCAGAATCTCCGCCTGGAGAGGCCGGGAGTGAAACTGGGCATACTCCACCATGTCGAAGGTGGAGTCCAGAGATCCCAAGATCCGCATGTAGGTGTGAATTGACACCTGGCGAGGAAGTAATAACCCTCAAATTTTGTCTTGCAGATACCGTATCTTGTTCACTGGGAGAACACTCTTTGAACCCGTGAGTCCAACAGAGCCACCAAGTGGAGCATCTCCTCAGTCGGAGTCAGGGAGGACCTTCTTCCAATTGATGACCCACCCGTGTGATTGTAGAAGATCTATTGTGAGGCGAAGGTGCTCCCTGAGCATATCCGGAGATCTGGCTAGGATAAGATCATCCAGATAAGGCAGAATTCTTATATCCTTGAGCCGCAAGTGAGCTGCCATAACCGCCATGACCTTCATGAACACACAAGGAACCGTGAAAAGACCAAAGGGCAAGGCCCGAAACTGGTAGTCCTCCCTCCTTGACTGCAAACCGGAGGAAACGCTGCTGACTGAGTCGGATAGGCACATGTAAATAAGTATCCTGGATATCCAAGAAGGCCATGAAATCCCCCTATTTCCAAGGCCAAAATGATGGAGTGCAAAGACTCCATACGGAACTTGGGGACCCACAAATACTTGTTGAGGTATTTGAGGTTGAGAATTGTACGGAAGGAGCCGTTCGGCTTCTGAACCAGAAAGAGATTGGCGTAGAAGCCAGTGGACAGGAACTATTACCCTGGAGGCTAGTAGAGAGCGAATTGACTCCCGCAGCGCTTTTGCTTTTCCCGGATTTCCTGGAAGTCCTGTGGTGAAAACCGCGCCAGCGGGTGGTTCTCAGTGCTGAAGTACCAGATGGGCCTGAAATCTGGCTGTTAAATCTGCATGATTCACCCTCATTGGTTTACAAAAAATAGTTGTTGAAATATTTCAACAGTGCAGCTAAGGCTGTTATACCAGTGCGCTGGAAATCTACTTCCCCATCGACCCTTACTGATTGGTTCCAAAGACTAGAAATGTATAGCTCAATGGATGATATCATAATGTCCTCCCTTGTAAATGTCAGAATTATTCGCTGATTTGGTTCCCATGGTTGGAAGCTTGTGACACCGACAGATACAAATCCCTTACTGATACATCTTAATCCCTCCTTCCAAGTGAGTTTCTTGGGTGTAATCGGATACTTTGTTGGAGCCCCAGTGGTCCTCCCCCTCCTATATCCCTTTCCTTTTCTTTGTTCCTATACTTTCTTTTTTGGCCCTTTTTTTTTTACATTTTCTCTATTTTCTTTGTTTATTTGAAATGTATATTATATTTTCAGTAGGAGATTTTATATAGTTTTGACTATGCTGACATACAGTAGTTGTTTTTTTATAAAATATAGCCATTTCAGTATTTGGCTGTAGACATGTGTATTATGATATACAGTCAGGTGCATAAATATTGGGACATTGACAGAATTTTCATATTTTGGCCTCTATTCACCACCACAATGGCTTTGAAATGAAACACACAAGATGTGCTTTAACTGCAGACTTTCAGATTTAATTTGAGGGTAATTACATCCAAATCAGGTGAACGGTGTAGGAATTACAATGGTTTCTATATGTGCCTCCCACTTTTTAAGGGGCCAAAAGTAATGGGACTATCAACTCAAAAGCTATTTCATGGACAGGTGTGGGATATTCCCTCATTATTTCATTATCAATTAAGCAGATAAAAGGTTTGGAGTTGATTCTAGGTGTGACATTTGCATTTGGAATCAGTTGCTGTCGACTCTCAATATGAGATCCAAAGAGTTGTCACTATCAGTGAAGCAAGCCATCATTAGGCTGAAAAAGCAAAACAAACCCATCAGAGAGATAGCAAAAACATTAGGTGTGGCCAAATCAACTGTTTGGAACATTCTTAAAAAGAAAGAACGCACCGGAGAGCTCCGCAACACCAAAAGACTCGGAAGACCACGGAAAACAATTGTGGTGGATGACAGAAGAATTATTTCCCTGGTGAAGAAAAACCCCTTCACAACAGTTGGCCAAATCAAGAACACTCTCCAGGAGGTAGGTGTATGTGTGTCAAAGTCAACAATCAAGAGAAGACTTCACAAGAGTGAATATAGAGGGTTCACCACAAGATGTAAACCATTGGTGAGCCACAAAAACATGAAGACCAGATTACAGTTTGCCAAACAACATCTAAAAAAGCCATTACAGTTCTGGAACAACATCCTATGGACAGATGAGACAAAGATCAACTTGTACCAGAGTGATGGGAAGAGAAGAGTATGGAGAAGGAAAGGAACTGCTCATGATCCAAAACATACCACCTCATCAGTGAAGCATGGTGGTGGTAGTGTCATGGTGTGGGCATGTATGGCTGCCAATGGAACTGGTTGCCTTGTAATTATTGATGATGTGACTGCTGACAAAAGCAGCAGAATGAATTCTGAAGTGTTTCGGGCAATATTATATGCTCATATTCAGTCAAATGCTTCAGAACTCATTGGACGGCGCTTCACAGTGCAGATGGACAATGACCCGAAGCATACTGCAAAAGCAACCAAATCGTTTTTTAAAGCTAAAAAGTGGAATGTTATGCAATGGCCAAGTCAATCCCCTGACCTGAATGCGATTGAGCATGCATTTCACTTGATGAAGACAAAACTGAAGGGAAAATGCCCCAAGAACAAGCAGGAACTGAAGACATTTCCAGTAGAGGCCTGGCAGAGCAACACCAGGGATCAAACCCAGCGTCTGGTGATGTCTATGCGTTCCAGACTTCAGGCTGTAATTGCCTGCAAAGGATTTGCAACAAAGTATTAAAAAGTGAAAGTTAGATTTAGGATTGTTTAGTTTGTCCCATTACTTTTGGCCCCTTAAAAAGTGGGAGGCACATATAGAAACCGTTGTAATTCCTACACCATTCACCTGATTTGGATGTAATTACCCTAAAATTAAATCTGAAAGTCTGCAGTTAAAGCACATCTTGTTTGTTTCATTTCAAAGCTATTGTGGTGGTGAATAGAGTCCAAAATATGAAAATTCTGTCAATGTCCCAATATTTATGCACCTGACTATGTTTTCTGCTAGACTTGATGCATAATATGAGATATGGTAAGAACTTACCTTTGTTAACTCTATTTCTACGAAGTCCATAGGGTTCCACAGGATACCTTGGGGTATAGGTGATGACGTCAGGCATCGGGTATCATAGAGTTAAGTTTTCAGCCTCCCAGGATGCATCAGGGTCCCCTCCTATACCCCGCCCAGAGCCAAGGCATCTCAGTTACGTACCAAGCCATAGGCCGGAGGAGGAGAAGGGAGAGAGAGAAGAAAGATCTGGACACACACAAGAATCACATTCTCACCAGAGGGAGACGGAAAAACCGGTGACCAGAGTAAAGCCCATCTGCGGCACAGGTGCGACAGAGCGGGAGTCCTGTGGAACTCTATAGACTTCGTAGAAATAGAGATAACAAAGGTAAGTTCTTACCATATCTCATATTTTCTACATCAGGGTCCATAGGGTATCCACAGGATACCTTGGGGATGTCCCAAAGCAGTATCCTTTAAGGGTGGGGACGCTCCTGTGCTGAAAGGAGGATCCGCCGCCCGAAGGAAGCATCCTGAGAGGCAAAGGTGTCAAAAGCATAATACCTCACAAAGATATGGACAGAAGACCAAGTGGCAGCCTTGCAGATCTGGACTGCAGAGGCACCACGTTAAGCTGCCCACGAAGGACCCACAGACCTAGTGGAATGAGCCCTCACAGAGGATGGAACCGGAAGGCCTTCATGAAGATAAGTTTCTGTAATTGCCATACGAATCCAACCTGCCAAAGTTTGCTTTGAAGCAGGCCAACCCTTTTTACGGAAGCCATAGAGGACAAACAAGGCGTCCGGCTTCCTAAACGAGGAAGTGCAGTCAACATAAATCCTTAAGGCCCGCACAACGTCCAAAGTGGCCTCACCCACTGAAAGGTCGGGTGAGTTAAAAGCCGGCACAACAATTTCCTCGTTGATATGAAACGTGAAACAACTTTGGGAAGAAATTTAGGACGAGTGTGCAGCACTGCCCTGTTCCCATGAAAAAATCAGGAAAGGGGGTCTACAAGATAGAGCCCCTAAGTCAGAAACACGTCTGGCCGAAGTGATGGCTAGAAGGAAAATTGTTTTAGCTGTCAGTCATTTAAGGTCCACTGAGCCCAGTGGTTCAAACGGCGGTCCCTGGAGAGCATCAGGACAACAGCTAAATCCCAAGGTGCCACCGTTGGAACAAATGGTGGCTGAATTCGAAGAACACCTTGCATAAAGGTGCGCATATCAGGGATTGTAGCAATCCTACGATGGAACCAGACGGACAGGGCAGACACCTGCACCTTCAGAGAAGCAAGGCGAAGCCCATGGTCTAGTCCCGCCTGTAGGAAAGCTAACACTCTAGACAGACGGAACTCCCGAGGTGCATAACCTCTCAGCCGACACCACTGGAAGAACGTATGCCACACACGATGGTATATCCTTGCAGAAGGCGGCTTCCGAGCTCGTAGCATAGTTCGGACTACAGAGCTGGAAAACCCCCTGGACCTTAACATGGCCGTCTCAACAGCCACGCCGTCAAAAACAGCAGAGTCAGGTCCGGGTGAAGACAAGGACACAGTAGTAGGTCCGGTCTTAGCGGCAACCACAGAGGACTGTCCACGGACAGACCCTGAAGGTCTGAGAACCAATGCCGCCTGGGCCACGCGGGAGCTATCAACAGGAGCGTCCCTCCCTCCTGTTTGAATTTCCGGATTACCCGTGGAAGAAGGGAAAATGGAGGGAAGAGATAAGCAAACCGTAACGTCCACTAGACGGACAGAGCATCCACCAGAGACGCCTTTTCGTCTCTTGTGCGAGACCCGTACACCGGCAACTTGTTGTTGTGCCGCGACGCCATGAGGTCGATCTCTGGAAGACCCCACCTGTCCACCAGAAGTTGAAAAACGTCCTGGTGCAGAGACCATTCCCCCGGATGAACGTCCTGGCGACTGAGAAAGTCCGCCTCCCAGTTGAGGACTCCCGGGATGAATACTGCTGATATGGCCGTGGGATTGTGCTCCGCCCAGACCAGGATGCGGGACACCTCTATGAGTGCCGCCCGACTTTGGGTTCCTCCTTGCCGATTTATGTAGGCCACGGTGGTGGCGTTGTCCGACTGGACCTGCACGGGGTGACCTTGGAGAACCCGCTGTGCCTGCTGGAGAGCATTGAAGACGGCGCGGAGTTCCAAGATGTTTATCGGAAGCTCCTGTTTCGCCTGCCCTGGTACAAGTGTGGACCCGTGACCGCTCCCCAGCCCCGAAGGCTGGCGTTCGTTGTCAATAAGACCCAGTTCGCCACCCAAAACGGACGACCCTTGTTGAGATGGGTCGTCTGCAACCACCAGGCAAGGGACAGGCGAACCTCTGGAGTGAGCACCATCGTCTGGGACCTTAGACTCTGAGGCAGTCCATTCCATTCCATTTGGACAGGATCAATTGCTGCAGAGGTCTGGAGTGAAACTGGGCATATTCCACCATGTCGAATACTGACACCATGGAGCCCAGTAACCTCATTGCCGAGTGTAAAGACACACGGCGACTCTGCAGGCAACTGCGTACCCTCAACTGCAAGGCACAGATCTTTTCTCCCGTCACAAAGATCCGCTACTGACTGGAGTCCAATAAGGATCCGAGGTGTAGAATCATCTGAGACGGGATCAGGGTGGACTTCTGCCAGTTTATCAACCAGCCGTGTCGTTGCAGTAATTGCAATCGTCAGATCCAAGTGGCGTAGAAGGAGTTCTGGAGACCCTGCTACCAACAAAAGATCGTCTTGGGACGGCAACATGCGGACTCCCTGCAGCCGCAGGAACGCCGCCATGACCTTGGTGAACACACGTGGTGCTGTCGCCAGGCCAAAAGGTAACGCCCGGAACTGAAAGTGATCGTTGCGGATTGCAAACCTGAGGAACTGTTGGTGACTCAAAAGAACAGGGACATGCAGGTAAGCGTCCTGTATGTCCAACGACACCATGTAATCCCCAGGTTCCAGCGCCAGAATGATGGACCGTAGGGTCTCCATCCGAAACCGCGGCACCCGCAAAGACTTGTTTAGGGCCTTGAGATTGAGAATCGGACGGTACGACCCATTGGGTTTCTGCATCAAAAATAGATTGGAATAGAAACCCTGGCCCTTCTGGGAGAATGGAACAGGCACTATAACTCCAGCCTGGAGCATAGTGTGCAAAACCTTCTGCAGTTCCCTGGCTTTGTTCTGGTCTAAGGGAAGACCCGTGGTGAAGAATCGGGATGGGGGCCTGTGTCGAAAGGAGAGGGCATGCCCGTGAGAAACCAACTCGTGAACCCAAGTGTCTGTCGTAGTTGCCGACCAATACTGGGCGAACTGCAGCAGACGGCCTCCCACTCTGGGATCCCCCAAAGGGAGGCCCGGACCGTCAGGCCGCAGGCTTGTCATCAGACTTAGGGGCCGGACGTCTGGTACTCCAGGCTTGTTTCCGAGGCTTGGCCGATTTTTAGGGGCCAGCCTGTCAGGGAAAAGACTGTGTTTTAGGCCTACCGTGGGCCCTGTAAGGCTGAAAGGACGACGTACCTGAACTTGAAGGAACTGCAGCAGATGGGAGACATGCCGATTTGGCTGCCGCCAGCGTGGCTACAATTTTGTCCAGATCTGGACCAAATAGGACTTCTCCATTAAAAGGCAAAGCTTCTAAGCCCTTCTTGGAATCAGCGTCCGCCTTCCAAGATCGCAACCATAAGGTGCGACGAGCAGCAACAGCTGCCGAAGAAATCCGAGAAGTCAGGGTACTGATATCCAAGGCCGCTTCATTGATATAAGTGGCCGAATCCCGGAGATTGCCTACCAACTCAGACTGTTCAGCCGAACAGTCGGAATTCAAAGACGCCTCCAAATTATCTGCCCAGCGCTCCAGAGCTCTGGCTACCCAACAAATGGCCATAGCCAGCCTGGCTGCCCCCCCCCCCCCCCCCCCCCGCGAGGGAATAAATGGACTTTAGGCAGATCTCCACCTTACGGTCCGTAGCGTCCTTCAAGGAGGACATGGAGGGCATGGGCAATGTGGCACTTCGGACTAGGCGTGTCACATGACAATCCATCTGTGGAGGGGATTCCCACATAGAAAAATAATTGCCCGCAAACGGATAAGCCACCTTTAAACGTCTTTGAGGCTGATACCGTTTACCGGGATTTTTCCATGCCTCCTCTAAATGGTCTACTAACTGACCCGAAAGAGGAAACACTGTGGCATCACCCTTAATATCCTTAAAAAAGGCATATTTGGACTTGGACACCGGAGGATCGTCATCCTCAATAACTAAAGCAGTGCGGACCGCCCGAATAAGGCCAGGAATATAAACCTTGCACTTAGTGTCCGACTCTTTAGTACAGAGAGGTTCTTGGTCAGATAGATCCAGAATCTCTCCATCATCGGACGTCCCGTCGTCATCCTCATAAGGAGCAGACAGGGACGCCACCGGCCGCTTATGTGGCCGCAACACAGGCTCCCCTTGTAAAACATCCGACAAATGCTGTACTGAAGTTGTCAGAGAATTAACCCACGCAGGCTCCTGAGAAACCTGGGGAGGGGAAATAGGGAGACTGTGGGGTACCATCCGTTGTCTCGGGAAACCTGCATGGGTGACGACACCACTGACTGCTGGGACAATCCCATCTGGGAAAACGCAGGTGTAGGAGCTAAGTGGCCCACTAGGGTTGTAAGCGCTTTAGCGAAACAAGCCAAGGGAGGTTCCTGTACCGGAGCCGTGACAGTAATTGGCCGCGCCAATAAATTACACTGCCGACATAACCCTCCCCCTCCGCTATAGGTACATTGCACTTAGTACACATAAGCTGGAGAGGAAATTCACTCTCAGACATGATGGAAAGTATGTGACCCCTCTCACTGATACTTATTAGTATAGTGGGAGAAACACCCTGCAATCACCGCACCGCAAGGGCTTTAGTAGAGTAAGAGCAGGGACAGAAAAAAAGGCTGACAGTAGAAAATGAAAGTACAGGCAGCAGCGCTAGCAGTAGTCACATACAATGCAGAAACTCAATTCCCTGCACTATCAGCGCTGATTTCAACTACACAGAGTCTGGTAGGACACAGCGCTGCATACACTGACCTGTAATCGGAGGAGAGGTATGCAGGGGGGACCCAGACCACGATGCCGGACTCAGCTTCCAGCAGCGTTCACCACCCTACAAAGATGGCCACCGAGGAGCAGAGAGGGGGCCGGCCTGGAGGAGGAGCGCTGCCACAAGACCAATCGGCAGCTGTGCAGAGAGGACCGCGTGCAGCAGGGGAGACGCCGGCTGTTAACAGGGAAGGCGCGTTCCCCTGGCATGCGATTAACCCCTGGGACGCCGTAGCGCTTGCCGCTCAGCTGCGGCCCGCTGTCCCTGGGGTATAGTGGAAGCGCAGGCTGTTTGCCTGGCTCCACGTGCAGCCATTCCCCAGGGAGCCCCATCGCGACCATCGGGCTTGCGAAGACCCTTGTGGTAGGGTCTCGTTGCAGCAAGCCCCAGAGAGATTTCGGCTCTAACAGAGCCGAAATCTCTCCCACTGACATCACTCGTGATGTCAGTGGGGCCAGCCCCAAACGGAGGCGTTCACATGGGAACGCCTCCGTTCGGGCAGCCACTCCCCCGGCCCGCCCACCAAAGGGGGCGTGCTGTCACTCAACATCGACAGCACGCCCCCTTTAGTACGAGACCCGGAGCGACGGATTGCCCGTCGCTATCCAGGTCTCGCGCATGCGCATGACGGAGCCAGCTCCGTCGTGCGCATGCGCTCTTGGCCACCATCGACCCGGTTGCAAGCGTTCAGCGCTTTCGACGGGGTCTGAATCAGGCCCAGTGTTCCAAGAAAGGTCCCACACACCTAATTATAGAACAGGGGTGTGCAATAGGGAACAATGCACTGAATGTTGGGACCACACAAATTTGACAATGAGTGGAGCTACAGAGGGGGAGTTAACCCCTTTCACAGCTATAGTAATGGAAAATACACAGAGACAATAGTGTGAAATATGAGAACTAGCACACAGCCACTTTCAATGCAATATAATAGGCAGATAATGCTCAACAATCCAACCCTAGTCAGTTGGAAGGAGCTAGACTGTATAACCTGACCTGAGGGAAGGTATAGTATACAGGGAGACAGGAGCCAACCCTCTCTGGAGACTACTGTAGCCAGCACTGCACTTAAATGGCCGCTCAGTGTCTGCCTGATAGAGGAGGAGTAAGCCCTGTGGAGAGAAGCCTCCGTGAGGGAACACACCAAGGGCCCGGGGAGGTGCTAACGGGGAGAGCCTACCTCCCCCTGCTGATAGAGATCCCCCCGAGCAATGGCCGCCTACAGTGTCTCCCTCGCACCCACTATACTTCAGTGATACCACCAGCGCTGCAGAACCCCCGCTGCCTAAGTGCCCTGGTGGTCTAGCGGGGGTGCGGGCGACCCGGCCGCCCCACTTGTCAGCATCACCGGTAGTCTACACACCGGCGGTGGCAGCCACGCTGATGCGGCTCCCTGTAGCAGGGAGCAGTCTCTTATCTAATCGCTGCCCCCGGCGTCCGGCTGTGGGCCTCTGTGCTGTGAGGACGCGGGCGAGGTCGCTGACTCCGCGGCCACCGGGAGTTGGCGGAGCGACAGCGCAGGTGTCCTATAGGACGCCCGGCGCTGCCTGCTCACAGTAGTAAGAAAAAATAATAAATACATAAATTGAAGAATAAGAGGCTGCTTTAGCAGCAACCCCACTGTTATAGGTGCACGCTCCTGCGGCACCAAACAGACTGGCCTGCCTGGGCTAGGTGGTGGGGTGTAGAGGAGGAGGAGCCTGGGTTGCACTTCTCTGAAGAAATTAACTGTTTGGTGCCCAGACTCCATCTACCAGCCTATACCCCAGCGTAGTCCCTGTGTCCCCTATGGACCAATGAAGAAGAAATTATATAGATGTACATATAATATACAAAATCTAATCTCATGATATACTGTACACAGTGAAAAGCCGGAAAAAGGCAGATACCATGGTTACATGTAAACACAAATCCATATATGTATCAATGCAAAAACATATTGACCTGTGGAAAAGAATCCATCTCTCGCAGTCTTTTTTCAATCTGAAGCCGTCCACCATAACGAGTTACTCCATATACCACAGTCATTACGGTCTGCTTAACCAATTTACGACCAATGAATCCATCTAGAACTTTAGCTATTTTAGTTCCTTGTCTGGCATCCCTTTTGCAGAATTCCTCAACCTAGCGCAATATAGACAATGCAGAGAAAAATATGAGACAAAGCAAGTCTAAAAGTCACAGACTTCTGGTATCACTGTAAATTGTTATTACCTGTTGAGCAACCCCACTGTACACATCTTGGGGAGTATTACTAGGCATCAAATTTACAGACCTTGCTCCAATTTCATCCCTTCCAAGTGCAGCATAATGCTGGAGGCCATTACACGAACCATCCTGTGGAGAAGACAGGCCCAGAGCATCATTCTACAGCCCTCTCTATATAGAGAATGATTCTGCCATATTAACGGAGAACTAGAACATATTGTGGTTTAGTAAAGCAAAATATGTGTAATTTTCAGTATATAGATATAACTGGTAAACATAGACATGTGAAAAACCACTGGCCTCAGGTTCTGATTAAGTGTTCCAGATATTCTAGGCTGAACACACACTTACATCCTTGTGCTCAGTACCCCTTACCCCAGTGTACATTTTCATTACATCAGTCTCCGGTAACTACGAAGAAGGCTTAAGCTCCTAAACTTTTTGAAATCACAGTGCCCTAAAGTATCAGCATATTTGTCACAACACCCCTAGGCCAAAAGTTTCTTATTGAGAAATTCACCAATAATTATTAAAGTAAATTGTGCTTACCTGTCCATAGGGTCAGTTATGGGGTGGTGGACAGGGTTGGGCTTCTGTTTGTCCACATATTTTATGATTGGCAGGGCACCAGCACTGTTTTTGCCTATCACACTGGCCAGAAATAATTTTATTTGGTCGTGAACCACCAGCCCGTGGCTCCCCAGCAAGTGACCTGAGGCAACCAAGATGCCAAGGCACCTAGCGTTGAAACCACTGCCTTAAGGTTAAGTTTCCTGTAATGCTGCTAAGCACAGTGCGTATTCATGCTGAAGAAGTCAGCAGGTAAAAGGTTATTCAGCTGACGTTTGTTTGGGGCATAGAATGATGTTTGTTGAGTGCAAAGGAGACTTTGGCTTCTGAAAAAGTGTCATAAAATCAGCACAACCCTAACAGTATTTACTAAAGTGAGAGTTTTTAGAAGTTGAGATGCTGCCCGTAGCAACCAATCAGATTCTAGCTATTATCTTCTAGAAGGTCCTAGATAACTGTTAAGTAGAATTTCCGTTGCAGGCAGTGGGAGTCTTTGGGGGAGTGTGCAGCTCCCAATGCACATGTCGGAGACATGACAGCTATTCACAATTATTATATAGACTGGCTGCATCACTTTACAATGGTAAGACATGACTGCATATTATGTAGGACCAATCTGTTTGTAGCACTGCATCACAAAAATGTGGTCCTGTGTTAACATATTAGTAACAGGAAGCACCAAGCCTACTGTGGTTATCAGCACACTTCTTCATTACAGTATAACCTTAAGTACCAAAGCACGAGTACCTGGTGTACAGGAAAATGGGAGATATATTTAGTAGGGTCCGGGGAGCGCAATACATTTGCAATTTCCATGCAGCATGCTAGTGTCTGCCAAGGTTCATCTGTTTCCATCCACCACTTCTTGCCCTGTGAAGAAAAGAGAGACTTAAACAAATGGACAAAGTAAGTGAAGAGAAGAACTCACACAAAGTTTCATGTAAGCACTTACAATCAGTGGTCTATCAGCAGAATCCAGAATGTCCTCCATAATTGTATCTGCATATTTCTTCCTCTCCCTGAGTGAACTTTTCTTTTTAAGCCCAGTAAGATTTATGAGATGGATCTTCAGCCAATCCAGACCACTTAGTCCCAGAGGCTGTCCTTCAGCAAACACAAGCAAAGCGCGTGTCACATCACTGCCTAGATGGTTAAAATATGGAGGGCAGGGATACGTGCGGCCTCGGAAGTCCATGTTGTGAGGGAACCAGAATACTTGATCCCTCAAGTGATTGGCAATAGACAGTTTATAAAGAGCATCCATTCTTAGACTAAACATCTCAGCGGCTTTCTTCCTGCACCGTGCCAGCTCTATTTGATGTGCCTGCTTGTCCAAGGAGCTCTGCTCTCCAGGCACTTGCATTGGTAGCATAGGTGCCTCAGAAAGTGGCGGAGGGATATCCAGCTTTTTGTTACCTTTATCATTGAAGATGGACACAATAATATCCAGGATAGGTTGGTTAATACGCCAAGCACATAAACCTAGTTGATTTAGACAATCTAGCACTGGGTAAAGTTGCCCTGGAGGACATTTTTCCAGCATCAGCTGATGTTGCACTGCTCCCTCAGTGCAACGCATAAGTTTGATTGGAGAAAGTAGGTAGGCACCAAACTGAGCTGATGTCCAGGGTAACGGGGGGCACAGCATTGGCATAACAGCAGCTTCAAAAGTGAGAATTGTCTCGCCTGCATCTAACAGCATTTGGCTGTAAATTGGGTGTGGTTTGATAAGCCCGATCTGTAAAAAGAAAAAAAATTAGTACATCAGGAGTACATAAATGGCTAGAGCATAGGAATACTTATTGGAAAGAGGTCAGAAATGTATCTGAACAGTCACAGTGATAGACAAGAAAGTTCGGTTAGGGAGAGAAGGAGTATAAAAATGAGCAGATACCTGGCGTGTGCTACGGAAAGAATACATGTGGTACAGCACCGGGATGAGTTTTGCTTCACTCCGAGGGCAGAACATATTATTTTTCAATTTTATTGTCTGAACCATTATCTCCACCAAGTGTGTGCCCAATTGCACCAGCAGAGAAAAAGGCCAGGGGGTATGTACATTCGGATAACACGGCCCTCCAAATTTCTCATGTTCCAGATTTTCCCATAACTCCCGTGGTAGTTGACCAGAAATCTGTGCGTAAAGAGACAGATGATATTTTACCATTTGGCATGATAAAAAGAAGAAAAAACTCAATTTAAAAGGCTGATGAGACAAACTCATCTACTTTTATCTCAGTTGCCTAAATTATTCCCTGTGGTATGTGTAGAAGTTGGGGCAAGTATCACTTACCTTCCCCTCTTTGGATAATAACTGGCTGTATTCCTTGTATAAATCCAGAATCTTATCCATGTAATTTCCATGCAGTTGTCTGCGGATTAAGAACCTATTGTAGATTTTCATTCCAAGATCCCGGGAAAGCAATAGGAACGAGTCCCCTGCAGGTGGGATCTTAGACAGAGTCTAAGGAGACAAAAGGTGGCTGGTGAGTAAAAGACTCTCACAAAAATAATCCGAAAAATACTAAAAAGTACAGAAATGATAAACCCAAAGTATACACCCCATATGTGCCCTGTTCTAGAAAGTGGTCCATATCTAGCAATGGAGCAAGGGGAGGGGAGGGGGCAAAGGAAGGAAGATGCCTGTGAATTATTATGTGCCATTAGTCAGCTACTTTAAACATACTTTGTGCAAACAGTTCTGGAATCATTCAAAGTTTGAATGATAGCATCACCCAGTTACTGCCGCTTTGTCGGCTGCATATTCATACTGCTAATCTAGATATGGTATAAACCATTCATTTGCAAAATTCAGCACCCCCTTGACACAAGTTACAGAGAACAGCAGTACCACTGGAACAAATTGTGTATTCTCAAAACAGCATACTTGTAGTGTATTAAAATGGACAAGATGGTGATCAGACCAACTATGTCTTTAGTGCTCCACTTTATACTAAGTTGACTTTTTCCTTGTTGTGGTAATACTAAATAAGTGTATCAGACTTACAGGTGTATTCTTTTAGCCACATACAGGGGCGATTTAATTCAGTTCGATTTGCATAGCTATTCAATTGTCCCCATCGCATCCTGTGCTTAGTCGGGAGATGCCGGTTACCGCGCCTTAGGCCAGGTGTTTAATCACGGAAAGTTACTGACATACTCCGACTTAGGTATCGACCGCGATGCTGTTAGCGCACCTGCTAAGCTTGAAAACAGCATCGCGGCCCTAGTTTACTCGGATTTCTGTTCACACCTCAGGAGGGTGCAAGCAGAAATCCTGTAGTCAGGAGTTTACAGCGTGGTCAATTGAATAGTGTAGGGTACTCTTTCCTTGAGCTATTTAAATCAAACCGAACTGAATCGCTCCCATAGTCTCTATGTAATAGTTTAACATGTATGCTATTATCTAGCCCAGAGATGGGGAACATTAGGCCCGGGAACCGTATAAGGCCTGTGGAATCATTTGGACTGGCCCTCAGAGCTTTTTTCTGCTAGCGTCATATGGCTAGCAGGGTGCCTAGAATGGCACCCTGCAGCCAGAATCTATGCTGCACTGCAGCCTGGAGCGTCCTTAGGATGCTTCAAACGGTCACACTGCTGCCCTTACAGCTCCCGGAGCATCCTCAGTATGCTCCAGGCATTGCTGTAATCACCGGCGATTGTGGCCCCGCCCCATGTGACGTCACATGGAGGGAGCGTGGCCTGCAAATAATGTTATATATATCAAAATGGCCCTCGGCAGAAAAAAAAGGTTCTCCACCCCTGATGTAGTCAGTTATTTTCTTTCACCCCACAATAGATTAATTTAGCCATAAACAGTATTGTAGTCAATGGGCTGTAAGTACAGATGCAGGACTGATAAATGGAATATATCAGGAATCAGTCCTGGGTACTGTTTTGTTTTCATGTAGACATTAATGATAGCTGCCCTAGTAGACTGGAGGTTCGCAGTTTGACTTTTGCAAATGACAGCAAGATTTCTAACAAGGTTGACGACTCCAGATGTGTGTATAACATGTGTAGTCATTTAGAGCAAATAAAGGACTGGTCAAAGTGCGAAATAGCTGTCCCTGAACATGGGTAACAAGTGCCCTAGTTCTGTGCCCTGCTGCGAACCGGACAACAAAGTAAGACACTATTTCAAGCTTCAATATACTGTGCGCTATGATCATAGGATAATAAAAAATAACTATAGTTCATAAAACAAGAATGCAGCCCAAGCATGACCAGATACATTCTGTCATCATATATTTGTTATACGTTAATACAGATCTGTCCCAAGGCCGACTCAGGCCGGAGGCACCCATTCAGACAACAGCAGAAACCGTCCAATTGCTTCCACCTGTACGGTTATTGTGCACAGCGTTAGCCTTTTTCCATGGTTTCTGCTAGTGGCGATTCCTATATTCATGTTATGATCCTGCACTTGTTTTGCACAAATTAGTGCTCCCCAATTGATGATATTGGGATAGGTAAAGTGTTCAAAAGAGTGCTAAATATCCTCTTCTAAGATAAAAGCTATTTTTCTCAGCCGTAATTAGCTAGTCACCTTTTTTGCTTTCCTGATCTATGACCTAAGAAAGCTCCAGGTCACATGGAAATCCTGACTTTTTTATATTTCAAGATGATTGGAATTCTAATCTTGTTGACAGTTTTGGCTCCAAGGCAACCTAATCTAGGTGTTTATTTACTAGGAATCAAACAAGGTTTAATCACTAAAAAAATTAAAAAAAAAAGGTTTCCAGTTCTGTAATTAAAAAAAATAACAGAACGTCATCCACCACTAGTTAGCCAAAGGGGGAATACAACACCCTCTGATTTAGCAAAACTGGTGATTTACCAGAGTTTCAAGTCATCGTAGTGGATTGCAAATAGATGAAGTCACCAGAAACCCACAAGAATCAACCTCAAGTGTCTTCAGATGTAATGGCCCGTGCCAGAAATGTGCACCCCTCCAAAAAGGAGTGGGCAACATAGATGTAAAAGCGTATCACCATGTGTTAGAGAATGTTTGAATAAATAAATAAGAAAGAAAGCAGAAGCCGTCCTCTCCATGTAAAACCAGCACTAGGGCTTCAGCCTAGGCTTGTATTGGAAATATAAGGGGGTGAAATTTCCATTACTAGCTCTAGGCATTACAAGTTAGCATGGTATTTATGAATTAGGCCATTCAGTACAAGGGGTATATTTACTAAAGTGAGAGTTTTTGGAAGTGGAGATGTTGCCCATAGCAACCAATCAGATTCTGCTTAACATTTAACTAGCACCTTCTAGAAGAAAATAGCTAGAATCTGATTGGTTGCTGTGGGCAACATCTCCACTTCTAAAAACTCTCACTTTAGTAAATTTACCCCCAAGACTGGAATTCCTAAGGCAAAGGTTCCCAAACGCTGTCCTCAAGGCTTCCCAACAGGTCAGGTTTTAGAGACATCCATAATTGAGCACAGGTGACTTAATTAGTTCCTCAGTCAGTTTGATTTAACCACCTGTTCTCAACTTTGGATATCTAAAACCTGAACTGTTGGGGAGCCTTGAGGACTGTGTTTGGGAACCTCTGCTCTAAGGGAATTGGGCCCGTCTTCACCCTAGGTAGAATAGGAGCCATTCAAAGTGCACTAGGGCTATTCCCCACACCCCTGGGCAGTGACTGTGGAGTTAACTATTGTATAAACAATAGAATTAATATAGTTCTTTGCCAGCTTAATACAGGTCCCAGCTAGCCCTAACATAACTAAATTAAATGGCTGCATCGGCAACACAAGCACCATTGTGCCCTGGAAAACAGGGCCCGATAGCATCTACAGTGCATCTGTTTAACAACTTGCCTGGCACGCAGTCGTATCAGATACGACCGCACCAGGCTGGGCTTTCCCTGACATGGTCGTATCTGATAATACCAGTCAGAACTGCCCACTAGGTGGCTGTGGGAAGCTAATCTTCCAGCAGCCGCCTACATCAGAGGGACCTTCTGGTCCCTCTGCAAGCGTGGCTGCCTCTCCAGCGTGTACCGATCACTGCTGGCCACAGTGATCGGGCACCGTCGGCAACCCCCTCCCATAGAAGCAGTAGCCGCAGCTGCTGCTGTGACCCGATCACTGTGGCCAGCAGTGATCGGGCAGCCGGCTCCACCCCTTCAGTAAAAAGCAGTAGCGGTGGCTCTGGTAGCCAAATAAAATTAGCCAAATAAACAAAGTCAGAAATTTATTTGGCTAATTTTTAATTGGCCTTTTTGTGATCACAGCTGTCTTATGCACCCCTGTGCAAGCTTGTTTATATTAACCTGTGTCAGCTGCCTTTTTGGTAGTATGATAGAAGCTATGTGGTGACTGCCTGCCTTTAAAAGCCATAACTGGCAGGTAAGCTTTAAACCAGTTAACAATTGTTTCAGTTTGAACTCTGTGATAGCAGCTGCCAGGTTTCCATAATTATGATACATAGTGTAGGACCTGCAGAGAAATGGGGTCCCGTGATGAGGGTTGCAGGCTTAAATGCATTGATCAATCCATGAACAAAAACCCCATTATTTATTTATTATTGTGAGTGATTCAACAATGGTGAGTGCTGAGTGTGTATGGGCGGCTTGGGTGATCCGGTTACCTCGCGGACACTTCCTGATGACGTCACGCTGACCACGACTCTGCCTTCCGGGCGTGTGTCTGTCTGTCGGGGCTGATGGAGCTGGACGCTGAGGTTCCGGCTCACCTGAATTAGGTAATTTTAATTTGTTTGTCTATTTATGTGTTTTGGATTACTTATGTGTGTATCCCAGACGAAGGTCTGATGCCCGAAACGTTGGACTGAAGTAATAAAGCTGCTGTTCTTGTTTCTTTAAACAGTCGTGGAGTGCCGCCATTATTCGTTGCTTATACAGGACCCGGTGGTCTATGGACGGCACCCACGCCCTTCATTACCTGTTTGCCACGAGTGCCGGAATTTGCTGGATACATACATATACATAGATAATTATATATATATTTATATATATACATACACACACACACATATATATATATATATATATATATATATATATATATATATATACACACACACATATACAGTCAGGTCCATAAATATTGGGACATTGACAGAATTCATTCTGCTGCTTTTGTCAGCAGTCACATCATTAATAAATACAAGGGAACCAGTTCCATTGGCAGCCATACATGGTATGTTTTGGATCATGAGCAGTTCCTTTCTTTCTCCATACTCTTCTCTTCCCATCACTCTGGTACAAGTTGATCTTTGTCTCATCTGTCCATAGAATGTTGTTCCAGAACTGTAATGGCTTTTTTATATGTTGTTTGGCAAACTCTAATCTGGTCTTTCTGTTTTTGTGGCTCACCAATGGTTTACATCTTGTGGTGAACCCTCTATATTCACTCTTGTGAAGTCTTCTCTTGATTGTTGACTTTGACACATATACACCTACCTCCTGGAGAGTGTTCTTCATTTGGCCAACTGTTGTGAAGGGGTTTTCTTCACCAGGGAAATAATTCTTCTGTCAATCACAACAGTTGTTTTCCGTGGTCTTCCGGGTCTTTTGGTGTTGCTGAGCTCTCCGGTGCGTTCTTTCTTTTTAAGAATCATCCAAACAGTTGATTTGGCCACACCTAATGTTTTTGCCATCTCTCTGATGGGTTTGTTTTGATTTTTCAGCCTAATGATGGCTTGCTTCACTGATAGTGACAGCTCTTTGGATCTCATATTGAGAGTCGACAGCAACTGATTCCAAATGCAAATGTCACACCTAGAATCAACTCCAGACCTTTTACCTGCTTAATTGATAATGAAATAACGAGGGAATAGCCCACACCTGTCCATGAAATAGCTTTTGAGTTGGTAGTCCCATTACTTTTGGCCCCTTAAAAAGTGGGAGGCACATATAGAAACCGTTGTAATTCCTACACCGTTCACCTGATTTGGATGTAATTACCCTCAAATTAAATCTAAAAGTCTGCAGTTAAAGCACATCTTGTTTGTTTCATTTCAAAGCCATTGTGGTGGTGAATAAAGGTAAAAATATGAAAATTCTGTCAATGTCGCAATCTTTATGGACCTGACTGTATATACACACACACATATACATATATATATATATATATATATATATATAAATCCAGCTAACCTCATAAACATTGCGTGCCTCCCTTCACCATCCAAGTCACTAAAATGTGCCCTATGGAATGCACGCTCTGTCTGCAATAAGCTAACATCCATCCACGACCTCTTTATTTCAACCAACCTCAACCTTCTGGCAATAACAGAAACATGGCTTACACAATCAGACACTGTCTCCCCTGCTGCACTTTCACATGGTAACCTACACTTCTCACACACCTCCAGGCCTGATAATTGTAAAGGAGGTGGGGTAGGAATATTACTCTCCCAATCTTTCACATACACAATTCTCCCACAGGTATCTTCACTCACATTTACATCATTTGAAGTACATTCTATCGGGACTTTCACCCCTTTCTCTCTGCGAGTTGCTGTTATCTATCGCCCACCTAGGCCACCTCAACAATTTCTGGAACACTTTTCTACCTGGCTCCCTCACTTTCTATCCTCAGACATCTCCACCATTGTTATGGGTGATTTCAATATCCTCATTGACAGTCCACAATCTCCCCATGCCTCCAAACTACTCTCTTTAACATCCTCTCTTGGCCTCTCCCAATGGACTGACTCCTCTACTCATCAGGAGGGCCACTGTCTTGATCTTGTATTCACCAGACTATGCTCAGTTTCTGATTTCACTAATGCTCCTTTCTCTCTCTCAGATCACAACCTTATCACCTGCACACTCTTCTCCATTACATCAACATCATTGAAATCAACCAAACCTAAACCTAAAACCCGTAGAAATATTAATGCCATTAACCTTCAACAACTATCTACCTCTCTACAACAACAACTTTCACCAATTTCTACATTCACTTCTCCTGAGACTGCTGCATCACACCTAAACCAGATTCTAGAAAAAGCCCTCAATGAAGTAGCTCCAGCTACCCATCACACACCACGTAGAGTTAGACGTCAACCGTGGCATTCTAGCTTAACAAGACATCTACAAAAATTTACGTAAATTTGAACGTCAGTGGCGAAAGTCTCATACTCCAAGTGACTTTCTCACATATAAGACTATCTACAACTCTTATCGTACTGCTCTGGACACTGCCAAACAAAAATATTTCCAATCTCTAATCTCTGCTCAAGCTTCTAACCCAAAGCGACTTTTTAATACATTTAAACTGCTTCTTACCCCTCCATCACCCATACCACCTGCCACTATCTGTGCACAAGATCTTGCTTCCTATTTTAGGGACAAGATTGATAAGATCCGAAATGAAATGGTAGACTCTTCCTCAGCTAGTGACCTGCTCAATTCCCTACCTGAACCCTCTGGCAAATTCTCTTCATTTGATCTCACAAACAAAGATGAAGTATCTACACT
This sequence comes from Taudactylus pleione, assembly GCA_031769625.1. Lineage (NCBI taxonomy): Eukaryota > Metazoa > Chordata > Amphibia > Anura > Myobatrachidae > Taudactylus > Taudactylus pleione. The sequence continues at coordinate 1,992,728 of JAUIMM010000043.1, forward strand.
CTTCTCATCCTCCTACTCTATTACCTCTCCTCTAGATCCTGTACCCTCACAAATCAGTAAAGCTCTGTCTCCTGTGCTTATCCCAACCCTAACTAAAATCTGTAATCTCTCTCTCTCTACTGGCAACTTTCCATCACTGTTCAAGCACGCAGTGATTACTCCCACTCTGAAAAAACAAAATTCTGACCCTAATACTCTCTCAAATTACCGTCCTATCTCCCAGCTCCCATGCCCCTCCAAGCTACTTGAGAGACTTGTCTACACCTGCCTCACACACTTTCTTAACTCACACAACTTATTAGACCCACTTCAGTCCAGCTTTCGTTCCCAACACTCCACAGAGACAGCACTGACTAAGGTAGTAAATGATCTTGTCACTGCCAAGACTAAAGGCCATTACTCTTCTAGATCTCTCTGCTGCTTTTGACACTGTTGACCACTCTCTTCTCATACAAACACTGCAATCCCTAGGTCTTAAGGACACAGCTCTTTCTTGGTTTTCTTCCTACCTATCTGATCGCTCTTTTACTGTTCGTTTTTCTGATTCTGCCTCCTCTTCACTACCTCTATCAGTTGGAGTACCGCAAGGCTCTGTCTTAGGTCCTTTACTATTCTCAATCTATACCACCTCTCTTGGCAAACTAATCCGCTCTTTTGGATTTCAGTACCATCTGTATGCGGATGATACTCAAATCTACCTATCCTCTCGAGATTTATCTCCATCTGTATCGGTCCATGTCACTGAATGTCTTTCTGCCATTTCATCTGGGATGTCATCTCGCCACCTGAAACTTAATATTTCTAAAACAGAATTAAATTATATTTCCACTGGCCAATAACAGTTACCAACCTGATCTCTCTATCACTGTTGATACCTCGACCATTCACCCTGCCCCACAAGCTCGCTGCCTTGGTGTCATCCTTGACTCTGAACTGTCCTTTGTTCCTCATATTCAATCTGTCTCAAAATCATGTTACATACATTTAAAAAACATATCCAAAATTCGACCATATCTCACACAGGACACTGCAAAAACTGTAATCCATGCACTTATTATTTCCCGCATTGACTATTGCAATAGCCTCCTTACTGGTCTTCCCAAAAACAGGCTATCACCATTACAATCCATTATGAATGCAGCTGCAAGGCTTATCTTCCCTGCGAAACGTTCGTCTTCTGCAGCCCCGCTCTGTCAGTCCCTCCACTGGTTGCCGGTTTTCTACCGTATTCAATACAAAATACTTTCACTTACACATAAGGCTATTAACCAAACCACACCAACATACCTCTCTTCACTCATCTCAAAATATCTCCCAACCCGACCTCTCCGCTCAGCACAAGATCTGCGTTTCTCATTCCCATGCATTACTTGCTCCCATTCACGGTTACAGGACTTTCTTCGCGCTGCACCCACTCTATAGAATAACCTACCTCGCACAATAAGACTTTCTTCTAGTCTCCAATCCTTCAAGCGTTCCCTGAAAACTCACCTCTTCAGGCAAGCTTATCAGATTCCAGAACCTACCACATAACCTTCATAGCTTCCATATCTAATTACATCCCCTTTTACAGTCCACACACACAATCTCACACATAGTCTTTCTTTCACATCCTCATGACATTTGGTCAATATTCCTGTGACACTGGATCATGCAGCCAACCAAGAAACTGTGCATTCTGGCTGTACCAAAATGCAATATATAGCACCTATCCTTGTGTATCAATGCCTATTTCCCTATAGATTGTAAGCTTGCGAGCAGGGCCTTCCTACCTATATATCCATTTGTTATTACCCAGTTTTGTTCTGTTAATGTTCCAACTGTAAAGCACAACGGAATATGCAGCGCTATATAAGAAACTGTTAATAAATATAAATATATATATATATATATATATACATACATACACATACACACATACATACATATATATATATATATATACACACACACACTGCGGGGGTGGTGCGGCACTCAGGACTTTTCCAAAGAAATGCTCGCAGACAGAGGTAGTATCAACGTTTCATCATTGTCATCAGGAATACCTGATGACAATGATGAATCATTGAAACGTTGATTCTACCTGTCTGTGAGCATTTCTTTGGATAAGTCCTGAGTGCCGCACCACCCCCGCAGTATAAGTGCGTGTATGTATGTATGTATATATACACACATATATATATATATATATATCTCCAACCATCGATGGTCTGACTAAAAACAAGTGGTTTGCCATTGCTGGTGGCCATCAATGTTGCACCATCGATGGCAACCCTCAATCGATGTTTAGGAAACATCGGCAGTTGTGGTCTACACAGATTTCGACCAATCGCTAAACAATTGATGGCTTCTAACAATGGTTGAACCATCGATGGTACAGCTGTCAATGGCCATCACTACAGTATAACATAAAAATTGCTATTTTTATGGTATACTGTGTTTGAAAAAAATATTTTTTTCAAATTAAATTGTGATGGATAAGTTAAAAGTATGTTCTTGACCTAATTCAATCATAAAAGAAACCGACAATTTTGGAGCAGTTTTTGGAAAAAGAATTTGTCAGTTAAGTGGTTAAAATTAAAACAAACAAAACAAAAAAGCTTTATTAAAATACTCCCCTCACACACACACACACTCTAATTCTCCACTTTACCATTCCCATAGTGAAAACATGCTCCTCGTTCCATGTATGCACGCCAGGTACTTAGAATAAAATATTATATTGAAAATGCATTACTACCTATAATGATGTAATGACCGGTCATTCCCGGTCACTGTCATAGGAATGCATTGGAACACTGATTGGTCAGAGGATTCAAAGAACCGTGCTCTGCCAAATCAGAGCGTTCTAATTCATTCTATGTCATGACTGGGAGTGTCCAGTTTTATGATCAAATAGAATTCCTGCACATTCTGCTAATCTGCTATACCTTATCTAATTTTACTTCACTAAGGGTTGCTGTATAAGCACTGGGGAAAATGTAGAGTAGGTCACAAAAAGGAAATCAATTAAGTTTACAAAAAAACCCAGCAAAAATAATGTAATTTCGCTCATATAGTGAGCCGTGCACATCACATATCATATCACATATGCTAAATGGACAAGAGTTTCGCACTACTTCAGGTTTTCCCAAGTCATACACTAAGATGTTGAAAATCATTTGAATGCAAAGAAATAACACTATTTGAACAAAATTGACATAGTAGATACACAAATGACGCTCCACACTCAGCTTTAAACTAACACAAGTCTATCATCACAATATGCCTGTTGCATATACAGTGCCTTGCAAAAGTATTCACCCCCTTTGCATTTTTCATGTTTTGTTGCCTCACCACCTGGATTTAAAATGGATGGATTGTTTGAAGGTGTGCATCATTTCATTCACAGAACATGCCTACAACTGTGAAGTTGTGTTTTTTTTTTAAAATGTGAATAAACAACATTTAGGACAACATAACAGAAAACTTTAGCGTGCACCCCCCTAAAGTCAGTACTTTGTCAAGCCAACATTTGCGGCAATTACAGCTGCAAATCGCTTGGGATAAGTCTCTATGAGCTTGCCACATCTCAAGGCAAAACTGCTCCAGCTCCTTCATGTTGGATGGTTTCCGCTTGTGAACAGCAATCTTCAAGTCTGGCCACAGATTCTCAATTGGATTGAGATCTGGACTTTGACTAGGCCGTTCCAACACATTTTAAATGTTTCCCCTTAAACCACTCGAGTGTTGCTTTAGCAGTATGCTTTGGGTCATTGTCCTGCTGGAAGGTGAATCTCCGTCCCAGTCTCAAATCACAAGCAGACTGAAACAGGTTTTGCTCAAGAATATCCCTGTATTTAGCACCATCCATCTTTCCCTCGACTCGAATCAGTTTCCCAGTCCCTGCTGCTGAAAAACATCCCCACAGCATGATGCTGCCACCACCATGTTTCACTGTGGGGATGGTGTTCTTGGGGTGATGGGATGTGTTGGATTTGCGCCAGACATAGCGTTTTCCTTGGTGGCCGAAAAGTTCAATAGTAGTCTCATCTGACCAGAGCACCTTCCTCCATACATTTGGGGAGTCGCCCACATGCCTTTTGGCAAACTCAAATCGTGTCTTCTTATTTTTATCACTAAGTAATGGCTTTTTTGTGGCCACTCTTCCATAAAGCCCAGCTCTATGGAGTGTACGGCTTATTGTGGTCACATGCACAGATACACCAGTCTCTGCTGTGGAACTATGCAGCTCCTTCAGGGTTACCTTTGGTATCTGTGCTGCCTCTCTGATTAATGCCCTCCTTGCCCGGTCTGTGAGTTTTGGTGGGCAGCCCTCTCTTTGCAGGTTTGTTGTGGTACCATGTTCTTTCCATTTGATGATGATGGATTTGATGGTGCTCCAGTGGATCATCAAAGATTTGGATATTTTTTTATAACCCAACCACTTCAACAACTTTATCCCTGACTTGTTTGGAGAGCTCCTTGGTCTTCATGGTGTGATGCCTCTTAGTGGTGTTGCAGCCTCTGGGGTCTTTCAGAAAAGGTGTGTTTATACTGACAGATCATGTGACACTTAGATTTCACACAGGTGGACTTCATTTCACTAATTATGTGGACTTCTGAAGGTAATTGGTTGCACCAGAACGTTTGAGGGGCTTCATAGCAAAGGGGGTGATTACATATGCACATGCCAATTTTCAGAATTTTATTTATTAAGATTATTTTTTATATATATTTTTCTCATTTCACTTCACCAAATTAGACTATTTTGTGCAGATCCATCACATAAAATTCAGATGAAAAAATAAATAAATAAATTACAGGTTGTACTGTAAAAAAAAAAAAAAAAAAGGTAAAAAGCCAAGGGGGTGAATACTTTTGCAAGGCACTCTAACTCATTCACACAGAAAGGTTACTAACTTGTAGCATAACGTCCACATATTGCTCATCCTCCAGCAGACACAAATAGGGGTATAGGTTTATTCTGTTCGACTTCTTGCTGGTCTCTGCCAAGTGCTTCTTTGAGTCGTACAGAGCACGGGAGAGAGACTTTTTCCAACCTGAGCGCAATTTAGCCAACAGAGTCCTCTGCAGAATACAGAACATAAGTGTTAGACTACACAAGACTGTGGGAACACAACACTCAACTAATCAGCAAACCTTTGCTTTAATGGGTAAAGCCACTGTGGGAGTAAACCTATTTCAGGACACTAAGCATCAGTGGATGTATGACACAGTGGGAAGATATACAAGATATATATAGCGTTCCCGCTAGGCTGTTTTAGCGGGGCACGGCGCCCTGCCCTCTTTCTGGAAGGCAAAAAGTGCCCTGCCCTCCAGAAGGAGGGCAAAAAGCGCCCTGCCCTAACAGCCTGCGGGAACCGTCTTCACCCGCGGGTCGCAGTGTCCCGCGGGTGAAGAAATGTGCTTTGACCCGGTCACTGCCGGAGAATAGACACCGGGCGCGTGCGCCCGGCATCTATTCTCCCTGTCTGCAGGGCTTAGGGGCTGCCCGGCGTGTCCGTAAGTGCCGGGCACGCCCCCATGAGTTACGAAAGGGGGACGTGTCATATAGACACGCCCCCTTTTCGATGACCACACCCCCTTCTTGGTCGTGCCCTCTCTAGCTCCGGCGCCCTGCCTCACGCCGGAGCTAGAGGGAACACTGTATATACATATCGTCAATACAATAACCTGGAAATATCGTTTGGTCTCCGTGTGTGACCCTGTTTAGCCCAATACAGTCTACAGAGAAAAGTGTTCCTGAATTTAAGAGCATGGGTCATGTCTACCCTCCTGGATTTCAGGGATTTCTCTTGCACTCATGGGGAAATTAGGCCAGACTATAAGATCTTCCCAACTTCCTAGTAAAATGGGCAGTCAGGGGCTTGGTGATGCTATTTGCTATGGACTGTGTCATTGTGGCTCTGCCCCAGACATTATGGCATTCCAACCAAGGAGTTTGACCACAATGGTGAGATTTACAGCGCCACGAACCCCGCAACTACCATTTCTATCTTTGGTATCTTCTGGCTAGTGTATGGTCATGTTTTCTGTTCTTGCTTGTTATGTCTTGTCTGTGAGGTTTTCCCACCCGTTTCCCTCTCACACCAGTTTCTTTCAGTTCTCTTTCTTGAAATGTTGTGATAAGTTTAAGAGGTAGATACAATTCAGACAGAACATATTAGGTTATCACGCTCAGCTAACCCATGTTATAGCATGAGGTTCTGACAGAACCTCGCCATTGATTGAATCTGTGCCTAAGCTGGAATGAAAAATTTTTTTTTTTTTCAAAAACACACCAAAATATAGTACAGGAAAGTGGCCATTGTATAAACCGTAAGCTACATAAAGGGTTTCCAAAACTACAGAACAAAGGCTTACAATACAGAATTTAAGCAGAGAAATATTCAGAATAATTTAGCAAATTGAAAAGACAGAATTTCTTGAATGATGTGGCAAAGAATGTGGATTTTAAAGTAATGTAAATATTCCTGGGATAATCTTTAGAAAACACATTTCTCCCAAGGTACCGTCCACCATCTATGTCTCTTGGTCTCACCGCTTTGATCCTTTCCTCAGACACCGGTTTAGCTGCTTCCACAGAGTTTATAGTCACCGTCTCACAGCTCTCAAATTGCAGTTGTTTTTTGTACTTTTGCTGCAAATCAGACACTGTGAAATCCATTTTGGGGTAAGATGGTTGAGACTTCTGATGGAGAAAAGAATGTAAAGTCAATTTTCTCCTTGCCACCTGCATTGCCTTTTGTCACATTGTATCTGAATTACAAATCTGTATCTTCTGAAAACTTTCTTTATGACAAATGACAAAAACATGACTGTACTAGCACATATGTTATGCTAGAATACCACACAAAGCTGCATCTATCCTTAATCTGTACCTTCGCACACAATGCTATTTAAAAGCTGCTCTAGTCTTGCACATAAACACTTATCAAGATTAGATTGATCCAGATCTCCATGCTAAATTTTAATACCTAACAACAGAAGTAAACTACTTATTATAAGTGGTAATAATGTAATCACCCATGTAAATAAACAACAATATTGCAAGCTGCTGCATGTTATACTACTTTGATATGAGGTACACAACTGTGCACCACCAATGACTGAGATTTTGACAAGTGCCTGAATATGAAATTATGGGACAGATGTATGAAGCTGTGGAAAGTGATAAAGTGCAGAGTGATAAATGACCAACCAATCCGCTCCCACCTGTCATTTTTTAAACACAGCCTGTAACATGACAGTTGTGAGCTGATTGGTTGGTCGTTTATCACTCTGCACTTTATCACTTTCCAGAGCTTCATACATCTGCCCCTATATCTGGTAAAAGATACATTGAGAACGTACTAGCCTTAGGAGTTTCCATTACAGAAATATCAGAGCTTCATACATCTGCCCCTATATCTGGTAAAAGATACATTGAGAACGTACTAGCCTTAGGAGTTTCCATTACAGAAATATCAGAGCTTTATGCATCTGCATGCACTCAATGGGCTAGTAACATTTTATTGCATACTAGATAAATGCCCACGAGTTATAGATGCAGTAGATATTAGGCCACCGTGCAATGTTAACGACTGCCTTTCTGCGTCCAAAGATCCCAGCCTCTTTCTGTCTAATGACCAGAGGTGGTCAGTCTCCAATCTTACAACAGAAGGGGGACTAGTAAAACTTTATAGAAAAAAAAGACTGATATAGCAGTTCTAACAGTAACAAAAAATAATAAGGATGAATGCATTATGCTCAGCATTAATTTGTTTATATTAGAAGGCAGGTACACTTTAAGTTGGAGTTGCTTACCAATGGAGGGGTGGTGATGGTAAATTCATTACAATAATTTCAAAAAGGATTGGATACTTTTCTTAAAAAAGCAGAGAATATCTTTGGGGTGATTAATTCAGGTAATTAATATCTACCATTTTTGGGTCTGGAAGATATTTTTCCCTTCTGTGAGGTTAATTGGTAACTGCAACTGAGTGTTTTGTTTTTTCCCTGCATTAATCATCAACACAAATACAAATTATCAAAGATTGAACCTGAAGGACCTATTCTTTTTTTACAACTTTACTAATTAATGGCCTTATTCAGAGATTGACGCTATAGCAACAGCTGCTGCGCCCTTGTACGCAGCAGCTGTGATAAAATAAGCATAAGCCGCAGGAGGCGTCTTATGTAGAAGAAAAAATGCCCACTGCAGGCTTCTGTGATCCACTGCTGCGTTCGAACATCGCAAATCAGGTTACTTAGGATGTCAGGTAAAATCACGCTGCTGAGGACGCAGCCACTGGCTTCGGCTTGCCCAGAGAAATGGAGCCAAAGTTTTCTGGAACGCTGCCTGTTGCCACCCCCAAACACCAGTAGCATGTCAAATATGCTGCAGCTTGCACAGTGTGGCCCCTGAGCTGCACATATCTGCAAACATCGGAGATGTGCATACGTATGACATTTACCTACATCTCTGAATTAGGCCCTATGCTATTTACACAAAGAAAGCTAAAGTGTGCACTGCACAGGAATATCATTATTACAAAGCATTTATCTCTGCAATAAATAATAGTACATGGCTTCATACCAAGTAAACAATTTAGAATCTTATCTCTTTAGTTCCTGAGGTACCTGGAGATGCTACATTGTAGTTTGGCAGGTTTTTAAGATCCCTAAAGGTCTCAAAAGTAAAAAGCATAGACAGGTAGTATATAAATGTATAAACAGATTAAATAAAATATAAGAAAACAAAAGTACACATACTTCAAATTAAATTAAAAAAACAGCTTATGTACATATCTGGGCTATGAAGTGGGTATGACAAACCTTCACCTCAGACTCCTCCATTTTACTATTAGCATACTCCATAAATGACAAATGTGTAGTTTTCATGCATTCAGGACTCTTTCTAGGGGCTGGAGCTCCCAGAGCAACAGTCCAAATGCACCACTCACCCTTCCTCAAACAAAGGGGTGCCCCAGTAAGGGGGTGTGGCCTTATAAGGGGCATGGTCTCACAATAAGGGGCGTGATCTCAAATGAAAAGACTACCTTATGAATAAATGACATTAACATAACCATAGGATTAGGGACAGCAAAATCTGTTAACATTTCCAAGGTACACCATTCCCACCTCCACAGGAAAAAAAACACATTGCTTCCCACAGAGGAAATACATTGTTCCTCAGAGAGATAAATAACATTGTTCCCCAGAGATAAATAACATCGCTCCCCACAGAGATAAAATATGAGATATGGTAAGAACTTACCCTTGTTATCTCTATTTCTACGAAGTCCATAGGGTTCCACAGGATACCTTGGGTATAGGTGTGACGTCAGTCGCCGGGCACCATAGAGTTAAGCTTTTCAGCCTCCCAGGATGCACTAGGGTCCCCCTCCTATACCCCGCCCCCGAGCCAAGGCACCTCAGTTAGTTATCAAGCCATAGGCCGGAGGAGGAGAAGGAAGAGAGAGAAAAAAGATCTGGACACACACAAGAATCACATTCTCACCAGAGGGAGACGGAAAACCGGTGACCAGAGCAAAGCCCATCTGCAGCACAGGTGCGACAGGGCGGGAGTCCTGTGGAACCCTATGGACTTCGTAGAAATAGAGATAACAAGGGTAAGTTCTTACCATATCTCATATTTTCTACTTCAGGGTCCATAGGGTATCCACAGGATACCTTGGGGATGTCCCAAAGCAGTATCCTTTAAGGGTGGGGACGCTCCTGTGCAGAAAGGAGAATCCGCCGCCCGAAGGAAGCATCCTGAGAGGCGAAGGTGTCAAACCTGTAATACCTCACGAAGGTATGGACAGAAGACCACGTAGCATCCTTACAGATCTTGACTGCAGAGGCACCACGTCGAGCTGCCCACGAAGGACCCACAGACCTAGTGGAATCAGCCTTCAGAGAAGGAGGAACCGGTAGGCCTTCATGAACATAAGCTTCAGAAATAGCCATACGGATCCAGGCTGCCAAAGTTAGCTTTGAAGCAGGCCAACCCTTTTTACGGAAGCCATAGAGGACAAACAAAGCGTCCGACTTCCTAAACGAAGAAGTGCGGTCAACATAAGTCCTTAAGGCCCGCACAACATCCAAAGAGGCCTCACCCACGGAAAGACCAGGTGAGTTAAAGGCCGGAACAACGATTTCCTCGTTAACATGAAACTGGGAAACAACTTTGGGAAGAAACTCGGGCCGAGTGCGGAGCACTGCCCTGTTCCCATGAAAAACCAAGAAAGGGGGTCTACAAGAAAGAGCCCCTAACTCAGAAACTCAGGTCTGGCCGAAGCAATAGCCAGAAGGAAAACAGTCTTAGCTGTTAGCCATTTAAGATCCACTGAGCTCAGTGGTTCAAACGGCGGTCCTTGGAGAGCACTCAGGACCACAGCCAAATCCCAAGGCGCCACAGGTGGAACAAAGGGCGGCTGAATGCGGAGAACACCTTGCATAAAGGTGCGCACATCCGGGATTGTAGCAATCCTACGGTGAAACCAGACAGATAGGGCCGAAACCTGTACCTTCAAAGAAGCAAGGCGAAGCCCATGATCTAGTCCCGCTTGCAGGAAGGCGAGAATCCGAGACAGACAAAACTCCCGCAGTGCATAACCTCTCGGTTGACACCACTGGAAGAACGTATGCCACACGCGATGGTATATCCTCGCAGAAGACGGTTTCCGAGCTCGCAACATGGTACGCACCACAGAGCAGGAAAACCCCCTGGACCTCAGCATGGCTGTCTCAACAGCCACGCCGTCAAAGACAGCCGAGTCAGGTCCGGGTGAAGACAAGGACCCTGAGACAGAAGGTCCGGTCGTAGCGGCAACCGCAGAGGACTGTCCACGGACAGACCCTGAAGGTCTGAGAACCAGTGCCGTCTGGGCCACGCGGGAGCTATCAACAGGAGCGTCCCTCCTTCCTGTTTGAATTTCCGGATTACCCGTGGAAGAAGGGAGACCGGAGGGAACAGGTAGGCGAACCGGAACGTCCACCGGACGGACAGAGCATCCACCAGAGACGCCCCTTCGTCTCTTGTGTGAGACCCGTACACCGGCAACTTGTTGTTGTGCCAGGACGCCATAAGGTCGATCTCTGGAAGACCCCACCTGTCCACCAGCAGTTGAAAAACGTCCGGGTGCAGGGACATTCCCCCGGATGAACGTCCTGGCGACTGAGAAAGTCCACCTCCCAATTTAGCACTCCCGGGATGAAGACCGCTGATATGGCTGGAAGATTGCGCTCCGCCCAAGCCAGGATCCGAGAGACCTCTACGAGAGCCGCCCGACTGCGAGTTCCTCCTTGCCTGTTTATGTAGGCCACGGTGGTAGCGTTGTCCGACTGGACCTGCACCGGGTGACCCTGGAGAAACCGATGTGCCTGCTGGAGAGCATTGAAGACTGCACGGAGTTCCAAGATATTTATTGGAAGCTCCGCTTCTGTCGGCGTCCACCTGCCCTGGAACAAGTGTGGACCCGAAACTGCTCCCCAGCCCCGAAGACTGGCGTCCGTTGTCAACAGGACCCAATTTGGAACCCAGAACGGACGTCCCTTGTTGAGGTGGGTCGTCTGTAACCACCAAGCAAGGGACAGGTGAACCTCCGGGGTGATCACAATCGTCTGGGACTTCAGAGGCTGAGGCAGCCCGTTCCACTTGGACAGGATCAGGTGCTGCAGAGGTCTGGAGTGAAACTGGGCGAATTCCACCATGTCGAACACCGACACCATGGAGCCCAGTAACCTCATCGCCGAGTGTAGGGACACCCTGCGGCTGTGCAGACAACTGCGCACCCTTGACTGTAAAGCAGAATCTTGTCCTCGGTCACGAAGATCCTTTGCTGTCCCGAGTCCAATAAGGCTCCCAGATGCAGAATCCTCCAAGACGGGATTAGAGTGGACTTCTGCCAGTTGATTAGCCAGCCGTGCCGTTGCAGCAGTGCAATGGTCAGGTCCAAGTGGCGTAACAGGAGCTCTGGAGATCCTGCCACCAATAACAGGTCATCCAAGTACGGCAACATGCGGACTCCCTGCAGCCGCAGAGAAGCCGCCATGACCGCCATCACCTTGGTGAAAACACGTGGTGCTGTCGCTAGGCCAAAAGGTAACGCCCGAAACTGGAAGTGGTCGCTGCGGATTGCAAACCTGAGGAACTGTTGATGGCGCAAAAGAATAGGAACATGCAGGTAAGCGCCCTGTATGTCCAATGACACCATGTAGTCCCCAGGTTCCAGCGCCAGAATGATGGACCGTAGGGTCTCCATCCGAAACTTCGGAACCCGCAAAGACTTGTTGAGTGCTTTGAGGTTGAGAATCGGACGATACGACCCATTGGGTTTCTGTACCAAAAAAAGATTTGAATAGAAACCCTGGCTCCTCTGGGAGAATGGAACAGGCACTATAACTCCAGCCTGGAGCATAGTGTGCAATACCTTCCGCAGCTCCGTAGCCTTGTTCCGGTCTGATGGTAGACCAGTGGTGAAGAACCGCGCCGGGGATCTGTGCCGGAAGGAGAGGCCGTACCCATTGGAGACCACCTCGAGAACCCAAGTGTCTGTCGTAGTGGCCGACCAACACTGGGCAAACTGCAGCAGGCGGCCTCCCACCCTGGGATCCCCCAAAGGGAGGCCCGGACCGTCGGGCCGCAGGCTTGTCATCTGGCTTGGGGGCCGGACGTCTGGTACTCCATGCCTGCTTCCGGGGCTTGGCCGATTTCTTAGGGCCAGCCTGTCGAGGAAACGACTGTGGTTTGGGCCTGCCCTGGGCCCTAGATGACCGAAAGGACGATGGTCCAGAACCAGAAGGAGCAGCGGCCGACAGGAGACAAGCCGATTTGGCTGCCGCCAGCGTGGCCACAATCTTATCCAGATCCGGACCGAAGAGAACTTCTCCGGTAAACGGCAACGCCTCCAGACCCTTTTTGGAATCTGCGTCCGCCTTCCAGGATCGCAGCCACAAGGTGCAACGAGCAGCCACCGCTGCTGAAGAAATTCTAGACACCAGAGTACTAATGTCTAGGGCCGCCTCGTTGATATAAGTGGCCGAATCACGGAGATTACCAATCAACTCTGCCTGTTCGGCCGGACAGTCGGAATCAAAAGAAGCCTCTAATGAATACGCCCAGCGCTCCATCGCTCTGGCAACCCAGCAAATGGCCATAGCCGGCCGTGCTGCCCCCCCCCGCAAGGGAATAAGCGGACTTCAGGCAGATCTCCACCTTGCGGTCCGTAGCATCCTTAAGGGAGGACATGGATGGCATCGGCAATGTGGCACTACGGACAAGACGGGTCACGTGAGAATCCACCTGTGGAGGGGATTCCCACTTTGCAAAATAATTATCCGCGAACGGATAAGCCACCGCCAGGCGTCTCTGCGGCTGGTATCTTTTGCCAGGCTGTTTCCACGCCTCCTCTAAATGGTCCACTAACTGACCTTAAAGAGGAAAGACTGTGGCATCGCCCTTCACATCTTTGAAAAAGGCATACTTAGATTTAGCCGCTGGGGGAACTTGGTCCTCAATCACCAAGGCTGTGCGGACCGCCCGAATAAGTCCAGGAATATATACTTTGGACTTAGCATCAGTGCCCTTAGTGTGGAGAGGTTCCTGATCGTAAGGATCCAGAATCTCCCCATCATCAGACGTCCCCTCGTCATCCTCATAAGGAGCCGACAGAGACGCCACCGGCCGTTTATGCAGCCGCATCACAGACTCCCCTTGCAACACATGAACTCGTCAGGGAGTTAACCCACGCTGGCTCCTGAGAAACCAGGAGCGGGGAAATAGGGAGACTGTGGGGTACCACCAATTGTCGTGGGAAACCCTGCATGGGTGACGACACCGCTGACTGCTGGGACAAACCCATCGGTGTAAACGCGGGCTGCGGAGCTAACTGGCCCACTAAGGCTGTAAGCGCCTGAGCGAAACAAGCCCAGGGCGGCTCCTGTACCGGTGCTGTAACCGTAAGCGGCCGCGCCATGGACAACACTGCCGGCAAAGGCCCTCCGCGCTACCCTCCCCCTCCGCTAACGGTACTTTACACGTAGTACACTGTAGCCGCAGAGGAAAATCACTTTCAGACATGATGGCACCAGGTATGTGACCCCTCTCACCAATTATATAGTAAATAGGCGAGAGACCACCCTGCAGCACCGCACCGCAAGGGCTTAGCAGAAAGAACAGGGACAGAATAAAGTTGACAGTTTAGAAGAAATGTTACAGGCAGCAGCGCTAGCACAGTCACATACAATGCAAAGAAAATCAATTCCTGCACTAACAGCGCTGATCACTCAACTACGCAGACACAGGGCCTGGTAGGACACAGCGCTGCATACACAGACCTGACCACAGCGGTGGAGAGATATGCAGGGGGACCCAGACCACGATGCTTCCTTCCAGGCTTCCAGCAGCGTTCACCATGCGTTCAGAAGAAGATGGCCGCCGAGGAGCAGAGAGGAGGCTGGCCTGGGGGAGGAGCGCTGCCACAGGGCCAGTCGGCAGCGTGCAGAGAGGGCTGTGTGCAGCGGGGGAGGCGCCGGCTGTGAGACAGGGAAGGCGCGCTCCCCTGGCATGCATTTAACCCTTGGGACGCCGCAGCGCTACCGCTCTGCTGCGGTCCGCTGTCCCAGGGGGTAGTGGAAGCGCAGGTTGGTCGCCTGGCTCCACGCTGCAGCCAGTCCCCAGGGAGCCCCCTGCCTGGGGACTTAGGACCATGTGACCAGCGGGGACCCACCGCGGGACCCCGCTGCTTACCTTTGTCCCCCTTGAATCCGGCCATGGTCCGGAACATCTGGGGTCACCGCTAGCTGTGACCCCAGTTGCTCACCAGCATCCCCGGATCGGTAACGGCGTTCTGGTACCGGCGGGGGTGTAGGGAAGACAGCATGGACGTCAGGACTGACTGTCCATGCTGTACATCCAGATGTGCAGCTACAGCTGCATAGAAGAAAGCTTCAGGGGCTCTTCTAGCCCCCACTCCGACAGGTGCACCCGACTCCGGCCGGGCACCAAACTAAACTGAGGTGCCTTGTCTCGGGGGCGGGGAATAGGAGGGGGACCCTAGTGCATCCTGGGAGGCTGAAAAGCTTAACTCTATGGTGCCCGGCGACTGACGTCACACCTATACCCAAGGTATCCTGTGGATACCCTATGGACCCTGAAGTAGAAATAACTTTGTTCTCCACAGAGATAAACATCGCTCCCTACAAAGGAAACAACAATTGCTCCTCCACAGAGGAAATAACTTTGTTGCCCATAGAAAGGCACATTGCTCCTTCTAGGTCACCAGCCAGCCAGCACCCCCTTATGTGTCCCCAGCCACCCCCCTCTTCTGTGTCCTCAGGCAGCCAGCATCCGTTTCTGTCTCCAGCGCAGCCCTCTCACCTTCTTCTTGGCGGCGTGGTGTGACACCATGACGTCATGTGCCACACGCGGTCTTTAAATTAAAACAGCCTCAAGTACATAGGGTTTATGTAATTTAAAACAACTTTCTTTCCCTTCTACCTCACAGCAGAGATGCCGGAATAGTTCTCTGAAGAGGATTGGTGGGCACACCAGTATCCAGGGCTAGTGTCCAGATTGATCCACGTAGAATATTGTCCCCTCGTATACTGCCAATAATTATATTCTAGTGAGCACTAACTTAGAAGCTAAAGCCTTATATTGGGACTCATTTAGACCTGTACATAGGTAATTTGTGTTTGCTTTTTTGCATTTCTAAAATGTGAATGGGTACCAAAATGGAAATGCATATATCGATACAAAGTTTTGCGTATCCCTAGAGGGGCACAATAGGAGCTGGCAAGCACAAATTGAGTCCATACTGTATCCTCAGTAGGGTATACAATCGGGAAACAGTCTGCCTTAATACCGACAGCCGGCTTCCCAACTGTCATATCCCGGCGAGGGTGAAATGCCGGGTGTCTATATCTAGACGCCTGTCATTTCCCTGACGCCGGGAGAGAGGTGCCCGGCATCCCGATCGAAGGGATGACGGGCGCCCCGAGCGGACAGCCGCAGGGGAGGGTTAGGTTTAGGGCACCCGGGGGGGACTTAGGGTTAGGCACCCCCTCAGGAGGGTTAGGGGGAGGGAGGGTGAGGCACTTGGGTGGGAGATTAGGGTTAGGCCCCCCCCCCGGGGGATTTACGTTTAGGCAGCGGGGAAAGTGGGATTAGGGTTAGGCACTTGGGGAGGGTTAGGCACTTGGGGAGGAGGTGAGGGTTAGGCACCCCCCTAAGGAGGGTAAGGGGGTTAGGTTAGTTTATACTTACCTTAGCGACGATCGGGATTTCCAGCGCTGTCGGGCTTCCGCTGCTGGGAACTCTGCTTTTGTCGGCCAGGCGCTGCCAGGAATCGCGGCGGGCGGTATTTCATACAGATTCCCTCAGTAGGTTGGGGAGCTATATATAAAATTATGAAGGAGCTTAAAGAAATTGTTGAAGCATGTTACAATCCCCTAATGGAGCCTGTTTAGCAGCATGGCAATGAGCAGCAGTCATTGCATTGCAAATTTAGGAATTAGAAGGAAAAAACAAATATTCTCTTTCATAACAACTATATCAGAGGAACAGATTAATTTAGGATTGCATGATGGAAGTGCATCTATGGTTGTCCTTGCTTATTTTTCCAAGAGTAAGGATAATTATCCATATTTCAGAGGGAAATAGGAGTAGTAAAATTGAGAACACATTTGTGGACAGCAGCAAAGGCATGCCATCTATATTTCATAAGACTGAGACTACAAGATGTATTTGTTTGGATCTACCTCATCAGTGAACAGTCCAAAGTTGCACAGCGACTTTATGCTCTAGGATAGGGGTGGGCAATAAGCGGTCCCCCCAGCTGTTGTAGAACTACACATGCCAGCATGCCCTTCCACAGTTTTGCTATTTGGTAATGCTAAAACTGTTGCAAGGCATGCTGGGATGTGTAGTTCAACAACAGCTGGAGGGCCGCTTATTGCCCACCCCTGCTCTAGGAGTACACATAGGGTTAACATGCCAACCAACATATATACTTTTTTTTTTTATATATTACTGCATGCAAGTGCAGAGGACTATTATTGGTACGGATGTTAGATTAGTAGAAGGAATTGTTTCAAACACAAAACAAGCTTCAGATTGCAAATGAAGTATTACACCATTCTTTTGTGTCTTGTCACTATATTACTGGAACCTTGAGAACTAAACACTGTCAAAGAGTGTTCCACTAATATAATCCATGAAGGAGAAATTGTTTGGAGTAATAAGTGTTCTGTTTTAGTGAGACAGAGGCTGCAAAGGGGGGGATTTCACTGCAGCAGCCTGTATCTCACTGTGATGGGAGGGTTGAATACTTTACCAGTGTTAGGTATTGTACAGAGAAGGGGGCACCTCACAGCCTTGATTCATTCCTGTGTGCACATATATTGTATGACTTTCTATAAAGTAGCTGTGGGGATGTTTGCGGCAGTAGTTGCATATTGTTATTGTGTTGTTTTTATGCTGGTATCTAGATGGTAACTAACTGTAATTTCACCTATCTTCATGGGGCAAGAAGTAGTATAAAAAGAGTCAGGCAAACAGCATTACTGGATTTATGCAGGGAAACATGGGAAAACAGATAAACTCATAGGACAAGGCCAATCCAAATAATAGGGTTCTTGTGAAAATGATCAGCTCGTTGTTTTCTCTGTAATGGTGTGAGACACATACAACGTGGTCAAATTTGTTGGTACCCCTTCTCTGAAAAAATTTAACACTGACAAAAGCAATTGGCATCTATCATTGTTTATGTCATATATAATAGAAATCAGACTTTGCATTTAATTTCGGATTCAAAAGAATATTTAAAATAATAAAACAAATGAAAATGGCATGGATAAAAATGATAGGACCCTAATATTTTGGATGCTCGATAGGACTCGGATCAGGGCACACAAAAGGCCACTTCAGAATAGGTCAATGTTTTGTTCTTATACATTTTTGGGTGCTTTTAGCTGTGTATTTTGGGTCATTATCCTGTTGGGGGACCCATGACCTGGGACTAGTAGCGTAACTAGGGGTAGTTGGCCGGAGCACGAGGGGGGGTTGCTGCCCCAGCCGCCGTCCAGGTCAGTGGTTACAAAAAACAAACACACTAACACAGAGTAGTACACAGTGAGTATACAACTTGGTGGCGGTGTGTTTGTTTTAGCAGCCAATGAGAGTCAGACTCATTGGCTGCTGCACCAAAGCCGGGCTGGAGCTCACACATGAGATCCGCCTTCTGGTTCCCGCAGTAGGTGGCGGTAGAGATGTCATGACGTCTCTCCCATAGTGCCAAGCGGGAGGAGTGGATGGCAGCGGGTGTAGAAGCAGGGATTCAGGTAAGTATTGTGTTGTGTGTCATGTAAGAGGACGCTACTGGGGGCATTGCATAAAGTGCACTACTACAGTGTGCACTGCGTAAGGGGTACTACTAGGGGCATTGCAGAAGGGACACTACTACTGGGGGCATTAAGGTGCATATGGAATGGAATGGAATGTTCCAGGAGCGATGAACAACGCTGGCGTGTCACGCCCCTATTTTTCAGTGACCACGGACACTTTTTCGGCACATATGCATACTTAGGGGGGGGGGGGTTTGTGGAGGACAGAGCTTTCCGACACTGGGCAGTATGTTTTGCTTATAGTATAAAGGGATATGAACATCTGCACACATATCATAATAATGTTCGTATTGACCCAGTATGCTGCCAATCGACAAAGTAGTATTGGAATGTTCACAAAAGAAGACAAAGCAAAAGATTTGCCTTCCTATTTGGCGCACTTGTAGAAATTTCTAAAAATTGAATTCTTTATTAGATATGCATTAAAAATTCCAGTTGGAATAGGTTCCAGCGAAATAAAAGTAAAAAATTAAATAGAAACGTGATTGTGAAACTATTTGTAATAAAGATGTGATAATATCAAAAAAGAAACCCTGCCGTGTGAGTTTATTTCTTATTTATAATATCATGATGTCCATGCTCTGTTAAATCAAGTATTGTTATTACAGAACTACTGCGTTGATTAATGAAAAATGCACTCTATTCACAGTAGAGGAATGTTAGCTGAGTTCCGTCATCCCCTCTACTTTATATGCATATAGATCATAGGTAACAGTATATTCCTGTGTTATGTGGCAATTAGTTTCAGTATAGTTCTTCTAACTAAATGCCCAATGTGCGTGTTATCAATGCATTTTCATGTGCTTTTTTTTTTTTATGTTATGATATTATGCAACAATAATATTAAACAGATAACAATGATTGGATTATCTGCTTATTCTGAAAATGGCAATATTGTTTTCATCAAAAAAAACATGAAAGTGCATTGACGCACACTGGGCATTTAGGTAGAACTATACTGAAACTAATTGCCACATAACACAGGAATATACTGTTACCTATGATCTATATGCATTTAAAGTAGAGGGGATGACGGAACTCAGCTAACATTCCTCTACTGTGAATAGAGTGCATTTTTCATTAATCAACGCAGTAGTTCTGTAATAACAATACTTGATTTAACAGAGCATGGACATCATGATATTATAAATAAGAAAAACTCACACGGCAGGGTTTCTTTTTTGATTTTATTATCACATCTTTATTAGTTTTCATTGCAGTATGTTTTGCTCCAGGATGCCTTGATGCTCTTGAGATTTCATTGTGCCCTGCACAGATTTAAGGCACCCTGTACCAGACACAGCAAAGCAGCCCCAAAACATAACAAGCCTCCTCCATGGATCACAGAAGGCATGGTGTTCTTTTCTTTGAAAGTTTAATTTTTTTCCATCTGTGAACATAGAAATGATGTGACCTGCCAAAAAGCTCCAGTTTTGACTCGTCTCTCCAGATGACAATCTCCCAGAAGCATTTTAGCTAGTCAATATGCATTGTAGTAAATTCCAGTCTGGCTTTTTTAGGAGTTCTCCTGGGTCTTCTTCCATGAGGCCACTGTTGCTCAAAAAGCACAGGACAGTGCGATTCAGATACGGACGTCCCTTGATCTTGGAGCTCAGCTTGTATATCTATGGAAGTTTTTCTTGGGTTCTTTTTCTGCCATTCTAACAATCCTTCCATTTAATCTGGGGTTGATATTCTCTTGCAGCCCTATCCAAGTAGATTGGCTACAGTCCCAACAACTTTAAAATTTTTAATAATATTTGCAGTAACCGTAGTCACAGGAACATCAAGCTACTTGGAGATGGTCTTATAGCCCTTTAACATGCTTGTCTAACATTTTCTTTCTGATCTCCTCAGACAACGCTATCCTTTGCTTTCTCTGGTTTATGTTCAGTGTTTTGCACACGATGATACCAAACAGCAGAGTGACTACTTTTCCCCACTTAAATAGGCCGAATGACTGATTACGTGATTGAAGGCGTGTGTGATGCCATTTCAAGAAAGCAATTAGTTTGAAATATCACTATAACCCAATTATTTATTATATTTTCTAAGAGGTACCAACAAATCTGTCCAATGAATTTTAGAACATCTTTGGAGAATAAACAATTTCTCTCTTTCCAGTTTCTTTGCTTTATTCTATGACATAGCAAAGGCATACAGGTATATATGAGACAATAGTTTTGAATTTTACACTTTTCAGGAGAAAACTAAGCACTGTTTCAATGAGCTGTAAAGGTAACAACAAAATTTCAAAATAGAACAATATAACATGTTTTCGTATCATCCAGATACTGATATAATTATGAAGTTGCAGATTTCAGTGTAGCCAAAGTTAAAACAAACAAAAAAGTGTAACAAGTTTTGATAAAACTTCTTTATGTGCGATAGTCTGATGTCTAATAGTGCAACCCTACCCCCTGTTACAATTTGCTTAGGTACATACAGTACGGCAGATAATAGGTTACAAGGAGGATTAGAGGCGTGTAGACTAGGACATTTTATAGTTAGAAGCATAACTGAGATGTTTGTTTATTTGAGATACAAATGTGAAACATGTAATGAAGGTGGTAGGTAATACTGTAAATTGGGAACATGAGGTGACCGATGGGGTTACGTTTCTTAATGACCTTATCAGGACAGACATGGGCCAAATGGAAGGGTAGAGGGGTCTGGAGCAAGAGCATATACCTTATTAGCTTGTTACCATACAGAGAAATGGCTCTAAAGGGTTGAATTATGAAAGATAGGGGTGACACATGGGGAGAAGCCATAGGAGACAGGAAAGAGAAGAAAGAAGTAAAAAGTCTGCTTCAATAGAGACCCACTCTTTGGTTAAAGACGTCAACTTCCATTCACCACACTGGGGGAGCAGAGTTGCCCAATATCTTTTGAAATTTGGAAGGTCCATTTGGTTTCCACTGGGAGACTTGAGTTTTTAGGCAAGTACAGGAAGTTTTGTGGACCAAACAAATATGGAGGTTGTTCGAAATTGAAGATCTCAGAAAAATGATAAAATTCTGACCAGAATATTGATTTTGCTGGCACTTATGACCGCAAACCAAGATAAGTACTGTGAATTCCAATTTGTTAAATAATTTTAATGTTTGTTAAAAGCAGCTGATGATTGGGCTGATAATGAGAGATATGGTAAGAACTTACCCTTGTTATCACTCTCTCTTCGAAGTCCACAGGGTTGACCTTGGGGTATAGGTTGGGAACCAAATCCGGGCACCACGCAGTTAAAGCTTTCAGCTCCCAGGATGCACTGGGTCCACTCTCCCTATAACCCCACCTCCAAGCCAGAGGCACCTCAGTTTGTAAGTAGCCAAAGGCCGGAGGAGGAAGGAAAGAGCGAGAAGACTGGAAAACTCAAGAACCACACTCATAGAGAAGGAGATGGGAATCCGGTGACCAGTAACACAGCCCATATGAAGCCAGGTGTGTCAGAGCATGTGCCCTGTGGACCCTATGGACTTCAAAAAAAGAGATAACAAGGTTAAGTTCTTACCATATCTCTCATTTTCTTCTTCAGTGTCCATAGGGGGTCCCCACAGGGTTGACCTTGGGGGATGTCCCGAAGCAGTCCTTGTAAGGGTGGGGATGCTCCTGAACTGAGAGGAGAATTCGTTGCCTAAATGAAGCATCCTGAAGCAAAGGAATCCAATGCATAGAACCTTAGAAAGGTCTGGACTGAAGACCAGGTGGCCACCTTGGAAGGCTGAACAGCCGAGGCGCCACAACGAGCCGCCCACGAGGGGCCCACAGCTCAAGTAGAATAAGCATCAACAGAAGACGAAACAGAAAGGCCCTCCTATGTGTAGGCCCCTGAGATAGTCATACAAAGCCATCTAGCCAATGTTTGTTTGTTTATTGGCCGGCCATCCTTTCCTGTGGAATCCATAGAGCACAAATAAGGAGTCTGATTTCCGGAAGGAACTGGTATGGACCATGTAAATCCTGAAAGGCCGGACCACAGTCAATGAGGCCACACCAGCCAAGAGTACTGGAGACTAAATGTCAGTACAATAAGTTTCTGAAAAATATGGAACTTAAAAACCACTTTAGGAAGAAACACAGGGCGAGTGCGACTCACAACCCTGTGAGTCGCACGAGCCACATGAGAATGCTTCCATTTCAGACACTCTCCTGGCAGATGCAAACGCCATAAGAAAAAGAGTCTAAGCTATAAACCACGTAAGGGCTATCAAAACTAGTGGTTCAAATGGAGGCCCCAGGAGGGCACGAAGAACTACTGCCAAACCCCAAAGGAGCCCTTATGGGGGATAAATGAAGGTAGAATCCAGAGAACACCCTGAAGGAAGGTCTGGATACACGGGAGTGGAGCAATTCTACAGCCAAACCATACTGACAGTGCAGAGACCCGCACTTTCAAGGAGGCCAGGCGGAGGGCTAGACCCAATCCAGCTGGAAGGAATGCCAGAACTTCTGGAAATCCTAAACGTATGAGGATCGTAGTTACAGGTACGATACCATAAATATTATGTATGCCACACTCTGTGGCAGATCCCAGCAAAAGCGGGCTTACGTGCTCTAAACATCCCAATGATGACAGAGCCAGAGAATCCTTAGGACCATAGTAGAGACGCAGTCAAAGACAGACGATCCAGGTCCAGGGAAAGGCAAGGACTCAGACAACAGGTCCAGATGTTGAGGCAGCAGGAACAGAGTGTCGATGGAGAGACTCCGAAAATTAAGTATTAGTGACGTCTGGGTCAATCTGGAGCCACCAGCAGGACAGTACCTCCGTCTTGATTGTACTTCCGAAGAACTCGAGGAAGAAGGGAGACCGGAGGAAATGGGAACACAAATTGGAAGGTCCACTTCACTGACAATGCGTCACCAAAGGTTGCTTCGGTATCTCCAGTTCTG
The DNA here is from genome assembly GCA_031769625.1 of Taudactylus pleione. Lineage (NCBI taxonomy): Eukaryota > Metazoa > Chordata > Amphibia > Anura > Myobatrachidae > Taudactylus > Taudactylus pleione. The sequence goes on from JAUIMM010000043.1 coordinate 2,016,017, forward strand.
GACCCTAACACTGGGAGTGTGTGATAGAGTCAGAGGGGGCCTCTGGGATGCCCCCTCTGCTCACTAGGAGTTGAAACCTCTCTTGGTGAAGAGACCAGTCCCCTGGATGCATGTCGTGACGGCTGAGGAAGTCCGCTTCCCAATGGAGAACTCCCGGAATGAACACTGCAGAGATGGCCGGGAGGAGACCCTTGGTCCATGTCAGTATGTGTGACACTTCTGTCATTGCTGCCCAACTTCGAGTGTCTCCTAGATGTAAGCCACTGTTGTGACATTGTCAGACTGAACCTTTACAGGTTTACCTTGAAGTATGTGGTAGGCCAGAGTGAGAGCCCTAAGACAGCTCGAAGTTCCAATAAGTTGATTGGCAGGGTTGAATCGACTGCCCTGAAAGGAGTGCGGACCGGTCACTGGGCCCCAGAGACTGGCGTCCGTTGTAAGGATTACCCAGTCCGGAATCCAAAAAGGGGCGACCCTTGGCTACATGAGATGGCCATAGCCACCCAGATAGAGACATACCAAACTCCGGAAAGAGCATTGGTCCGATGGAGAAACCCGTTCCACCTGCAGAGGATCAGTTTTTGCAAAGGCCTGGAATGGAACGGAGCATATTCCACCCTTCCAAACGTGGACACCATGGATTCCAGAAAAGCATTACTGAGTGTAAGGACACTCGTCGACTGTGGAAACATCTGCGCACTCGTAGTTGAAGAGTGGACATCTTGTCTGACGTCAGAAGGATTCTCCGATTCTGAGAATCCAGCAGGGCTCGTAGATGAATCATACCCTGTGAGAGATTCAGGGAGGACTTTTTCCCAGTTGATTAACCATTCGTGCTTGTGAAGGAAAGCAATGGTTAACTGGAAATGGCTTTGAAGTACCTTGGTGATCCTGCTAAGAGCAGGAGGCCGTCCAGATAAAGGAGCAGTCGCATACCCTGAGCCGGTGGGCTGTCATAAAAGCCATAAATCCGGTAAACCCCGGTGGGGCTGTGGACAGTCCAAAAGGGCAGAGCCTGAAAATTGGAAGTGTTGCTGTGGCACAGCAAACCTGAGATAACGCTGATGAGAGGGCTCTATAGGTACCTGTAGGTACGTGTCCTGAATATCCAGCGATACCATAAAGTCCCCAGGTTCCATAGATCGGATGATGGAGCATAGGGGTTCCCTCCTGAACCCAGGCACCTTTAGGAATTGGTTCAGGGATTTGAGATTGAGGATAGGCCAATGAGGACCATTCGGCCTCTGAACCAGGAAGAAAGAAGAACCACCAGTCTCTCGCTGAGATAGTGGGGCTGGCATAATTACCCCTGCTTACAGCAAGGACTGTATAGCTTTCTGGATTTGTAAGGCCTTGTTCTGGTCTGAAGAAGAGCCTGTGTAGCAAAACAGGTTGGGAGGCCATCTGAGCAATAAGAGGGCGTACCCATGAGAGACCCCATTTCTTACCTAAGCATCTGTGGTGACTTGACACCAGCACTGGGCGAACTGAAAAAGTTGGTATCTCACTCTGGGATCCCCCAGATGAAGGCCCCTCCCATCAGGCTGAAGGTTTATCCTCAGGTTTAGAAGCAGGACGTCAAGAGTTCCAGGTCTGCTTGGTTCCGGGTATGACAGCCCTCGTGGAGGCAGACAGCCTAGGAAAGGACTGGCCTTTAGGCTTTCCTTGAGGACAAAAGGACTTAACAGATGTAGTCCGAGGCCTGGTAGTGGAAGTAGCTGAAGGCGGAAATGTCGTTTGTGATACTGCCAACGTTGCTACAATCTTGTCAAGGTCAGGGCCAAACAAGATCTCCCCATAATAGGGTAATCCATTTTAAGGCCTATCTTGGACTCCACCTCTGCCTTCCAGGAGCGCAGCCATTGGGTATGGGGCAGATACAGTCGCGGGCGAAACCCTGGAGGTTAGGAGACTGGCATCCAATGTTGTTACTCCAACATAAGAAACCGCATCTTGAATGTGAGCAGCAAAAGACATCTGATCCCCAAAAGCTTTTGAGGGAAAAAGGTCTACAAATGCATCAGCCCAGCTCTCAATAACATGAGCCACCCATGTAATAACCATGGTTGGATTGGGAACAGCCCCTGAAAGGGACAGTACATTGATTTCAGGCAATGCTACCACCTACTTATCCGTAGAATCCGTCAAGGAAGGGATGGGAGGCGTAGTAGCGCTCTTAATCAAACGAGTAACATAAGATTCCACCGCAGGAGGAGATTCCTATTACATGCAAGGGACCCTCAGGGAATGGGTAACATGAGGCCAAACGGTTTTGTGATATCTCTTATCTGGCGATTGCCAGACCTCCGCCATGTGATCCACCCGCTGGTCAGAGAGGGGGAAAACAGCCGAAGACACTTTAATGCTTAAACTGAGGGTGATGAAATTTAGGTGCAGGTTCGACATCCTCTATAACTAGGATGGACTTAACCACCCGCACCAAATCAGGGATATTAATACTCTATTTAGGTTCCCCCTCGTGTGAAAGGAATAGGAGTCAGATACATTATCAATGTCTCCCTAGGCTGGCTATCTGTGTTAGACAGCAGTGCAGACTGAGGAGACACCACAGGACGTTTATTACGTCATCTTGGGTTTCCTAGAAACGACATCCACCCAGGGTGGCTGTTGTGGTAATCCCTGCAACGGAAATGACAGACTGTTGTGGTACCCGAGGAAATTGCATGTACTGTGAAAAAGCCTGGTAGGGTGGGACAGTCTGTGACACAGGGGTAAACTGCAAGAACTGCGAGATACCCTGAGAGGGAAGAGTAGCATGTTGAGGTAACCCCAAGTGGGTTACAACTATGGGGCCGCCAGGCGATCCACAATGGAGGCCAGGGTCTTGAGGAAAAAAAACGCCCAAGGGGGTCCTGTAAGATGCCCGGCACCTGATGGCACCTTACACATAAACCCTTCCTGAGTCAAATCCTCCTTACTCACACTTGCAGCACATGGCTTGCAGGATAGCAAAAATGGGTGCAGTAACGTGCTCCATTTCCTAGTCAGACATATCTGACTAACAATCATTGTGGAAATATTAAGCAGCGCTATACTGGTCCTGACTGGTGCGAGGATTAGCTGCAGGGACCCACTATCAGCATATGCAACACACAGTTCCATCTAAAATATGGCAACGTGTAGCACGCAACAGTATGCGACCAATCTCACAAGTATTGACATATATATATATGTGATGTCTCAGAACCACCCTAAGTACACCTGTATTAGGGCAGATTGTAAAGAAAAGGAATAGATATACACTGACAGGTGAGAGAAAAATCACAGACAGTCAGCGCTAGCATAAGTCACGTATAATGCAGAAATAATATATGTATATGTGTATATATATATATATATATATATATTTATTTACACATACATACATATACACACACACACACACACACATAAACATTACATATAATATACAAATGGCACTACAATCAACTGCCCAGATTCAGTGTCTGGGAAGGCTATAGTGCTGTGTACACTGACCTAAAGGCGAGGAACGCAGGGGGACTGGACCAACTGCCATCCTAGGAGATCTGCGATGCACCACAGTAGTAAAATGGCCCCCGGAGACCTCAGAGTAAGCGTGGCCCAAGGAGGAAGCAGCTCAGCAAAGCCAGACTTTTGACTGGAAAGGCGCGCTGAGCTGAGGGGAGGAGCCGCTGCAACAGGGAAGGCTATTAACCACGGGGACACCGGCTCCCGCTGCCGAACTTTAAGTCCCTGGTGGTCTAGTAGGCACGCGGGGTATGGGGGGGGGCCGCGGCCACTGCCAGCGCCTCCGGTCTGTCCCCAGAGACCAGAGGCAATAGACTGCATACACAAGCGGTGATCCACGACTTACCTGTCCAAGTCGATCTGGCTGCAGTCTTGGGCACCCGCAGAGTCCGTCTAGCACAGACTCTGGGGTCCCGCCATGATCTGTACTGACGTCGCGGCGCCGGCGGGGTGTAGGAGCGGTAGCTTGGACATCCAATGGACAGTCCGACGCTGCCGCTCTGAAGAGTTTTAAAAAGAAAATTAAACTATAAAACTCATAAAATAAAAGTAATCTTAGGGGCTGCTAATCAGCCCCCCTGCGCTAACGAAGACCCGACTCCGGCCGGGCATCAACATAAACTGAGGTACCTCTGGCTTGGGGGCGGGGTTATAGGGAGAGTGGACCCAATGCATCCTGGGAGCTGAAAGCTTTTACTGCGTGGTGCCCGGATTTGGTTCCCAACCTATACCCAACCCTGTGGACCCCCTATGGACCCTGAAGAAGAAAACAGGTTTTATTTAATTGTAAGCCAAGGCATTTCAAATATGCAGGTGCCACCTGAATGTGAGTTGGCATTCTAATGAGCATTTGGTCTAAGGAGTAGGATGAAAGACCGGGACCTAAAAGTAATTTCTACAAGAGTAACAGCTAGAGAAAAATTGTGAAGTAGAGTGTAAGAAGAATATTATCGGCGTATAAAACATTTGTGTGTTCTGGTTTGCCCATTTTAACTCCAGTTACAGGAGGATTAGAACTGATACTAGAAGCAAGGTGCTCAATCAGTGAGGGGAGGAAAGGGAGCAGTCTTGTAACGTGGTGAAGAGATGATGTCATTTGCTACAACTAAAGCTGAATAGAACGGAAGAGAACAGAGATACAGAGAATAAATTTGTCAGAGTCGTCGATATGAAAAAGTCCGAAAGACGAAAGACCAGCAAATCCAGTTAAATGCCTTCTTTGAATTTAAAGCGAACACAAGAGAAGTATTCTTTTGTTTGGAGATAGTATAAATTAAGTCCAATGATCATCTAATAATGTTCAAGGCTTGAAGGCCCAGGAAAATTTGACTCAATCAGGATGAATGAAAACGACAGAAAAAAGGAGGTTTAATTGGTCTACTTATAAGACAGGGATATGAATCAGTTACTGCAGTACGATTTTAAACTTTGTATTTTTTGACCAGGGTACTGTAGTATATGTTTATAACTTATGTGTGTTAAAAGAGCTCATTACAAACAGGGGCAAATTGGACTTTTTCTTTAGGAGAAAGAATCCCAGCAATAATAGTAAAAGGCTTCTGGATGTTGCTAAAAATACCCCTTCCCAAGTAACAAATGGGAATGTTTATCAGACTAATAGGGGTATTCAATATGGGTGCGAAAACATCCTTTTCGCGTTAATATCGGAGGTATGACGTCATTATCGCAGGTTTTACTTTTACACCTTATTCAATTTCAAAGACTTATCGCAGTTTTAAAAAGTCTTTGATAAAAAACGGGGATAACTTTTCACCATTGAATAGGTGTCGAAAAAAAGTGCAGAATTGGGGTTTAGGGGTGCAGGCTTAAAAAAAATAGCCTGCATCCCTGGGAATGACATTTAAAAAAAACTGTCAAAAAAAAAAAAAAAAAATAGGGACACCCCAAAAAATTAATTAAAAAATTGGGGTACAAAAAAAAAAATGGGAAAAAATTGTATAACAATAGGGAAATAGGTTCAGGGCTATTCTGCAAGTATGCGGCTGGTGTTTTCTAGAATAGGCTATTAGCGGCAGGTGTTTTCTAGAATAGGCTATTAGCGGCAGGTGTTTTCTAGAATAGGCTATTAGCGGCAGGTGTTTTGAAGAATAGAATTATAGCGGCAGGTGCACAAATGCAGAATTTTTAAAAACTTACTTTAGGGACTTAAAAATATGCTAGTACCCATTTTCATGTACCCCAAATTTGATGGGACCACTTAAAAAAACAAAATAAATAACCTAAGTGCTCTTCTGCATCACTTCTTCAATGTCGGGAAAAAACACCTGCTGGGGATATTTAAATCCCCGACTTTCATTTAAAGGCTAAAACGGGGGTACCCATAGTGATCCCCCATGTTTTTACAACTTTAGGGGGGTCTTACAATTTTTTTAAGGAAAAATTGTAACTTTATGCAAATCCAACTTCGGAGGTTCCCGTTTTCGTTAATTTTATATTGAATACGGGGATAAGCGGGAGCGCGCCCGATACTTTAACGCAGGTAAAAACTCCGATATGAAACGTTAACTTCGACAGTGAAGTTAACGTTTCATATTGAATACCCCTCTAAATAGGAAGAGTGGTAATACTTGAATAGTCAGAATTTGTAGACGAGTGATCAGTGAGACTCAGGACCCCTTCATCAAGATAAATGAAAGTGTAGCACAGATGAGACAAGTGGTAGCGTGTGCCATGGTGGGCTAGGAATGTTGCACCTAAATTTCAGACAACCATATAAAACAAGGACGCTGACTAAATAACTCCAACAGATATCTAGAACATTACCAGGAAAAGTTTGATACCCTTTTGGATAGTTAAGAAATTGTTTTTACAACAGGTAGTATTTTTTCATCATGATAGGGGTAATCATTTTCATTTAAATGTCTACCTATATGCCTAGCCAGTAATAGATTGCTGATCATATAGGACACAAAATAAGTATTAGTTGTCCCATTAAAAGGATGTTACTGGCAATGCCTTTAGTAGGTAGGGACCCCTTTTAGTTCTATGGATTAAATATATGCAGGCAAGCCCTGCCTTTGCCATTTTTCTCCCCTACCTCATTAGCTCAGTGGCCACAATAGTTTGATTATAAATAGCCAAACAGACGATTTCCACAAAAATTGGTATATGACAAGCAGATGTTTAAGTCAATATGCAACACCAAGAGTTAGTTAAGGTAAGGATTTCCTCTGGGTTGTGCTGCTCACAGAAAGTGTGTGCCCATTCCTTTCTTGTCCTTACTGTTTGATCTGTGCCCTGGGTTAGCTTTCAGAAGGAAGGACATCATAGCTGGCTATCTTTTGCATTACAGATCTAGTAAGTGGGCTGGCAAAATGGATGTGCGCTCAGCCTATCTTAAAATACCTCTCCAAGGGTGGATGGGCATATATGGCAAAAATGCACAAGTCTACATAGTACCTTTCTGGGCTTGTCCACTTCTTATTTTGATTAAGGTCTGTACAAACTGTCTAATTGTTGTTTCTGTGTAAAATGTAAGTTATAGCCTTGAGTTCGGTCACTTACAATAAAGGAGTGTATTTGTATTAGAGGGGTCTATTTACTAAGCAGTGTTAGGAGACAGAGTGAAAAGTGATAAGGTGCCAGCCAATCAGCTCCCAACTGTCATTTTTCAAACACAGCCTGTGAGATGGCAGTTAGGAGCTGATTGGCTGGCACCTTATCACTTTTCCTAACACTGCTTAGTAAATAGACCCCATAGTCTTGAGTGCCATGTGCATTTTATAGGATACGTCCACTATTTATGGGAGATACAAGACCACGCTGGCTTGAATTTCATAACTCTTGAAAAAATAACCAGATTCGCTTAGTCAGGTATTGAGCGTGCATCTATCTTTGACACTTAGCTGAAAAGCCTTTTAGGAGGCATATCTCTTGCAGGTTATGGAATCACTGGTGCAACAATACGTAGTGATAGGCAGCCTGATGCACTTCAGGGGCTGCATTAGACAGCACTATAAACTTCAAAAAGGGCTGCTCATTACTGAATAGCAAGTAAAGCTACATTTATTTACTCAAGGAAAGAGATAACTGTAGTAATATATCAACACAATATATCAAACAAGTTTTGCAAGCTACAATAAACAAACAACTAAGGGACATATTCAATTAGCGTCGAAAACGGATGTTTTTTTGCCATTGGTAAAAACGGCTGTTTTCGATAAAAAAAATGCAAAATGTTCATCAAAAAACAGGCGAAAACAAAACTGGAGAAAAGTCTCTCCATCCGAGACCAGGCGATAAAAAATGCAAAACCCCTATTTTTGGCTAAAAATGTGGGGATTTCTTTCAGAACCCTTTGGACACCCCCCTAATGATAAATTGCGAAAAATTACCATGCAAGTTTTGGGCAAAAAAAAATCGTTGAAAATGGGTTTAACGTATTGGGTCTGATGTTTCGATGGGCGGTATGCATGCATCAAGTGTTTTAAATATCGCACGTAGTCGCAGCAGGCAGTTTTTAACGGTTTTTGAAAATTGTGATTTTACGACACGAAAATATACTTTCACCCATTTTTACGCATCCCCAATTTACGTGAAACCGTAATTTCCTGGAAAAAATTGCTTTCTATCTTTTTTCAACGGTTTATTTTTTTTTTCTCCACCCAAAATTTGCGCGGTCGTTTTTTGCCAAAGTACGCAACTTACGAATAATTTTTACGGTAATTTATCATTAGGGGTGGTGTCCAAAGGGTTCTGAAAGAAATCCCCACATTTTTAGCCAAAAATAGGGGATTTTGCCTTTTTTTTTTTTCGCCTGGTCTGGGATGGAGAGAACTTTTCTCAAGTTTTTTTTCGCCTGTTGCCATTTTCGCCTGTTTTTTGTGAAAATGTTGCCTTTTTCTCCCCGGAAACAGCAGTTTTCGCCAATGGCGAAAAAAAGCCGCTAATTGAATACAGCCCTAAGCCAGAAGGAGCTGGAGGTAGCAAGTGAGGCCTTGAGAGAGCCACATGTGACTCAACTGTCGCCTGCTGCCCATCACGGATCTAGTCCTTGCTGATTGTGTATTAAACCCTCCAGCTAAACGGCTTAAATCATTAGCGGCTATATCATATATAGTTGCAGCTGCTCACCTACAAGTGGAGGAAAAACAAAAACCCATTTGAGCTGTAATGGTTAGAAACAACAGATGGCTTTATTTAATTTGTACTTGTATTTTGGATTTGTAGTACATTACATTTTATATTGAAAATATAAGTTTTGCATTTACCAGTTTTGCATACCAGTCAAGACACTATTCTCTGTAGTGTTTGAGAGACTTCATTACATTATTATAATGTGTACAAATAAGGTAATGTGACATTGGCATTTAATACTAAAACTGCTATCTTTATCATAGTGCACAAGAATAAAACTCATTACACGCTTGCAACATTTTTGAACTGCATGTATCTTGAAATTATTCCAACTGAAGATATAGTTTACCATAAGCCATTTCTCTACATATTCCGTGTCCACCTCTAAATGAGCCCCATAATGCTTGAAGTGACTTTGAAAAGACAACTCCAATCTTTTATAATAACCAGTGGCATAGAATTCCATGCAATTAATAGCCAAGAGATCTACTTCAGGAAAAGTGACATTGGTAACCACCTCAGAGCATTTCTTCTATATGATGTATGGATAGAAGGCTGACTGAATCCAGTTAATCATGATGACAAAATACACCCCTAATGGAACAAAGAATTTTGAAGCCTGTATGTGATGTCATAGAATGCATCATAACTGGGCAACATATGATTTACAATAACGTCTTCCTTGGGCAACTTAAAAGACATAGGGGTCTATGTACTAAGCCTTGGAGAGAGATAAAGTACCAACTAATCAGCTCCTACCTGTCTTTTTTCAAACAGCTGTAAAGTGACCCCATAAGCTCTTGAGAAATACACTTTGCCCACAAACCTATAAAACACCATTATAGTTATTGTCCAGCAAAATTATCACTCACTTGCCTCTGTCATTATCATACAAAGAGGGACGGATGGACAGACAATAGTAAAGCTGGGCATACACGTCCAGATAAAATGCCTGTCAGACCGACAGACATTTTATCTGGCAGCATGCCAGCCGCAGATGTCCGCGGCATACACTGTGAGATTTCCCAGTGTATTAGCCCGACATCTGCGCTCCGCCCCCGGAGGAGGAGACATTTCCTGTGTTCCTTCCATGGGAAGGAACACAGGAAATGTCTGTCTGTCGGTCGTGGCTGGGCATACACTGCCCGATGCGGCTGACATTGTACTCAAATATCGCATCGGACGAACATGCTGGACAATCCTGCAAGCCCGAAGAGCAATATTTAACCTTCAGTCGCCCCCCCACACGCTACAATTATTGAAGCGATCCGCGGATATTGGGCGGATCGCCCCGATAATTGTAGCGTGTATCGCCAGCATTAGCCTGAACTCACTGCAACAAATTTTCAGAGATGGGTGCATCCTCAGTATAGCTTACTATTAATAGAGGACACACTACAAAAAGGTTATTTATTTACATACCACCAGGGTCATAACATGTGGAACAAACAGCAATGAATCCAGCCTTTATTACATTGTCCTTATAATCCATTGGACTGATCAGTCAGGTAAAACTCCTTAAGCCTAATGTCTGCATGTGAAACCACGCTAGAACGCACAACAGTAAGCAGTGTGCCACCCTCCAGAGGCTAATGGCCAATCGGATGTCCTAGCAACACGCATGCGGACGTAATGACATCAACGCGATGCCACACATCTTACGTTTCGAAGTGGATGCAAACTGCTCATAATGCAGCAAAAATACAATAATACAACACCATATACAGTATACGGATGCTTAAATCAAACAATAAAGTGCAATACATACATACATTTCACACAACAATTTAAAACAATACCAGCCTCACCACACATTATAACAAAGGAATACATGTCAATTCCTTTATCTATATTACAATATATCACTCTCAATGACACTATGTACATACATACACACATACATACACACATATATATATATATATATATATATATATATGCACATACTAAAAGGTGTGCAAATTATTAGACTCCATGCCAGTTTTTTATAGTTCATAGTTTACTGACCATAAACAGATTGTACAACTGTTTTGCATTTTCATGCGTTACCTAATACTGGCTACACACTTGGCGTTATATTGCACTCTCTATCAATAAAACGATATATAGCTAGTGTATAGGCGGGTGTGTATAGCCAAATTGTGAACAACGTCATTCAAACCTATAAAGTTGGCCCTGCCGCACAGCCGATGACGATATATCAGTGCATCTGGCTGTGTGTACAGGCGACCCGCCGACCACCACAACTGGCAGTACGGTTGAGATGTCAGCCCAGACACACCAAGTAGCTGAGTGGTGAGTGTATATATTTTATCAATCAGCTGTTACGATGGTGGTTCGGTCAGTAGACCGATCCGTCGTCTAAGTCTGTACCCAGCATTAGATGCTAGGTCCTCGATTTAAAAAAAAAAAAAAATTGGTGATAATAAATTTATAAAGTGCATTGTCCCCCCCAATAGGACTCTAGGCACTTAAACAGTTTGGACATAATACAGCAATTTAGATTTTCAAAAACAATACAGAAACTATGAACATAATAAGTGGTTAGAGTTGAATGAAATAGAGAGACCATGCATGTAACACAAAGGGTCTGGCAAATATTTTGGGTCATCAGTTGCAAGGAATTATTCATCCCACTCACAAAGGATCCAGGTGAGACAGCCATTTAAGGCGAGCTCCATAGGATTACACTGGGTACAATAAGCAACGTCTGAAATGGACCACACACAATGAGCAAAATACTGTAAGAATACTAGGTGCAAGCTGATGGGATGTGTCTCCGGTGGTTCAGGAGGTCGTCTGCGAAAGCAGCGGGGAGCAAATCGAGGCTACAACTACGGGCAGAAGACCAGGCCACAGGCCCTGGGCGCTGCGATTATTGCGCAGAACTGTCCCTAGCTGCTTCTGGAGAACCCCAAAGAGAAGCAGAGCAGAGGCAATGCAGGTCCAGCATGAGAGAGCCGCAACTCCCAACGGAGTTGCTGGAGTCGGGGGGCTTGCCAGTGGAAGTAGTCAGGCTAGGCGGGGGTGTCCTGGCTTGTGGGTTGCAATTCAGTTTACTCTGGATGAGAGGGCTGGATGTCGCATTCAGCCAACGGTTGGCCCGGTTTAAGGCAGCAAACAAATAGGCACCAATACAAGCAAGCTGATGAAAATATGGATTAAGAGGTCGAATGTAGAGTGATTCTGGAGCAGAGGATGGGAGCTCTGTAAGCATGCAACCATCCCTAGCTCCCACTGGATGTTTTTTTTGAAGGTGGCAGCCTTGGCAGAAAATAATGTAGATGTCCTTCCCTGGCAAATCCAATGAGAATCTTTGGTCAATTGTAAAGAAAAAAAACTCAAGAAAAATATGATTACCACCAAAACTGGCTTCAGAACTTATCCGAATATGGCACAAGGATATAGACTCTCATCAGCAGCATGTCAAACCGTATCAAAAGGATTATAAACAAAAAAGGATATCATACAACAATTAAAAAAAGAGTTTTATAGAAAAAATTTAACTTTAGAGTTTTAAATTCCTTGTTTGAGTCTAATGATATGCCCAACTCTATAAAATGACAAAACCACTGGAAAGGTTGTCTATGGGAGATAGACATATCTATATATATATTTATATATTAGGGGTGAGCGGGTTCGGATTTCTGAAATCCGAACCCCCCCGATCCGAGGCAGATCCGAGTCAGATCCGAGTCAGGCTCGACTTTTCCCGCCTGACTCGGATCTGAAATCGAGGCAAAACGTCATCATCCCGCCTTCCGGGTCTCGCGGGTTTTGGATCCTATATAAGGTACCCGCGTCGGCGCCATTTTCTCACACGGCTGTGGACAGTGAAGAGGGAGGGTGGGAGTTAGGACTGGCTGGGCTGTGTAGTGTAGTGTTGTAGTGTAGTGCAGTGTTGTGCTGTGCTGCGCTGCGCTGTGCTGCTGTTGTCCATAGGGGCTGTGTCCACTACTTCAAAGTCCATAGGGGCTGGCTGTGTTGTGCTCTGCTGCAGTTGTCCATAGGGGCTGTGTCCACTCCTCCAAAGTCCATAGGGGCTAGCTGGACTGTGTTGTGCAGTCAGTTGTCCATAGGGGCTGTGTCCACTCCAAAGTTCTGTGCAGAGTCCCAGTCCTAAAGGGGTGCTGTAGTGTTGTCCAGGGGGTGCTCTGTCCGGCAGGGGTGCTCCCCCCAAGTGCTAAAAAAAAAAAATATTTTTTCTGTGTTTGTGAATTGTGTGCACTGTGGCCGCACGTGAATCAACAAAGGAGCAGCGCCAAGCGTGCGCCTGTGGCCCATAAGTAAAAGGCCGGCTGGCTTGTCCGTTAAAGGGTGCTGTAACCCCCAAAGGGCACTCCAAACAAAATAAAAAAATATATTTTTTTGTGTTTGTGAATTGTGTGCGCAGTAGCCGCACGTGCATCAACAAAGTAGTGCCAAGCATGCGCCTGTGTCCCATAAATAAAGGGCCGGCTGGATTAACCACTAAAGGGTGCTGTAACCCCCAAAGGGCACTCCAAACAAAATAAAAAAATATTTTCTGTGTTTGTGAATTGTGTGCACTGTGGCTGCACGTGCATCAACAAAGGAGCAGCGCCAAGCGTGCGCCTGTGTCCTATAAGTAAAGAGCCGGCTGGCTAATTTCTTAAAGGGTGGTGTAACCCACAAAGTGCACTACTCTCCATCAAAAATAAAAAAATATTTTCTGTGTTTGTGTGCGCCTTAGCCGCACGTATATATCAATATAACATAAATGGAGGACCAAACTTTCTCCGATAAAAATAAAATAGAGAAAGATCAAGAACCACTTCCTCCTAGTGCTGAAGCTGCTGCCACTAGTCATGACATAGACGATAACATGCCATCAACGTCGTCTGCCAAGGCCGATGCCCAATGTCATAGTAGAGGGCACATACAATCCCAAATGACAAAGTTCAGGAAAATGACCTTGAAAAAAAACATTTAAATCATCTGAAGAGAAACGTAAACTTGCCAATATGCCATTTACGACACGGAGTGGCAAGGAACGGCTAAGGTCTTTCCCTATGTTTATGACTAGTGGTTCAGCTTCACATGACGATGGAAGCCCTCCTCCCGCTAAAAAAATCAAACGAGTTAAGCTGGCAAAAGCACAGCGAAGAACTGTGCGTTCTAAGAAGATATCACAAATCCCCAAGGAGAGTCCAAGTGTGGTGGCGGTTGTGATGCCTGACCTTCCCAGCACTGGACGGGAAGAGGTGGCTCTTTCCACCATTTGCACGCCCCCTGCAAGTGCTGAAAGGAGCACCCACAGTCCACTTGCTGATATGCAAATTGAAGATGTCACTGTTGAAGTACAACAGGATGAGGATACTGGTGTAGCTGGCACTGAGGAGGAAGTTGGCGAGGAGGATTCTGATGGTGATGTGGTTTGTTTAAATCAGGCTCCGGGGGAGACAGTTGTTGTCCGTGGGATGAAAAAGCCCATCACGGTCATGCCTGGGCAGAAGACCAAACATTCCACCTCTTTGGTCTGGCAATATTTCTATCCAAATCCGGACAACAACTGTCTTGCCATATGTACCATATGTAGAGGTGAAATAAGTAGGGGTGGGGACGTTAACCACCTAGGAACATCCTCCCTTATACGGCACCTGCAGCTCGTTCATAAAAAGTTACTGTCAAGTTCAGAAACTTTGGCTAAGACCGTTAGCAGTCCAGGGACACCTAAATCCCTTTTTCCTGTTTTATCCAAGGAATCGGTGGATGAGGAGGATGAGGACGACATCTTGCCTCCGTAGAGCCAGTTTGTGCAGAGACACATTAATTGCCAGCTTGTTTTGTGGGGGTCCAAACGAACCAATCATTTCAGCCACAGTCATGTGGCAGACCCTGGCGCTGAAATGATTGGTTTGTTAAAGTGTGCATGTCCTATTTATACAACATAAGGGTGGGTGGGAGGGCCCAAGGACAATTCCATCTTGCACCTCTTTTTTTTCTTTGCAGTATGTACTGTTTGGGGCCTAGTTTTTCAAACTGCCATCCTGTCTGCCACTGCAGTGTCACTCCTAGATGGGCCACGTGTTTGTGCCGCCCACTCGTGTCGCTTAGCATAGTCATCCAGCTACCTTGGTGCAATCTTTTGGCCATAAAAACAATATTGTGAGGTGTTCAGAATAGACTGGAAATGAAGGTTATTGAGGTTAATAATTGCATAGGAGCAGAAAAACCCACAAATTCTGTGATTTAAGCTGTTTTTAAAAAAAAATACAGATCCAAAACACAAAACCCAGAACCCAAAACACGGAAGGGTGGTTTTGGCAAAACCAATCCAGATCCAAAACACGAAGAAAGATCCAGATCCAAAACACGAAAAGTGACCAGTGCACACCCCTAATATATATATATATATATATATATATATATATATATATATATATATACACACACATACACACATTTATATATCTATATACCCTAGCTGATTAGCAGCATTGATTTCCAGACCTCCTGTGAAAGGCTGAAAAAGGGTGTCATATTCTCTGTAATTAAGATGCCCACACACTGGACGACTCGCAATGCCGTCAACGATTTCACTTGAAGTCCCCGGGCAACTAACTCCTGGACAGACAGACGATATCTTGCTAAACTGTGTGATGTGACTAAGGACCTATCGTGCGTCCTTAATGATTTCCAGTGCATCGTCAAGGAGATTGCCAGATCTTACCAGCAGTAGGTAAGATCTGAACTTACGACAAACGACCTGCGGGACCGCGCATTGGATTGTTATCGTTCCTGGAAGCTGCACGATTTGCACGTTTTTAAACGATTGCTCCGATGAATCGTTTTCGTGCAAATCGTGCCTAAAATCGTCCAGTGTGTGGGCACCTTTAGTCTCGCATTGGTCAGGTCATAGGCCTGTTGAAAGACACAGTGATTATATCATGTAAGTACTGTGCTAAAGACTTCTGTTTTGTGAGAAAGATGTTAGGTAACTCCACTCAGAGAGGGAATAATTTTGTTTAGTTAGAGCAGGACAGGCTAGAATTTACTTATACGTTTATTTTTGTGCTGCTAGCAAAACTAGTTGCAGTTACCTGTACCAAGGCCATGGACTGGTGTACTACTACTTGGCTGCTGTATGAGAAATGCAACAGGTTACCCTGGGAGAAGGCACCGTTTATATTGGACCATCTAGTCTGCCCATTTAGGGTTAGCCATCGAGTTTGATATTTGTACGTCCACGTACTAACCAACATTATCATGCCAAAATGTTTTATCTTGGACCATATACTCCCGTTAAGAAGAGGGGGTGAAGGGACAGACTTCTTTTACAACGGGAATTTAAATGGATTTTCGAAATCAATACTTTAGCACCCAATGGCCTTAATGAGGATTACATATTATTAACGGCTTCATTTAATCTTCAGTGACCATGTTTTTTCAGAACTAGTCTTGTACACTTTATGCTTCCTATGATTATTATTATGAATATTATTGCGTATACCTGTCTACCTTTTTCATACATGTTGAATCCACTTTTGACATTATTTACAGTGCTCGTATTGTTTTACTGCATGGCAGCTGGTTTAATTTAATTGATAACGGAACCAGTGGAGTTTTGAGATTTTAAACAGGTTACTTCTATGCAGCACCACCTGCACTCATTTCATGGCGTTGTCTGCTATTATATAGTTCTGACATTATCTTCATTTTGTGGCGCTGTCCGCTAATGCATGGGTTAATGAATTCATATACTCGCTCCACTGTTGGCCGCTTGTTACTATTGTAATGTCTGATTTCTCTATCAGTTAATAACACTTATCAATGAATCGTCAGCTGCCAAAGAACCTATATTACATGTATGCGGCTCTGTCCGCAATAAACGACTTATACGCTTGCTATGGCACTGACAGTCTGTGTCTTTTGAGATGTGAAACGTCTCTTTACTAATGATGTTTCCTTTATTGAGCAGATGTTTTTGTTAAATTGTGGCTTTTTTTCATGATGTCTATTGATGCCTTTTATGCACTTAGGTTTCATTATGGTTCACCTATGCACATTACTAGTGCATTATAGTGTATTTAATTTTGGATATTTTACACTTGGTGTGTCTTTCTTTCCCAATTTTCATCATTCTTTTATGTAATAATGTACTATTTACTATTACATCTAACTGTAAGACACTGTTGACAGTCCTCAATTGGTTTAAGGTTATTTATGCTACCTTTGATTAAACATCATGACGTGTTTCTACACAATATTTTTACTCTACTTAATCCTATATTAAACCTCTGTTTACCATTGTGTTTGTGCCCCCGAGGAAAATCATGTAGATTGAAATGGACGTTGGGCTCTTACTAGTGATGTACATTACTTAACATAAATGTGACATTTTATTCATTGTCTACCAGTGCTCGCTGATCCTTCCTGTCTGAATCTGGAGATGGGGGGAGTTTTTTCTGATTTTTTATGGATCATGCACCACCTATTTGTTCTGAAATGTTGTTGAAAGTGCTGCCTTTTACAGTTACATTATATATATCATACATAACATTAAAACCACTGACAGGTGAAGTGAATAAAATTGATCATCTCATTACAATGGCACCTGTCAAAAGGCAGGATATGATGCATTAGGCAGCAAGTGAACATGCAGTTTTTCTGATTGATGTGCTAAAAGCAGGAAAAAGGGCCAAGGGTAAGGTTCTGAGCGACTTTGACAACAGCCAAATTGTGATGGCTAGACGTCTATGTCAGAGCATCTCCAAAACGGCAGGTCTTGTGGGGGTGTTCCCAGTATGCAATGGTTAGTACTGGCCATATTAGATTACGAGTATAAATACTTTATTTCACTTCCTGTTGCAGAAATGGGCACAGAAGTTTGGATTGGCACTTTTTCTCCTCCAGGCTTGGAGCCCCTTTCCAAGCATAATAGGAAATAAGGGAAGAAAGTATAGGACAGCTGCAGTGCACAATCCAAGATACATGTGAAAACTCAAAATAAAATAAAAAATGGCCAAAAAAAGTCATTAACCCCAGCTCAGGAGGGCTCTAAACTGAAAAAAAACAACTAAAGTCAAGACAGCCTATGGAATACAGAGTGGAAGGAACTTGAGCTATTGTAGTGAAATTTAAAGTGCCCAAGCCCCTGTAATACACCTCTATACACCAGTATTAAGTTAACACTGTCCCTCATGGATGAAAAGAAACCATGCTCATGATTATTTCATTACATATACTTAAAATGTTTTTTTCTGCCACTACTTACTTTGCTATAGAAGTCATTGACCAATGGTGAGTTGCAAACAACTTGGATTCTAGGAGGCGGCTTGAAGTCTGGCCTGACGAGGTGAATGGCTTTAAGTACCATCTCTTGTTCATCTTCAACAAAGGTGAAGTACTGAAAGAGATGGTCGATAGACATTCCATCCTTTTCCATTTGGCTTAAGCACCTAGAAAGAAACAGTTAATTACATCACTTTCAAAGAAGCAGATTTTGAAAACAAATATAAAAAAAAAATTCATAAAAATGTGAAAGCAAGGCATGCCATCATATGGGATTACCGGCATGGTCAGTTATCTGATGGGTACTCCAGTTTGTGGTATTGGGAACTGCAGTGATGAAACATAGCAGCAGAGAAGTGCGGTTGAGGAGAGAGGCTTTAGACCCAACCTTCACACACTGTAGAGAATTACAGCAACTCAATAACCTCCTAAAGAGATGTGTACCTTTCAACCAATACGTGACCTCTATATATAGATTAGCAGCCATAGACTGCTATTAGGATTCTTTTTTTTAGCAAATCAGCAGGAACCTGCTGTCAGTTTTCTCGACACCAATAATGCCTGCACAACCTAACATTAGCACAGGTATTCCATTACTGTAGCCCAGAGATCAATGGCTGATAATTTTGTATCATACAGGGGGGACCACAGTTAAATTGGTCAGCATAGTTCTGAATTTGGAAACTTACTGAGGGGCGATTTACAGTATAATCGGTCACAGAAGGGACGGAGGAACATCACTGTAAGACACCTACTAAGGAAATTGTGGCTACAAAGATTACCATTAGCTTTTATTTATAAGGCACCACAAATTGCCACAGCGCCATAGAGAGCAAAGATACAAACCAGGTAAACAAGATGAGAAATATACATAGTAACAAATGTGGTCATAATACAGACAAAATATATACAAATTTATACAAATACAACTACAGTGACAGATGTGGGCATTATACAGACATAATAAATAATACTGACAGATGCCAAATGGATGAGATAATGGACCCAGGGGAATGGAAGAAACATTAGGAGGATGTGCTTTGCTTGTGAGAGCTTACATTGTAAAAGGGAAAGGGAAGGAGTGGGATACTGGGGACATAAGGTGAGGAATGTGGGAGGGAAGATTAGATTAAGCAGAGATACAGTACGCAAGGGTGAAGGGAGCACTTTAAGCAATGGATGTTGGGGGAGAGTTTAACAGAATGAGGGAGAGCCTGGGGGCAGTGCAAGAGAAGTTTTTGAGGTGAGAAGGAAAGAAGGTAGTCAACGGCTCACTACAGAGGGCGGGAGGGAATGTGGAGGGAAAGTACAGTGGAGATATAAGAGGGAGAGATGAATGAGAGCTTTGAAGATAGGAAGCCAGTAGAGGAATTGGCAGCTAGGCGAGACTGATCGACATGAACAGAAGATCAGTCTAGCAGCAATGTTAAGGAATGATTGTAGAGGAGAGAGGCGGTCTAGTGGATGACCCGAGAAGAAGGTTGTAATAGTCGAGATGAGAGATAATGGAGGGAATAAATAAGTGTTTTGGTGGCCTAGAGTGAGCAGAAAGGGCCAATTCTGCCAATAGTCCGATAACAGAGTTGGTTCCCAGAGAGGGTTTGTGGAAATGGAAGACACAATGACATGCTTAGAAAGGGGGTGCATGGCTTGGAGTAGCATGGTGTAGGTTGCATTCTGCCAGGTCTCCCATGAAAAATCCTGCTTTCCATCATGTACTCTTGGAGGTTCCTCCCCTGGTGTGCCTGTTTCGTTGGGGCCCCCTCTCCTGTGACCCTGGAGTCCTGAAGTGCGCTTACTTGCAGTTCCTCTTCGGGTTACCAGCTGTATTCTCCGGTGTCCTGGGCGTGAGTTCCACTGCCTGTCCTCTCTTCAACTGCTGCTGGTGAGCTCCGGTGGCTGGGGTGAGTAGTGTGCTAGCCACCGCCATCTTGCCACTGGGTTCCTTCAGGGGTCCTGTTGCAGTATTCCTACTGTGCTGGATTTCCTGGGCTGCGGACTTCAGGCTTGATCACTCCTGTGGCGTTTCTGCTCCCTTGATGACTTTGCTAGATCCCTTTAGTGTCGGTAATTTTCAGGGTGCAGGCGATTATCATGATGGGTGACGTGCGGTGCATCCCGGCTCCCTGACCTCTCCGGCTTCTGCGTTGTGCTGCCTGCATTGTCCTTCCACTCTGAGCCGTTTCTGGACGTCTGTGTATATCTCCTGGCTGTTACTTGGTGTGGATGTGCGCCTGGTTTCTCCACATCCTATTCCTCCTGGATTCTAGTCACAAGCACAGCTTCTCATTTCAGCGAGTACTTGGTCTCTTTTATTTTGGATAGGTCTATCTAAAGTTTTATATTTACATGAGGGCGGAACTCCATATTCTTTTTGCACGGGGGAGCTGGGCTGAGTCAAGTTTTTGGTCACTTATCTGACATCTAGATCCTTTACTTAGGTTGGGGGTTGTTAGGCATGAATATATATATATATATATATATATATATATATATATATATATATATATATACATATATACACACACACACACACACACATATATATATATATTAATATGGGTATCCAGGTATACCAAAGTTGGCGTTAGGCTATACAGGGTTGGTGGTTACAGGGAGGTTTGTTTTGGGTGTAATTATTTTTGTGTAATATATTTTGTAGTTTAGAGATAGGGTATATAGTGTTGGGAGCTGTGGGAGGTTTTTTGTTGTGAATTCTTAGCGGATCTGTATTTTCTTCTTTTCCATATTTCAATTACTGTATGTCATCTATTCCCCTTTTTTTTTTTTTTTACTTTGGTGTGAGCCCAAATGGCGCCTTCGGGTGTTGCCTAGGTATCAGTGACTGTTGTGGGGTATTTTGGATATAATTGTTAATATTTCTTGGTTTCTCATGTCCGTCAACATAATGGCTAATTTTTATTTGGTCATTTGTTCACTGTTTTTTTATATCCTTATATGATACTCCTTATATCTGCCTTCACGTTTATATACCGGTTTCTTTATGTGGGTATATTCCTTTCTCAAAGCTTTCACTAAAAAATGACATGACAAAAAAAAAAAAAAAAGAAGAAGAGGATGGAAAAATGCCAGGGGAAAGATTGAAGAGGTGTAGGCTGACTTTACGAGAGAGAGCACGGAGGAAGTTGGAGGGCATGGAACCAAGTGGGCATACAGAGGGAGGAAAAAGGCAGTGTGGGAAAAAAAAGATCACAAGGAGTGGGTGTTGGAGGGAGAAGAAGTGGGAGTGGCGGGTGATTTCTTGCCTATATTGGAGGTGAAGAAGAAGGCGATGTCATAGACAGAGAGGGAAGGTGGGGGATTATATATATATATATATATATATATATATATATATATATATATATATATAATCTATCTATCTTTCACACACACACATATATACACACACATATGCGTACACTGCTGCATAACCGTACATGTCATGCTCTTGTATATGTTAGGGGTAAATGTAAGTCCCGAGACCCATGTGAGGATGCCCGATGTTTTAAAGTAGCGGTTGTTTAAAAGGCAAAATGAACCTGGTTTTGCTTTTTAAATGATTGCTACTTTAAAAAAAAAAGTGGGCTGTCTCGCACAGAATTCACCGATGCCTGCGGTCTAGTACATGGTGTTTTAATCCTTTATACTTTGACTTCATATTTAACACACTGGTCATTAGAAGCATCCTTACCTTGTACCTTTTCTTCTTCAGAAGGATTCTACCTAATGGTGCAAACAAGCATATTGCAGAACTGGCATGTTTAAACTATCTCTAAATAATCAGATGGATTGGATCTGATGACTGGAAAGAACACTATATAAATGTGAATATATGGTACTTTTATAAAAAAAAAAAACCTTCAAGGGTTTTCCTAGCCTTGCGGCACGAGCACGGATTCCTGAATAAGATTATTTGGAGCTGGGTACACTTATGCCATGAAGGGATTAAACTAATCAGCAATGATGTTGAAGATCAGTATTTTAATAGCATAAAACAAAAAGGGAACCAACTTGTGCCAAGAAGACACTGCTCACTAATCCAACACCTACCATCAGCCTGCATTACTAACATGGGCATAGGCTCTTGTTTTTGTTATATGCTGGTCAGCAGGAACAGACAGACTTCAAGTTTACTCTTTTGATGTCTGGTCAAGTTGTGTTACTGTATGATATGTAATTATGCTTCCTAGTGTATTTGTGTAATATTGCACAATAAGACTGTTGATACATCCAAATTCAGTTTAAAAGTTTAAATGAACATTAACAATTTCCAATACATTTATATTACAACAATGAAAATACAATACATCTACAAAAAATGTTGAATTACTTGAAGGTAATCAAACCAGATTGTACATGATTTCTCAGTTATTTAAAATTGTTCCACCTCTGAACATAGTTTTAGTTTTTGGTCTTAAATGTCTACCGTAGCACACGATACAGTAAGGATCTCACATGACATAACTCACATTGAAGAGTCTAATAAAAACAGACAAAAAAAATGATATGACATAGGGATAAATGTTAGTGTGGTTACTTAGGAGATATGATTATTTTACCTCTGAATGATTTTTATGCTGCAGCCACTGCGGCCCATGCATTCCAATGCTGCAGCATAGGATCCCACATTTGGCCTCAAACCAGCCTCTTCCAACATCTTGAACATGTACGCAATTTCAACCATTGAAGCCTATAAGACAAACAGGAGAATTGAAGCTGATTGGAAGCCACTTACCTTCTAACTGCAGCCTTAAAGTATCTGTACAATTTTTTTGTTACTTTACAGATAAAGGGCCTGATTCAGCAAGGATCACAGTTGCTCATATGCACGCAATCGGCCAGTGGTTTCGCACTGAGCATGCATCGCAGTGCGCGAACCAGCCACTGCGATCGCAGACCCATCACAGAGTAATTGACAGGAAGTGTCAATTTTTGGGTAGTAACAGTTGGGGGGGTGTCGGTCGAACGCAGGCGTGCCAGTGCATTTCAACGGTGTTGCAGGGATGTGAATAAATCATCCGGTGCGAAACCATACGCAGCCTGCGGTCTCATAGCGTGCGCAGAAGATGGAAGTTCCTGAGTGAGGTCTGACCTGCCTTAACTGTGTGTATGGGTCCAATGTTACTCAATGTTCCCGATTATTTCGCGATGTTGCCAAAGTATCGTGCCTAAAAGGACTTGATTGGTGGGCACAGTAGCGCTTGGAGATTACATCATCTCCAAGCGTCCACTGTTAGACGGAAGACCAGGGTCCGTTCTGAAGTGTGTCGACCAAGTAATAACCCAAATCCATCACCCAGGTGTGAAAGGGGGTAAGTACTGAAACCCCAACTCGTGTTTAGTGTCCAACGTCCGAGCCGGGTTAAAGCTGGGGTTTATGTCTGAAAGAAGTATAATCCACTTTTACTGCAATCTCTTAGCTGTCCCAACTTTTCTAAACTTCTATGAAATGATTTCTATGCCTATGCAGTTTCCAACTGGTGCATCTGTGTTTTTGTGTTCTTACCTCTTTAGCACAGGATCTCATCACCAAGTTGTACATAGAAGTATTAAGGACACATCTCCTCACAGAGTTCTGCTGATAATACTTTAGGCAATTTTTGGCTTGGTTTAGTTCACCTATGAATATGCAAGTTTCCAAGTAGCTTTTAATGTTTTGCTGGAGTCCTCCATGTCTGTTCCCTTCCTTATCCTCAAGTACAAGCTCCTTTTCCTGACCAGTCAGCTTACAAACTTTGCCTTTCTCCTTTATAGGTGGCAGAGATGCTGGTGCAGATAGTGGTAAGTACAAATGCTTCATATCCCATTTATTATTTTTCTTATCTTTCTTTGCTTTTGTTGTTGGCTTTTCTTGAGTTTGGCTGTCCAGGACCTTGGCAGGAAGAGTTTTGTTACACTGCATGGTATGTAATGCCTTCTGCTTCTTATGCCTTACAATTTGCTCTTTTTTCAGCTTTTCCATCCAGCGTTTAGGGGTCTGCGAGGTTTTATTACTTTCTTCCCCTTTCTGGGGATTCTCACTCTGTTTTTCTTCCTGCAATTGTTGCAACCGAGTCTGCAGGACTGAAACAGAAGAAACATGTAAAGGTGCGTATCCACTAGCAGATAGTGTACAACATTGTAATTGTACAGTCGTTCCCCATCTCCTGCAGTGCCTACACAGAACGATATGTTGTTCAGTGCAGGCACCCTCCCTCATCCCTGAACATGGTCTATCTGTTGTTATCGGCAGATTGACCAGCATGTTCGGGCGATGATTGATGTCGGAAACGACCAGCGGGAGCGCGCATCACTGGTCGTTTCCAACATTTTCATGCCCGATTTGTGCAAGATTAATGAGCGATTAAACGATATTGTTATCGTTCACTTGCTCATTTTCGGCAGGTGGATACCCTGAACATGTGACATGTTAATAATCCCACTACATATTTTTCCGCCCAACTACATTAATTATCATGTATGAGAGGTTAGCAACTTAGTAACAAGCTGAATATAGGTTTATTTTGGAGAAGTCTAGCAACTTTATTTAGACGGAAGATCAGGATAATTACCTCCATTTGCTTTTCAAGGATAGAATGAGGAACAGACACTGGATGCAAAAATAGGATTTTTTCACTCACCGATAAATCTGTTTCTTTGAAGCCACAGGAGACACTGGAGCTTAGTACTGTGGGTATAGACGGAGTGTAGAGAGGAGCCGGCACTTCAAGTGTGACAGGCTCCTCCCCCTCTATGCCCCCCTCAACCCCAGTTAAGAACTGAGCCGAGAGAAGACGGAAAGAAGAACAGCTGTAGGAAAGGAGGAGGAACAGCGTATGGAAACAGGAACAGCAAGGACAGCCATGAACCTGACAGTCGCACCACAACCAACCAGAGAGCAGCGTAGGGTGCTCGTCCAGTGTCCCCTGTGGATTCGAAGAAACAGTTTATTTGGTGAGTACCAAAATAATGTTTTCCTCTACAGCCACAGGGGACACTGGAGCCTAGTACTGCGGGGACGACCCAAAGCTACCCTTCTGGGTGGGGGAGCGCTGCGACACTTGAAGAACAGCACAGCCAAAATGAGAGTCCGAATCCGACCCTATAAAAACGAATGATAGTGTGAGGCCAATGACAAAGTGGCCGCCCGGCAGAGCTCCGATATAGAGACCTCTCTGGACACTGCCCAGGAGGGACCAACTGAGTGCGTAGAATGTGCTGAAATGGAAATGGGCGGTGTCTGAGTAGCAAACAAATAAGCCTGAAGAATAGTCAAACTAATGCATTGCGCTAAAGTCTGCTTAGAAGCAGGCCACACACGATTGGCCACGCCATATAGGACGAATAAGGAGTCAGACTTCCGCAGAGAAGCCGTCCGATCCACATAAATACGCAAGGCGCAAACCACATCCAGGAACTTAAAAGATGGCTGGTCCCCAGACAGTACTGGAACCACAATAGGCTGATTAATATGGAAGGGGAAACCACCTTTGGCAAAAAAGTACGGAGAACCGCACGATCCTCATGGAAAACAAGGTAAGGAGAACGACGAGAGAGCACCCAACTCAGAAACCCTCCTTGCAGAAGCCAAAGCCAACAAAAGAACCATCTTCCAGGAAAGGTACCTCACATCAAAAGTCTCTAAAGGGATCAAAAACTGAAGATTGGAGAAAAGCGTACCAGATTGAGATCCCAAGGAGCTGTTGGGGGTACAAAAGGAGGTTGAATCTGAAGAACTCCTTGCATAAAAAGTCTGAACTTCCGGAAGTAAAGCTAACTTACGGTGGAAAAAGATAGAAAGGGCCGAGACCTGTAGCTTTAAAGATCCCAAACGGAGATCCGCATTCAAACCTGACTGCAAAAAACTCAAGAGCCGACCCAACCGAAAGGATGAGGTAGAAACCCTCCCGTCGTTCTCACCACGCCACATAAGACTTCAAGATCCGATAATAGTGAGCTCAAGTAACTGGTTTCTTGGCTCGAAGCATGGTTGGAATAACAGTCCTAGGAAGTCCTTACGTCTTAGCAGCGCGGTTTCAACAGCCACACCATCAATCCTAGACGTCGTAAGTCTGAATAATGAAAAAGACCCTGCTGGAGGAGGTCGGGACGCAGCATAAGAACCCAGGGATCGTCTGCTAGATGTAACCGCAGATCTGAGAAGCAAGCCTTGCGAGGCCAGTTGGGAGCTATGAGAATGCAATCGACCCTCTCTCTGTTGATGCGTTTGAGCACTGGAGACAGTAGGGGAAAAGGAGGAAACAGGTAACAAGCTGGAAATTCCATGGAGCTGTTAGCGCATCCACTGCCACTGGATCCGGGGTGCGGGAGCAATAAAGGGGAAGTTGATGGTTGAGTCTGGACGCCATGAGATCTATCTGGGGTTCTCCCCAGCGCTGTACCAACTGTTGGAAAAGGAATCGGAATGTAATGCCGGCAGCAAAACTTTAGCCGCTGGATCAAACACCGACAGCGGCTGCCCAGCGGGTCGAAATCCCAACACCTGGAGGTAAGAACCCTAAACTTCTCCTCCCGCCTCCAACCCTCCCTTAGTCGTGCCTAACCCTAACTTCCCCCCATGGGTGCCTAAACCTAACCTCCCCTCCTAGTGCCTAACCCTGACCCCCCCGCGTCCCATGGTGCCTAACCCTGACCTCACCCCCTTCCCCTAGCCTAACCCTAACCTTCCCCAGGGGGGTCCCTAAACCTAACCCCATCCCCGGGCTAAGTGAATACTTACCCGGGAGGGTGATCGGTCCGGCGTCATAACTACATCCCGTTGGAAAACCTGTGGATGAAGAGCCCATTCCCCCGGATGCAAGTCCTGGCGGTAATCCGCTTCCATGTTGTCCACTCCTGGAATGAACACTGCTGACAGAGCTGTCGCATGTCTTTCTGCCCAACGAAGAATGCAAGAGACCTGTCGATTGTTGTATGCCACTGGAGTCGCGTTGTCTGACTAGACCTTGATGGCCAGCCCTGCTAGAAGAGTGAATGACTCTCTGAAGGCGTTGTAAACTGCCCGGAGCTCCAGAATGTTTATCGGAAGAAGAGCCTCCTGTCGAGATCAACGGCCCTGGTAATGATGATCCAGTACCAACGCACCCCAGCCCCAAACACTGGCATATGTTGTCAATAGGACCCAGTCCCAAATCCTGAAACGCTTCCCCGCCAAGAGATGGCTGGTTTGTAGCCACCATAGAAGGGAAATACGCATTTCTGGAGACAGACGGACTACACTGTGCATGTGAAGATGAGAAACTGACCACTGGGAAAGGAGATCCAGCTGAAAGATTCGGGAGTGAAAACGACCGAACTCCAAGACCTCGAAAACTGCCACCATCTTTTCGAGCAACCGAATACAAAGATGCAAGGATACCCACAAAGGATGGAGAACGAAACGGGCCAACTCCTTGATTGCCACAGGTTTGTCTCGTGAAAGAAAAGCCTTCTGTACTGACGGGTCTAAAATCATTCCCAGAAACTGGAGATGTTGGGAAGGAACTAACTGGAACTTTGGAAAATTGATAATGCAACCATGTTGTAACAACAGGTTGTAAGTGATTAAGATATCCTGAAGGAGCTTCTCTGAAGAAGGAGCCTTGAGGAGAAGATGGTCCAAGTATGATACTATCATCACGCCCTGAAGACGAAGTAGAGCAACCATGACCGCCATTACCTTTGCGAAGACTCTGGGAGCCGAAGACAGTCCGAATGGGAGAGCCTGAAACTGAAAGGGAGATTCCCGAATGGTGAACCAGAGAAAAGCCTGATGAGGTCTCCAAATGGGAGTGTGTAAATATGTGTCCTTGATATCTAATGATACCAGAAATTTCTTTGGCTCCAGACCTGCAATCACCGAATGCAGGGACTCCATCTTGAATTTGTAATAAACTAAGTGACGATTCAAAGAGTTTAGGTTCAGAATTGGTCTGACTTAGCCGTCCGGCTTGGGTATAACAAAAAGATGCTTATAGAATCCCTCCCCTCATTGTTGTGAAGAAACTGAATTCAGGACCACCGCTTCCAGAAGCCTCTCGACAGCCTGCTGTAACACCTCCACTTTTTCCGGAGATGAGGGCAGGCCTGTCGTGAAGAAACAAAGGGAGGAGGAAATGCGAAATATATGCGACAGCCCTGGAAAACCACATTCTGTACCCTACTGTTGAAGAAAGTCTGGGATCATCTGTCCTGAAAACAATAAAGCAGAGCTCCCACCATGGGGGCCCCCAGGTGAGCTGGCAGCCAGTTATGCCATAGGTTTATCAACAGGTTTGGGGTCCTGACAGCGAGAGGAGGCAACTGCACATCTTCTACCTCTTGTTCCTCTAGCAGCAGTCGAAGAACCTCTTCCTCGACCTTGACATCTAGTTGGGACTCGAAAGGAAGTTCCAGAATAAGACTTCCAAAAATCCGGAGGAAGTAGAAGAGGAAAACGGCAAAAAGGTGGACTTACCACCGGTGGCCTGAGAAATCCATTTATCCAATTTTGGACCGAAAAGCATATCCACGGAAAAGGGTAACACCTCAACCGCCTTCTTGGACTCAGAGTCCAACTGTCAAGAACGTAGCCAAAGTGTGCGGCGTGCAGCAATTGCCAAAGCTGAAATCCTAGAGCCAAGCAGGCCAATATTTCTAGAAGCCTGTCCTAAATATATGGGGGCCTCTCTAATGTGCTCTGTCAGGATAATAAGCTCAGACCTTGGTGTCCCCACACGTAGGGCTCTGACTAACTCCTCCGCCCACTGCTCCTTGGCCTTGTGGCCCAAGATCCTACTAAAGCAGGACACAGAAGAATTCCTGCAACTATAAAAATGGACTTTAAAAGTAGTCTCTAACTTACGGTCAGATGCTTCCTTCAAGGATATCGCCACTGGCACCGGAATGGTAGTTTTCTTAGAAAGTCGGGATACCGACGAATCTACTGACGGGGGAAACTCCCATCTAGCCCTGCTATCTGTAGGAAAGGGATAGGATGAGAGAAAATGCTTAGAGATCTGGTACTTCTTGCCTGGATTCTTCCAAGCAACCACCAGCTGGTCCTCTAGTTCCTGAGAAACGGGAAAAGTAAGGGATGTTTTCTGTGTAATGGCAAAAAGAAACAACTGAGTTGGAGACTCCTCGTCCGTTACCTTAAGCACAGCAAGAATGAGAGCATCTCACCCTTGAGGACCTACATCCAAATCCTGCAGATCCTCATCCGCAAGAAACTCGTCATCAGAGTCTTGTAGCAAATATCCTTACCTCCTCAACCTGAGAAGCACAGTCCTCCTCAGATTCGTCAGACTGTAAAAGAGCTGGTATAGCCGTCTTTCCAGGTTGCGGTGGAACCCCCCTACTCTGGGAGGAAGCCTCCATTACATGAGCCCAAGTTTCCATGGACCAGGTAAGGGACTGCACCCAAGCTAGTTCTGTCTGTAAATCCCGAGAGGATCCAGAACTAGAACTCTGAGTCCTAATGTTTCGCTCTCTCTGCGAGATTCTGCTAGTTCACCAGAGAGATCTGACATAACACCCGTTAGTGATGCAATCCAAGGAAGTGAGAGATCCTGTGCTGGGGCAGGACCAGCAGGGACAGGCCCACCCCCCATCACAAGCATCAAACAATAGGGACCCCTCCGCGTGAGCCTGAGTGAACTTGATGTTACACTTCTTACAGGCAAATAATTCTGTGAGGCCTCTGAAGCTGCTCCCCTGCCTGTCATGTTGCACACACAGGGCTAAATACAACCAAACAATTCACCCACAGACACACTGCGACACTGAAAAGAAAACACAAAGAACAGTTAAGCACAGCAAGAGAGAGGAGTGCCACACAACCCCTTACTCCCCAATAAATGCCTCCCCAAAATCACCCCCCAAACAGTACACTCACTGCCAGTAAGTGCCAAGTTGCTGGAAGGTAGACAATGGTGATCTGTAGAGCCTGCTGGGCCCAGGAATCAGCGGTGACTGCAGGCAGGAAGCGCTGACCTGGCGCTCTGCGTGGGAACTGAGTGCAAGAGAAATGGAGAAGTGGGCTTCCCCAGTTTAACCCGCCTCCTGTAACGAAGGGAAAGCTCCATCCCCTGACCTTCAGCCAGTAATGGCCGTCCGCTATACACAGCCTAAGCTGTGAAACCACCGCACCACCAGCCTTCCCCTGCGTGTTCGGGAAGGCTGGCCATATTCACCAGCCGGGCCGCCGGGATGCGGTTGTCAGGGGGGGACCCGGAACTAGCCGCAAGCAGCTACGGCGGGGGTCCCTGCAGCACCGATGTGCTGAGACCTGGGACCTGGAAGCACGCCTAAGCTGATGCCCAGGGAACAGACTCCCTCGAGGCACAAATCTTGGTGAGGGGGGCAAAGAGGGGAAGGGGCCTGTCACACTTATTAATTTCTTAAAGTACCGGCTCCTCTCTACAGCCATCGCCAAAAGTTTTGAGAATGACAAGTATTGGTTTACACAAAGTTTGCGGATTCAGTGTTTTTAGACCTTTTTGTCAGATGTTACTATGGTATACCGAAATAAAATGACAAGCGTTTCATAAATGTCAAAGGGTTTTATTGACAATTACATTAAGTTTATGCAAGGAGTCAATATTTGCAGTGTTGACCCTTTTTTCAAGACCTCTGCAATTCGCC
Organism: Taudactylus pleione; assembly: GCA_031769625.1. Lineage (NCBI taxonomy): Eukaryota > Metazoa > Chordata > Amphibia > Anura > Myobatrachidae > Taudactylus > Taudactylus pleione. Next base: position 2,046,482 of record JAUIMM010000043.1, read on the forward strand.
CTGGCATGCTGTCAGTCAAGTTCTGGGCCACATACTGACTGATGGCCACCCATCAATGCTTGGAGTATGTCAGAATTTGTGGGTTTTTGTTTGTCCACCCGCCTCTTGAGGATTGACCACAAGTTCTCAATGGGATTAAGGTCCGGGGAGTTTCCTGGACATGGACCCAAAATTTCGATGTTGTGTTCCCTGAGCCACTTAGTTATCACTTTTGCCTTATGGCAAGGTGCTCAATCATGCTGGAAAAGGCATTGTTAGTCACCAAACTGTTCTTGGATGGTTGGAAGAAGTTGCTCTTGGAGGATGTTTTGGTACCATTCTCCATGGCTGTGTTCTTTGGCAAAATTGTGCGTGAGCCCACTCCCTTGGCTGAGAAGCAACCCCACACGAATGGTCTCAGGATGCTTTACTGTTGGCATGACACAGGACTGATGGTAACGCTCACTTTTCTTTCTCTGAAAGGGGATTCATCAGAGAAAATAACTTTCCCCCAGTCCTCAGCAGTCCAATCCCTGTACCTTTTGCAGAATATCAGTCTGTCCCTGATTTTTTCCTAGAGGGAAGTGGCTTCTTTGCTGCCCTTCTTGACACCAGGCCATTCTCCAAAGGTCTTTGCCTCACTGTGCATGAAGATGCATTCACACCTGTCTGCTGGCATTCCTGAGCAAGCTCTGCACTGGTGGTGCCCCGATCCCGCAGCTGAATCAACTTTAGGAGACGGTCATGACGCTTGCTGGACGTTCTTGGCCGCCCTTAAGCCTTCTTCACAACTATTGAACCTCTCTCCTAGAAGTTCTTGATGATCCGATAAATGTTTGATTTAGGTTTAATCTTACTAGCAGCAATATCCTTACCTGTGAAGCACTTTTGTGCAAAGTAATTATGACTGCACGTTTCCTTGCAGGTAACCATGGTTAACAGAGGAAGAACAATGATTTCAAGCTCCACCCTCCTTTTAAAGGTTCCAGTTTGCTATTCTAACTCAATCAGCATAACAGAGTGATCTCCAGCCTTGTCCTCGTCAAAACACTCTCACCTGTGTTAACGAGAGAATCACTGACATGTCGGCTGGTCCTTTTGTGGCAGGGCTGAAATGCAGTGGAAATGTTGTTTTGGGGGATTAAATTCATTGTCATGGCAAAGAGGGACTTTGCAATTAATTGCAATTCATCTGATCACTCTTCATGACATTCTGGAGTATATGCAAATTGCCATCATAAAAACTGAAGCAGCAGACTTTGTGAAAACCAATACTTGTGTCATTCTCAAAACATTTGGCCATGGCTGTACATCCCGTCAATACCCACAGTACTAAGCTCCAGTGTCCCTTGTGGCTGTAGAGGAAATGTAAGTCATAGGATCACAATTTTTAAAGTTTTTTCATCAGCTAAGACATTTTTACCTTTAAGTTTGCAGTGTAATTACTATACAACAAGGGAGTAAGGAGTTTTTGTTTTTCCCTGTTAATTGTTTAGTGTAAGACACATCAAATTCTGAATATACAGATCTAGAAAACAGTGATAAATCCCAGGGATACCATCACTTCTGAGGCTTAGAAGAGGAATATCTTTAGACAAGCAGACTACACATTATGAATGGAAGATGAATAGACTGCAGAGACCGGTTGCTATGGTTACTACCTGACAAATTGGCCTATTGTAAAGGACTACTTTTATCATATAACATTCTAATTATATGAATATTATTTTCATTGAGACTTTTTACTATTTACCAATTTTCCAAATATTCTCTGGACATGTAACATTTTTAGGGATTTACCCAATTGTTAGTTACCACTAAATTGTTAACCTCTTATACATGGTAACGAATGGAAAGTTTGGTTACAAAATCTTTATTATCAACCTATTTTTAATTTACCAATGATATTCTTGTTGAAATGTCAGACCTTGACTTGATATCAAAGCTCAAACTCAACAACCAGGTGTTGGAAAACAGAAACCCAGAAATAAAAGTATGGAAAATCTAGGCTGATGTGGTAGCAATTTTCTTGCTTGACATTCTGGCCTGAAAATGGGCCTAAGGCAGAAGTTCGCAAACACTGGGCCTGATTCAGCTCTGGAAATAGAGTAAGATATAGCACGAAACTGATCACCTTGGTAAAACCATGCTGCACTGCAGGTGGGGCAGACTTAAAATGTGCAGAGAGATTAATGCGAGCCATACACGGGGCGATTTGAAAACGTACAACACCTCGGTACGTTTTCCAATTCAGCCCGATGCATCGCATGCTGCTGTGAATGGTAAACGATGCATCTTACAAGATGCTTCGGTTACCTATTTAACAGCATGACGGATCGCAGATCTTATGGTTTCTCCATAAGATCTACGATGCCGGGGACGCGCATCGCCGTCGTAAAGCATGCCAAACCACACACACGATGTGCACGATTGATCGTTGCGATCGATCGAAATCGTGCACAGTCTAAAAAATCTTACAGTGTATGGGCTGCCTTAGATTTAGGAGGGTTGTGTCCAAACGGACATCTAAATTGCAGTGTACAAATAAAGCTGTGCAGTATGTGTTGGCTACATACAAAAAGTAGCCAGTATTTACCCTACATGTAAAATTAAATGTATGTATTTGCACCCTTTGCATTGCAAAATGGTTTGTCCTGGTTCACAGTTACTTGCTACATCTTACTCTATTCCCAAAGCTGAATCAGGCCCACTGTCCTCAAGACACCCTAAAGGCCCCCATACATCAGCAATTGATTGCAGCAATCGTGCAATTTACAATCGATTGTGTATAAAAATCTTTCCCTTTTTCAATCGATTGCAGAATTGCCACAATCGATTGAAAAAGGGAAAGATTTTTATACACAATGGTTTGCAAATTGCACGATTGCTGCAATCAATTGCCGATGTATGGGGGCCTTAACAGTCCAGGTTTTAAGTGTCCATAGTTGAGCACAGATGGTTAAATCAAAAGACTGAGGTACTAATTGATTCACCTGTGCCTAAGAATGGTTATCCTTAAAACCTGATAGGATGCCTTAAGGACAGAGTATGGGAACCTCTGGCCTAATGGGCCCCATACATATGCGACAAAGTGCCCTGATCCCACGATGCTGCAACCCGGATTCACAGGATCGCAGAAATCCAACATGTTGGATTTCGGCGTTTTGACGATCGCGATCAAAAAATGATCGCAATTGTCAAATCGTGGACATTTAATTTATGAAATGTCTGCGATCTGGCGACGGATCGCGGAACATCGATGGTGGGCGATCGGAAATTTCCGATCGTAGCCCTGCATCGCGGCGATCCGTCACAGATGTATGGGCACCTTAAGGTATTACTCATGGACAACAATGCCTGCAAACAGCTTGATATAATTATCATCTGTCCATAGCACATAAATGGTCAATGCTAAATTAAGTTTAACAGGGGTTGTTCTGATTAGGCACTGATCCATTGTGTTACAAAGAGTGCCAGCAATGATCAGGGTTACAGTAACAAAGCAGTGGTATGGCAATGCATCCTGTTCATGCTGCAGGAGATGTTTTAATGTATACTGTCTGAATAGATGCTTAAAGGCTAATCCAGTTCATTACAAGCACACACAAGTATATATGGGCCTTATTCAGACTTCTACGCAAACCTGCTGGTTTGCATGCAAGTCCGATGGTGGGAGGACTGCTCGCAGTGCTACCTATGCCGCAGCATGGATTGACATGCTGTGGCCATATGGGGATGGGGCAAAGACGCTGACAGTATTACAAATAGGAGTGTGTTGTCCCCGGATTGTAGGAGTGCAGAGGCCATGGTCTGCGCCTTCTGACGCAGATTTCTTGGCCCAGGCTGAGCAGGTTTGGCGGTCATTCTGAGTAAGCTTAGACAGGCTGTGACCAATGGTCGTGATGGTGATCAGATGCTGTGTCTTCAAATACAGCACTCGGATCTGTGATGCTGACAGAAGACGTATTTTGTCCTCAGACGCCTCCTGTGGCATTAGCATATTTTTGCAATACAGCTGTGTCCAAAGACGCAGCAGTGTTGCTCATAGCCTGAATCAGGCCCTATGTTACTGTAGCATAGGCTCGTATTCAATTAGTATCACAGATTTCGTCTTTTCACCTGTAGGAAACTTATCTCCGTATTCAACTCCAGCTAGGTTTCACGTACGCGGACAATGCAATGTATAGTGTTCACTCTAGCTCCGGCGGAAGGCAGGGCGGTGGAGCTAGAGAGGGCCTGAAAAATATGAGATATGGTAAGAACTTACCCTTGTTATCTCTATTTCTACGAAGTCCATAGGGTTCCACAGGATACCTTGGGGTATAGGTGTGACGTCAGTCGCAGGGCACCAAAGAGTTAAGCTTTCAGCCTCCCAGGATGCACTAGGTCCCCCTCCTATACCCCGCCCCCGGGCCAAGGCACCTCAGTTAGTTACCAAGCCATAGGCCGGAGGAGGAGAAGGAAGAGAGAGAACAAAGATCTGGACACATACAAGAATCACATTCTCACCAGAGGGAGACGGAAAACCGGTGACCAGAGCAAAGCCCATCTGCAGCACAGGTGCGACAGGGCGGGAGTCCTGTGGAACCCTATGGACTTCGTAGAAATAGAGATAACAAGGGTAAGTTCTTACCATATCTCATATTTTCTACTTCAGGGTCCATAGGGTATCCACAGGATACCTTGGGGATGTCCCAAAGCAGTATCCTTTAAGGGTGGGGACGCTCCTGTGCAGAAAGGAGAATCCGCCGCCCAAAGGAAGCATCCTGAGAGGCGAAGGTGTCAAACCTGTAATACCTCACGAAGGTATGGACAGAAGACCACGTAGCAGCCTTGCAGATCTGAACTGCCGAGGCATCACGTCGAGCTGCCCACGAAGGACCCACAGACCTAGTGGAATGAGCCTTCAGAGAAGGAGGGACCGGTAGGCCTTCATGAAGATAAGCTTCAGAAATAGCCATACGGATCCAGGCTGCCAAAGTTTGCTTTGAAGCAGGCCAACCCTTTTTACAGAAGCCATAGAGGACAACAAAGCGTCCGACTTCCTAAACAAAGAAGTGCGGTCCACATAAGTCCTTAAGGCCCGCACAACATCCAAAGAGGCCTCACCCACGGAAAGACCCGGTGAGTTAAAGGCCGGAACAACTATTTCCTCGTTAACCTGAAACTGGGAAACAACTTTGGGAAGAAACTCGGGCCGAGTGCGGAGCACTGCCCTGTTCCCATGAAAAACCAAGAAAGGGGGTCTACAAGAAAGAGCCCCTAACTCAGAAACACGTCTGGCTGAAGCAACGGCCAGAAGGAAAACAGTCTTAGCTGTTAGCCATTTAATATCCACTGAGCCCAGTGGTTCAAACGGCGGTCCTTGGAGAGCCCTCAGGACCACAGCCAAATCCCAAGGCGCCACAGGTGGAACAAAGGGCGGCTGAATACGGAGAACACCTTGCATAAAGGTGCGCACATCCGGGATTGTAGCAATCCTACGGTGAAACCAGACAGATAGGGCCGAAACCTGTACCTTCAAAGAAGCAAGGCGAAGCCCATGATCTAGTCCCGCTTGCAGGAAGGCGAGAATCCGAGACAGACGAAACTCCCGCGGTGCATAACCTCTCGGTCGACACCACTGGAAGAACGTATGCCACACGCGATGGTATATCCTCGCGGAAGACGGTTTCCAAGCTCGTAACTTGGTACGCACCACAGAGCTGGCAAACCCCCAGGACCTCAGCATGGCCGTCTCAACAGCCACGCCGCCAAAGACAGCCGAGTCAGGTCCGGGTGAAGACAAGGACCCTGAGACAGAAGGTCCGGTCGTAGCGGCAACCGCAGAGGACTGTCCACGGACAGACCCTGAAGGTCTGAGAACCAGTGCCGTCTGGGCCACGCGGGAGCTATCAACAGGAGCGTCCCTCCTTCCTGTTTGAATTTCCGGATTACCCGTGGAAGAAGGGAGACCGGAGGGAACAGGTATGCGAACCTGAACGTCCACCGGACGGACAGAGCATCCACCAGAGACGCCCCTTCGTCTCTTGTGCGAGACCCGTACACCGGCAACTTGTTGTTGTGCCGGGACGCCATGAGGTCGATTTCTGGAAGACCCCACCTGTCCACCAGCAGTTGAAAAACGTCCGGGTGCAGGGACCATTCCCCTGGATGAACGTCCTGGCGACTTAGAAAGTCCGCCTCCCAATTTAGCACTCCCGGGATGAAGACCGCTGATATGGCCGGAAGATTGCGCTCCGCCCAAACCAGGATCCGAGAGACCTCTACGAGAGCCGCCCGACTGCGAGTTCTCCTTGCCTGTTTATGTAGGCCACGGTGGTAGCATTGTCCGACTGGACCTGCACCGGGAGACCCTGGAGAAACCGCTGTGCCTGCAGGAGAGCATTGAAGACCGCACGGAGTTCCAAGATATTTATTGGAAGCTCCGCTTCTGTCGGTGTCCACCTGCCCTGGAACAAGTGTGGACCCGAAACTGCTCCCCAGCCCCGAAGACTGGCGTCCGTTGTCAACAGGACCCAATTTGGAACCCAGAACGGACGTCCCTTGTTGAGGTGGGTCGTCTTTAACCACCACGCAAGGGACAGGCGAACCTCCGGGGTGAGCACAATCGTCTGGAACTTCAGAGACTGAGGCAGCCCGTTCCACTTGGACAGGATCAGGTGCTGCAGAGGTCTAGAGTGAAACTGGGCGTATTCCACCATGTCAAACACCGACACCATGGAGCCCAGTAACCTCATCGCCGAGTGTAAGGACACCCGGCGGCTGTGCAGACAACTGCGCACCCTTGACTGTAAAGCAGAGATCTTGTCCTCCGTCACGAAGATCCTTTGCTGTCCCGAGTCCAATAAGGCTCCAAGATGCAGAATCCTCCGAGACGGGATTAGAGTGGACTTCTGCCAGTTGATTAGCCAGCCGTGCCGTTGCAGCAGTGCAATGGTCAGGTCCAAGTGGTGTAACAGGAGCTCTGGAGATCCTGCCACCAATAACAGGTCGTCCAAGTACGGCAACATGCGGACTCCTTGCAGCCGCAGAGAAGCCGCCATGACCGCCATAGCGTCCTGTATGTCCAACACCATGTAGTCCCCAGGTTCCAGCGCCAGAATGATGGACCGTAGGGTCTCCATCCGAAACTTCGGGACCCGCAAAGACTTGTTGAGTGCTTTGAGGTTGAGAATCGGACGATATGACCCATTGGGTTTCTGTACCAAAAATAGATTTGAATAGAAACCCTGGCCCCTCTGGGAGAATGGAACAGGCACTATAACTCCAGCCTGGAGCATAGTGTGCAATACCTTCCGCAGCTCCGTAGCCTTGTTCCGGTCTGATGGTAGACCCGTGGTGAAGAATCGAGCCGGGGGTCTGTGCCGGAAGGAGAGGGCGTACCCATGAGAGACCACCTCCAGAACCCAAGTGTCTGTCGTAGTGAACGACCAACACCGGGAGAACTGCAGCAGGCGGCCTCCCACCCTGGGATCCCCCAAGGGGAGACCCGGACCGTCGGGCCGCAGGCTTGTCATCTGGCTTGGGGGCCGGACGTCTGGTACTCCATGCCTGTTTCCGGGGCTTGACCGATTTCGTAGGGCCAGCCTGTCGAGGAAACGACTGTGGTTTGGGCCTGCCCTGGGCCCTAGATGACCGAAAGGACGATGGTCCAGAACCAGAAGGAGCAGCGGCCGACGGGAGACAAGCAGATTTGGCTGCCGCCAGCGTGGCCACAATCTTATCCAGATCCGGACCGAAGAGAACTTCTCCGGTAAACGGCAACGCTTCCAGACCTTTCTTGGATCTGCGCCCGCCTTCCAGGATCGCAGCCACAAGGTGCGACGAGCAGCTACCGCTGCTGAAGAAATTCTAGACACCAGAGTACTAATGTCTAGAGCCGCCTCGTTGATGTAGGTGGCCGAATCACGGAGATTGCCAATCAACTCCGCCTGTTCGGCCGGACAGTCGGATTCAAAAGAAGCCTCTAATGAATCCGCCCAGCGCTCCATCGCTCTGGCAACCCAGCAAATGGCCATAGCCGGCCGTACTGCCCCCCCTGCAAGGGAATAAGCGGACTTCAGGCAGATTTCTACCTTGCGGTCCGTAGCATCCTTAAGGGAGGACATGGATGGCATCGGCAATGTGGCACTACGGACAAGACGGGTCACGTGAGAATCCACCTGTGGAGGGGATTCACACTTAGCAAAATAATTATCCGCGAACGGATAAGCCACCGCCAGGCGTCTCTGCGGCTGGTATCTTTTGCCAGGCTGTTTCCACGCCTCCTCTAAATGGTCCACCAACTGACCCGAAAGAGGAAAGACTGTGGCATCGCCCTTCACATCTTTGAAAAAGGCATACTTAGATTTAGCCGCTGGGGGAACTTCGTCCTCAATCACCAAGGCTGTGCGGACCGCCCGAATAAGTCCAGGAATATATACTTTGGACTTAGCATCAGCGTCCTTAGTATGGAAAGGTTCCTGATCGTAAGGATCCAGAATCTCCCCATCATCAGACGTCCCTTCGTCATCCTCATAAGGAGCGGACAGAGACGCCACCGGCCTTTTATGAGGCCGCATCACAGACTCCCCTTGCAACACATCCGACAAGTGCTGTAAAGAACTCGTCAGGGAGTTAACCCACGCTGGCTCCTGAGAACCCGGGAGCGGGGAAATAGGGAGACTGTGGGGTACCACCAATTGTCGTGGGAACCCCTGCATGGGTGACGACACCACAGACTGCTGGGACAAACCCATCGGAGTAAACGCGGGCTGCGGAGCTAACTGGCCCACTAAAGCTGTTAACGCCTGAGCAAAACAAGCCCAGGGCGGCTCCTGTACCGGTGCTGTAACCGTAATAGGCCGCGCCATGGACAAACACTGCTGGCAAAGGCCCTCCGCGCTACCCTCCCCCTCCGCTAACGGTACTTTGCACGTGGTACACTGTAGCCGGAGGGGAAAATCACTTTCAGACATGATGGCACCACGTATGTGACCTCTCTCACCAATTAAGTATTAAATAGGCGAGAGACCACCCTGCAGCACCGCACCGCAAGGGCTTTAGCAGAAAGAACAGGGACAGTAATAAAGCTGACAGTTTAGAGAAGAATAGTTACAGGCAGCGCTAGCACAGTCACATACAATGCAGAGAAATAACAATTCCTGCACTAACAGCGCTGATCACTCAACTACACAGACACAGGGCCTGGTAGGACACAGCGCTGCATACACAGACCTGAGCCACAGCGGAGGAGAGGTATGCGGGGGGACCCAGACCATGATGCTTCCTTCCAGACTTCCAGCAGCGTTCACCATGCGTTGCAGAGAAGATGGCCGCCGAGGAGCAGAGAGAAGCTGGCCTGGGGGAGGAGCGCTGACACAGGACCAGTTTGCACAGAGCAGAGAGGGCTGTGTGCAGCGGGGGAGGCGCCGGCTGTGAGACAGGGAAGGCGCGCTCCCCTGGCATGCATTTAACCCCTGGGACGCCGCAGCGCTACCGCTCTGCTGCGGTCCGCTGTCCCAGGGGGTAGTGGAAGCGCAGGTTGGTCGCCTGGCTCCACGCTGCAGCCAGTCCCCAGGGAGCCCCCTGCCTGGGGACTTAGGACCATGTGATCAGCGGGGACCCACCGCGGGACCCCGCTGCTTACCTCTGTCCCCCTTGAATCCGGCCATGGTCCGGAGCATCTGGGGTCACCGCTAGCTGTGACCCCAGACGCCCACCAGCATCCCCGGATCAGTACCGGCGTTCTGGTACCGGCGGGGTGTAGGGAAGACAGCATGGACGTCAGGACTGACTGTCCATGCTGTTCATCCAGATGTGCAGCCACAGCTGCATGAAGAAAAAGCTTCAGGGGCTCTTCTAGCCCCCACTCCAACAGGTGCACCCGACTCCGGCCGGGCACCAAACTAAACTGAGGTGCCTTGGCCCGGGGGCGGGGTATAGGAGGGGGACCTAGTGCATCCTGGGAGGCTGAAAGCTTAACTCTTTGGTGCCCTGCGACTGACGTCACACCTATACCCCAAGGTATCCTGTGGATACCCTATGGACCCTGAAGTAGAAAGGGGGCGCGGCCACTGAAAAGGGTGCGTGTCTATAAGACGCGCCCCCTTTTTGTCACTCTTGGGGGTGTGCCCGGCACTTACGGACATGCCGGGCAGCCCCCAAGCGCTGCAGACAGGGAGAATAGATGCGGGTGCATGCGCCCGGCGTCTATTCTCCGGCGGTGACCGGGTCACCGCACATTTCTCCACCCGCGGGACACTGCGATAAGCGTGTGAAGACGGCATCCGCAGGCTGTGAGGGCAGGGCGCTTTTTGCCCTCCTTCTGGAGGGCAGGGTGCTTTTTGCCCTCCAGAAGGGCAGGGTGCCGCATCCCGCTAAAACAGCCTAGAGGGAACGCTAAATGTAATAGGTGAAAAAGATTCGCCTCTGAATAGCAGGAGTAAAGAAGTGCAACATTTTTATTTTGGGGTGCAAAGGTGGGGAAACCACTCAGAAACCTTGGGATAGCCCCCCAAAGGACAACTGCGTAAAAAAAAATCCATGAAAAAAACTTACCCCAAAAAAGTACTTTCACTTTGGGTGCGAAAAAGCACAAAGTGGGGGAACAACTTTGAAAACTAGCAAAATAAGGTTCTGGGGGTGCTCTAAGAAGGGGTCAAGTGTTTTTGGGATTGCGTATGACGGAGGAATTTAACTTTTTTTTAAAACTTCACTTTACAGACTTTAAAATATGCAAGCACACATTTTCAGGTACCCCAAATTTTACAAAACTACTTATTTTCTCAAAAAAACCCTGCTTTATGCCATTCTTCACCACTTGTGCAAAGACGCTAATTAGAGGCTATTGTACCAACTTAAGTACCCCAAACATTTTTATTAGGGCTATTCGGGCACTACTACATTGATCCCCAATGTTTCTGCATCTTTTTGGGGGGATTCAGGCTGATTTCCTCGATTCTGACACCACTTTCTGACCTGTTCCGACTTAGTTTGTCGACATTTTCGCGTCTCTTGGAATGGAATAGGGCGAATAGCGGGGACGCGCACGATACGTTTCGGCATCCAAAAGACGCGATGTAGGCGAGAAGTCCGACAGGTAGAACTTTATCGCGGGTGCGAAACTAATTGAATACCGCCCATAGAGTCAGAAAGAAATCGCTTGTCTATGGTACAGAGGTGAATTGCTTTGGGTTTAGAAACGGTCACCCTCAATATGTCCATATCCCTTGGCAGTGGCCACTGTGAGAGCAATGCATGCAGGTAGCAGAGGGTAATAAACAGAAAATTAAAGCATTAATAGTTATAGTATTTTATTCAACTTAATAAAGTAAAGTGTGTTTACTGTATTATACTAGTCTTGCTTTCATCATCTATATGCCTGTTGCCCTCTGCTGCCTGCATGCATTACCTTCATGGTGAAAAAAGATTTCAACAGATCGAGGGCCACATTTTCCAAAACGCCTGCTATTCTTTTCACATACAATCTACTTCTGCCTGAATATTTGGGATATTTACTTTAATATGGGGCACTTGTCTCTTTAAAGATAGTGGTAGAGGAAAAAAAAAGAAACCTTGATACGTGGGAAATTACACTATTCAGTGTGAGTTGGGGTACGGTTGCTCCACTTGAACCTACTACACCTACAAAAATTATTCTACATCTTTGTTGCCTACATTGGAGTGATAAAACTTTATTACACATATGTATATTTTTTCTATTTTATGGTATCACGTATATATTGGAGGACCTCGATGAGAAAGACACTTCAGATCTTCCTTTATGGTCACCAGCATCGTCCATACAGGAACGTAATATTATTTTAGCACCTATTCTTTTGAGTCACATTTTAAATTTTTTTATTGAACTTTTACACTAATGTCCAAGGTCTGACCCGGTATTTGGAACATGGAACCAAACCGGGTCAGACTTGGAACTAACCCCTTTTCCACTGAGGCGCCGATCTGGGTTATTCCCGGATCGGAGCCTTTCACACTGCACACAGATGCCATGCTGGCACATGGAGATGACATCATCTCCATGCACAGGAAAGCTGCTCTCCCTGTGCTGTAAACGGGTCCTGGGTCGGACTACCCGGGTTACCTGCTTACACTGAGCCTTACTCAGGTCTTTCCCGGGAATAACCCAGCTCGCTAGCAAGGTTGGCTTCCTGGGTGACTGGACCCGGGTAGAGGCTTTTCCGCGGACAAAAATATTGGGTTAATGTGCGTTCATGTGCAATAACCAGGGATTTTCAGGTTAGCGGAAAAGGGGTATAAGAATAGTGGTTCTCAACCTCAAGTTTTCCTAACAGGTCACGTGTTTGTACAATTCCTGTCTGTGGAAGCAGGTGGGATAATTACTGACCCAGCAAAATGGATGAACTCACCTGTGCATGATTAAAGAAATACACAAAACATGACCTGTTGGTGGTACTTGAGAACCTCTGATTTAGAACATGGCTATTTCTCCAGATTTTTGTTACTGACCTTCAAGTAGTTCCAACCTGTAGAAATCGCTGGCATTGACCTCATCCTTAGGCTTGGCAGAGGATGACCATCTGTGTGTACTTCCCAACAGGCAGCCTGTTTGGTTATTAAACAAAAAAAGTATGGTCAGCACTATTAAATATTATTCCAGACATGGTGTAATTTCTCTTTAGAAAGGTTTTACATGTAAGGATGTGTATAAACTCAATTTGTCTTTTATGACATTTTGTTGTTCCAATTAGGAATCTTATAACACTTTGTTTTAGGTTTTCAGTAAACAGTCAAAGCGAGGGATACAGAAAAGGAACAGGATGTGAAAGGGTGTGGGTACATTGCACTGGGCTCTTAAGCCGGGTGAACACTTTGCAGTTCACTCTGCAAATCCGATAAACGCTTCGATGCTCTGAGCGATTATCCAATCAGCGTGCACCCTTTATAAGCTCAGTGTGTGGTTTCTGATCGAGAGGTCACTAATCACAATTTTAGAACGTATAAACAATTAAAAAGTCTGTTCGATACAAAAATAACCAGGGAAGGACGAGTGAGGGACATGGAAACAGGGAAGAGAAGAGGAGGGCAGAAGGAGCAGAGGAAATTAAGTGTTCACAGATGCATGTGAGTTGCAATGAGTAAAGGTGATTCAATTTATGCACATAGGGTACAGTTGGGCTCAAAATGATTTAGACCAGGCGCTCCAAATGAGAAAACGATTAGGACAGTCATGAATTATGTTTGTGATATGGTCACACTCGTCAATCTGCCAAACTTTGTTGATCAAGGCAGGAGCTATTGAAGGGAACACCAAGATGCTGTGACCTAGGAGTGTCTGGGTATTCACTGGTACATCAGGTTTGGTAGTTAGATGAAAGGCCAAATGTGTTATAGCAGGTACATCACTAACTTCCCACATAAAGCCCCTCTAACATGGGAGAGCACCACCAGATATGGGAAAGGAGTCTTTGAGCGTAGCAATCCTGCCAGCAAAAGCCTGAAGAGGTTGGAATAATAGTAGAGAAGAACAGAGTAGGATACCACCACACCAAAGGTTATAATTTTTTTATATACAGTATGTACATATTAAACTCCAGGTCACCGCCTACTTAATCAAAGACCAGCCTTGCAGTTTGAGCGATTCCATTAATGTTTATTCCATATTTAATAAAAATCAGACTTTGCATTTGAATTTTAATTCAACATGATATTTTAAATTAAATAAAACAGCATGAACAAAAATGATGGGACCCATAACCTAATATTTTGTTGCACAACTTTTAGAGAAGAGCACTGCAATCAAGCAATTTATGTAGCTTTCAATGAGAGTTCTACACCTGTCAACAGGTATATTTAGCCTCTCTTCCAGAGAGAAAAGGTCCAACTGGTTCAAGATTGATGAGTGCCTTCTCCAGACTGCATATTTCAGCTATTTCCATAGATGAGCAATAGGATTCAGATCAGAGCTCATAGAATAGACCAATGTTTTGTTCTTATACATTCTTGGATACTTTTAGCTGTGTGCTTTGAGTCATTATACTTTTGGAGGTCCTATGACCTGAGACAGAACTTTCTGACACTGGGCAGTATGTTTTGCACAAGAATGCCCTGATAATCTTGAAATTTCATTGTGCCCTGCACGGATTCAAGGCATCCCATGCCAGACGCAGCAAAGCACCCCCAAAACATAAATGAGCATCCTCCATGTTTCACAGTAGGTATGTGTTCTTTTGTTTCATTTTTCCACCTGTGAACATAGGACTGATGGGACCTGCCAAAAAGCTCCAGTTTTGTCTCATCTGTCCAGGTGACAATCCCCCAGAAATATTGTAGCTTGTCAATATGCATTGTAGCAAATTCCAGTCTGGCTTCTTTATGTTGTGTGATAGAAGCACTGGAGAAGTCTGGGATGGCATATATGTGTGTCCCAGATTCCTATCATATGTGTTTTAAAAACCCCAGGAAAAGTCTGTTATGCCAAATAGACCAGAAGTGTCGGCTTTTGGTAAAAGCCGGATAATAGGTCCTAGGGTTGTTGATGTGAGAAGAGAAGGGAGGGCTCCATCCACAGGCCAGGCGTTGGGCCTTTCAGTCTGAGAGCAGGCTGATTAGTAGTTGCACCTGGAAGTGGCTCAGATAAGCTGTTTTAGCTGTGTTAGGTTTTGGTTGAGTGTCTCACATACCCTGGGGAGAACAGACACTGAGGTTTGTTCAGAGACACTGATATTTGAAAGTGCTGTGTTTGTATTTGTGGTAAGGCAGTAGGCCCTGCCACTTGTAGAGAGGGAATAACCTGTCTAATTAGTGCCCAGACGGGCTAGGACTTATTTTTATGTTTTGTTTATTTTGCACAATAAAACTGGTTCCGACCAGCTTGCACGAAAACCCTGGACTGGTGTGCTGTTTCCTGGCTGCTGCGTGTAAGGAGGTGTCCATCTACCCCAGGAGAAGGATCCCCTACCCCGACTATATCACAGTTGTTTTTGCAAAAGAGGAGTTCTCCTGGGTATTCTTCCATGGAGCCCACTGTCGCTCAAAAAGCGTTGGATGGTGCAATCAGACACTTAACCGTAACCTTGGAGTTCAGCTTGTATCGTTTTGGAAATTTTCCTTGGTTCCTTTTCTACCATTCTCACAATCCTTATGCTGGGCATCCACTATACAATTTTCCATCAGATATCTGTCCAATCTGACTGGTTGGAATGAAAACCTGGTAATGTATGGGAGCAAATGACAGTCAATCATATGGCTTTAAACACTGAAAAAAGGACAAAAAAAAAATTGTTCAAATAGGTTAAATTTGTGTATTTTAACCAATTTGTCTGAACAACCATTTTTGGCTATTTTCGAGTGTTTGTGAGTAAATGGACGATTGTCATTTGCTCCCATACATTACCAGGTTTTCATTCCAACCAGCCAGATTGGACAGATATCTGACAGAAAATTGTATAGTGGATGCCCAGCTTTAGGCTTAATCCGGGGTCGATTTTCCTCTTGCAGCCGCGTCCAGGGAGGTTGGATAAAGTACCATGAACTTTAAACTTCCTGATAATATTTGAAACTGCAGTGACAGGAACATCAAGATGCTTAGAGTTGGCCTTATAGCATTTACCATGCTTTGCTTTCTCTGATCCATGCTCAATACATGATGATACCATACAGCAGAGTGACTACTTTTCTCCATTTACTGAATGACTGATTAGAAGATTAAAACATTTGTGATGCCAATTAAAAGAAAGCAATTAGTATGAAATATCACTATAAATTATAATAAATAATTGGATTATTATTATACTAAGGAGTACCTACAAATCTGTCCATCAGGCCATTTTATAATACCTTTGGAGAAAAAGCAATAGATTTTTCCTTTTCTTTGTTTTATTCTATGGGGCCGATTCAATTAGCCACAAGGCTGGTGAGTTTCTGATGTAACGGCGTGGAAACACCGCCAACAGCACCGCAACTCGCCCCCCTCGCTGCGCGATCTGGCACCTTTGGGTCTGTAAACAAAAATCTGCGAGTCTGGAGCTATTTTAAGTGTGACATATAGCCGTAATAAAGCTGGGTACACACTATACAATGTAATAAATAGCAATATAATGATACATCATGCTTGCTGTATACACTGCACAATCCGGTGTACGATGGCGCAATGCTTCATTACAGACTGCATGTAACTGCACCTGGTCGTTCACCATATTGTCCCATCTGCAGTGCAGCACAGCAGATGGGACAATGCGTTGAGCAACCGCCGTGCACGCACAATCAGGGGGTACACACTATATGATCCTTACAATATATTGTTCCAATCTGCTTCAAAACAATGCATTGTACGAGATACAGTATCTTATGATGTGTGTACCCAGCTTTACTCACAGGTAACTGAATTGAACCCTGTGATATAGCCAAGGCATACATGACACAATGAAGCAGATGTATGAAGCTTTGGGAAGTGATAAAGTGTAGAGTGATAAACGACTAACCACTCAGCTCCCAACTGTCATTTTACAGGCTGTGTTTAAAAATGACAGTTGTGAGCTGATTGGTTGGTTGTTTTATCACTCTACACTTTATCACTTCCCAGAGCTTCATACATCTGCCCCATTAGCTTTTAATTTCATCACTTAACGAGCTGTAAGGATACCAACAAATTTTGTTCACATCTGTATAATGACTGCACCACGTGCAGAAATGTTTTTTAGCATATAAAATCGGGGGACAATTTGCTGCAAACAGTGGATCATATTGCTTAAGTAAATATGTAAACATTTCAATTTCTAGGGTTGCCACTTAAAATTAGTTATCCTTGGGGCCAAAATTACTTCACGCCTGACTCTCTTGTAACAACTGTATATAATGCGGAACTAGGGGCTCTGTGTTTTAATCTGTTTTTTACATAAAATTATGCAGTTTCTGCATAACCGTATGTGTTGTAGTTATGTACTAAGGGCCTGATTCCGACCCGGTCGCAAGCGCTGAGCGCTCGCAACCGGGACGATGTTTGCCCACTGGGCATGCGCACGATGGAGCCGGCTCCGTCGTGCGCATGCGCGAGACTCGGCTAGCGACGGGTGCTCCGTCACTACGGGTCTCGCACCAAAGAGGGCAAGCTGTCGATGGTGAGTGACAGTTCGCCCCGTTTGGTAGGCGGGCAGGGGGGATGGCTGGCCAAACGGAGGCATTCCCGAAGGAACGCCTGCCGTTTGGGGGCGGCCCCACTGACAGTGATGTCAGTGGGAGAGCTTCTGGCTCTATTAGAGCCAGAAGCTCTCTGGGGCTTGCGGCCACGGTCTTGACCATCAACCTGGCCGCTCGCAATAGGTGTGGGTGGCCACCCACAGCTATGCGAGTGGCCAGGAGGCCGAACAATAAAATAAAAAAACACCCTGATTCAGAGCGAGCGCTCGTTGAGAGCGTCCGTCTCTGAATCAGGCCCTAAAAGCACAATACAGGAGATTTCACAGAAATATACGTACTATACCATGATGTGCCTTTTGTTTTCTTTTCACGTCTACAATATGAGACAACTGTAACCACCAACCAGAGGACATCACAAAAGATATCTCAACGTTACAGACCGGACCAAACCATATCTAATCCCATTTTGGACATTTAAGTATTTTCATATACTTTTGTGGTAATAAGATTGAGATAAGATTGAGATGGATTATACTGAGCGCCAGTACCTATAATTTTATTGCATTGTATGATTTGTTTATGAGGGTGAGGTGGCCCTTGCATTTATAGGAGGCAGCAATCGTATAGATTGCGCCTTGGGAGTTTGTTTAAATATTTTCTTATATATATACCATCGATGGTTTTAAACCAAATAAGATTGAGATGGACTATATTGAGCGCCGGTACCCATAATTTTATTGCATTGCATCGATGGTCTATGCCTGACGGCAAGCACTGATGCCACCCCAACAGTAGCAGCGCCCAATGTTAATAAAAGATTGGTGGTGTGCAAACCAGATGGTCGCACTCTGCACATGTGCAAAACCCAACCATCGATGGCTGCACCATTGATGGTTTTCTAAAGAAGGTTCAAAACCATCAGCCATCTATGGTACAGCCATCAATACAGTACAGGGTATACCATAAAAATTGCTATTTTTATGGTATATTGTTTACAAAAGAAGAAATTAATAAAATTGTGTTGGATAAGTTTTAAATAGATCTTCCTGACCTAATTCAATCATAAAAAAACTACAATTTCTGAGCAATTTTTTGGAAAAAATATCAGCCAGATAAGTGGTTTGTTATATCCATGACAGGCCTCCTTTTATCACCACCTTTTCTAACAAAGTCAGTTTATGTCTGTTTTAAGGCAGAACATTAATGTTGTTGTAGCCCATGAGCAAGCTACACATTAAAGCTATCTATAGGTGAGGAATCTGTACGATTTACAACCGGACCCATGGCCGGCGGTTGGAATCCCGACAGCCGCATCCCGGCAGAGGAGGAAATCCCGATCGTCCAAGGTAAGTATCCACTAACCTAATTCTACCCCCTAACCCTCCCTTAGGGGTGCCTAACCCCCCCCCCCTGCCGCCTAAACCTAAGTCCCCCGGGGGGGGTGCCTAACCTTAAGTCCCCCCCGTTGGTGCTTAACGGTAACCTCCCCTTCCTCCAGCCTAACCTCCCGGTGGGGTGCCTAACCCTAAACCTAACCTTCCCCCCGCGCGGCTAAAAATAACAGCCGTCAAGATTTAGACGCCTGTCATTTAACCCTTGCCGGGATTAAGCAGTCGGGAAGCCGGCTGTCGGGATTAGGTCCGCCGGCTTCCCGACTGCATACCATAGGTGGACAACTTCTACAGATAGCCCTTAGGATTTCTATTAACCATCATTTGATTTGTTTTTAAATGCAAGTTTAAATTCCTGGTAAACCACATGTCGAATGCAAACACAGTTGTTATCTAGTTTACTTTCAATCTGGAGGGCATTTTATTGATCTGAATGCTTTTAATGGGGTCTATTCATGTAACAGTGAGAAGCCCTTTGTCAGTAATAGAGCTTTTCACTGCTTCTCCTTATACATGGAAGGGGTTACCGGGGAGAAATCTAAGGTTTCTTCAGCAGTGCCCCTAATTAGTATACATATCGCTTCCCCATACATAAGTATGGGGAGAGCAATTCATAGAAGCACGAAAAGCTCAGCTTTCCGTTTCGCTTCTAAAAAATGTTTCTCCAACTCAGGATGGCATAATGTGCTCCATGAGGGGAGAAGAGCAGGGAAGACAGCCATCACCCTGCCTTCTCCCTGCTCTCTCCGTCCCTTCAGCTGCAGAAGCCAATCAGAGGAGCCCTGGTCACATGCATATGGCAGTCACCTCATCCTTGCTGCCCTGCTCTGCCCAATGCCCACTCGCTCTGCCCGACCCCACCGCTGCTATAGTAAGGTGACCCGACATATGCATATGCCGCGACACCTCCTCCATGCTGCACGCTGCCCCAGTGTGCCCTCTCACTCTGCTCTTACCTTCTTGGCACTGTCTCCCCATCTCCGTGACCCGTACAGCACTTACTCGTGCAGTGACCAGCCATACGTCCATGGCCAGCCACACTGCCCCCTCCGCTGTCACCCTCCCTGACCCCGCCACTCTGAAGTTAATGAAGTAACCTGACACTTCTTCACTCCCAGCTCGCTTAGCCCTCCTCCGTGTCCCTGATGCGCGGGTGTAATTACTGTGCTTCCCTTGTGCTCCCATACCAAGTCTGCCCCTGATCTGGAGGGTGCTGCCAGAGCATGAGGACCCAACACCACGATGCTTCCAAGAAGCTGAAGCTATGATCGCAGAGGGCATCTGTTTTGCATCGCAACACCATTTCTACTTAACAAGCTATATAACGCATCGATCTGATGCGATACAAAGTGAAAAGTAGCAATTCAGTTTTCACTTTCTTCAATGAATAGATACCATTATATGGCGGAAGAAACGTTTGGAAAACAGCAACACATCCAAACGCAAGTATTATTTATTTATGTATTACCAGTTATTTATATAGTGCACACATTCAGCAGCGCTTTACAGAGAACATTTAGCCATT
Source organism: Taudactylus pleione (assembly GCA_031769625.1). Taxonomy (NCBI): domain Eukaryota; kingdom Metazoa; phylum Chordata; class Amphibia; order Anura; family Myobatrachidae; genus Taudactylus; species Taudactylus pleione. The sequence continues at coordinate 2,066,480 of JAUIMM010000043.1, forward strand.
CACATCAGTCCCTGCCCCAGTGGAGCTTACAATCTATATTTCCTACCACATGCTCACACACACATAGACACTCGGATTAATTTTTGCTGGGGGCAGTGCTCGAAGCGTGTATGTATGTAACGGTATGGCACTAAAAGCACTAACCTTTTTTTTTTTTGTTACTTTGCTGGATGCAGGAGTAGGGAAACCGCTGGGACCTCCCTGACGATCGGATCATCATTGATGATCCACAGCACTGACAGTCATCAGACTGAAAGCTGTCAGCGCTGCCACCTCTCCGGGATTGTCTCGGACAGTGCAAACTGTCAGAAGCAATCCCACTGTCATCTGCACTGTCAGCCGCTGCCTGGCGCCGCTGGGGAGGTGAGCTCGCGAGTGCTGCCGGCGGTAGGAGGGGACCTCTTGGAGTCCTCTCAATGGCCAATCTCTCTACCACCCGGCCGGACTGCAGGTCAGTGGCATCGCCGCATCACAAGGGGGGTGCGGACCCACCAGGGTGTCACCCGCCGAGGTGTGACACCAAGGTGCAGTCTCCCTCTCAGTGACAGGAGCAAAGTGCTGCACTGTAGTATTAAGTGCAGCACTCAGCTCCTGACACCGTGAGGAAGCCGGCACACTACATAGCCCGCACCTCCTCCACCCCCGGTAATAAACATACCGTAGCATGGGGTTTGGGCCACGTGGCCACGCCCCATTGACCACGAGGACACGCCCCTCACGCTGTCTCTCACCGAGTGACACCTGCACTGTCATCAGCCGCTGCCTCCTCCATCCGGTGTCCCGGAGAGCTCGCCAACTTCCTGTGTGTGCTCTGCTGTCCTATCCCCTACCCACCGGCACATGCAGCCACCGGAAACAAGCATTCATCAGCTGCACACAGACAGACGCTGCTGCCTAGACTCTGCCCCACAGCACTGCTGACCTTCTACGCTGTACCTAGGTCAGTGCAAATGGTGTCAGTTTTACAGTGCCTTGTTCTGTCACTTATCTCCTTCCTTATGTGACACCCCGAGGGGTATCACACTTACACAGTATACTGGACATGTGTGTCATTCTGCACCCTATATTTACTACCCACAGACCTTCACCCTCTGTCTCTATCAGTCCTCCTGTGGCCTTCACTCTTTGCCTCTCCGTCTCACTTTACCCATCACTCTTAGCCTCTCCTTGTGACCCTCTGCCTCACCTTCTGGCTCTCTCCGTCACCCTCTACCCTTCACTCTCAGCCTCACCATCACCCTCTGCCTATCACTCTCCCTGTCACCCTCTGCCTCACCATCACCCTCTCCCTGTCACCTTCTGCCCATCACTCTTTGCCTCTTCCTGATACCCTCTGCTTCACCGTCACCTTCAGCCTCTCTGTCACCCTCTGCCCTTCACTCTTTGCCTCTTCGTCACCCTCTGCCTCACCGTCACTCTCAGCCTCTCCCTGTCACCTTTTGCCTCACCGTCACCCTCTGCCCATCACTCTTTGCCTCTCCTGGATACCGTCTGCTCACCCTCGGCCTGTCAGTCACCATCTGCCCGTCACTCTTTGCCTCTCCCTGTCACACTCTGCCCATTACTCTTTGCCGCTCTCTATCACCCTCTGCCTCTTCCATTCACTCTCTCCCTATCACTCACTGCCTGACACACCCCTTGTGATGCGTGCCCATGCTCATTTTTTTCTGCACGCCCTAGACCAAGGGTTCCCAACCACATTCCTCAAGGCACACTAACAGTCCAGGTTTTAAGGATAGCCATAGTTGAGCACAGGTGACTTAATTAGTACCTTAGTTATTTTGATTTAACCATCTGTGCTTAAGCATGGATATCACTAAAACCAGGACTGTTAGTGTGCCTTGAGGACCGAGGTTGGGAATCACTGCCCTAGACTCATATCACTGCTGACGCGTTGTTTCTGGTTGAACCACTGCCACAACTTCTACATTTGCCATACCCCCACTTCAAAATTCCCACTTCGACCACTGGTTGGGGGTCAATTAACTTGCCAGTATATTTTTGGAGTGTGGGAGGAAACCGGAGTACCTGGAGGGACCCCACGCAAGCACAGGGAGAATATACAAGCTCCACACAGTAAGGGCCATACTGGGAATCGAAGCCACGACCTCAGTGCCGTGAGGCAGTAATGCTAACCATTACACCGTCTGTGCTGCTGACATTGGAAACAATGGTTTCCAATGTCAGACGTGTTTACATGTGCTGTACTAGGGTTTAAAGTTCTTGTAAACACATTTTAAAACCAATGGGTAAGAGGCCTTGTAGAGTACGGATTCTATGTTGCATATATGTTTTTAATGAAGCATAAGCCATTCAGACATAACCACCTGCCTGTCAGTACACCTAGAACCAACATGGGACACTGCCCTGATGCACTGCATGTAACCTGCGGGACGGTGAGATCACTGCCTGAGCACAGGCTGGGTCAGCTGCACGGCGCTGTGAGCAGAGGACAGATCCTGACTCCAGGTGCAGCTGGGAGACTGGAAGGTCAGAGGTCACGGTAAGGGGTCCAGGTGTCGCTATGGGATTAACACTTACCATTGTCAAGGAGCCGCCTGCAGCTTATACACAGCCCGGTGCCAGGCGCCGCCTGTTCACGAAGAAACCGGCAAAAGATACTGAGCCGCAACATTGACATCCCAGCTCCCCGTGCTTGCCTATGCATCCGCCATCACTATCCGGGACAAACACACACGTGATGGCAGACAGCCGCGATGCATCATGGAGGATGTAGTCCCAGAGCACCGCTCACCCAATACTACCACCGGGCTGACCGCCGGGGGCGCTCCCTAATCGGCAAAACCCAATTTGTTCACATACAATTCCATTTCCTGACCTGAATCCTTTCATCTGCACTGGTTGTGTCCGCAATGCGTGTTATTTATTATATTGCTGCTATGTGCAGTATACAGCCAGTGGATACTTAACATTTAACTTGCCCTACTACATCCTTTGTCAGGGATGGGATGTACTGTATAAACAGGATGATTGCCTGCAGTTCACCTCCAATACACTAGATGACAGTATTTTGTAACTAAATTTCAAGTTTTACATACTAAAAAATACGTATAACATCAAATTATATGTAAGACACCCAAGATAAAGCAAAATATCATCTGCGAATGCCGTAATCTTAATTTCTCTGCAGCCTATTTGAATGTCATGAATTACCGGAGATTGATGAATTAAACAAAGTAAGGGGTCCAGAGAGAGATTGAACAGTAATGGCGATAAGGGGCAGCCCTGGCGAGTGCCTCTACTCATGGTTATGTCACCTCCCTGCAGACCATTCAATAATAACGATGTTAATGGAGAAGTATAAAAGCCGGCTTGCCTACCCTCCCGATTTGGTCGGGAGCCTCCCGAATACCGTTTGCCGCTCCTGACCCCCAGAAATGCAGGCAAGCCTCCCGGCTGCCACCTGCGCCCCCCTGACTACTACAAGAAACCCCCGCAGTGGGGGGGCCCGATGACGCGATTCGCCCTGAATCACGTCACCGTGGCTCCGCCCCCTGCTTCACAATGCCAATATTTTTGGCATTGTGAAGAGGGGTTGAGCCACGATGATGCAATCACGTGGCTCTGCCCCCAAAACTGCATCATTACCTGGCCACACCCCCCGCTGTGTGCAGACATTCAGCTCCCTCCCGGAAGGAGGGAGCTGAATGTTGGCAAGTATGTATAATAGAATCTTATAAAGCCAATAAAATCAAGACCAAAAGCGCAACGCGACAAAATTTCATACAGCTGCGACCAAAGGATAGTATCGAAAGCTTTATGGGAATCGAGACTGAGAAGCATGTCGAAAGAGGAGGAATCCTGTTTAGAGGCTACAGTAGCAGCGATGGCGGAGTGAATGCCTCTAACCGAATGTCAGCCTTTGACAAAGCCTAACTGTTGTGGTGTAAGGAGGTTAGGGAGAATGGACTGTAGTCCGTTGGCCATTACTTTAGCTCAAATTTTAAAGTCCAAAGTAATTGGGCGATAAGAGGCCACCAATTGGGGGTCTTTATTGGGCTTAGGCAAAAATATGGTGTGAGCATTACTGAATGAGGCATAAGATGGAGACTGCCTATTGATTGATCGAAAAAGGTCTAACAAAGTAGGGGAAATATTATGACACAATAGTTTATAATACTCGCCTTTGAAGCCATCGGGGCCTGGAGACCAGCGATGGTGTTAGTCATTTCTGTCAAAGAGATTTCTTCCTCCAGAATATCTCTCTGGACCTGGGATAACCTGGGAAGTCGGGCTTCATCCAAAAGCTTGCTCTGAAAAGCAGGATCCACGGATTTATCTCTATATAATTGTTCATAATGTTGTTGAAATTGGGTGGCAAAAACCTTAGGCTGAGTCGTGGTCACACCGGTGACCGAGTCCTATGTCTCCTCCAACCCCTTGACATATTGGCCGGTTATAACTTTTTTATTCATCCTACGTAAATAAAAAAAATATAGCCATCTTCCTACTGAAAACATATAGAAAGCAGTCCCACGTATACATATTTGCACTTGAAACGTGATCATCCCACGTAAATAAAAAAGCTACATCCAGCTTTCTACTGGAAACATATAGGAAACATTCCCAGGTACACATCTGTGGACCTAAACCGCAATCATCCCACGTAATTATAAAAGATATAGCCAACTTTCCACTGGAAACATGGACTCAATATTGATATTAGGATACTGGTTTCCTTATTTAAGTATATAGCCTTGTTGATATAAACCAGTGCAGATATGCTATATAAATGTTATAACTGTTTTACTTATAAAGATATTATTTAAAACATACTTGCCTACTTTTGTAAAAGCATTTCAGGGAGATTGTGAAAGCAACACCTATGAGCACCCGTTATAGTAGACATTTACTGCTACATGTGAGAGGCGTGCCATAAAATTGATTTACATATATATATGTAAACAAGCCCCAAAGCAGCTAGTAAGATCTACACGTAGATGAAAACACACTGATACTATTCAGAAAATGCAGGTAGCCATAGGGATCATTGTGCCTTATAACCAGTGCAGGTAAATTATACTAACGATCCCATGTGAATGTATATAGCGTATATACTCGAGTATAAGCCGAGTTTTTTAGCACATTTTTTGTGCTGAAAAAGCACCCTCTCGGCTTATACTCGAGTCATGCCCGCATGGTACACTGCTGAGTAGCGTACCATGCGGGCCGCGGTGCAGACTGTGTCACTGTGACACAGCCTGCACCGCGTGTGTAGCGCTGACCGGACGGAGTTCGGTCAGCACTACACACTGCCAAACACACAGCTGCCGGAGCCGGCAGCTATGTGTTTGGTATAATCAGCAGCCACTGAGAGTCTGTCAGACTCTCAGCGGCTACTGCTGCTCCCACTGCGGGAGCCATCTTCCGGCTCCCGCAGTGGGTAATGGGAGAGACGTCGTCATGACGACGTCTCTCCCATTATGCAAAGCGGCGGAGGAGCCTGTAGCAGCGTCGGGACCAGGAGCGGGGTTACAGGTAAGTGTTTGTTTTTTTTACATTTCTTTCTACTGGGGGGGGGGGGGTACTACCGGGGGGTACTACCAGGGGGGGGATATCGCTACTGGGGGCACTACCAGAGGGGGGGGATTAATAATGGGGGAACTACCAGGGGGGGATGTTGCTACTGGGGGCACTACCAGGGGGGATGTTGCTACTGGGGGCACTACCAGGGGGGGTTAATACTGGGGGCACTACCAGGGGGGGATATTGCTACTGGGGGCACTACCAGGGGGGGGGGATTAAAACTGGGAGCACTACCAGGGGGGGATGTTGCTACTGGGGGCACTACCAGGGGGGGTTAATACTGGGGGCACTACCAGGGGGGGATATTGCTACTGGGGGCACTACCAGGGGGGGATTAATACTGGGGGCACTACCAGGGGGGGATATTGCTATTGGGGGCACTACCAGGGGGGGGATTAATACTGGGGGCACTACCAGGGGGGGATATTGCTACTGGGGCACTACCAGGGGGGGTATTACTACTGGGGGCACTACCAGGGGGGGATATTACTACTGGGGGCACTACCAGGGGGGGAATACTACTGGGGGCACTACCAGGGGGGGATTACTACTGGGGACAGTACCAGGGGGGGATTACTACCAGTAGCTGCTGCATTTCTCACCCTAGGCTTATACTCGAGTCAATAAGTTTTCCCAGTTTTTCGTGGTAAAATTAGGTGCCTCGGCTTATATTCGGGTCGACTTATACTCGAGTATATACGGTATCTCTGCTTTTTTCTCTATACAACAGCTTCATAATGGGTGTAATGTCAGGTTGCGGCCTAGGAACAGCTGTTACCTCAGTGCCGGCTTCCCCTGATCTCCAGAGTGGTCAGACGCCAGGTGTGGCGGCGAGTGACGTGCTGAGGATTATACCTGGGGTCTGCTAGGACATCCATGTGCTCGCTCCGTGATGTGGTTGCTGCGGTTACTGTCATGGGCGCAGCCATGACAGTCTGTTTTCACCTGACTAAACCTTTACCTGATGGTAGCATTGGTTGCTGTCAGCTGACAGTCTCCTCCAATGGACTGCTACCTTAGGGTATATAACCGGGCTCTGGACAACAGGATGTTGCCTGTACAACGTTGTTACTTCCAGTGTAAACTAGAGATGAGCGGTTCGGATTCTGTGGAATCCGAACCGCTCCGAACATTGGGGATCCGAGTCCACCCGAACCCTGTTCGGGTGTTCACCGCCTGACTCGGATCCCCGTTCGGGGCCGAACGGCGGCCGCCTGATGTCGGATTCTCACTAGAGAATCCGACATCAGGGATCCTATTGTGTAGGGCAGAGCGCTGTGATAGCGCTCTGCCCTACACAGACACAAACACACAGCCGCCAGCGGCAGCTGTGTGTTTGTCACAACAGCCAATGAGAGTCACACAGACTCTCATTGGCTGCTGCACGGAGGGAGCCGGCTGGAGCTCACACATGAGCTCCGTCTTCCGGCTCCCTCCGCAGTGTGTGACAGGCTCATCAGAGCGGACGGCGCGGGAGCGGGGAATCAGGAATCAGGTAAGTTTTTTTTTTTTTTAACTTGTGAAAGTTGTGCAAGGGCCGGGGGCGCTACTGGGGGGGGTCTGCTACTGGGGGGGCCTGCTACTGGGGGGGCTATACTACTGGGGGGGTCTGCTACTGGGGGGGCTATACAACTGGGGGGGTCTGCTACTGGGGGGGGGTCTGCTACTAAGGGGTCCATACTACTGAGGGGCCTGCTACTGGGCGTCCATACTACTGAGGGGCCTGCTACTGGGGGGGGCTATACTACTGGGGGGGTCTGCTACTGGGGGGGCCATACTACTGAGGGGCCTGCTACTGGGGGGGCCATACTACAGTGGGGGCATACTACTGGGGGGGCTTACTACTACTGGGGGGGGCATACAACAGGGGGGGCCATACTACAGGGGGGCTACTACTGGGGCAGCCTACTACTGAGGGGGCCATACTACAGGGGGGGCTGCTAATGGGGGGCATACTACTGGGGGGGCCTGCTAATGGGGGGCATACTACTGGGGGGGCCTGCTAATGGGGGGCATACTACTGGGTGGCATGCTAATGGGGGGCATACTACTGGGGGCACTGTATAGGGGACCCTACTACTAAGGGGACTGCATAGGGGGCACCACTGCTGGGGGCATTGTGTAAGGGACACCGCTACTGTGGGCATTGTGTAAAAGGGGCACTACTGTGGGCATTGTGTAAAAGGGGCACTACTGTGTGTCGTAACATAAATAAGAGACACTACTTTATGGTGCAATGTGAATCAGGCCCTATGTGCGGTGTAATGTGAATAAGATTGTGCACTGTGACTCCTTGGGCCGTAGCCCACTATGTAAACAAGTACTGTGACTCTGCTGGCCGTACCCCACTGGGTGGGTGCACTACTTTTCATTTCTGCCACTGCTGTGTGGCAATGTGTCATAGATGTGCTTTATACTGTGGTGTCTGTGTCGTTGTGCCGCTGCTTTGTCGCTTAGTAACCAGTCAGCTCACTGCAACCTTTGGCCAATAATGTTGAAAACAATATTATAAGCTGTGATATGGTCTAAATTTACTGGAAATTAATGTTATTGAGGTTAATAATACTCTAGGAAGAAAAAAAAGACCAATTTTTGTGATTTTAGCTTTTTTTGTCAATTTTTGTAAAAAAAATCCAAATCCAAATCCAAAGCCAGTCACCGCAGTTTGGCAAATCCAAATCCAAAGCCGGACGACGAATTAGAACCAGAACCAAATCCAAATCCATATCCGGCAAAAATGGTCCGGCGCACATCCCTAGTGTAAACTTGCCTTTTGCAGCATTCCAGGGTCCAGGCTCCGTTCCTTCCAGTGACTTGTTCCTTGTGTGTACTCAGAACGTCTTCCAAGTACAATCTGCTAGAGCAGTGGTTCCCAAACTTTTTTGAATCACGGCGCCCTACAGTATCAGCATTGTTTTCACGGCACCCCTAAGCCAAAAGTTTGTTATTGAGAAATTCTGAAAAAAAATGTAGTGAAGTAAATTGTGCTTACCTGTCATCCTTAGGTTTGGTTATATAGTGGTGGACATGTTTATGTTTCTGTTTGTGTACATATTTACATTACATTGACCATAAGTAATTTGATTTGGTGCTGGACCAGCAACCTGAGGCACCCTTGCAAGTGTCCTGAGGCACCCCAGGGTGCTGCGGCGCACAGTTTGGGAACCAGTGTGCTAGAGTCTTCTTCTGTGCTAAGCTCTGCGGCTGAATCCTCAGTGTGTGTACTTGGGGCCAGATTCAGCTTTGGGAATAAAGTGAGAAAGACGTAACTGTGAACCAGGACAAACCATGTTGCAATGCAAGGGGTGCAAAAACATGTTATTTTGCATGTAGGGTAAATACTGGCTGCTTTTGCATGTAGCCCACAAATACTGCACAGCTTTATTTATTCACTGCAATTTAGTTGCCAGTTTGGACACACTCCTCCCAAATCTAAATCTCTCTGCACATTTTACATCTGCCCCACCTGTAGTGCAGCATGGTTTCACCAAGATGATCAGTTACGTGCTGTTTCTCACTCTACTCCCAAAGCTAAATCAGGCCCTCAGTACCATCTCGTGATACCAGTCTCCTGTGTCAGTGCTGCATCTGAAGCCACAGTGTCCGTATGAAGGGCCTGATTCAGACCCGGATGCTATTTGCGGACGGTCGTTCCAAAAAAGGGGCCGTCTATTTAAATTGAGCGCTCGCTCTTTGTGGTTTGTTGACGCCTCTATGTCTGAGCGAGCGAGCGAACGAAAAATGCGCTCGCTATTTTGTAAAGACGCCCCTTTGCCGTTCGCATCATACGTCATCTCCGGTATTTATTAGATTAATCGGGTACATCGAAAGGCATCTGAACTGCTCGCAGTGCTTGTGGTAGGTTTTTCTTACCGCTATCACTGCGAGCAGTTCAGGCTAAAAGACAACCAAGTGATGTGATCGATATCGCTCCTTTACTAATTATGCACTCCCATTAAACACCCTTTTGACCATTAGGCACGCCTGCGTTCGGATCTCCACTCCCCCGTTTTCAAGCACCTTCCCCTGTTACCACCAAACGGTACATTCTGTCAATCAAATTAGCAGCCCCTTGCTGTTTTGCGAGCGCACGATTTCCGACCGCAATGACTGGTTTGCGCATGCGCATTACGACCCATACGCATGCGCAGTTGTGCGAACATCGCTCAGAGCGGCCGCTTACGAGCAGCTCTGAATCAGGCCCTTAGTACATCATCCAAGTACCAGTTCATAATACCTATCTCCTGTGCCATTTCTATGTCTGAAGCCACAGTGTGCGAACTTAGGGCCTGATTCAGACCCGCTCACAAGCGCACATCGCTCGCAAGCGGGTCGATGGTCCCCCACTGCACATGCACCGCCTCCGGCGTGCACATGCGCGAGACCCGTCCTGCGACTGCAGCTCAGTCGCTACGGGTCTCGCTACAAGACGGGGCGGCTGTCGAAGGTGAGTGACAGCTCGCACCGTTTTGTAGGCGGGGAGGGGGGGGTGGCTGCACAAACGCAGGCGTTCCCTTAGGAACGCATGCCGTTTGTGGGCAGCCCTACTGACATCACTAGTGATGTCAGTAGTGGATTTCCTGCCCTATTAGAGCAGGAAGTCCACTCGGGCTTGCGGGAGCCGAGACCCTACCACAGGGTCTCGTCGCAAGCCCGATGGTCGCGATAATCGTGATGGACTCCAGGCCGCTCACACAAGCGGGCTGGAGAAAAAAACAAAACATAAAAATACGCCCTGATTCAGAGCGAGCGCTCACCAGCAATGAGCGGCTCTGAATCAGGCCCTTAGTACATCATCCAAGTACCATCTACTAATATCATTCTCCAATGCCAGCTCTGCGTCTGAAGCCATTGAGTGTGTACTCAGTACGTTATCCAAGTACTTTCTCCTAGTGCTAATCTCCTGTGCCAGCATTGCGACTGGAACCACTAAGAGGGGAATTCAATTAGAGGCGAAAAGCCATATTCGCCTGTTTTTTTGCGAAACATTTGCCTAAAAAAAAATTCGCCAAATTCAATTCCAGGACAATTTCGCTTAAGTGGAAACAATTCTCCAAAAATGATTCTCCAATCAATAGCTGGTGAAAAGAAATGCAAAATCTTTATTTTGGGCTGCAAACGTGGAGAAACAACTCAGACCCCTTGGGACAGCCCCCCAAAGGACAAATCTGCAAAAAAAAACAGAAACAAAAACCTAAGAACACCCCAAAAAAGACGTAATTTTTGGGGTGAAAATTTAAAAAGTGGGGGATAAACATTAAAAGTATCGAAATAGACTTCTTGGGGGTCCAAAAGTATGGGTCAGGGTTTTTTGGGATTGCAGGTGCATGCAGCAAGTGGATTTTTCACGTTTTTTAAAAGTTCACTTTAGAGACATAAAAACATGCTAGCACCCATTTTCAAGCACCCCAAATTTGACAGGACTACTTATTTTCATAAAAAAATACAGCTTTATGCCATTCTTCACCACTTTTACCTAGACGCTAATAGCAAGCAATATACACACTTTAAGTATGGAAAATAGTCTTATTAGGGCTATTAGTACACATCTATATTGATTCCCTATGTTAATGTATCTTTTTCTGGGGTACAGACTGATTTCCCCAATTCTTTCAGTACTTTTCGCCTGTTCCGCATTCGCCTATTTCCATTTTCGCCTGTTTTGCAATTGAATTAGGCGAAAAGCGTGGACGAGCACGGAATAAATTCGCCTCTGAAACAGGCGAATGAAGCGAACAGTCGGACAGGCGAAAACTTTGCCTCTAATTGAATATGGCTCTAAGTGTGTACTCAATACACCACTTCAGTACAAACTTCCAATATCTTTCTCCTGTGCTTCCCTGTGAAAGTGTTCTTCTATTTTCCCACTTGTTCCGGATACCTGACCAAAGGGCCGTGACCTGCTTACTGGGTGCAGCTTAAACCCAAATCCTGCTTGGAGGGGTCACTGGTGAACACCTCCCAGTAAGTTAGACTCCGCGCCTTTGATCAGGTCTCGCCAACATCCGGGACTGGTGGATGAGGAAGTCACTAATCCAGGCCCCTCGCCTCCTGTTCCCTCCTCAACCTTGGTTCACGTCTTCTAATTCTGTGGCAGAGAATAACCTAATCCAGACAGGTAAGGTGCAATCAGGAAGATTGCTGGACCCTTCAGGGAGTCAGGGAGATTGCTATTATTTCAGGGAGTCTCCCTGACAATCAGGGAGAGTTGGCAAGTATGATTTAAAAGCTTTATGTGTTTGTTGTCATTCAGTGGTCTCCAACCCATAGCTCGCGAGCTACCGGTAGCTCGTGGTCTTAATTTTGGTAGCTCACCTAGCTGCAGTACTGCAGAGTCAACTAGGAAGAAGTGACCTCTGGCACTCACTCCCCCAAGGCGTCGGCGCCATGGGTAGAACCACAGGCAACCACTTCAGGTGATTTCCGCAGCCTCTACAGTAATCAGCTGACGTGTTGCCACTCACGGTGTTTTCACCACGGCGGAGCGAGTGACTCTCACCCAGCCCTGCCGGAAAATCAAACAGCAGCCCTGCCTATATCTTTTGCTCCTTTACTGCACGTACCTGCTTGGATCCGGTAATTAACAGTGAAATGTGCCTGTGCTTAAATTTTATTTACAAATTACAATGATATCGCTGTAATAATTAAATGCATTGTTTTCTATTAAACATTTTTTTCATATTCATTAAATGACCTTAGATTGTTCAGTTATTAGCTATGGTTGGCAACCTCTGCTGTAGTTTGTTAATTCTCAAGATGAAGTTAAAATATAGTCATAGACATCTAGCGCTGTGAATGGGAACTGCAGGCAGTCATCTTATTGTGATCATCCTTATAGTACATTCCGGTGATCGGCTCCTCCAGCATGGCCTCCAGCAGTGTGAGCACATCATACACCGCGCTCCGGCCTGAGCTTAAATATCTGTATTGTTAACTGGTTGCAGCAGAGGTCGGGGAACCGGCCATCCTCCCACGGCATGCCGCTTAATATCAGCCATGCTGAGACTGGACTGCAGGTGCTCTGGCACCACCAGACCGGCTCCATGCAGCGCCCCCTCCTCAGAGCAGCTTGCACTGTGCATCCCCATCCGGGGTGAGTATCTACCAGCTGTCACCGTTGAGGGAGAGATTACAGCCTCCCTGAATAAAGCTGTTGCTGCGCCCGGACTGGAAGGAGACTGTCAGCCCTGCACGGTGGAGCTGTCTCTGAGCTGCTGCGCCTGTCACACGGGGGAGAAACTGTGCAGGGAGAGGTTACAGCTTCCTCCTGCTGCTACTCCAGGACAATGGGGGAGATGTATGAAGCCCAGAAGCGGTATCAGCGCATGTTATGTGCGCCGATACCGCTTCTCCCCGATGTATGATCGGGGGTCTGGGCGGTAAATGACAGGGGCGCTATGCGCCCCTGTCATTATCGGCGCTGCTATCTACAAGATAGCAGCGCCGAGCGTCAGGGCTATGTACGAACGGTCAAAACGCATGACCGTTCGGCCGGCTGTAGCTGTCGTTAACGATAGCTCCAGCCTGGCGCTAGCCTATCCACACAGCAGGGACAGCGCTGTCCCTGCTGCGGTGGCTGCCGGCTCCAGGGCTCCACGCGGGGATCTCGCGATACTTGCGAGATCCCGCGCATGCTCAGTGTAGCCGGCCGGGACAGAGACACAGCGCATCAGCACTAGGCTGATGCGCTGCTGTCTCTAACGGGTAGCGCCGGAGGGGGAGTTAACGCTCCCCCTCTCCGGCCGATGAGATGTTTATACATCTCATCAGTAGTGCTTCCTGCTTTGCCTCGGTAAAGAGGCGAAGCAGGAAGCGGTATAGCGGCACGTTAAGTGCCGCTATAATACATCTACCCCAATTTGTTACATTTCCATGTTTTTTATTGGTAAACACATTTTATTTTCCCATTCTTGAATATATCCCATAGTAATAAAACTACTTTCACCCATGTGTTTTTTGTACACTGTTCATTGTATTTTCTTGTACACTTTTACTTTAATTGCAGTTTAAGCCCATTTGTGTCATTTTCCCCTATCCATTCCCAAGTATGTTAAGTTTTCCCCGCCAACGTTCTCTCACTAAGGGCCCCATTTATTAATGATCGCTATTGCAATGCGATCTGGACATGATATTACCGCCCATGACCGCATTGCAATATGCGATCATAGCGCCCGGATGTATCATTTGGCACATGCAGGTTCACGGGCACAGTAAGGAGCCCATCCCTATGATGTGCCCAGAGTGCTAACTGCACATGCATGGCTGCCATTGCGCTACCATAACCATATACTAGTGGAGGACTACATGTCAGACTATCAGCTACCACTTCCATCTATCTATAGCCTGTCCCCTCTCATTGATGTCGCTGCTCCTCAGCAGCTTCTCATGCCAGTGTGACATGTCTGGCGCCCCCCCTCACCCACAAATCCCTGTCCCACTCCTCCCTGGTGGCAGCCGCTAACTGCGGGCCTGTGCGGCAGGGCCGAGCATAAGCGCAGCTGCAGATCTTCCAGGAGCTGGATGTCAACAAGGATGCACCAGGTGGAGCTGCGGGTAAGAAGAGGGCATGGGAGGCGGGAGCCTGGGGCACCAGTGACTGAGTCTGGGAGCAGGTCTTTGGTGGAGCAACTTCCCGGCATGTGGAGCAGTTGGCAGTAGACTGGGCATTTTGTGATTTGTAGTCCCAGCACAGTGGCAGTCTTACAGTATCTTGACTCAAACTCAGGGGTTGGGCATGCAAATTCTGTGATCACACTGGTGTAAGGACGCCCTCTATGTTTTAGAGAGTGACGGCAGAGTGACCGCACGGCGGTATAAAGACACCCACTTTTCTTTCTTAGCACACGTCATCTCCAGGAAGTGTATGATTAATCAGAACAATCGAGAGCCATCGGAGCTGCATGCAGTGCATGAGGTATACCCTACCCCGCCGCAAGCACTGTGGGTCTCATTCAGACCCGCTCGCGAGCGCTGTACGCTCGCAAGCGGGTCGATGGTGCCCAAGTGCGCATGCGCACGACGGAGGGAGCGCCGTCGTGCACATGCGCGAGACCCGGCGAGCGGCGGGGAAGCCGTCGCACGGGGTCTCGCACCAAAGGGGGCATGCTGTCGATGGTGAATGACAGCACGCCCCCTTTGATGGGCGTGGCTGCCAGACGGAGGCATTCCCATGGGAACGCCTACCGTCTGGGTCCGGCCCCACTGACATCACTAGTGATGTCAGTGGGAGTGATTTTGGCTCTGATAGAGCCAAAATCACTCCAGGGCTTGTGGCAACGAGACCCTACCGCAGGGTCTCATCGCAAGCCCGATGGTCGCGATGGTCTTGACCATCGCGACCATCATCATGGTCGCTCGCATAAGCTGTGGGTGGTAACCCACAGCTATGCGAGCGTCCAAGAGGCCGCACCAATTTTAGGTAGCCCGGCCCTGATTCAGAGCGAGCGCTCTGGTCAGAGCGTCCGGCTCTGATTCAGGCCCTGTGATCACTGCAGTCTGAAATACAACCAAGTGACGTGTCAAATGACGCCTCCATGCTAATCATGGACGCCCATTAAACTCCGTTTTGACACCCAGACACACCTGCGTTCGCACCACCACTCCTCCGTTCACAAGCACTTTCCCGTTACCACCCACAAACGGCACTGTCACTCAAAGTAGCGCTCAGTCTGTGTACAACGATCGCAGGATTCCTGATCGCAATGATTGGCATGCACACGCGCACTGCGACGCATGCGCAAATGGGTGACAATCGCCCATAGCGAGCATTCGCGGCTTAGTGTCCGGGTCTGAATCAGGCCCTCAGTCCTCAAAGCCCCCACATCAGTTGGTTTTCCCTTCCATCAGAGGTATCAGGAGGGCTCCCCACCCACATTAGGTGACTTTCACCTCCATCAGGAGGACTAAAGGCACACATCCACATAAGGTGCATACACACTAGACGATATGCTCCCTGAGCGATATCGTCTAGTGTGTCCCCGGCAGGCTGTGCTCAATGTCGTTCATGACATTGAGCACAGCCGCTGAACGATATCATTAGCGATATCGTTCAGCGCCGGGCTCTCTCACCCATTCCCTGACATGCAGCAACCTGACGAGGTCGTCAGGTTGGCCTGCATGTCAGCCCGATGAACGAGGATGACGAACGACCCGCGGGAACGCGCGTCGTCGTCATCGTTCATCTTTTTTGTGTTAAACATGGACGATAAAGTGGACGACTGAACGATAACGATATCGTTATCGTTCAGTCGTCCACTTTAATCGCCCAGTGTGTACGCACCATAAAAAACGACTAAAAACGACTGCACGATTACGACATTGTAATCGTGCAGTCGTTTGACAGTCTGTGCTGTGCCCACACTGAACGAGCAGTCGTTCAGTGTAGTCCCTGCCGCCCCTCCAGCATGCCCGGTGACTGAGTTTGCGAGGCTAGTAGGCGGTGATTGTCCTCCCGTTTTTCACAGGCACCCGACGGAGGTAACGTCAGGCGGTAAGATCTGCTGTAACGCTGATCCCTCCTCTGCCATTCCTCGCTTCACCCATAGACACCTGCTCAGGGGCTGATTGGCCGTTATATTCAGCGGAATAAATCCCGGTGGGCAGATTGGTCTGTGGCCCCGCCCCCCGAATCACGTCACAGGCTGTCCCTGTGTTTGCATGACAGGCAGCCCGTCGGCTGCCTGTCACAGCTAGTGAAGCGCCCAGGCTTTCCTTTTAAGTCTCCACCCACCCAGGGAAGGTGTTGCTGCTGCATCCTACGCCAGACAACAAGCACCACAGAGGAGGAGCGGGTCCATGGCCGGCGGCGGTAAGTAAGTCATTGAGGAGGGGAAGGCCACGCTGCCTGCCTGACCGAATTGTCTCCTGTCCACTCTGTCCCCTCCCCAGGCTGTGAAGTTAAACTGTAACTTCACAGCCTGGGGAGGGGATAGAGTGAAGAGGAAACAATCGAGGCTGGCTGCCTGGGAGACTCAGGGACCTGGTTAGTACAACTACTGTAGAGGGGAAGCCACTAGCCAGGAGAGGAGACAATCAGGGCTGGGGGGGAGGTCTATTACATAGTTCCAGCCCCTGCAAGCTGTCAGCAACTCAGCATATTGTTGGACAGCTGCCAGGTGCTGCTCTGTCTCACAGCCAGCCCTCCTCTCCACTGCTCTGTCTCACAGCCCTCCTCTCCACTGCTCTGTGCTGTGTGTGACCAGGGAGGAGCCCTCAATGCTGACTGACAGGTGAGTGCCATTGGTAAGGAAGGGGGGGGGGGGTGTTGTTGTGTATATCATGAAGGCTGTGTGCTTTGTGAATGCATCATAAATAAGTCTGTGTCTCAGTAAGTGGTGTCTGTGTCAGTAAGTGGTGTAAGTACTGTCTGTGTCTCACTAAGTTGTGTCTGTGTCAGTAAGTGGTGTAAGTACTGTCTGTGTCAGTAAGTACTGTCTGTGTCAGTAAGTGGTGCCTGTGTCAGTAAGTGGTTAAGTACTGTCTGTGTCAGTAAGTGGTTAGTACTGTCTATGTCAGTAAGTGGTGTCTGTGTCAGTAAGTAGTGTCTGTGTCAGTAAATGGTGTCTGTGTCAGTAAGTGGTGTCTGTGTCAGTAAGTGGTGTAAAGTACTATCTGTCAGTAAGTTGTATCTGTGTCAGTAAGGGGTGGATGTCAATAATTGTGTCTGTGTCAGTAAGTGTCTTTATCTGTGTCAGAAAGTGGTATCTGCCAGTAAGGGCACTGTATATATGTGTGTGTGTGGCTACGGGGACCCTGTGTGTGTGCGGCTATGGGTGTCCTGTGTGTGTGCGGCTATAGGTGTCCTCTGTGTGTGCGGCTATGAGGGCCCTGTGTGTGTGTGGCTATGGGGGCCCTGTGTGTGTGCGGCTATGGGGGCCCTGTGTGTGTGTGCGGCTATGGGGGCCCTGTGTATGTGTGCGGCTATGGGGACCCTGTGTGTGTGCGGCTATGGGGGACCTGTGTGTGTGGCTATGTGGGCTCTGTGTGTGCGGCTATGGGGGCAGTGTGTGTGTGTGTGCAGCCATGGGGCCCTGTGTGTGTGCGGCTATGGGGGCAGTGTGTGTGTGTGCAGCCATGGGGCCCTGTGTGTGTGCAGCCATGGGGCCCTGTGTGTGTGCGGCTATGGGGACCCTTTGTGTGTGTTGCTATGGGGGCCCTGTGTGTGTGCGGATATGGGGGCAGTGTGTGTGTGTGTGTGTGCAGCCATGGGGCCCTGTGTGTGTGCGGCTATGTGGGCTCTGTGTGTGCGTCTATAATGACAGTGTGTGTTGGAGGATATAATGACAGTGTCTGTGTATAAAATTGCATGCGGTTGAGGGAGTGGGGCCCCAAAGTGATATCTTGCTTAGGGCCCGATGAGGTCTAAATTTGCCTCTGAATGGGGGCAGGGGGCTATTCTGTACTAGTCTGGCGGGTGGGAGAATGATGATCTGTCTGAGGGGGAGGGGTTATTCTGTACTAAGGGGACATGTTCTGTCTGAGGGGGAGGGGCAATTTTGGGGATTTAGTTAATGTCCCGACAAGTGGGATGCTGGCTGCCGAAATTCCAGCACCAGAATCCCAATCACCAACAGAAGATCGACGCCAAAATCCCAATTGTAAAAACACCAGGACAAGGTATGTATCATCTGCGGGGGAGGGTTAGGGTTAGGCTGCGGGAGGGGGGAAGTTAGGGTTAGGCTTCAGGCAGTGGGGGTTAGATTTAGGCACCACCAGGGGGAGCTTAGGGTTAGGCACTTACCGGTAGGGTTAGGGTTAGGGTGCGGGGTAGGGAGAGTTTGTATTAGGCTACAAAAAACAAGAGTTAGGGTGTAATTAGGACGGGGGAACAGTACTCACCGTCAGGGCCGGTTTAAGGTCTGTGGGGGCCCCTGGGCAACAAACTTGTGGGGGCCCCTATATACCGCCATCCCCTGTAGTAATGCCTCTTATGCAGTGCCCCCAGTAGTGGTCACCCTATGCAGTGCCCCTTATATAGTGCGCCCAGACCCAGTAGTTGTCCCCCCTATGCAGTGCCCCTTATATAATGCCCCAGTAGTGGTCCCCCTATACAGTGCCCCCATTAGTGCACATTATATAGTGCCCCCAGACCCAGTAGTGTCCCCCCCCTATGCAGTGCCCCTTATATAATGCCCCAGTAGTGGTCCCCCTATACAGTGCCCACAGACCCAATAGTAGTGCCCCTTATATAACTCCCCAGTAGTGGTCCCCCTATACAGTGCCCTCAGTAGTGCCCCTTATATAGTGCCCCCAGACCCAGTAGAGGTACCCCCCCATGCAGTGCCCCTTATATAGTGTCCCCAGTAGTCCCCCCTTATGCATTGCCCCCAGAAGTAGTCCCCCCCTATACACTGCCCCCAGTAATAGCCCACCCCTATTTAGTGCCGCCAGTAGTTGTCCTATGCATTGCCCCCAGTGTCCCCATGAAGCAGCCCCCCCTATGCAGTGCCCCTTACACACACAAAAAAAACCCCCACAACTTACCTGAATCCCCGCTCCTGACGCGACCGCCGCTGTCCGCTCCGGCTTCCCTTCTCCTGCAGTATGGGAGAGACGTCAGCGTCATGACGTCACTCCCATCATCACCCGGGGGGGAGCCGGAAGACTGAGCTCATAAGTGAGCTCGAGCCGGCTCCCTCCGTTGAAGCAGCAGCCAATGAGAGTCTGTGTGACTCTCATCGGCTGCTGTAACAAACACACAGCTGCCGCCGGCGGCTGTGTGTTTGTCACTGTGTAGTGTGGCCGCGCTCACTGCGCGGTCTACACTACACTAGCGGCGGGGACACTAGCGGCAGGTGAAGCCACCACTGCTGGTGGGGGGCCCCTCTGTGTGGGGGCCCAGGGACGACCGCCCCTGTCGCCCCCCCCTTAATCCGGCCCTGCTCATCGCTCCCCTGTCGGGATTTGAAACATTGGGATGCTGCTGTCAGTGTACTGACAGCCGGCACCCCATCCATTGGTATTTCATACCGATTCCCTATTTTGTGCTAAGGGGAGATGATGATATGGGGGAGGGGGGATCTGCTGTACTAGGGGGAGATGATCTGTCTGTGGGGGATCATCTGCTGTACTAGGGGGAGATGATCTGTCTGTGGGGGATCATCTGCTGTACTAGGGGGAGATGATCTGTCTGTGGGGGGGTATCTGCTGCAGTAGGGGAAGATGATCTATCTGTGGGGGAGGGTGATATTGTTTGCTAAGGGATGATTAGTCTGTTGGGAGTGGGGATATTCTGTGCTAAGGTAACATGATGTGAGAGAAAGGGGGACTATTCTGCGCTAGGGCAGGAGGATGTCACTGGGGAGACGCAGGATAATGGCGCTGGGTAGATGCAGATTGTACCAAATGAGAAAATATATTTTATTAAGATAAAATTGTTTGATATGTGAAACTCCCATTTTGTCCTGCCCCAAAACCTCTGTTACTATGTATTCTGGTTGAACCTCTGTTGCATGTTGATGACATTGGCTTTATTCCTACGCAGCGGCTTCTGGACCATGTGATCCCCTGCATGAATAGTGAATACACTGGCTGTCAAGGAAGGATCAATTTCTACTGAGGTTTCCCGCTGCAGAGAAATCATATAGGTAAGAAAATGCACATTCACATGCTCGCTGTGCTTAGGACTGGGGGCATGGCTATAAGCTCCTGGAGCAGTGGGCATGCCCCCAGCATGAGAAAATGGGGAGAGTGGCTTGCGGGCGTAGCATGTTACATTAGGACACACCCCTTGCAACTAGGCCCCACCCACTTTTTTTGTCCGCGCCTATAGCGCACGCACATGGGGCCTCTTCCACAGTTTTTTCCAGGGCTACTTTAATTTCCCAATCCACCCTTACACCTGCTGTGTTGTCTCCAGAGAAAGAGAGGAGACGTGGATTGCACTGACTGATAGCGCCGCAGGGAACCACCGTCCGGGAACACAGACGCTGGGGGTAAGAGAAGCTCGCTCCCCCCGAGGCACTTGCTGGGACTTCCCCTCCATTCCCCTCTATCTAGTTTCCCTGCCCTGCCGCACACTACTGCAATCTCACCTGACAGCTGCCCGGGTGTGTGTAGTCAGGAGAAAGCTGACAGGCACAGTTCTGACACTCTGCACCGCATCACTACCAATACTGAGGATATAAGGCTATTTCAGAGCTGCAGATTAATATCATATATTGTATACTAAAGTGGATCCGGAGCCCCATCTAGTGGTCTCATTAACAATTGCCTGCACCTATACTTTCTCCTGTGTTGCTCTGATATTCAAGATGCTTCAATAATTGTATCACACTGTTCTGGTCCCCAGCCTTTCTATTGTGTCACCTATATTTTGGTCCGATTGATCTATAACCTTCCTGGTCATTCCAATAATGTCACAAAAAACAAAGAAAAATCTAGCTGCCTCTGCTAATTTTTTGGATCTAAATCAAAAGCTTTGGTTGCATCTATATCCCAACCCGCATCTCCGTCATCACCCCATGCCTCGGATATGAGCATAGATCCACAGATTCAGGCAGTCATGACTAGCCTCCTGGAGGGAGTACAGTCTGCTTTTCATCAAGAACTCTCAAAAGCTGTTTCAGATTTTAAGTCAGAGATTGCCTCTTAAGGGTACTAACTGATGCTCTGGAAACCAAAACAGATGATCTTTGCTAGTCTCAGGGACGTTTAGATAAAGAGCTTGCATGTCTACACGATGAAAGTGAATCTCTTAAAGAAAAACAGGAGGATCAAGAAAACCGTTCTAGACGTAATAATCTTCGAATCTGGAATGTGCCCGAATCAGTACTCAGCTCGACATTACCCACTTTCCTCAAAGATTTCTTTAAACATGTTGTTCCGAATTCTCTGATGAGGGTTGCCTTCTTGATAGAGCACATAGAGCCTTCAAAGCCAAGCCATCATCATCTCAACTGCCTCGGGATATTATAGTCCGTTTGCACTATTATATATCTAAAGAGAAAATTGTCATGGCTACGCTTGATACTCCAGTCATCTCCTTTCAAGACATGCAATTGCAGATTTTTTAGGACTTGGCCCCATCCACAATCCAGAAGCGCAGGGATTTGCAACCAATCACGAAAGTCATTCGACAACATCATATCCGTTACAGATGGGGGTTCCCCTTCCTATTGCAAGTTTTTGTCAACAATACAACACACCCAGTGAAAACCTTGATTCAAGGGCATGACTTGTTAGTCAAATTGGACCTCCTACCAGAACCCGCCTCTTCTCCTCCTCATAGCGGCACACCAAAATCCCAACGGTCCAGGCCGCCGCTCCCAGAATGGACACGGGTGACCCGCTGTCAGGATAAAGACTCTGACCCTCCATGAGGTGCCCCTGTTCAATAAGGCCCTACTTCACTGCTTCTGGACATGGGTCCAGCAATCTATTTACTTTCTTACAACGAAGGACTTGATCCTTTACTCTAGTGGCTTTTCCTTTCCTTTACTAAATGTTAACTTGTTATTGCAAAAATGTTTTGTATTTTGCTTGACAATGTGTTAATTGTTCTAGGATATACGTATATTTCTGCTAGGTATAGTAGTTTATATACATATAGGTATAAATTCTAGACATTTATCTTTATTGTATGTTCTAGACAGGAGCATTTCGCACTCCCCTTCCCCCCCCCCCCCTTTTTTTCTTTCCCTCCCCCCCCATATCTCCCCTCCTTCCCTTCACATCTCCCTAATAGGTTATTTATACTGTTTCTAAAGGTGACTCATTTTGATTCCCATTATTACTGGAGCGTTTTTTGATATATCGGATTAATCCGACTAGTTGGGGACTGGGCTTTCCTGGTCATGTGTTTTCATACCACTGCCCCTATGCACCCTATCTCAACTGCTATTGATGTTTGTTTATTTGTATTTGTAGCGGTCCTTATCAAGGATCCTCATTTGCAGGGTTTTTGCCCTTTTGGGCATTTTTTTTCCTCTCTATTTATTTCTTCTGTTACTTTTTTTTTTTCTTCATTGCTCTATTTATTCTATATTTTTTATTTTATTTAATTTTTATGTTCTCCTCTCTCTTTTTTCCCTGGGGTGGGCCGCTGATGGCTTTTCTGCAATTTTCTGACTGTTGTATATTTTGCCACTATGGTACTTCTTTTACACTCTACCATGGCCCTAAAATTTATATCTATCAATGTTAATGGACTTAACTCGCCTAGAAAACGTACTGTGGCCTTGGGCGCATGTAGGAGAGAAAAGGCCAATGTAGTTTTCCTGCAAGAGACTAATTTCACTGGTTCCCATTCTCAGCTTCAAGGTAAGCAATTTACCCAGACCTTCTTTGCATCTGCAGATTGTAAGAAACGAGGGGTTGCTATCCTGATCCACCGTAATATCCCATTTTTGCACAATAAAACGATAGTTGATGCAGAGGGACGTTATGTAATAGTGATTGGCACCCTCCGTACAGAAGTTCTCACCCTGGTTTCTATATATGCCCCTAACCAGGACCAATCAAAATATTTTCAATCTTTGTCTCAACATTTAAGTAGAGTTGCACAGGGTCATATAATTCCCTCAAACTGCTCAATTGTGACTCTTGGCGCCTTTGCCACTCTTCCACTAGAGACTATACCCATTTCTACTTCAGGGTCCATAGGGGGTCCACAGGGTTGACCTTGGGGTATAGGTTGGGAACCAAATCCGGGCACCACGCAGTTAAAGCTTTTAGCTCCCGGGATGCACTGGGTCCACTCTCCCTATAACCCCACCCCCAAGCCAGAGGCACCTCAGTTTAAGTTGTGCCCGGCCGGAGTCGGGTCACCGTTTAGTGCAGTGGGGAGCTGATTAGCAGCCCCTAAGCTTTATTTTTTTCTAAGTACAGAGTTTTTTTTTTTATTTTTACTTTGGACTTTCAGAGCGGCAGCGTCGGACTGTCAATAGGACGTCTAAGCTGCCGCTCCGTCACCCCGCCGGCGCTGAGACGCCAGTACAGATCTGGGGATCTCAGCGGGACCCCAGAGTCTGTACTAGCCGGACTCTGCGGGCGCCCAGGACTGCTGCCGGATCCACGGGGAGCAGGTAAGGTCGCGGATCACCGCTTGCGGTGATCCGCGCATTTAATATGCAGTCCTGTGCCTCCGGTCTCCGGGGACAGACCGGAGGCGCCGGCAGTGGCGGCGGGCCCCCCATACCCCGTGTGTCCACTAGACCACCAGGGACTTACTGATCGGCGCTGGGAGCCGGCGTCCCGGGAGGTTAATAGCCGGCCAGGGGAGGAAGGTTTCCCTGTTACAGCGGCTCCTCCCCTCAGCTCAGCGCGCCTTTCAGTATGTATAGTCTGGCGTCGCTGAGCTGCTTCCTCCGCGGGCCACGCTTCTTCTGAGGTCTCCAGCGGCCATTTTCTTGTGGTGCAGCGGCAGAGCTCAGGAGATGGCAGTGAGTCCAGTCCCCCTGCGTACCTCACCATCAGGTCAGTGTACACAGCGCTGTAGCCTTCCCAGACACTGAATCTGGGTAAGTTGAATGCAGTGTAATAGTACAGTATATTATATGACATGTTTATGTATATATGTATATATCTGCATTGTATGTGACTTATGCTAGTGCTGACTGTCTGTATTTAATTCTCTCACCTGTCAGTGTATATCTATCCCTGTTCCTTATCTGCCCTAATACAGCTGTACTTGGGGTGTTTCTGAGACCTCACATTTATATACTTGTTAATATTTGTGAGGTTTGTCACATACTGTTGCGTGCTGCACGTTGCCATATTTTAGATGGAACTGTGTGTTGCATACGCTGAAAATGGGTCCCTGCAGCTAATTTTTGGCATCAGTCAGGACCAGTATAGCGCTGCTTAATATTTCCGCCAAGACGGTTGGTCAGATATGTCTGACCAGGAGATAGAGCGTTATACTGCACCCATTTTTCCTATCCTGCAAGCCATGTGCTGCAGGTGTTAGTGCGGAGGATTTGACTCATAAAGGGTTCTGTATGTGGCGTCATCTGGTGCCGGCCCCTTTCACGACCCCCTTGGGCGGTTTGTTTTCTCGGGATCCTCTCAATTGCGGATCGCCGGGCGGGCCCCATTGTTGTACCTCACTTGGGGTTACTTCACCATACTGCCCTTTTCATCTCAGGGTATCTCGCAGCTTCTTGCACTCTTCCCCTGTGACACAGACTATAGCTCCCTGCAGGGTTTTTTTCGCAGTATATGAATTCCCCCTGGTGCCACAATAGTCTGTCATGCCCCTTGCAGGGATTACCACAACAGCCACCCTGGGTGGATGTCGTTTTCTACGAAACGCAAATTGGCGTGGTTGACGCCCTGTGGTTACTTCCCAGTTGGCTCTGCATGTACTGGATACTGTTTTGGGCTCTTTCCCTCTTACGGGTGGAAGCCTATTTCAGGTATTATTATCCCTGCTTTAGGGCTGGTAGCAGGTCCATTCTGGTTAGAGTGAATGTTGACCTGCACCTGTATCATACACCCTCAGTCTTACATGCCTTCGGGTTCCCTGTTGCTGACTAGCGGGTGGATCGCATAGCGGGACTCTGGCTGTTGCCAGATAGGAGGTGTTACAACAGTGTTTGGCCTCCTGTCCCAAATTCCCTGAGGGTCATCACGAGCCCCTCCTGGTGTGGATGGGCGTGTTACTCGTCTGATTACAGACGTTACTACGCTTCCCATTCCTGCGTGGTCCGTAGGTGGTATACTTGCTTTCAGGGGTTGTTACCCATCCTACCATGGCTATAGCATGGTTGGTTAATACTATTGCATATTGGGCTGATGCATTTGTAACATTTTTTCCCCTCCAACACGTCGGGGGTTCAAATGTATTTGGTCGCTCTCGTAATATATGCAGTTGTCATAGGTGGAAATGCCTATAATGGATACCAGTCTCCTAACTTTCAGAGTTCCGGCTGCGGCTGTATCCTCCGTAATACCCTATGGCTGCGCTCTGGGAATGCAGAGGTGCAGATACCATCTTTAGGGTTGATCTTGGTTGGTCCTGACCTTGACAAGATTGTAGTAACATTGGCAGTATTACTAACGACAAGTTTACCGCTTTCAGCTATGCCCTCTACAAGGCCTCAGACTAAGTCTGTTAAGTCTTTTTGTCCTCTGGGTCAGCCTAAAGGTCTGTTTCTTCGTAGACTGTCGGCATCTACAAGGGCCGACATATCCAGTACCGAGCAGGCCTGGACTGCCAGCCGATCCTGCTTCTGAACCTACGGATATCTCTTCAGCCTGACGGGACAGGCCTACAACTGGGAGATACCGATTTTCTCAGTTCGCCCGGTACTAGTGTCAAGTTGCCGTGGCTACGTGGGTAGGAGGGTACGCCTTCTCTTTGCTCAGGCGGCCTCTTTACAAGGGCCTTACAGATCCAGAAAGCTATGCAGTTGTTGCGGTAAGCGGAGCTAATTAGGCCATCCCCACTATCTCAGTGAGGGACTGGTTGTTCTGCTTTCTTTCTGGTGCGGTGGCTGAATGGTCCTCTTTGGCCTATTCTCTGTCTCAATTCCCTGAACCAGTTCCTAAAGCTACCTGGGCTCAGGAGGAAATCCCTATGCTCCATCATACGATGTTTGGAACCTGGGGACTTTATGGTATCATATACAGGACGCGTGCCTACGGGTACTTACAGAGACCTTTCCTCAGCATGGGCTGAGGTTTGCTGTATCACAGCAACACTTACAATTTTTCGGGCTCTGCCTGTTGGGACTGTCCTCAGCCCCACAGGGGTTTACCAGTGTTTTGGATTTTCTGACAGTTCTCCTGTTCAGTATATCCCAATGCTCCTGTACCTGGACGGCCTCCTGCTCTTAGCGGGATCACCGGGGTACTTTACAGCCAGGTCAGGATGACTGTGGCTTCAGGGTGCAGACGTTTAATCAACGGGGAAAAAGTCCCCCCTGCATCCCTCTCTGGGTATTCTTCATCTAGGCTCCCTGCTGGATTCTCAGAATCTGAGAATTCTTCTGGCGTAAGACGGAATCTCCACTCTTCCATTAGGAGTACGTGGTTGTCTGCGCAGTCGACATATGTCTTTACACTCTGGGATGCATGGTGGAATGGGCTCAGTTCCATTCCAGACCTTTCCATAATTGGCTCATCTCCAGATGGAACGAGTTTTTTCTGTCGGATCACTGTTCAAACGATGATGCTCTCTCCGGAGGCAAGTCGGTCCCTGTCCGGGTGGCTATGGCCATCTCGTCCAGGGTATTCTTTGCTATGGACAGTGTCTGGTTCGCATCCTTTTCAGTGCAGTTGGACGTCTGTCGATTCCACCCTGTCAATTAACTTACTCTGGCATAACTCTTGTTTCCCGGTGAACCTGAAAAGGTTCAGTCCGACAGGGTCAGGACAGTGGCTTCCTTTTTAGCAACACTGTTCGTTGGGTGGCAATGACAGGTATGTCACATATTCGGACATAGGCCCTCATTCAGAGCCGCACGTTAACAACAGTACGCTCGTTGCGTTCCGATGTTGACTAACCGCGCATGCGTCGGTGTTACACTGCGCATGTGCGTACGGCAGATTGCGAGCTTTTTTTCTCTCGTTCCTAAAATAGCGTACAGGAAGTGACATGTCAAATGTGATTGACAGAACAGGGCGTTTTTGGGTGTTGACGGGGGTGGAGATGAAAAAACGCAGGCGTGGCGAGGCGTTTTTGGGGCGTACATACATTAGCAGATGCGAACGTCAAATGTGTTCGGACCGTCTCATACGTCACTGAAACATCCGCTTTCCCTTCAAAATGCTCGCACAGCTTAGGGTCAGGATTACTCGACCACATTGGCGATGGCCTTCTCCTCCGTCCCGGGACTCCACGATGGTGCAGCGATTAATCGCGGCTGGTCAGTAAAGTAATTAGTGTTGGATTGAAATCCGGCTTGGTATGTGTTTGGAAAGCAGTTTATTGGGATAGCACAAAAGCGTACGCAGGTGGAAATCAGAGCTGCTAATGTCATGATTACACAATCAATTAGCGTACATTTTTGGGGTTTTATTTTGGCCACAATTTGGTGGTTATGGCCTATTGTAACAATAATGTCATCATCTTTTAATTAGCTCCCCTTTTTTTTGGTTTACTGTGGAATTTGCATCGCTATGTGATTTTTTAAACGTTCCTTAAAGAGGCCTTTTTTTTTTTTAAAGAGGGTCAGTTTTTGCGTTTAAGGCCAGGATTAAATGTAACCCATTTGTACAATAATATCACAATACAATGTCAGTGTTTTGTTTTTAATTTATTGTTTACACACAAACAAATTGGCCTAATATTGTATTGCCTTTTTTTGTGGCCAAGATATTTGATCCAAAAAAAAATATAACATAACTACTAACATAAGCGTAAATACAAAATTTAAAAACATTTCACAAGAAAGGAGAGGGAAGTTTTGACCAGAAAGGAATATGAGCCAAGCACAGAAGGAGTGTGGGAAAAGTCGCCATTGCTGTCACCGTTTTCTCGCCCGTTTGGCTGGGTGAGGGTGGGCGCCAGACCGGGTCCGGGATGCCATCGGGCTGGCCTGTCCAGAGGCAGATGTTGTGGCCTCTGGACTAGGCACAGGGCTAGGCACATTTGGAGGATTGCCTGATGTTGTGCCAGAGGTGGAGGATCCGGATGTTCCGGCAGGAAGGGAGGTCGGCTCCACCATGTGCTGGCGAACGAGCTGCTCCAGGGCATCGGCGATGCGGATGTTGGCCCTGGTATTTTCCGCCAGGGCCTGACCAATGGTCACGTTGGCCGCAGCATTTTGCTCCAGGGCCTCAGCCACCCGTATCAGACTGGCGTCCATCCTCTGCAGAATCTCCGTATGGCAATCCGATTTAAAATTGAGTTCTGTGAGGAGGCCCACTGCCTGCGAGGGGGCACGCCCTGGACTGGCTTCTGCAGGGTCCTCAGCCGGATGTACTGGTTCCTCCCCTGCAGAGTCAGCAGAAATTCTGCGGCCAAGGCTCCCCTCTGGAGCAGACTCATCCGCCTCTGTCTCTGTTAGGAAATTGGAGAAAAGACTCACATTAGAATCTACATATTGGCACAATAGCATTTCTGAGTTGGTGACATCACAAGACTTACCTTGGCCAACATGAGGAGCCGCAAAGTCTGGCATGTCCGTATCCATGTTGGACACGCCAAACACCTCCACAGCCTGCACACACCCCTGTGCCATCTCTTCTAAGTCTGTCAACTCCAATGACACAGGGGTGGGACCCCCACCTGTCCCCCTTGCATGCCTAGCCCTGTCGGCAAGTTTTTGTTTGAGACGATATTTGAAGTCTGCCCATCTGTGGAATGAATTTGGAACCATTATCCTTTTTTTTACAATGGGGTTTGTTTATAGGATGGGAAAGTGTTTACTTACCGCCGTTTGACATCCCGGGCTAGACGGACATAATCACCCACCCTATTGACAGCAACGGCGACCTCCTCCCACATTCTCCACTTCTGGCTTTGGCTCATATTCCTGGCTGCCTGGGGCAGGATGTCAACGCACTTCTGGATCAAAACCTCCATCTCCTTGCTTGTGAAATGTGGCTGCCTTTTTTTTTTGGCAGCTTTGGCGGGTTGACTGGGGCCAGCAGTCTCTTCCATGTCATCCTCCTCACCTATATGGGTAAATATGCAGATTTAGCCACTTCACAACTTGCACAATATTATGTTTTAAAAGAATCATTGACACAAAATGCATGAAGGCCTTACCGCCGCAATTTTGACCATTGTTTCCCTGGTTTGAAGCCATGTCTCTGCTTCCAGCATGAAATCATCCAGAAATTCTATGTGATTTCGTGACGTATTTATACATGCGTCCTTAGTTTGCGGCCGCATCATTGATTGTGCGTCCCTATGATTCATCCTTAATTTGTGCGGGAAAATAAACACTATTTATGGCTTGGTGTGTGTGGATTCGAGGTGGGGTTGTTTGAGTGTTGTCGGTTAAGTGGTTTGGATTTGGTTGGTTGCGTTTGGAGGATTTTGCAGAGTTGTTTTTTTGTTTGTTTTTGCTACATTTCTTTGGTTTTTCCGTTCGCATTTTTTTCATTTTTTCAACATCCTTTCCTGATTTGGTAAGTTTTGTGCATTCAAATTTGTGGCCAATTGGTGTATTCTTCTGTTTTGTGGTTCGTTAATTTGTTTAACACTCATTTCATCTTTTTTAGTTTTTTTTTGTTTTCGGACCCAAAGAAGTTTTTTGTGGAAATCTTATATATTCGAGTTGGGTAAGTCCATTTTTTGTCTTGCATTTGCGAATTAATTACCGCATTTTTGACTGTTGGTGTAGCGACTTGCATTTGCGAATTAATTACCGCATTTTTGACTGTTGGTGTAGTGACTTGCATTTGCGAATTAATTACCGCATTTTTGACTGTTGGTGTAGTGACTTGCATTTGCGAATTAATTACCGCATTTTTGACTGTTGGTGTAGTGACTTGCATTTGCGAATTAATTACCGCATTTTTGACTTGGTGTAGTGACTTGCATTTGCGAATCAATTACCGCATTTTTGACTGTTGGTGTAGTGACTTGCATTTGCGAATTATTTACCGCATTTTTGACTGTTGGTGTAGTGACTTGCATTTGCGAATTAATTACCGCATTTTTGACTGTTGGTGTAGTGACTTGCATTTGCGAATTAATTACCGCATTTTTGACTGTTGGTGTAGTGACTTGCATTTGCGAATTAATTCCCGCATTTTTGACTGTTGGTGTAGTGACTTGCATTTGCGAATTAATTACCGCATTTTTGACTGTTGGTGTAGTGACTTGCATTTGCGAATTATTTACCGCATTTTTGACGGCTTATTCATCATATAATCCAGTTTTGCTTTTCCCTTTTCCATTTTT
The DNA here is from genome assembly GCA_031769625.1 of Taudactylus pleione. NCBI lineage: Eukaryota > Metazoa > Chordata > Amphibia > Anura > Myobatrachidae > Taudactylus > Taudactylus pleione. The sequence continues at coordinate 2,096,826 of JAUIMM010000043.1, forward strand.
TGGGTCCATTTGAACCCTATTTGACGTACGGTGTGCAATGTAGTTTTCATCGATGGCCAAATGTGTTTTTCCGCTATTTTCTGTGTTGGCTTGCAACAATTTTTAAACAAAAAAAACACCCTCTAAATTTTTGAAGTCTCATTGTTGGCTTTTTTACAGTTTATACGTATCATGACAATACCCCGGCATGTAAGCAGCTATGGATGGTATCAGAAAGCTAAGTTGTTTTTTCTTACTTTTGGGGTGGGTCAAAAGCCTTACATTGTAAACTTTGAATTTCAGGTAGATCTGGGGCGAATTGTTCTGGCCCTGCTCCCGGAAGACGACCAACCTCAAACTCGTCCCAGGCGTAGGCATCGTAGGCATGCAAGGCCCCAGATATTTCGAACACGTGTCACCCTTTTTGGAATGCCCGATGATGAGGTTTTAAGACGCTACCGTCTACCTCCCAAAATCATCATAGACACTCTCTCATTAATAGAAAGTGATCTTGAGCGGCAAATTGACAGTCCAACAGCAATACCACCACTGACGCAATTTATGGCGGTGTTACATTTCTGTGCCTCAGGATCATTTCAAACAACGGTGGGAATAGTGGCGGGCATCTCCCAATCCTCCTTTTCCAGGATCCTGAGGGCAGTGATGGAGGCACTTTTCAAGCACCTCCATCATTTTATTAAAATGCCTTTGGATATGGGTGCCCTTAGTGTGGCCAAGGCCAATTTTTACCAAATAGCTGGCTTCCCACACATCATAGGGGTTGTGGATGGTACTCACATACCACTTCAGCCTCCAGCACGGCTGGAGGCAATATTTAGAAACAGGAAACACTATCACTCCCTGAATGTAATGGTGGTATGTGATGCCTCCCTCCAGATCCTGTCCCTGAATGCTAAATTACCCGGAAGTGCTCATGACTCCTTCGTCATCCGGCAATCAGGGATATGGCAGAAATTAACCAACCTACAAGCTGGTGATGCGTGGCTTCTGGGTAAGTGGAGACCTTTAGTACATAACAATGTTAAGCTTGATACACAGTGTTCCTGATGTGGTCTATTTTTGTTCACAGGAGACAGTGGATACCCTTGCATGTCCTGGCTGCTCACTCCTTATTTGGCTCCCACACCAGGGCCACAAAGTGCGTATAATTCCGCACTTACAGCCACCAGGCAAGTGGTGGAGCGCTGTATCGGCCTTTTAAAAGGCCGATTCAGATGCCTCCACCGCTCTGGTGGCGAGCTCATGTATGTGCCGGATATGGTGTCGAAAATTTTGGTCCTGTGTGGGATATTTCACAACATTGCCATAAGGAGTGGTGTCCCAATGCAGCCAGAGGATGCCTTACCTGAGGATGGCCCCCCCGAGGTTGGTCGAAGGTCAGTATGTGGGGGGGCCATACGCGATGATGTGGTGGCCAGATTTTTTAGGTAAGTTTGAACAAAACTCCAGTGTTTATACCTAATGTGTTTGTGTTTTTTGGCGAACATCTAATTTATTTTTAATTTTCTCACCATCTTCTGTTTGTTCACATAATCTTTGGCACTCCAACGCTCACTACTTCCTGCTACCCTTACCAAACCTGGATCTGGTCCTTTTGGGCATATATTCTTGAACCCATATCGCAACGCCATGTTTGTGGAATCATGTTGGCATGGTCCTTCGTCAACCAGTTCTTGATTTTGTGTTTTTATTTAATTATTTCTTGGTATGTGTTGTATTTGAATTTATCACTGTGTATTTTTTTTGGGAGTGACCACTTTGTTTTCTCTGTTATGTTGTCAATAAATGTTTGAAGAGTGAAATGGTCTTCCTTTTTTGGGACGTTAACAGCAAGTGTAACCAGGTTAACACAAGTTACATTTGACTAAGGGGTAAACCAGTACTGACGCCAGTTGAGCAAAACTGAAATATGTTTTCAGCTTCCCAATCCACACCAAAAGGAAGCCTGGCCCAACCTTGGGATTTGTAAGATTGGCCTAAGCAGCTTGCGCACCAAGTAGGAACCTGGAAAATGTAGATATCTGAAATTGACACTACACCCAAAAAGGGAAATGACATTGTTACTGTTATGTGTTTCTGGTGTCTGTTTGACATACAAAGACAAAACACAATCTAACTTTTAAAAAAGGGAAATCCTTGCAGGAACTTATGTCAGGCTAAACTATCTTGGTTTTGGTTTTTAAAAATGAGCCACAACGTATATTTGTCTTAATAAATTTATTTGGAAAATAGAACAAAAAAAAAAAATCTAATGCCGAAGGAGGCCAGACAGCCGGTCGAGGGCCACCAGAAGGCCGATTACATGGTGGCGCATCTGCCCCACAACATCCGCCACCTCTTGCCGACGCCTCTGTTCCTCTGTGGGTGAGAAAAGTGTGTGGGTTAATACAACAATAGGGACTCCACAGAAAAACATAAATAAAAAACCAAATCACTCCTAAACCCAAAAACAGAAATAAGAAGGGTGGGCTGGCAAAAATACAAGGCCTAGGTACAAATTCCCACAGGTATGATATGTGTATGCTTAAATCACCAGGAAGAGGTAAAGGCAAACCTTCACAATCAACAAAAGTCAAGCCACAAAAACACGAAGAAAGGCACGACACATGATTACATACAAACAGTTTGTGCTTTAAAAAAAAAAATTAAAAAACATACCGGGAAACAAATCGGGAGCTCCGGCCAAACCTCCATGATCCTCCTCGGAGGATCCGTCATTCCCCAAAGAATGGGGCGGAGTTATGCTGGACTCCGGGGAGGGGGTAATTGGAAGAGGGGTGGGTGGAGGAGAGGGGGAAGTGGGACGGAGGGGAAGGAGGCCCGACATTTCCGGGAGAGGGTCTGGGAAGGATGGGGAGGAGTGGGGAATAGGGGAAAGATTTGGGGTGGAGTGTTGGCTGGGGGTTGGGGAGAGTGGGCGGGAACGCCGACGTTGACGGCGGAGTCTTGGCTGTCCCCCTAAAATATGTCAAATAAATTGCGTTTAGTTTATGGACAAATCCGGGCAAACAAACAAACAAAAAAAAAATAATAAAAAATAAAACCAAAAAAAATAGCAGTAGAATTAAAAATTCAGAAAAAGAGGGGAAACATGCAGACGCAGATATGAGTACCAATAATAAATAGAACAGACAGGAAAACATGCAGACGCAGATATGAGTACAAATAATAAATAGAACAGACAGGAAAACATGCAGACGCAGATATGAGTACAAATAATAAATAGAACAGACAGGAAAACATGCAGACGCAGATATGAGTACAAATAATAAATAGAACAGACAGGAAAACATGCACACGCAGATATGAGTACAAATAATAAATAGAACAGACAGGAAAACATGCACACGCAGATATGAGTACAAATAATAAATAGAACAGACAGGAAAACATGCAGACGCAGATATGAGTACAAATAATAAATAGAACAGACAGGAAAACATGCACACGCAGATATGAGTACAAATAATAAATAGAACAGACAGGAAAACATGCACACGCAGATATGAGTACAAATAATAAATAGAACAGACAGGAAAACATGCAGACGCAGATATGAGTACAAATAATAAATAGAACAGACAGGAAAACATGCACACGCAGATATGAGTACAAATAATAAATAGAACAGACAGGAAAACATGCACACGCAGATATGAGTACAAATAATAAATAGAACAGACAGGAAAACATGCACACGCAGATATGAGTACAAATAATAAATAGAACAGACAGGAAAACATGCAGACGCAGATATGAGTACAAATAATAAATAGAACAGACAGGAAAACATGCACACGCAGATATGAGTACAAATAATAAATAGAACAGACAGGAAAACATGCAGACGCAGATATGAGTACAAATAATAAATAGAACAGACAGGAAAACATGCACACGCAGTTTGCCCCACAAACACAAACATTAAAACCACAATACATAACACTTACTTGCCAGGATCTGCATGCGAAAGCATGCCAGCAAGCGGGGCGTTCGCCGTTGCAGGTCGGACCACCTGCGCTCCAGCTGCCCGATGTTGCGGCGTGAGCCGAAGGACCGCAGGCGGGACCGTACCTCCGCATACGCGGAGCGCTTCTGCCGGTTGGTCATGGGTTGAGGCTGGCTGGTGATCCGGCGATCCATGACCTCCGTAAGCACCAGCAGCTCACGCCTGGTGAATGCGGAGGTTCTCATGATGGCAATGGTGTTTTTCTTAAAAATCATTTTTGATAAAGTGTGTAAAAATTTTCTGATTGGCTAATGTATTTTGGAAATTAACAGGAGCAATTTTATTGGTTAGTGTATGAGTCATGTGTTCGACAGGGCCAGAAATCTCTGGAGAGTTAGGATAGGCTTGATGCAGTGACATGCGTAAGCAAATTTAAATAAAGAAATGAACCCAGGGAAATATGCGGGGATCCACAGCAATAGTACAATTGTTTAATTGTGGTTCACATGTTTTTTGAACAATAAAAGCGAATGTTTCATCCGTACGTATTCTGCGGGTAAACACAAACACGGACAAGAGTAAAGTTTCTTGCATTGTGTTGAAAAAAAATAAACAATTAAGCTAATTGATACATTGATTGGCATGATACGATTGATGGAGGTAGGCAGAATAAAGGAGCAGGTAATCGACATCTGACAAGGCCACTTCCTGTTTATACGTGTGCGTGCGTTCCTTTCAAGCCATTTCGGGGATGTACGCTCGCTATTTCGTACGCTCGTTAGTTAGAGGAGGGGTCGTCAGAGTTTAGGGAGGAATTTAAGATGCGAACGAAAATACGAGTGAGCCATTGAATTTAAATATTTTTGTACGTACGCCTAACGTACGTGCGCCCGCTTGCGAGTGGGTCTGAATGAGGGCCATAGTCCGAGGGTCTCCTCCCGACCATCTCGGCAGCGTTCATTTCAGGAGCTCTCCATTGGGAAGCGGGAGTCCTCAGCCGTCACGACGTGCATCCCGGGGACTAGTCTCTTCCCCAAGAGAGGTTTCATCTCCTGGTGAGCAGGGGGGCCCCCCTGAGGTGACCCTCAGGGCCTTCTGACTTTATCACACTATGGTGTTACAGTCCAGCTCTGGGGATTCTGAAGCAACCTTCAGCGACTCTTTGTCGATGACGTGGTCCTTTCACTTTGTGTACCTGTGTTCTCCGGTCTCCCTTCTTCCTCGAGGTCTTTGGAAGTGTTTCAATTGAGACGGAGATGCTTTCCTGCTGGTGGCTCCTGATTGCCCCAGATGTCAGGGGTACTTGGATTTTCGGAGTCTCTCCATCGATACTCCATTCCTGATGCTTCGCTGCCCGGACCTGTTGTCTCAGGGTCCTTGGTTTTGCCTTGGACCTGGGTCGTTTGTCTTTGACTGTGTCCCTACAGTGGTCTTACGGCTTCCCTGGCTTTGTCATCGTTGGAATGATTAGAGCACATGGATCAGCTTTTGCTGGGACCTACCACAAACTGTGGCAACCATAAATCTTATGGTATTGTACCTGTCGATACAATCCTCCGGTGTCCAGGATTTCCAGATATTCTGGCATTCCTACCGGCTGGCTTGGGTTTCACACTTGGCCTGGTCTGCCTGACAGTGCGGATCTCTACACTGTCAGTATGGTTAAGATATGGAATTGCTCCACTCTGGTATCCAGTTCATCCTTTGGAGTGTTTTCTGGATTATGCTTCCATTTGTCCTCCCTAGGGACTCCTTGGGAGTTAGTAGTGGTTCTTCGTTCCCTCCGGGGACAGTCAATGGAACCGCTGGTTGTGATAGCCATTACATGGTCTATTGCTTAGGCTCTCTCTTTCTCTCAGGGTGTTTATATCAACCAGGAGAGTGTCTGTCTGAATTGGGAGCGTTCTCATGTGGCTCCCTCTTCTGGAGGGCATCATGTCAGGGTGTGAGTTGCTCTCACCCTGTGTTTCTTCTTAGTGGTTTTCAGGTTCCATATTATTCTGGAACTTATGGTACGGCCATTCTGTCCCCAGTCCTCTCGGCTGGTGTGGCCTCATTGACTGTAGTCCGGCCTCTTTGGATTTATGTGAACCGTTCAGGTTCCTTACGGAAATCGGACTCCTTATTGGTGGTCTGAGATTTCTGGTTTTCACAGGAAAGGATGGCCGGCCTATAACCAAATGTTGGTGGATGGCCTCGTAGGTCTTCCTCAGGGGCCTACCCATGGGTAGGCCTTTCTGTTGTTGATGCTTGTTTTTTCTCGGGCCATGTAACCCTCGTGGGCGGCTCGCTGTGGCGCCTCGGCTGTTTTGCCTTACTAGGTGGCCACGTGGTCTTCTGTCCACACCTTTTTAAGGTTCTAGGCATTGGTTTCCTTTGCCTCTCAGGATGCTTCCTTTTTGGCGACGGATTCTCCTCTCAGCACAGGAGCGTCCCCACCCTTGGTTGAACTGCTTTGGGACATCCCCAAGGTCAACCCTGTGGACCCCCTATGGACCCTGAAGTAGAAAACAAGACATATGGTAAGAACTTACCTTTGTTATCTCTGTTTCTACGAAGTCCATAGGGTCCACAGGGCGCCCACCCTGACGCACCTGGCTTCATATGGGCTGTGTGGCTGGTCACCGGTTTTCCGTCTCCCATTTCTGTGAGTATGGTTATTGAGTGTTCCAGTTTCTCTCTCTTTTTCTCTCCTCCTCCAGCCTTTGGCTACTTACAAACTGAGGTGCCTCTGGCTTGGGGGTGGGGTTATAGGGAGAGTGGACCCAGTGCATCCTGGGAGCTAAAAGCTTTAACTGCGCGGTGCCCGGATTTGGTTCCCAACCTATACCCCAAGGTCAACCCTGTGGACCCTATGGACTTCGTAGAAACAGAGATAACAAAGGTAAGTTCTTACCATATCTCTTGTTTTCTCTGCACCACACTAACACTACTCCTGTATTGACATGATTCACACTTCTCAATCACTCATGTCATTAATTGCTGATGCTGGGATTACTCCATTCACATGGACTGATCATGCGGGGGATTTATATTTTTTTAGATGTATATAGGGCTCCACGGGGGACTCGAAAATGGTGTTTAGATGATTCCCTTTTATTACATCCCTCTACGGTTCTGGAAACCAAAAATGCTTTGTCGAATTATTTTAAAGAAAACATATCCCCTGATATCTCTCCTGGAATCATCTGGGAGACCCATAGGGCTACCATTCGAGGCCATTTAATTGCAAAGGCTTCTGCAGTCCGCAAAAAAGCAGCCCAAGAAGTTCTGTCTTTGGAATCTCAAATTTCTACTCTTTTATCTCAACATAAACAGTCTCCCCAGGCTTCTCTCCTCTCCCAGATAGAATGCCTGACAGGGCAACTGAATACCCTTTGTCTCGCCGAGCCACCGCTACCTTACAGAAACTACACCAGCGGTTTTACGACAAAGCTGATAAAATTGATACTCTTTTAGCCAACAAGTTGAGATGTAAGCAGGCCTTGAATACTATAGAAAACTGTATTCCTGTAAGTTAGGCGCCCTTACATGTGATCTTGCGATGAAGGTAGAGGAGTTTAGGGACTTTTATAGCTCTCTCTATAATTTACCAGAGCCTTCCTTTTCCTCTTCCGCTGGTCCCGATGGAGTACGTTCATATCTGTCCAAAATTCCATTACCGTGTGTGTCAGAATCCCAACTCTTTGAGCTTAATAAGGAAATTTTATTAGAGGAGTTGCTATAAAATCTATGCGGTCCTCAGCTGCCCCAGGTCCTGACAGTTTCACAGCTAAGTATTATAAATCATTTGTGATGGAGCTTGCCCAGTAGTTTACCTCTCTTTTTAATAATATTCTGGATGGATCATCGTTTGCACCGGCTTCCACATTAGCTGATATCGTGGTCATTCCAAAGCCTGACACAATGTTCTAATTACAGGCCAATTTCGCTGCTTAACGTAGACATTAAAATATACGCAAAAATTTTAGCGAATCGCTTAGCCCCCCTTCTTACCTACCTAATCCACCCAGACCAGGTAGGTTTTATACCAGGACGTCAGGCATCTGACAATATTAGGCGTGTTATTGACTTTATTCATTCTATCCACGCTCAAAAATCACACTCGATAATTATGGCACTAGATGCTGAAATGGCATTGACCGTATTTCCTGGGCCTTTGTTTTTGGGGTACTTCAGAAAATGGGGTTCTTGGGAAAATACTTGGAGGGTATTTTAGCCCTATACCAGTCTCCTACTGTCACGGTCTCTGTTAATTGTATTACCTTTTGGAATCGCCAATGGTACCAGGCAATGGGAGAGAGGCCATGGAAGAGAGCGCCATGATCTTTGCTCTAGTAATGGAACCCCTGGCGGCAAGGATTCGTCACAACCCTGACACTGTCAGTGTAAAAGCCGGTTCCTCTGAGCATAAAATTGCGTTATATGCGGATGACGTTATTGTATCCCTTGGAAACCCTGCTCACTCCCTGCAGCCTCTCAATGAAATTGATCTTTAGGATGCACACTTGGGTACATCTCTACTTAAAGATCATTCAGTAGGCTGTTTAGCCTTGGCTGAAGTTAGCAGAATCACAAGTGCAAAATAGATTTTAGGGAAAATGTCAGCGTTACACCGGCGTTAAACCGAAGGAAAACAGAAGGAGAACATTTCATCAAACACAACTAAACTACTATCAATACTGCATATGGACACCTATGGAGCATCACGTGTGAGTTCACTACCTCTTCACAACAAACACCTGCTGCCTGCATAACCAGGACATGCAACACTGAACTCCTTGTTTGATCATTGCAAAGACATTATCTCACTTGTTACTATTTGTGCTGCCTTTTATTTCACAAAAAACTAAATTCTTATTTGTACCAATGCAAAGTAACCTCTAAACCTTGCATATACGGTCTGATTTACCATTGCTTTTGCCTAGCCTCACAACTTTGAACTTCTTTTTATTACTCATCTTCAAAACACTTTAAGGGCTCTATTTATTAACATTATTTTTACTAAAATAAAGTGAAAAAGGGTGTTTTCACAACCTTTTCACATTATTTTAGTATCACCAAAATTCTACTCCAACTCCTAAGTATCACTTATTTTTAGTAAAGCAGATCACATTTCCCTTAATTGTAATGGGAAATGTAATCCGACCAAAGTTACTAAAAATAAATTGTAAAAAAATACCGGGGAAAGCCCTGTGATAATAACGCCACCTGGAGGTGGCGTTATCCAGGGTCTCCCCCGGTTACCGGGCTCCTACTCTGCTCTAAAGTGCAGAGCAGAGCCCGTAGTCAGTCCCAGTGATCAGCTGTGTTGTCTAAAAAGACTACAAGCTCATCTCTGCTAAATAAAAAAAAATGTAATTACCTGACTCCATGGACCGGTGGTCGTGGCTCCGCTGATGACTCCCCTCCGGTCAGCTGGTCTCCCATGGTGCACTGGGGCCCGGTCATCAGGTGATCGGCTCCCAGTGCAGTATGGGATATCAGCTGACCAGAAGCATGGAAGACATCACCGGAGCACCGATGACTGCAGGTAAGTGCTATTAAGGGAGGGGGGTCGCGGGGGGGTCCGCGATCACGGGGACGGGGCTTAATGACGGGGCAGGGCTTAGCGCCAGGGGGGCAGCAGCGGCTGCCGGTCGGCGCATGCGCGGGCACTTTGTCACAGTATTTTTTGTGAAAATACCGTGACTAGTGTGCGGAGGGGATTCGCAGGGACAAAGCTTTATCGCAAGCTCTGTCCCTGCAAGGGATTTGTAGTAAATCCCTGTGATAATATCACACTACAATCTACATTACAAATGCGGATTGTAGTAAATAGAGCCCTAAATCACATATATTCCCCTCAATAAAAAAAACCCCTACTTTGTTCATCAAGCATACGCATTCACCAACAGTGTTCTTTCAGCAGCATTTTTTGAAAAACCTTCAACACTTTCGTTCTCACACATACACTATTCTTACCTCATCTCATCTCACTGTGACCATGTTTTCTTCAAATTCTCACTTTACGCCTACCTATTCTGATAGATTCTAATCATCTATTCTGCCCCCTGTTCCCACCTCTATCCTTCCCCCCATAGTCTCCTCCATTTCTTCCTCCCCTTCTCTCCCCTCCTCTGTCTGTATTCTTCCCCTCTGCTTCCCTCCTTCTCCTCTCCTGTTACTCCTCTTTCATTCTTTTCTCCCCCACAATGGTCCTACTACCCAACCACTAAGCTCAGCACCCACCCTCCTGTCCCTCTCCCTATCACTTCACCACACCATCTACATCACACTAATCTCCCTCCCTTTCCTACAAATGCATCCCACCTCTCTTGCCTATTGATCACTTCCTTCCACTCCTGCCTCCAAGATCTCGCCCGTGCTGCTCCCTACCTCTGTACTCTCTCCCTCTCCGCCTCTCTACAAATCTTCAAACGGGCTCTCAAGACTCACTACTTCAAAGCCTTCCAGCTCTCATCCTAACCTGCTGCTCACATGCTTCTTCCTGTCTACCCTATCTGTGTCACCCCTGTCTGTCCCCCCCCCTATAGAATGTAAGCTCTCACGAGCAGAGCCCTCTTCCCTTATGTGCTTTTCCTTCCCTCACTCATACGATCATCTACTCAAAACTCTCCACAAGGGCACTTAACACTTGGTAGCTGACGCCCTACTGCTTTTTTGAGTGTTATGATCGCTGCAGCAATGTTTATAAACCATGTTCTTATTCAGTATTGTCTTGTACTGTAAGTCGCTGTTTTATGAGTTTGCTAATTTGTTAATGTTCTTTGTGAGGCGCTGCAGAACCCTTGTGGCGCCATATAAATAAAGGATAATAATAATAATTCCAGTTATTCGGGCTACAAATTTAATACAAGTGAAGCGGAGGTATTAGACTTTTATATTCCTGGACCAACGATACTCCTTTTGGAGACATCTTTCCCATTTTAATTGGCACAAACAAAAAATCAAATATCTTGGCATTTTTTTAACACATCGCCACCACCAGTTATTTCAGGCAAGTTTTCCCCGAATATTAGACCACATAAAGTCAGATCTGAATTCTTGGTTTGGTTACTTTATATCTTGGATAGGCAGAGTAAATTCTGTTAAAATGAACATGCTCCCTCGGATACTATACCTTTTTCAAACTCTCCCGATTTTTATTCCTCCCTATGTTTTTACATTTTGACAGTTTCATACTCCACGATTTATATGGGCTAATAAACACCCTCGAGTACGATTGAAACTATTGCAACGTCCTGCGCATAATGGAGGGTTGGGTATCCCTGACTTTAAAAGATATTATCTAGCTGCGCAACTAGCTCACTGTGTGCAATGGTGTAACCCTGATGCTAGGAAGGTGGGTCGCTATTGAGGCTGCTGAGTTGGGTCTATCTACGGTTTCTTCTCTCCTTTGGCTTCCAAGATCACATCGGCCTAAAATTGTAGTCTCACATCCGATTGTTTTCCGCTCGCTATTAATATGGGATTATGCTAATAGAAAATTTGGACTGGCTCCCAGTCCTTCTCCCGTTATTCCGATTTTTCATAATCCTGATTTCCCTCCAGGCAAAGATAAGATATCGTTTTCTCCATGGAAAGAGAGGAATATTCTCTATTTAAACGATATTACTAAAGATTTGAGTTTTCCCCAATTTTCCCAGATTCAGGAGGTTACAGCACTTCCCCCTAATGTTTTTTTCCAATTTTTGCATCTTAGGTATTTCCACTCTAAGGTGAAACACCTTTTAGCCAATAGACCCCTTTCTCATTTTGAAGCTTTATGTTTGAGGCGCTCCTCAACCAGAGGTTTAATTTCTTCCCTCTATACAATGCTCATTGAGGGGTTGTCTAGGCAACGCGATTCTTATGAAAAGGCTTGGGAAGCAGATTTGGGTACCTCTCTAGATGATGAGGAATGGGCAGAGGTATGGGATAATGCTGTTTCCAGCTCAATTTGTGTTAGGATCAAAGAGAATACGCACAAGTTATTATATAGGTGGTATTATGTTCCCTCTAGATTGAGTAAAATCAGAGTACATCAGATAGGTGCTGGAGAGGTTGTCCAGCTGAAGGTACCTTTCTGCATATCTGGTGGACTTGCCCTAAGATAGTAAGTCTTTGGAAGGAAGTTATTGGTCTGATACACAGTTTACTCAATATACCTATCCCTTATGATTTTAAATATATTCTTCTCCCTTTAGATCTTCCTACGCTTACTAGGCACCAAAATAAATTGATGCGCCATATTGTTAATGCAACAAAATGTCAGATAGCTTCAGATTGTAAGAAGCTCGATTCCCCCTCCATGCAATCTATTCTATATTGCATCTGGTATGTTTATTGTATGGAATATATGACTAGTATTATTAACCATTCTGCTAAATCTTTTGATAAAATATGGAGCCCGTGGCTATCTTCTCAATCTGCCCCCTCCGCTTTTGCTTTGTAAAAGCCATCTCTGTCTATATTTGTGTGTTTACAATTTGTGTGCACATGTATGTGCGGTCATTTATTTATTTTTTTTGTCTGGCGACCCACCTCGGGGACCTCCCCTTCTTTTCTTCTATGTCTTCTTTTTTTTTTTTTCTCTCTCTCTTTTTTACACCTTTTCGGGTTTTTTGGAGTGTCTTTATCTCTTTGAAAATGTATAAATGGATCACAATTTTCGAATTTTATTTTTTGTGAGAACCAGATTTTGTCTTTATGACAGCTATTTGCTTTAATGTGTTTCTGATTTCTATGATCTGTGTCATTCAATGTGATCCGGCAAATAAAACGTATTTAAAAAAAAAAAGAAATCCCCTTGTGGATGTGTGCATTAAGCCTCATGTTACTTGCACTAAACAGGTCACTATCTTATCTGTGACTAAGCTGTACATACGGTACTCCTATTTACCACCAGGGCTCAGGGGCATATCTATAATGGGTGCGGGGAACACGGGCCCCTGGGTCCAGGGGGGCCCTGCACCGCACACCCTGCACCCATTATATTACTTACGTCTCTGGAGTCCCACATCGGTGCGGGGGTCCGGTGCTGTAAAACGACTGGAAAATGGCCGCGGCGGCCATTTTCCCGTTGTTTGCGCATGCGCAGTACAGGGAAAATGGCCGCCGCGGCCATTTTCCCAATGACCTGTGCAGACACTATAGACTCTGGGCACACTCTAGTGCCCAGAGTCTATAACTCCAGCGCTGGCCGCGCATAGCTCAGTGCACTACCGGCCTCCGGGCTTAGAGGAGGGGCCCCGTGTCGGAGACGGCACACGGGCCCCCTCCTCTCTAGAAACGCCCCTGCCAGGGCTGTATCTGCGGTCGCTCTTCATACATACATACATACAAACATACATTACATTCCTCAGTGCAGTCCCCATCTTTATAATAGATAATGTTGCAATGTTATCCCTTATCGTATGTCTCTGGTATACAATGGGAGAGCTGTATACCTTTTTATGTGTACCAGGGCACATTAACTGAATGGGATCTACAGTATACACAACCCTAATGCAAACCCGTCACTTCTCCTTCAGCGCTCCTGTGCACTCGTGGTCTGAGTGGAGAGTGCCAGGGAGGGATGCTATGGATTAGGGAAGTGCGCCGGACCATTTTTGCTGGATTTGGATTTGGTTCTCATTCATTATCCGGATTTGGATTTGCCAAACTGCAGTGACTGGATTTGGATTTGGATTTTTTTACAAAAATTTACAAAAAAAGCTAAAATCACATAAATTGGGCTTTTTTTTCTTCCTAGAGTATTATTAACCTCAATAATCTTAATTTTCGGCCATTTACAGTCAATTTAGACCACCTCACAGTTTAAATTTTAGTTTTCACCATTATTGGCCAAAGGTTGCAGTGAGCTGACTGGTTACCAAGCGACAAAGCAGCAGCACAGACACCACAGTATAAAGCACATTAGTGACACATTGCCACACAGCAGTGGCAGAAATGAAAAGTAGTGCACCTACCCAGTGGGGTACGGCCAGCAGAATCACAGTACTTGTTTACAAAGTGGGCTATGGCCCTAGGAGTCACAGTGCACAATCTTATTCACATTACACCGCTCATAGTGTCCCCGATTCACATTATAAAAGTACCATAAAGTAGTATCTCTTATTTATGTTACGACACACAGTAGTGCCCCTTTTACACAATGCCCACAGTAGTGCCCCTTTTACACAATGCCCACAGTAGTGATCCTTTTACACAATGCCCACAGTAGTGACCCTTATACACAAAACCCACAGTAGTAATGCCCCTTATACAATGCCCCCAGCAGTGGTGTCCCTTACACAATGCCCGCATTAGCAGGCCCCCAGTAGTAGTATGCCCCCCAGTACTAGTGCCCCCATTAGCAGGCCCCCAGTAGTAGTGCCCCCATTAGCAAGCCCCCAGTAGTATGCCCCCCAGTAGCAGTGCCCCCATTAGCATGCCCCCAGTAGTATGCCCCCCAGTAGCAGTGCCCCCAGTAGTAGGCCCCAGTAGTAGTGCCCCCATTAGCATGCCCCCAGTAGTATGCCCCCAGTAGCAGGCCCCCAGTAGTAGTGCCCCTATTAGCATGCCCCCAGTAGTAGTATGCCCCCGAGTAGCAGTGCCCCCAGTAGTAGTGCCCCCATTAGCATGCCTCCAGTAGTAGTATGCCCCCCAGTAGTATGCCCCCCAGTAGCAGGCCCCAAGTAGTAGTGCCCCCATTAGCAGGCCCCCAGTAGTAGTGCCCCCATTAGTAGGCCCCCAGTAGTAGTGTCCCCATTAGTATGCCCCCAGTAGTAGTATGTCCCCCAGTAGCAGTGCCCCCAGTAGTGCCCCCTTACAAACACACAAATAAAAAAATAAAAAAACAACTTACCTGAATCCCCACTCCTGCCACCGTCTGCTCTGCTCTATTACACGCGGACGGAGACGGAAGACGGAGCTCATGTGTGACCTCCAACCATCTCCCTCCGTGCAGCATCCAATGAGAGTCTGCCTGACTCTCATTGGCTGCTATTACAAACACACAGCTGCCGCTGGCGGCTGTGTGTTTGTGTCTGTGTAGGGCAGATCGCTATCTGCCCTACACTAGAGGAGCCCTGATGTCGGATTCTCTCGCGAGAATCCGACATCAGCAGGCCGCCGCTCGGCCCCGAGTCAGGCGGGACTATTCGGGTGGACTCGGATTCCCTATGTTCGGAGCGGTTCGGATTCCACACAATCCGAACCACTCATCTCTACTATGGATCCCTCTCCTTTTTGTGATCTGTAGCTCATAGGCGACAACAGTTAACACCACCTTGAGATAGCGTTAACACCACCTTGAGATAGCGTTAGCATTTGGAGTCCAGTCTCCAAAATGCAGATACATTTGGGGAATTCTAAAAATTTGCAGATATCTCCCGGGTGTTTTGAGGGATATCCTGCAAACTTACTTTAGAAAATGGGCCTAATAGAAACAAATTCACATATTCTATATTAGTGTTTTAGATAGATAGATAGATTAGATAGATATGCACCATATTTATTTTTATTTTTTGGTGGGGGGGGGGCACCAAATTATAGCTTGCCTCCGGACGTCAGGGATGAATTTAGGCCACTGCTTGGTTATGTTATCCAGTGGAATTATGGGTTCCCATTACACAAAATTGCAGGTTACTGTGATTGAATTGGAGGTCTCTTCACTTTAAGGTTGTAATTTTGTGGCTTTTTATTGGAAAATCGTCAACATCTATTTCCAACAATTTAATAATTGAATTGTGTATCAGTAAAGCCAGATTTGTTTATTTGCTTCTGCATGATAAAGTGTTGGCACAGAGACAGCTGCACCTGCTACTAGTACTTGCCTACTGACAATGTTGGGGGGTTCGGGGACTCTGATCATCTTAGTCAGCCTCCGCAGGTGCAGACCACCATAGCCAGTCGGATGCCACAATGGTGCTTTCTGGCTGCTTGAACAGGGCGCAGACCACCTTCGCCAGCCATTCCTGGTGTCAGAATGGGGCACAGACCACCTTAGCCAGCCATTCAGGGTACCATGCTTTGACCACATTAGCCAGCTGTTCTGGGTGTCGGAACAAGGTGCAGGCCATCTTAATCAATTATTCCTGGTGTCGGAATGGGACACAGACCATGATAGAAGCCATTCCAGATGCTGGAACAGTGCTCTGACCACCTTAGCCAGCTGTTCTGTGTGGCAGAATGGTGCTCTGACTTCCTAAGCCATCTGTTCTGGTTGCTGGAACAGAGTGCAGACCACCTTAACCAGTCGTTTTGGGTGCTAGAAGGGTGCTCTGACCACCTTAACCAGCCATTCCATAAATTATATAAATGAAGAGGTGCTACCTACTGCCTAATGTACATAGGGCCTGATTCAGACACGCTTGCAAGCACACAGCACTCGCAAGCGGGTCGATGTTTGCCCCCTGCGCATGCGCCGCTTCCGGCATGCGCAAGCCCTAGCGAGCAACTGAAGTTCAGTTGCTCCGGGGCTTGCTACAAGACGGGGCGGCTGTCGATGGTGAGTGATAGCTCCCCCCGTTTTGTAGGCGGGGAGGGGGGGTGGTTAGGCAAATGCAGGCATTCCCTTAGGAACGCCTGGTGTTTGTGGGCGGCCCTACTGACATCACCAGTGTTGTCAGTAGTGGGCTTCCTGCTCTATTAGAGCAGGAAGTCCACTCTGGCTTGTGGGAGCCGAGAACCCTACCACAGGATCTCGTCGCGAGCCCGATGGTCGCGATAATCGCGGCCATCTCCAGGCTGCTTGCACAAGCTGTGGGTGGTCACCCACAGCTTTGCGAGCGGGTTGGAGGAAGAAAAAAAAAAACCACGCCCATCAGACCAGCGAGTGGGTCTGAATCAGGCCCATAGTCCAAAACAGAAAAAGGGGTAATTGGAAGCTACGCCTTAGCAAGCAATTACTTGTGCCGGACTTGTGCTCTGAGTATGTTATACAGCCTTTCTGGGTGTGGGAATAAAGCTCTTAGTATGGAATCCAGGCGTTCCTGGTGCCAGAACAGGACTCTGAATAAGTTAACCAGCCTATTGTCCTCATTTATTAATGATGCTTTTGCAACACATCAGGTCATGACAGTACCGCCCATGATCGCATTGCAAAATGCGATCATAGCAGCTAGATGTATCATCCGGGACATGCAGGGACGCGGGCTCCGAAAGAAGCCCATCCCTGCGATGTCTCCGGAGAGCTGCCGGCCAGTGCAGGGGTTGCTGCGCATGTACAGTCCAGCGGACTGCACATGCACAGCTGCCATAGCACCTCCACCGCCTAATTAAACAGAGCGTAGCCCATAGGCTACAGCAGCTAACGCGATCTTCAGATAGCGTTAGCTGCGGGGGCCTATATCTGAAATGTATCGCATTCCAGATATTGGTCAGTTTGGCAGCATCGCATCCCCATAGAAACCTATGGGGGAGGCGGGTGCCAGCGGTAATGGAGGGATCACAGCGGTCCCTCCTTAATACATCCGGGGGATACTTAATCTTTGAGGTAAACCTGATTATACCTCAAATATACTTTGATAAATGGGCCCCTATGTCCTCTACCAGTTTTTTAGGGCTTGACTGAAGGTCAACCTGTTCCTGCAGATACACCATGTCAGATGGGCCGCTGATGATTCTCGATGGAGAATATGCTTTTGCTGCATATCGATCACTGAGCTTTTTTCAGTTGAGTAAAATTCACTGCCAGTAGCCTGGAAGGTAGCACTATCTATGAGCCTTGTGGAATCCAAAGACTCGTAGAACTGCTCCAAATGTAGTGTCATGATGACAAGAACAACACTGAGTCTCTTGTTGAGCTAATTTTTATCCCTTAGTCCAGTACAGGGATCGGGTAGATTTTGATACCAGGATTTAAATGTGTCCTGAGCAGAATGAAAAGGAGTCTGAGTCACCCGCTGGGGTTGCGCCGCCAAGTCAGCTTGTGATTTCCTGTAGGCCATTGTATGTTGCAAAGTCTGGCTTGGTGGGGGCTAGGAGGGGTAACGAGCACAAACAGTTTCCTGTTCACCGGACAGCAGTAATTAAAGAAAAAATTGCCTATTTTGCTGGATTATCACATTTATTTGCTGGACTCTCACTACGGCTCCAGCAAATATGCATAGTGATCCCCAGGTGGAAAGATGTGGGTTGAACAATGTCCCCCTCAAAATTCTATGAGGTTTTTCATTTTGAAACATCATGTCATTAAGAGCTGGCTCTACCTCATTGGGATCTGACGTAATCCGTCTCACCCTTAAGAGCAAACCCCTACTTAGAGGGAGCGGATGAAAAATCTTGTGTCGTAATAATGTATTACGATCAGTTTCTTTGTTGTACAACGAGGTGTTAAGCAATTGGTCATGATAACATATTTTGTTTTTCAAACTTTATTTATCAGAGCAAAGAAAAACATATAACATAAACTGATATTACATTTAATATATATCAATCAATCATAAAATAACACGATTTATATATTTATAACATCTTCCCTGGATGTGGTCGGCTGGGTCCCCATCTCTCCCTTCCAACAAAAATAGGATCAAATATCTTTCTAATATTAACCCGGAGGGTCAAACACAATCGGAGGGTCATTAAGCAATATACGAGTCTCATACCATGAAGTTTAACAAAAACAATTGAAAATTTGATGTTTAATAGATGTAGATAGCGAATCTATAAACCCTTCCCATAATTGGACAAAAGAAGTTGTTTTAGCTTCTTTTTGTAAAGTGGATTCTAACCAGTCCATCCAAAAGACATGATATAATTTATCCCTAAATAGTGATATCGATGGAGGCAATGGGTTAATCCACATTTGGAGTATACTTTTACGGGCCACTGCAGAGATTATCATCAACAATTTCTTACTTAAAGGTGGAGCTCGAACTTCGGGTGGTAAAATGCCCAATATTGCCCATTCCACTGATAGGGGTAAATAGTTAACCAAACAAGACGAGGCATATCTATTGACTGACAACCAAAACTGTCGTATCATGGGACATTCCCACATACATGATAACATATATTAACATCTAAAAATTGTATTATAAACAAACAAAGATTCTTATGGATAGGGAGAATTATTTGGCAGAAATACATAGCCAATTGGAACAGGGTGACACGTATAAAAAAATTAAAAAGCGACCCTACTAGTAGAATCACAAGGATTTAATAGTATTGACTGAGAAAGCAGTGAATAAAGGTGTATTAACCAAATCAGAGTATGATTTTATCAATCTCAAATATCCATCAGTCCCTACAATTTATATACTACCCAAGATCCATAAGAACCCCCTCCACCCTCCGGGGAGACCTATAATATCAGGTACAAACAGTATTACTTCTAATTTGTCTGCAGTAGTGGATGCTTATTTGCAACCTTTTGCAAAAAAGACCAAAGCATATGTGAGAGACACTAGTGATGTGTTAAATAAGCTGAATGAAATCCAATGGAATGAAAACTACATCATGATAAGTGCCGATGTTTCTACATTGTATACAATAATAGAAACTGACTTAGGCATTAGAGCGGTCTCTTGTTTTTTAGACTTATCAGATCTTTCGTCAGAGGTTAAAGAGTTTATCTTAGACAGTATTAAGTTCATATTAATGAACAATTACTTTTTTTCAACGGTTCTTATTATCTTCAGTGTGTTGGAACAGCCATGGGCACCAGGTTTGCCCCCAGCTATGCCAATCTCTTTATGGCCTACTGGGAGGACCAGGAGATTTGGCATGGTGGTCAGCTGGGGGTAGGCCTGGTGTCCTGGCTACGATTCATAGATGATATCCTGTTTATATGGGAAGGAACAGAGGAGGAATTACTTTTGTTTTGTCAATCCTTAAATGAGAATGGTCTCAATATTAAATTAACTTTCTCTATTAGTAAAATAGAGATAATTTTTCTTGATTTTAACATATATGTTAAGAATGGAGAATGGATACAAACTAAAACCCATAGGAAACAAACAGATTCAAACAGCTATATTACAAGGGATAGTCAACACCATAGAAATTGGTTGGAGGGTATCCCTTATAGCCAATTTATGAGAGTTAAACGTAACTGTACAGAACAAGAGATATGCGATATACAAATAAAGGAGATGACTGAACGATTCCTAGGCAAAGGATATAGTAAACAATGCTTTGAGAAAGCACAAAATGGAATTGATGGTATGGATCGTGTAGAATAATTGAAGAAGAAAATTGAAAAAGGAGAAAGAAATAGGAATAATGGTTTCGAATGGGCTTTTATAAGCAGCTTCAATTCCCAGCACAAAGAGATTGAGGCTGTTTTTAGGAGACATTGGAATATTTTAAAGCAGGATCCAGCAATTGGGAATAAAATACCAGAGAGGCCTCTTTTTATTTACAAAAAAGCCCCTTCATTGCGAGACAAATTAGTAAGAAGTTCTATAGAAATAAATAATAGAGTCAGCAATAGAAGTATAGGTTTCCACAGATGTGGTAGTTGTAAGATGTGTAGAACCATAAAAGGTCCAACAAAAATTAAGGAATTTCATGCTAATGGAAAAAATCATCCCATTAGAGAGTTTATTACCTGTAATTCGAAAAAATGTGATATACGCCATAGAATGCACATGTAATCTGGTATATATTGGGAAAACTAGCCGTAAATTAAGAATAAGGCTAGCAGAATATCTATATAATATCCAGAAAGGATTAGAAACACATATGTTGTCATCCCATTTTAAAAATATACATGGATCCAAAATTTGTCAAATAAAAGCTTTTTGGGGAGTTCAACAGGTCTGTCCTACTTGGAGATCTAAGGATTTAGAAGTAAGGTTATCAAAATCTGAAATGAGATGGATATATAAATTGAATACACTGGTCCCTAGGGGCTTAAATAGCGACTTTGAACGCAAATGGTTTTTATAAATTTTTCTAGGTTTTTATAAATGTTCCTATGTCTATTTTTATTATCTTAAACATATATTATGTTTTAATAATGATGAATTTTTATGACCCATTGATTAATTTTTATTGATTATAAATTGAGGCATTATGTATTTATTGTTTTAAAATGAAGAAATTTTTTCTCTTTTTTTTTTTTGTTTCAAACATGGTGTTTTGCATATTATTTGGACATTGGGACTTTGAATGAACAGCCTGTTATGAGATATCATTGCCGGAGTTTAACATCAAGTGGAACGCAAAATCACGTCCATTGGCAATTACGTTACTTCCGGGTGAGAATGTGGCAATCCCCGATAGGAAACGGACTACAAGTGCTGCGTGACGACGCAACCTAGGTGAAAGAGGTTGCCAGTCACGTTGTGATGACGCGGCGGAGTGTGAATAGTAGACGCCGCGTGATGACGCAGCGGAATGTGAATAGCGTGTGCGGCGTGATGACGCAGTCTGGGTGAGACAGGTTGTTAGTCGCACAGTGATAACGTAGTAGGAGGGAGATGTGATGTTGCCGATAACCGGAAGTAAGGTCTCCGTGATTTCCGGAAAGGAAAAATGCGCCGAATTAGTGCTAATTGGAGGAGGATCCCTTTTATTGTAAGTACTATTTAAACCCAGTTAGGCAGGTGGTACTTGACATTTTATTTGGTGTGGTGGACTGGAAACATCAAGGACCGCGGAAGGAGGGTGTCGGTATCCGGAACCTACAAACCTTTTTCTGGTGATTTCAACTAAAGGTTACCTGATGCTCCAGCCTTTACCTGATCCGTTATTGTTGCGCCAAATTGGTGGTGCTATATGTTTATATATTTATATCTACATGTGAGTGTGATATGTATCAATAAATTTCTTTTTTTAATATACAAACGGTATTGCACTACTATATATATACCCTTTGTTTTCTTTGAGAATTTCCTGGATTTGTCTGGTATATGGAAAAGATTGGAAAGAAAGAAAGGAAGTAAAGGAAATCCCCTCTTCTTGGATTATACCAATTGGGCTATATATGGATTCTTTTTTAGAGTAAGCTAATCCTTTATGTTTTAAACTCTTGACTTAACATCTGGCAGTGCCAAAGCGTAACTGACTTTTAGTTGTAAAAATTGTATATTGTCATAACTCAATATGTACGTGAACTTCACTACACTGGTAGACTTGTTATGTTGGTCTAATAAATCCTTTAACACCAAATCTGACCCTTTCCACAGGATCAAAAGATCGTCTATGTATCTTAAATATATAATTATGTCAGAATTGATCATGCCCTAAGGGTACAGTAATTTTTGTTCCACACCATACATAAATGCGTTAGCGTATGATGGGGCCACAGCTGACCCCATGGCACATCCTGCACGCTGGATATAATATCTACCATCATGAAGAAAATTCCTGGCTAGTACCAGCGTTAAGAGTGTTAAGAAAAAATCAATGGATGGTCCAGTGTAATAAGGATTATTGCTGATTAAGCTTTTAGTCTCTATACCCTCATCATGAGGAATGCAGGTATAGAGGCTGGTAACACCTGCACTACACAATACCAAATCTTTAGGCAATGTTCCCAGTCCCTGTAATTTGAGTAAAAGGGCAGTATGTCCTTCAAATACGAACGTAGATGCTGTATACACAAATTCAACAGAGAATCTAAGTAGACCGATATAGGCTGGTATAAAGATCCTCTGGCCGAGATGATTGGACAGCCTGGGGGGGCAACCATACTCTTGTGGATTTTTGGAACCGTGTAATACAGGGGAACCACAGGGTGATCTACTAATAAGGCTTGATACAGCTCAAGAGAAATAATATTATTCTGCCTAGCTGTCAGCAATATTTGCTCTAATTCTCATTTGAATTTAACAGTGGGATCTGATGGTAATAACTCCCAAGTATTGTCATCACTTAGTTGTCTTTGACATTCCCTCTGATATGCAGCCAGGTCCTGCACCACAACAGCCCCCCCTTTATCTGCACCCCTAATTATGATATCAGTCCTTTTAGATAATGCGTTCATTGCAGCTGATTCTTCCCTACTCAGATTATGATGGTACACTGCATCAGTCTGTGACTGTAACCCCTCTGTTTCCATTAACCTAGAGAAAGTTCCAATTGACGCATTCTGCGGACTGGGGTCAAACTTGGATCTGGGGGTGATTTTTTTCAACTGGAGTGGTATGGAGGTAGTAGCTGTCTCTCTCTGAGTTGTGATGTTCATTACAAAAAAATCTTTAATCCGCAAAGTTCTATTTAATTTATATGAGTCAACCTTCCACTGGAAGGGATCCATCCGTGATGTTGGCACAAAAGATAGTCCTTTGGATAATACTTGTGTTTCAGCCTGTGTAAGAGGTTTAGCTGAAAGATTGAACACTAAATCTGTTACTGTCGTGGCGGTCTTCTGGCGCTGCCTCTCCTTTTGCCCCCCCTCCTTGTCCTCCGTGACCTCTCATGGTGGGGGTATATGTGGTGGACCGGGTTTGTAAACCCAAAGTGGGGACCTGTGATGTGGTGGTGCTGGCCTGTGATTCCGCTTCGCTAACAGAAGTACTAGTTCCATCAACTTCCCTGTAGTTCAGCCGTTGTCTTCTATATCTAGGATTACCAAATTTATCACCCCTGGGATTGTTGTTGTTAATCCAGGAGTAGACCCTGCATTGTTCGTAGTCTTGCCGAACTTTGTATAGTTTTTCTTTTTTAAACTGTATTAGTTCAAACCAATATTGCTCCATTTGAGCGTTGAGCTTATCCATCCATTAGTTGCTCGTATCCTGTAGTAAATTCTCTTTGTGTGCTGTCTCAAATGCCAATATTTTATCTTTAGTCAGGGTAAGTTCACGGGTAGATTCTTCTATCACTAGAAGTAATAAGTCCATAGAGCACTTATTTAAGATCGAGATCCATTTACGGCAAAATGCCAATTTGTATCTTCCAATAGTGGGTATGTTTTTAACCCGAAAGCCTCTGGGTATTTGCTTACTTTTATAATAGTCCGAAAGACTAATGCCGTGATATAGATAGTCACACTCTCTTTGCTTAAGTCTAAGCCACTGTTTAAAGAGAGCTTCCGATGAAGGGGCTATGGTGTCATCATCCAATGCTTGTTTATAGAGAATCGCCTCTGCTTCAGCTTCCGAATAGCTGAACATCTCACAAGCATCCATCTGTGCGAACTCCACTGTCTGGTCAAAATCCATATCTGTATTGGATGCCTCCATATATATTGCTTTTAATTCAATGATCCTCACAACCCTATAGGCAGTGTTATGGTTAAAAACCACATCACAGGTCCCCCCGTTGGGTTTACAAACCAGGTCCACCACATATACCCCCATCGTGAGAGGTCGCGGAGGACAAGGAGGGCGGGACAAAAGGAGAGGCAGCGCCAGAAGACCGCCACGACAGTAACGGATTTAGTGTTCAATCTTTCAGCTAAACCTCTTACACAGGCTAAAACACAAGTATTATCCAAAGGACTATCTTTTGTGCCAACATCACGGATGGATCCCTTCCAGTGGAAGGTTGACTCATATAAATTAAATATAACTTTGTGGATTAAAGAATTCTTTGGTAAGAACATCACAACTCAGAGAGAGACAGCTACTACCTCCATACCACCCCAGTTGAAAAAAATACCCCCAGATCCAAGTTTGACCCCAGTATGCAGAATGCATCAATTAGAACTTTCTCTAGGTTAATGGAAGCAGAGGGGTTACAGTCACAGACTGATGCAGTGTACCATCATAATCTGAGTAGGGAAAAATCAACCACAATGAATGCATTATCTAAAAGGACTGATATCATAAATAGGGGTGCAGATAAGGGGGGTGGGCTATTGTGGTGCAGGACCTGGCTGCATATCAGAGGGAATGTCAAAGACAACTAAGTGATGACACTACTTATGAGTTATTACCGTCAGATCCCACTGTTAAATTAAAATGAGAATTAGAGCAAATATTGCTGACTGCTAGGCAGAATAATATTATTTCTCTTGAGCTGTATCAAGCCTTGTTAGCAGATCACCCTGTGGTTCCCCTGTATTACACGGTTCCAAAAATCCACAAGAGTATGGTGGACCCCCCAGGCCGTCCAATCATCTCAGCCAGAGGATCTTTATACCAGCCTATATCGGTCTACTTAGATTCTGTGTTGAATCTGTGCATACAGCATCTACATTCGTATTTGAAGGACATACTGCCCTTTTACTCAAATTACAGGGACTGGGAACATTGCCTAAAGATTTGGTATTGTGTAGTGCAGGTGTTACCAGCCTCTATACCTGCATTCCTCATGATGAGGGTATAGAGGCTGTTAAAAATTTAATCAGCAATAATCCTTATTACACTGGACCATCCATTGATTTTTATCTTGACACTCTTAATGCTGGTACTAACCAGGAATTATTTTCTTCATGATGGTAAATATTATATCCAGCGTGCAGGATGTGCCATGGGGTCAGCTGTGGCCCCATCAAACGCAAACGTGTTTATGTATGGTGTGGAACAAAAATTACTGTACCCTGAGGGCATGATCAATTCTGACATAATTATACATTTAAGATACATAGACGATCTTTTGATCCTGTGGAAAGGATCAAATTTGGTGTTAAAGGATTTGTTAGACCAACATAACAAGTCTACCAGTGTAGTGAAGTTCACGTACAAATTGAGTTACGACAATATACAATTTTTAGATGTTAATATATGTTATCGTAACCAATTGCTTAACACCTCGTTGTACAACAAAGAAACTGATTGTAATACTTTATTATGACACAAGAGTTTTAATCCGCTCCCTCTACGTAGGGGTTTGCCCTTTTCACAATTCTTAAGGATGAGACGGATCACGTCAGATCCCAGCTCTTAATGACATGCTGGAAAAATGTGCTGCTAGGGGCTGTAACCGTAAAAATCTGGAGCAAGTGAAAAACAAAGTACTGAATACTTCACGATAAATTGCTCTAACATCGAATAACAGTACAGGGGCAGCATTGCCACCATCTAGTATCCACTGGGTAAATAGATTTAACCCCAATAGTCACAAGATCAGGAAAAAGGTAAAAGAATGGTGGCCTATAGTCACTAGTGATTCAGATTTACCTTCATTACACAACTCTAGATTACTTCACAGTTATACAAGGGGTTATAACATCAAGGATAGAGTTGTGAAGATGGATATCACTGGTTTAAAACAACAATCGACACATTTCCTCAGCCACAAAACAGGATGCTATAGATGCCTGGGTTGTGTTACCTGTCGGTCTCTTATGATGGATAGCACTTTCAGTCACCCATATACTGGCAAACGTTATAAAATTCCTTATGCAGTCACTTGTACAACTACACGTGATTTAAATGTTGAAATGCCCCTGTGGTTTGGCCTATATAGGCAAAACCCAGAGACAGTTCAGGGAACGCATGGCACTTCACCGTAGTGCCATTAGATTGGCCTGGAATCAGGCCACAGTGACCAGCCAGTAGCCAGACATTGTTTACTGGCTAAACATGGAGTGGCAAGCATCCGGTCGATCATCATTGATCATGTTCCATTTAACAAAAGAGGTAGCAATAGGGATAAGATTCTGCTACAGAAAGAGAGTAGGTGGATTTATATCCTCAATACATTGAGCCCAAAGGGTTAAATGAAACATTGGGTTTGCAATGTTTCTTATGATTGCATAACTATGTTATGTTATTTTATATGTCATTAGTCACAATTGGAGTATGTTGCCTTTGTTTACAAATAATAAGATATATTGCCTGGTTTAGGGGCCTATTCATCAACACTAAAATAACGTTTTTAAGGACATTTTCCTTAAATAACGTTATTTTGGTATTCATGAACTGACTTAGCACAGGAGATATCACAGATATCTCCTTGCTAAGTTCCCCTGCGTTAATTTCCACACTCCCCATACATTAGTATGGGGATGTGGAAATTGTGGTATTCATCAAATTCAGAAAATTATGATGCAGTTACTATTCGCCACTGTGAGGTGGCGAATAGCAGAATCGACTTACCTGTATCCGCGTGTGCAGGTCTCCCGACGAGTCCCTCCGGTGCTCTGCTCCGTCCACAGGCTCCGGAGGCTGGTCGGACATGTGTGCTCCCCAGCAGAGCACAAGAAAGTTTAGAAAAAAAATATTTTTTTTTTCTCTAATCTGTCATGTGGTCTGCTGGGAAACCACATGACAGACCAGCAGGACGGAGCCGGAGGCTGCTGCGCGGACAGGTATGTCGGGGGGGTACACAAATTTAACGCATCTGTAGGCAGTGCTGCGCATACTCTGGTTTTACAGATGTAACAGCGCATGCGCAGCACTGTTTCCAGATGCGATAAGGTAGTGTAGGCAGGGAAAAGTATCTATTTCCCAAAAAGCTGTCATCGCAAAAATGACAGCTTTTCGGAATAGATACTTATGGAGAGGTGGAATGATGAATTCCACCTATAATTAGGTAGAACTCCATGCGAGTTCTAAACCTAATTATCTCTAGAGAATTTTTAGGTTTAATGAATAGGCCCCTTAGTCACACAGGGTCTGCTATTACTACTGTGTGATTGTATGATTCTTAGATCCATAGTTGTCATGACCGCTATAGCATTGTCTTTTAATTATTGTGTTTTAACTTAAGTCATTTTGTTTTGTTTGTCTGTAGATTTTTTTCCATAGACACTGCGGTTGCTGAGCAACGGCGTCATGTATTCTGTGGTGTCTCACGCTGTGTGTCCCTGTCAGATGACGTCATCGCACTGTGGGCCTGATTCAGAGCCGGACGCTATTTGCGGACGCTCGTTCAGAAAAAGGGGCTGGCTATTTAAATTGAGCGCTCGCTCTTTGCGGTCTGTTGACGCCTCTATGTCTGAGCGAGCGAACGAAACATGCGCTCGCTATTTTGTAAAGACGCCCCTTGGCCGCTCGCATCATACGTCATCTCCGCTATTTATTAGATTAATCGAGTACATCGAAAGGCGTATGAACTGCTCGCTATTCTTGTGGTAGCATTTTCCTACCGCAATCATGCGAACAGTTCAGGCTAAGAGACAACCAAGTGACGTGGCCGATGACGCTGCTTTGTTAATTATGCACTCCCATTAAATGCCCGTTTTGACCGTTTGGCACGCCTGCGTTCGGATCTCCACTCCTTGTTTTCAAGCACCTTCCCCTGTTACCACTCACAAACGCCTCATCCTGTCACTCAAATTAGCAGGGACTCGCTATTTTGCGAACACATGATCTCCGACCGCACTGACTGGTTGGCGCATGCGCATTACGACCCATACGCATGCGCAGATGTGTGAACATCGCTCAGAGCGAACGAGCGGCCGCTTACGAGCGGCTCTGAATCAGGCCCTGTGAGTGCAGGATTCTAGCCGGCAGTGTGTCGCAGCTTTCGGCAGGGACAGACAGGTGAGTACAATGTGTTTACTGTGTGTATGTTTGTAGGTATATATAGATGTGTTTTTATTGCATTCATTGTATATGTATCCCTGAAGACGGGGGTGTGCCCCGAAACGTCAGAATAAAGGATTTTTACTCCACTTGAGAAGACTGCTGAGTGCCGCCTTACTTACCTCTGTATAACTGGATGGGCAGTCATCCTAGGAGGGCACCGCAGCAAGTTATAATTGCTATTGTATTAGGAGTATATCCCACCAGAGGGTTTGTGTAGTGCCCTATATGGTGGGTGGAACATATAACATAATTACATAGTACAGTAGATGGCTGATCAGGGTAAATACAGACAAGTTACCAACTTCATAAATATACATAATTACATTGAAATACATAGGGAGAGAGAGCCCTACTCCAAAAAGTTTCCATTCTAGAGAGGCAATGGCTGGACAGATAGAGGGAGATGGGGGCTGAGTTGGGTAATGTGGAGGATGAAGGTCTAGGCAAATGGGGGTAGGCTGAAGTGAAAAGATCATGTTTGTGGAAGACTGGAAGGCTAGGTGAGTGTCTGATAGAGTGTAAGAGGGCATTCCTTTAGGATTGAAGACAGGCATGGGAGGAGGTGACCAGGAGGAGGTGAGTTGGCAATCACTGGTAAAGAGAAGATAACAGGAGGCAGTGGATGTGGGAATGAAGCTGAATACTGTATGCAAAGAGGATAAGAGAGGTTTAGAACTTTGAAGATGAGTGACAGGAGTTTGAATTTGATTCTGAGTTGGACAAGGAGCAAATAAAAGCATTGACTAAAGGCACGTTAAGCAGTGAGAGAGGAAAATATGTTAGACAGCAGAAGACATTTAAGGGGATCAAGGTGGGAGATAGGTAGGCTGGTGGTCAGTAGATCACAGTTATCAAGGTGAGAGATGATGAGGACAAGGATCAGGGTTTTAGAGGCTACCAGAACAAGAAGGTGCATGATCCTGTAAATATTGCAGAGAAATAAATGACAGGATTGGGAGAGGGACTGACTGCGTGGAGAGAATCAAGTATGATACCTAGGCATCAGACTTGGTGAAAAGAGGAAAGGGAGACGTTGTCAATGGAGAGGAACAAGGGGAGAAGCAGGCCTTGTTAGGGGAGAAGGAGATGATTACTTCAGTTTTAGAGAGGTTGAGGGTTGAGTTATAGGAAGTAGAAGGACCAGTGGCATGACAAGCATGGGGTAAGCAGGACACATGCCCTGGGTGCCAGGGTTTATCTGGTCAGCACTGCCTATTGTGCTGGCTGCCTTTAGTCCAGCAATGACACAGTGGAGACTGATCCAGCCAGCACACAATACTTCTGACCTCAATCCGGTACACTGGTTTGGCTGCGCCAGCTATCTGCCTATCAGCGCAACACGGTGAGTACCATCTATTCCAGTGACCAAGGAGGTGTCGACCCAAACAAGTGGCACAGTAAGGACCAACTAGCAGGCACCTTTTGCATCTGATTCCCCCACACCATTTGGGGAGATACTAGGATGAAGAGCACAGCATTTTCTAAGCAGCTGACAGATACTATCTTAACACATACTTACCAACTTGTAGGCTGGTCCCTCTGGGAGGGGGCAGCCAGGTTGGCTCTCTCAACACAGCTGGGGGCGTGCGGGGGGCGTGGCAGCTTAATCGCGTCATCATGGCCCCATCCCACCGTTGTACAGAGCCGATTATACAGGCACTATACAGCTTCGATGACGCAATTCAGCGCAAATTGTGTAATCTGAACCCCCGGACTGCCCACTTTTGCATACTAAGTGGGCAACAACAAGGCGTGGGCTGGCTATGGCTTGTTCTGGGAGACTTGCTTAGTCTTCCGGTTGGTCGGGAGCGCAACCCGATTTTCGGGAGGCTACCGACCATTTCGGGAGAGTAGGTAAGTATGTCTTAACACTGTGGTATTGTGCAGTGAATTTAGCACTATACTTACACAGAGGACCTCATTCAGGACCTCATTCAGAGTCGGTCGTTGCGGCCGCACGGTCGTAAGGTAAAAGGGGCCGGATATGCAAATGAAGCGCTCGCAAGTTGCGTCGTTAAGATGGGATCGTTAGCTGGACGAGCGAGGGGAGGATGCGGCCGTAAGACTAAAAATACGCCCCCTTCTCGTTCCCATTACACGTCATCTCCAGGCATATAAGGATTAATCGAGACCATCGGGAACCATCGGAGCTGGTCGTAGACCTTAAGGTTGACCATACCCTCTCTTAAGCACTACGATCAAGTCAGTGTAAAAACCTCCCATGTCACATGTGCCATGACACTACTTAGTTAATTATGCACTCCCATAAAACGCCATTTGCATAGTCAGGCACGCCTGCGTTCAGATCTCCACTTCCCCGTTCACAAGCACCTTCCCCTGTTACCACCCACAAACGCCTCATCCTGTCACTCAAACTAACGACCTGGCCAAGTTGAAGGAGAGAGCAATTTCTGAACGTAATAGCTAGTTTGCGCACGCGCATTGTGAATTTTACGCATGCGCAGTTTAGCGAACATCGGTGTCGTACGACCGTGCGGCCGCAACGACCGACTCTGAATGAGGTCCAGAGTTCCTGTTAAGATTCAAGGGCTGGTCTATTTAACTATAATAAACTCTCCCATGTAAGTGATACCTTTACCTACTAGGGTATATATACCTGAACCTCATTGTGGAAATTCAGCTGTGGACAATGGGCCTGATTTACTACAGATTGCTATTGCGATAGCAGCTGCATTTATGCATGCAGGTCTGCTGCGAAAATATGCTAATGACTGCAAACGCAAAGCTATTATAGAGGCGCCCAAAGCCAGCATACAGACGTCCACTACCACTTTCGCACATCCATAATACCTTGGAATCCTGTGTATACATTGGTAACATCGGCCCCTCACGCACAATTACAACAGCTCTGAACTTACTCAGAAATTACTACCCTTGTGAGCACTCAAGCTATGTATGCATCGCAGTGTCTAATTTATGCATGCCCATGTAACAGCGTTCAAATGGACTGGCGCGCTTGCATTTCTCAGAACACTCCCCCATGACCACCCCCAAACGATGACGTCCTGTCCCTCCATCTGCGATGGCTATGTACAGAACCAGCTCCAGCAGGAGCCGTGCCCACTGCCGACTGGGACTCCACCCCCATAACCCGAAAAAGGGGACATGGCCTAATTACCATTATCTGGGGCCGGCACTGCCGCACAGCTGTGGCGATAGAGGTGCCCAACCTCCCGACCATCGGCGGGACACTTCGGCCTGCGGATGAAACAGCGGGGCAGTGCACGAAAAACGGGACTGTCTCGCTGAAATCAGAATGGTTCGGAGGGGTGCGCCCTCTATGTGGTGGCGCCCCTGTTCGACTGCACTGGTTGAACATGCCTTGAGCCAGCCCTGGCTTTGTATATGCGTGAGTGATCGCAGTGCGATCGCAATGCTAACTCGTGCACGCGCAAGTACCACACGCAGGTCAGGCGACGGGGGGTCTAGGGCTACAATTGTACCAGGGCCCGAGGTGCTCGGACTGTAACCGTTGCCTGCGCTGCTGCAGTGATCAGAAGGGTGCAGGCATGTACGGGACCCCTGCTGATCACTGCAGCAGCTAGTCAGGTGGCGGGCTGGGCCGGGGGGCAGGGTGCCATCTGCCACCCAATCAGTAGAAATTAACTGCAGCCAGCCCGCACGCTACATACATTGCAGCAGGGCCGTCCGGTCTGTGTCACTCAGTCACTGATGGACTGATGGTGCTGGCCGCCGAGGCTTGGAGAAGCTCAGCATTGTGGTGGGGTCGGGGCTACTGCCTGATGACTCCTCGATCTCTCAGCCAGTGATCCGAGGAGTCTGATATGAGATGAACTGTCTCTTCGAATCATTGGCTGACAGATTCAAGGAGTCATCAGGCAGTCCAGCCCCCAACCCCGGGGCTCTGCTCTCCAGTCCCACCCAGCAGCACTGCAGTCAGGAAGTTGGACAGACTCTGCAGAAGTTGCCTGAAAGGTAGGAAGCTCCAGCAGCCTACTGGCTTGTAGGTAAGTGCAGCCTGGGGTGAAGTGGGGAGCACAATGGGGGATGGGAGATGGCAGTGTGGGATGGAAGATGGTAGAGGACAGTGGGAGAAAGGGAAAGCACAGTGGGGGGTGGAACAGCACAGTGGGGGATTGGAGAGCATAGTGTGGGGAGGGGGATGGGAGAGCACAGTGTGGGATGGGGGGTGGGAGAGCACAGTGTGGGATGGGGAATGGGAGAGCACAGTGTGGAATGGGAGAGCACAGTGGGATGGGGGATGGGAGAGCACAGTGTGGGATGGGGGATGAGAGAGCACAGTGTGGAATGGGAGGGCACAGTGTGGGATGGGGAATGGGAGAGCACAGTGTGGAATGGGAGAGCACAGTGGGATGGGGGATGGGAGAGCACAGTGTGGGATGGGGAATGGGAGAGCACAGTGGGATGGGGGATGGGAGAGCACAGTGTGGGATGGGGGATGAGAGAGCACAGTGTGGAATGGGAGGGCACAGTGTGGGATGGGGAATGGGAGAGCACAGTGTGGAATGGGAGAGCACAGTGGGATGGGGGATGGGAGAGCACAGTGTGGGATGGGGGATGAGAGAGCACAGTGTGGAATGGGAGGGCACAGTGTGGGATGGGGAATGGGAGAGCACAGTGTGGAATGGGGGAGGGCACAGTGGGGGATGGGAGAGCACAGTGTGGAATGGGAGGGCACAGTGTGGGATGGGGAAGGGAGGGCACAGTGGGGGATGGGAGGGCACAGTGTGGGATGGGGAATGGGAGGGCACAGTGTGGGATGGGGGAGCACAATGGGGATAGGAGAGCGCATTGTGGGATGATGTATGAGAGAGTATAGTGTTAGATGGGGGAGAACAGTGGATATGGAAGCACAGTGTGGGATGGTGAGCTTATGTGTAAAACATGAGGTTTTTTAATAAAAGTGAAACGTTGCAAGTGGTTGCAGTTTTTTCTGGAATGGAGAGTGCCGGATCCTTATATACTGTGTGTATATATATATATATATATATATATACACTGTATATATCTATATATCTATCAGGGGCGTATCTATAATGGGTGCAGGGTGTGCGGTGCACACGGGCCCCAGCGGGGGCCCACACCGCACACCCTGCACCCATATTACTTAAAACTTACCTATCCGAGGTCCCGCACTGGGTGTCAGCGCTGTACAAAATACCAGTAAAATTGGCGTCTTGCACAGTAGACCCCGGGCACACTCTAGTGCCCAGAGTCTACTAATGCTCCGGTGGCTGGCCAGCCGCGTAAGTCAGCTGATGGCCGCCGGGAAGAGAGAAGGGGGCCCCCGGACGGGGAATGCACACGGACTCCCTCCTCTCTAAAGACGCCGCTGATATATATTATATATATATAAAACTCCTTATCTTCTTTAGGAGATATATATATCTAAAAATAGACCTCTTTTACATATATATCTCGTAAAGAATATAAGGAGTTTTATCTTCCTATTAAGGAAATCCAACCATATGGGAGAAAAACCACACTAATGTCTTTAACAGAAAGTGGACAAGTCAGCTTTAGGATTCATCTCTTCCAAGAATTTATAATACTGTATATTGGATTATATGCTAATTATATATTGGACTTTTATAATATATCTAATTGAAGTGAACAGTTTGTTATTGGTGTTCTTTGAGGCGTTTCTTCTATACTACTATAGAAAATATTGTGTTTTAGCCCCTACTAACATGGGTTTTGTCTCTGGAAGAATTGCAGCCATTTATTGTATACTAACAAAAATTTAGCGCAGGTTAAGGGCATTTTGGAAAAAGCCAGATAGCCTTGTGGATTGCTTTGACTCAGATGCCGGCGGAGGTTCTTTTCAGCAGCCACCATCAGCGTAATGGATGTATCGCTACAGAGTTTTACATAGTCCTCACATAAAGTGCTGGTGCACGTCACCATCATAGGTACGCCCAAATGCGTCAGTGGGGAACAGTCTGGAGATTGCGCTTGTTCTCAGAAGCAAACTGAAAGTTTTCAGAGTTTGCTGAATATCATGGGGTCCTATCGGACCCATGATGATGAATAGCCCGGTAACCTATATCTGCGTTTCCGCACTGTTACTGGACCATTTATTGTATGATGAATAGGCCCCATAATTAGAGAGAACAACACTAAATAAATATTTTATAATACAGTCTCTGAGTAACCATTACTATTCTGACCAGTGCTCCACTATTTTGTCCAATATTTATATTTTTAGTTGGTAGCAGAGCCTACTGTAGGAGCTGCCGTGTGGAATGGTATTAATGTGACTGGTGGTAGAGTGCACTTTCTATTTTCTCTAGAATTTTATTGTCATCTAAAAAGGGAAGCTCGGATTCTTAGAATGAATTAGCAGAAACTTGGTGGGACTGTTCAGACTCTACTGGAGCCTCTAGTTAAGCTCCCTCATGGTGAGCGAAGCTGTTATGTGTAGTGAGCCAGAGAGTCTGAGGATAGAATGTATCATGTGTAGTAGGGCTGAGCGGGTTCGGATTTCTGAAATCTGAACCCCCCCGAGCCCCCCGATCCAAGGCCGATCCGAGTCAGGCTCGACTTTTCCCGCCTGACTCGGATCTGAAATCGAGGCAAAACGTCATCATCCCACCTTCCGGGTCTCGCGGGTTTTGGATCCTATATAAGGTACCCGCGTTGGCGCAATTTTCTCACTCGGCTGTGGACAGTGAAGAGGGAGGGTGGGAGTTAGGGCTGGCTGGGCTGTGTAGTGTAGTGCAGTGTAGTGTTGTGCTGTGCTGCTGTTGTCCATAAGGGCTGTGTCCACTCCTCCAAAATCCACAGGGGCAGGCTGTGTTGTGCTGTGCTGCTGTTGTCCATAGGGGCTGTGTCCACTCCTCCAAAGTCCATAGGAGCTGGCTGTGTTGTGCTCTGCTGCAGTTGTCCATAGGGGCTGTGTCCACTCCTCCAAAGTCCATAGGGGCTAGCTGGACTGTGTTGTGCAGTCAGTTGTCCATAGGGGCTGTGTCCACTCCAAAGTCCTGTGCAGAGTCCCAGTCCTAAAGGTGTGCTGTAGTGTTGTCCAGGGGGTGCTCTGTCCATCAGGGGTGCTCCCCCCAAGTGCAAAAAAAACCAAAATATTTTCTGTGTTTGTGAATTGTGTGCGCAGTAACCGCACGTGCATCAACAAAGTAGTGCCAAGTGTGCGCCTGTGTCATAAGTAAAGGGCCGGCTGGCTTGACCGTTAAAGGGTGCTGTAACCCCCAAAGGGCACTCCAAACAAAATAAAAAAATATTTTCTGTGTTTGTGAATTGTGTGCGCAGTAGCCGCACGTGCATCAACAAAGTAGTGCCAAGTGTGCGCCTGTGTCCCATAAATAAAGGGCCGGCTGGATTGACCGCTAAAGGGTGCTGTAACCCCCAAAGGGCACTCCAAACAAAATAAAAAAAAAATTTCTGTGTTTGTGAATTGTGTGCACTGTGGCTGCACGTGCATCAACGAAGGAGCAGCGCCAAGCGTGCGCCTGTGTCCCATAAGTAAAAGGCCAGCTGGCTTGTCTGTTAAAGGGTGCTGTGACCCCCAAAGGGCACTCCAAACAAAATAAAAAAATATTTTCTGTGTTTGTGAATTGTGTGGGCTGTAGCTGCACGTGCATCAAGAAAGGAGCAGCACCAAGCGTGCGTCTGTGTCCCATAAGTAAAGGGCCGGCTGGCTCATTTCTTAAAGGGTGGTGTAACCCACAAAGTGCACTAGTCTCCAACAAAAATAAAAAAATCTTTTCTGTGTTTGTGTGCGCCTTAGCCGCACGTATATATCAATATAACATAAATGGAGGACCAAACTTTCTCCGATAAAAATAAAATAGGGAAAGATCAAGAACCACTTCCTCCTAGTGCTGAAGCTGCTGCCACTAGTCATGACATAGACGATAACATGCCATCAACGTTGTCTGCCAAGGCCGATGCCCAATGTCATAGTAGAGGCCACATACAATCCCAAATGACAAAGTTCAGGAAAATGACCTTGAAAAAAACATTTAAATCATCTGAAGAGAAACGTAAACTTGCCAATATGCCATTTACGACACGGAGTGGCAAGGAACGGCTAAGGTCTTTCCCTATGTTCATGACTAGTGGTTCAGCTTCGCATGACGATGGAAGCCCTCCTCCCGCTAAAAAAATCAAACGAGTTAAGCTGGCAAAAGCATCACTGTTGACGTACAACAAGATGAGGATACTGGTGTAGCTGGCACTGAGGAGGAAGTTGGCGAGGAGGATTCTGATGGTGATGTGGTTTGTTTAAATCAGGCTCCGGGGGAAACAGTTGTTGTCCGTGGGATGAAAAAGCCCATCACAGTCATGCCTGGGCAGAAGACCAAACATTCCACCTCTTTGGTCTGGCAATATTTCTATCCAAATCCGGACAACAACTGTCTTGCCATATGTACCATATGTAAAGGTGAAATAAATAGGGGTAGGGACGTTAACCACCTAGGAACATCCTCCCTTATAAAGCACCTGCAGCGCGTTCATAAAAAGTTACTGTCAAGTTCAGAAACTTTGGCTAAGACTGTAAGCAGTCCAGGGACATCTAAATCCCTTTTTCCTGTTTTATCCAAGGAATCGGTGGATGAGGACGATGAGGATGACATCTTGCCTCCGTAGAGCCAGTTTGTGCAGGGACACATTAATTGCCAGCTTGTTTTGTGGGGGCCCAAACGAACCAATCATTTCAGCCACAGTCATGTGGCAGACCCTGGCGCTGAAATGATTGGTTTGTTAAAGTGTGCATGTCCTATTTATACAACATAAGGGTGGGTGGGAGGGCCCAAGGACAATTCCATCTTGCACCTCTTTTTTCTTTGCATTATGTACTGTTTGGGGCCTAGTTTTTCAAACTGCCATCCTGTCTGCCACTGCAGTGTCACTCCTAGATGGGCCACGTGTTTGTGCCGCCCACTCGTTTCGCTTAGCATAGTCATCCAGCTACCTCGGTGCAATCTTTTGGCCATAAAAACAATATTGTGAGGTGTGAGGTGTTCAGAATAGACTGGAAATGAGTGGAAATGAAGGTTATTGAGGTTAATAATAGCATAGGAGCAGAAAAATCCACAAATTCTGTGATTTAAGCTGTTTTTATGCTTTTTTTCAAAAAAATACAGATCCAAAACACAAAACCCAGAACCCAAAACACGAAAGGGTGGTTTTGGCAAAACCAATCCAGATCCAACACATGAAGAAAGATCCAGATCCAAAACCAAAACACAAAACACGAAAAGTGGCCGGTGCACACCCCTAATGCGTAGCATATTACATGTGACACATACCGCCACTTATCGCATTCATAGTGGTGATTATTAATGCCATATGCATGTATAATTGCCATTATAAATTCTAAGAATAGCTCTTCTGATAAGCGCTGTTCTCTGTGTTGTGAGGATTTCTAGGTGTATAACCCAGAAGCCCTATTGCATATGAGCAGCCGTCCCCTCTCAGGAGATTTGAGCGGAAAGGAGTCCATAGGCTTTTATAGGCAACGCCATCTATAAATGAAGCTGCCTGTCGGAAACAGGCTCTGGAAAGTATTGCTTTTTACGGAGCTTGATACATATGGGGAATGTGGCAAGCCTGAGAAAATGGTGGTTTTATGAGGTTTGACCACATTTCCCCCTTAGTACATATCTTCCTGAATATGAAGCAGGCTCACATCCTGCAGCTGAGCAGCTCACAGCTGAGTGCACTGACTTCAGTCTGATGAAGCACAGCATATCCTAACTTCCACAGCTGCGGGTACCAGCCTCCTTCCAATAAGCTTTTGTTACCCCTACTACCCCGACTCAGTGTATATCACTACGACATCACCCCCATCACGGCTGCCATCGGAAATTGTGGGGCCCAGTACAGATGAAACAGGCAGGACCCCCCTCCCCCAGCCTCTGACCTGTTGCACGCAGAAGTCCATATTACTAGGAAGTATTCGGAAAGGTCTGTCAAATCTGCTCCCAAACCGAACCATGCTGATTTATTACACTGTACACTAACATTGCTTTACACTACACAGATATTGCTCTACATTACATGCTAATATTACACTACACGCTAATATTGCTTTACACTACATGCTAACATTACACTATATGTTAATATTGCTCTACACTACATGCTAACAGTACACTACACACTAACATTGTACTACATTACACATTAACAATTCAGAACTAAACCAGCACCATTATTAAAAATCACCCATATCTGAATTCACTCAAACTAACTCCCTTCCCTCCCATTAAAATTCTTATCCCAGATCTGAATCCAGACCTATTACAAACCCATACCTCCCAACTTGTCATCCTCCCAAGGAGGGACAGGTTGCACGGCAAAGGGGCATGGCTTATGCAAAAAGGGTGGAGCCTACTGGAAATGGGGGCAGAGCCTCACGGCTTCCCCCGTTTTCATCACTAGGGGGCATTTCCAGCACTCTCCGAGATGTTGGGCAGCCCCCAGGCTCTCCCTACACGAGTGAACAGATGCGCACGGCATCTGTTCTCTCCCTGCACACCCGCTGCTCTGCTATGCAGAGCAGCGGTTTGTGCTCTCCCCAACTTCCCCCCAACCGCGGGACACTACGCCCCGCGGGTGGGAGAGCGGGACAGCCCCAGCAAAATAGGACTGTCCCGCTGGATGCGGGACAGTTGGGAGGTATGCAAACCATATCCCAGATCTGACTTCCCCCAATGTTTGTGGAGCTTCAATAAATATGTTAAAATAAGAAATAACAATTCTTAATTGCAATCCTCCCCTTCCCATTTAAACTCCTCTCTCCCAGTATAAACTAATTCAAGTAAACATTTATTTATTTTATACAATATGAGTCAGACCTCAGATCTATGAGGCGACCCAATTACATAAATCACTCTGCCTTCCTTCCTGCGGTCTCTCTGCCTCTTCTGAGTCCTGCCTTGTGCTCTTCATCCTTACTATACTGCTCCCTGGGCCTGATCCATTACGGATCGCCATTGCAATTGCAGCTGCGATTAAGCACACAGGTCCATTGCGAAAATATGCTAATGGCTGCAATCACAAAGCTATTATAGAGACGCCCAAAGCCAGCATAGAGACACCCACTACCGCTTTGGCACATCCATCGGGAACATTAAGTAACATCGGCCCCTCATGCACAATTACAACAGGTCTGACCTTACTCAGAAATTGCCAACCACGTCGCACGCAGTGAGTACTCAAGCTGCGTATGCATATAAGTCTAATTTATGCACGCCCATGTAACGGCATTCAAACGTA
The DNA here is from genome assembly GCA_031769625.1 of Taudactylus pleione. Taxonomy (NCBI): domain Eukaryota; kingdom Metazoa; phylum Chordata; class Amphibia; order Anura; family Myobatrachidae; genus Taudactylus; species Taudactylus pleione. The sequence goes on from JAUIMM010000043.1 coordinate 2,136,357, forward strand.
CTGGCCCCTGCGTTTCACCGACCACCCCCCGTCACCCCCAAATGCTCAGTTCCTGTCAATCACTCTGTGATGGATCTGCATGGACTCTGCGATCACAGGCCCTGATTCAGAGCCGGACGCTCTGCCTGAGCCCTCGCTCTGAATCAGGGATGGCCTTCTTGTTTTTTAGAGCGGCCTCCTGGCCGCTCGCATAGCTGTGGGTGACCACCCACAGCTATAGCGAGCGGCCAGGAAGATGGTCGCGATGGTCAAGACCATCGCGACCATCGGGCTTGCAACGAGACTCTTGTGGTAGGGTCTCGTTGCCGCAAGCCCCAGAGAGATTTCGGCTCAAACAGAGCCGAAATATCTTTCCACTGACATCACTCGTGATGTCAGTGGGGCCGCCCGCAAACGGAGGCGTTCACATGGGAACGCCTCCGTTTGGGCAGCCACTTTTAGACGGTTTGCTACACCGTTGCCGCAAGATGTTTTTCTTGCTTCTATATTTTACTTTTTCTATACTGAGAAAATGAATCACTATATTATTGTTTTGAGAGATTACAGTTTTTAATTTAAAATCATATTATGTGCTGTAATTTATTTTTGAATGTTTGACTGTACTATTGTATTGTGATTTGCTCAATAAAAAGTAAAAAAAAAAAAAATAGTTATGAGGAAGATTACTCATACACTTAAGATAATTTATAGTGTGTGCGGGATATATTTAATTACATCCACCCAGCTGTCATGTGTCCCTTGTACTACACTCCAGCTGTCATCTGTCCCTGCTATTACTACCACTAGTGTCATTGGTGTCTATAGTACTGATACAACCCCCAGTATGTTCCTGCTACTACTACCCCCCAGCTATCATTTGTCCCTACTAACCCCATCCACCTATCATGTGTCACTACTTATTACTCCCACCCACCTAACACCTGTCATGTGTCTCTACTAACTTTGAATGGCAATAAGAATGAATTTGTTGTTTAGATAGTTAAAGCATTGGATTTAGCATAGAGGAAGTAATTTCTGACTTTGGATAAGGTGGTTTTGGTAAAATGTCAAAGACAAGATTGAATATGGTCAAGGAGGGACTGGATGTACAGGAATGAGGGAAGTCAGTTGTAAGCACCCTGCTCATGGAGGTTGGAGGCCCAGGGGAGAGATGGGTATGTAGTTAGATAGGGAATAAGATATTAAGGGAGGAGTTATTAAGAAGGGGGGAGACCATGGCATATCAGACATAGTAGGATAAGATTTCAGAGGAGAGGGATAGGTTGACCAGGTAAGCAATATGAGAGCATGAGTTAGGACGGAGGCACCCAGATGATGTGAGAGAATCAAAGGGGCAGGTGAAGAGTGGATATAAGAGCATTGACTTCAACACCTGAGGCGGAGAATAGTCCAGGCGTGTTGGCGGGGGGATTAGCCAGGTAGGGCGAAAAGGAGGTGTTTGCAAAAAGGAGAAGTCTTGGCAGATGTAATTGATATTGGAGAAAAAATGGCTGCAGAGAGAGATGTGGGTAAGGGCAGAAAGAAAGTTGAGAAGAGGGAGTAATATGTGCAGAGCTTTAAGAGGAGAGAATGAATTTAAAATGGAGGAAGTCAGCAGAATTTTGAAGAGGGTCAGAGTGGAGTATGAAGGTTGAGCAGGGGACCATTATAAGCTTTAGTGAGAGTGTAGAGTTAAGGGCAGTGGTAAGGGCTTGGTCATGGAGTGTGGACAGCTTGGTCCGACAGATCAGGGTGAGGATGGCAGAGAGAAGAGAGACAGAGGATAATGTGAAACTAAAGTAATCTAGGTTGTCAAGGTTGCTCCTAATGAGATTAGCCTTTAATTCACCTAGTAAGAGGGAGGGGAGGTCAGAAGAGAGAAAGTGGGGGGCCAGGTGGACAAGTAATTAGCAGGCAGACAGAACCAGGTTTATGACCATTGTCGGACTGGGGCATTAAGGGCCGACCAGGGAAATGCAGAGGCAGGGGCCGTTGAAGGGGTGTGACCAACCATTGAGTAGGTGCGGTCATTAACGCGAGGGGCGCGACCATCCCACAAAGGAAACACTGTGTTCTCCCCAGAATTTTTTTCCAGCCAGGTGACATCCAAAAGTAGCCCGGTGGGGGCCTTCGCAGTAATGTGCGCGCCGGGAAAAGGGGTATCGCCCAGACCAATCCAGCCCGACATGTCTCAGTCTGCTCCCCCACTGGCTCTCAGTCAAAAGTGCCCATTATGCAGTGCCCCCTGTATTTGTGCCCTATATACAGTGCCCCCTGTAGTTTTCCCCTTTATGCATTGCTCCCTGTAGTTTAGCTTTGCCCTTATGCAGTGCCCCCTGGCTGAAGTAGTGCCCCTATGTAGTGCCCGCAGACTGGTCCCTTATGTAGTGCCCCCAGGCTTAAATAGTGCCCCAAGGCTGGCCCCTTAATCAGTGCCCCCAGGTTTAAAGTGTCCTTTATGCAGTGCCCCCAGGCTTAAATAGTGCCCCCAGAATGGCCCCTTATGCAGTGCCCCCAGGCTGGCCCCATTATGCAGTGCCCCCAGACTGGCCCCTTTATGCGGTGCCCCCAGGCTGGCCCCTTTATGCAGTGCCCCAGGCTTAAATAGTGCCCCCAGACTGGCCCCTTATGCAGTGCCCCCAGGCTGGCCCCATTATGCAGTGCCCCCAGACTGGCCCCTTTATGCAGTGCCCCCAGGCTGGCCCCTTTATGCAGTGCCGCAGACTTAAATAGTGCCCCCAGACTGGTCCTGGCCCCGGCCCCGACCCCAGCACTTACCTTTACTTGCTGGCCACTCGCCTGTACTCCCGCTCGCCGCTGCCACTGCCTCGCTCTGACTGGATCTAACTAGATCCAGCAGATGCGCGGGGCAGGCTCCTCACATCGTGGGTGACGTCATGATGTCACCCGCGCAGTGCACCACTGGGAACGTTGGCCTCTGAAGTGATCGGAGGCTTCTTTAGCCACCGGTCACTTCAGAGGCCAGTGTTCCACAGCGGGGGTCGGCGGGGAAAAGTGCAGGGCAGCAGGCTGTTTCTGCCGGGCGATGCACCCGTAGAAAACAGCCTGGGGAGAACACTGGAAACATCATAATATTATGCATTCTCAGACAGCTCAGTACCCAATTTTTTGTCAAATACATTTTATCTGTGCTCCCTTTAGTTTAATAATAATCAGTTGCAGCATTAGTACAATAGTAATAATACTAATAATCTAAACCTTAAAAAAAAAATTGGTTTGGCAGTCACTTGCCATGGGAAGAAGGTGTAGATGTGGAGGGGGACAGAGGCAGAAATGGACAAGTGGACAAATTCACAAATGACAGTGAGGAAGAGGGACAACTGGGTAAGGTGCAGAGGGATAGTTGGGTAAGGTGCAGAGGTATAGCTGGGTAAGGTGCAGAGGGATAGCTGGGTAAGGTGCAGAAGGATAGCTAGTAAGGTGCAGATTGACACCTTGGGAAAGTGACAGGGTCAACAGTGGAAGGTGGCAGACGGACAGGTGGGGAAAGTGGCAGAGGGACAACTGTGGACGTTGCAGAGGGACAGCTGAGGAAAATGCAGAGGGATGGCTGGGTAAAATGCAAAGTGACAGCTGGGTAAGATGCAAAGGGACAGCTATGTACGGTGCTTAGGGATAGCTGGGGAAGTGGCAGAGAGACAGGTGGGGACACGGCAAAGGGACAACAGTGGAAGGTGTCAGAGGAACAAGTGGAGAAGGTGTCAGATTGGCAGGTGGGCAAAGTGGAAGTTGCAGAGGGACAACTGAGGAAGGTAGCAGAGGGACACCGGTGAGTCAGTCCAGCGCTCATTCTGCATGGTGGGACAATAACTTCCATGCTAGGGACATGCTGGATAATGCTGCCGGCCCTGAGGACGGAAAGTGTGGGGGGGGGCTTCAGAGTACGAGGGCCCAGCGCTCATTCTGCAGGAGGCTTTGGGTGGGACACCAAGCTGTGGTAGAGGACTACTGTGGATTGCAGTGGGACAGTCAGGGAAGGTGCCAGCGCTGAGGACAGGAGAGGGGGGGTGTGTGTGTGCTGAGGACGTGGGCCCCCGCTGCTGCCAGCACTGAGGACAGGGGCTTCCCTGTCACTTTGTGCTGCCCCATACATGCTGCCAGTAACCCCCTGGTGGTGGCCGTGCCCTTTAATAAACAGCCAGCCCCAACATGGCCCCGCCCCCTGGTTAAAGTGGGGAGAGCTTCAAAGTTCGAGGGCCCACCAGGGATTTACCCAACTCCCTGGTGGCCCAGTCTGAGCCTGGTTATGACAGATGTACTTTATGCAAATAATTATACTTGCCTACTCTCTTGGAACGTCTGGGAGTTTCCCGAGTGTCGAGGTGCTCTCCCAGATGCCCAGATGAATAAAGTCTGCCAGAGGATGGCTGCGACCAGGGCCAGAAACTGAAATCTTGGGCCAGGTACAATGATACCTCTGGGCGTCCCCCAACAAGTCTTATCAAATGCAATTTCTGCTAATATATATTAGAGATGCTCTCGGAAATCCCATGTTTTGGTTTTGGATGTGGGTTCCAATTCATCGTGTTTTGGTTTTGGCAAAACCACCCTACAGTGTTTTGATTCGGATTCAGTCTTGGATTCCTTAAATATAAATGAAAATCGATACAAAATTTATAAATCAAGTAATTTGGACCTGTTTACATGCAATCCAAAACGCAAGGTCGGTTTTTAAATACAATTTCCGAACTGACTACAGAACCGAAATGGAACTCGATTTGTCTCGGAACCCCAAAGTGATTTCGAACTAGGACTCGGTTCGACTTGGAACCGCCTAAGTTCTGATGTGTTCGTATTTCAGGGAAACAGTCCCAATACTGGCCCTGTCCATGAGTACAAACCAAGCACGGCACTCCTGGGTATGTAATTAAATTTAGATACATTTGAATAAAAATGTAAATATATACCCTGGAGTGCTGTGTTTGATTTGTTTTGAGAGATGTGTGGTTCCGTTCTCCAAAAGTTGGAATCCAAATCGAGTCATGGTTATGATCTTCCCACGGTTCGGAATACAGATTTTAAATCCGAATTCCGGGTTTCGGATTGCAAAATGTACATGATTGTAGCTGTTTAAAAAATAAACAGATCCAAAACACGAAGATCCCAAACCCGGGGGTCTGTGTATATATATACTGTATGTGTGTGTATATATATATATATATATATATATATATATCCAATAATAGGAATAGGGGCGCACAGGTGAAAGTGCAACTAGAAATAAATTCTAAAACATATTTAAATGTGACACTCCTCAGTAAATGAGTGGCTGGTACTTGCTCAATATAAGAAATGTGCTGGTGATCACATAACAAAAAAAGATATAAATAGCGAAGAGTACTGTATAAGCGCCTAAATGTGTCTAAAAAAATATATAAGAATGTTTGTGAAGTGTACACATATGAATACACCTGTGTTGATAAAAAATGACAACTTATCTGGCTTCCGTGTCTCAAATGACCTTTATTGGTTTCATGGAAAAAAAGGAAACAACACATGCAACATAGTGTGTACCATTTTTCAACACTGTATGCTTAGTAAATAATTAACATATACCCTTTTTAGGAACATATTTGCTCCATATAAAATTGACACTCATGGGATCTTAGGGTAAAAAAAATAAGCAATTTTTATTCTAACAGTGATATAAATGGCTAAAAAAAACACATACAAGATTCAAGATAAAAACAAGCTTATCAGTCAATAAATGGGGGTACAGGTACAGTGGTCCCAACGCGTTGTGTCCTTCAATAGTCAGACTTCATCAAGGGGATAATAATTGTGATCCAGGGAGCTATATTTATACATACATAACTGACTAAAGATGGATGATTATCAGGGTGCATACTGGTGACATCACATTCCATGTAAATTTTTAAATGGGCCAGAATGCCTTTAATTCATAAAAAGTAAAAGTGGGGTAACGAGAAGGAGATCGTTAACTCGACAAGACACCCTAGAGATTAAATAGCTTAAAACAAAGTAGAACCTTACTAACAAAACAATCCACAACTGCTTATTTATTATAAATGAATAACATTTATGTATAGATGTATAAATGTACAAATTTATACAAATGTATAAATGTATAACATTTTTATTCTTAGCCACATAAACCAATTTAAACACCATAATTTAAATATAACACAAACAAAATGTACATGTATTCCCAGCCCAGCAATAAAAATTAAAAAAGTTTCTTTATATTCACTGCATTATTCATGTAAAGTCTTGTACAGAATTCAAATCTTGTACTGCATCCACTTTCAAAAATGTGTCTTTTTAAAAATCTGGTTTGACATACATATAGATTGGAACAATGTAACTTCCTTGTTGATACACTATATTGATGTAAAACAGTCTAAGCCAAACTCACTATTACAACAGTTAAAGGATCCTTTCGGCAGTGGAGATTCGCCACTCAACTTTCCTCCTCATTGCAATTTAGAAAAAAGTTTATATATTCTGGGAGGAATTCAAAATTTTAAAAGGATTTAAAAAATCGTTCACTTTCTAAGTTAAAACGATGAACGATCATCGTTCATGCACGTTCACGTTTGTAGTTTGTAGTTCAGTCAGACTGACCAACTGACCGATTTTCATTAAGGGAATATGCAAAAATCGTTTGTAGTTCAAAAATATCATTCATTACACTTTAAAAAATCTGACAGATAATCTTACATAAAATTGTTGGTAACAAAATCGTTGTGTGTGTATGCAGCTTAATCCTCTTACTTTCTGCCAATCGTCCAAAGCTGTTATTAGAGGATGAATAATACAGTATGTCACACGGAGACATTTCTTTCCCAATTTAAACTGGCGCAGACATCCTTGATGACATCCTACCAAATTTATAAAACTTCAGCTTCCCCCACTAAAAAGCTAATTTAATTTACAGCTAAGGTTCATTTTGATGAGATCCTCCCTAAAATGGGTGAACGTTACAGATTCCATGGCGCTCAAAAATTTGATACATTTGGCAATAGGGTTGGACGCCTTCTTTCTAACCAGTTACAAAGTTCTCAGCATGCTTCCCTGGTCAAACAGTCATGCAAAACTGACTTTTCTTATACCACTGATAGTAGAGAAACTAGTGAAGCATTTAGACTATTTTGTATGAAAATATTTATTCCCAACCTCCAAGTGATGCTCAGGCTAAACTATCTTTTTGGAATAATGTAAAGTTGCCTCAATTGGATCCAGCTGTTGCTGACTCTGTATGCCCCAATCTTAGACACTGAGATGCAAGCGATTATCATAAAAGTGAAGGCCATGAAAGCCCCAGGCCCGGATGGCTTTACAGGCAAATACTATTATAATAAGATATTACTACCTAAAATTTGTGTCACCCTAACAGAGATTTTTATTGCTCAACAAACTATCCCAATGATTTATTAAAATAATCCCTAAACTGGATAGAAACTTAGAATTAACGGGTACATATATTCCCATCTTGCTCCTCAATGTTGATTACAAAAACTTGACAAAAGTTGTAGCTGACAGAATCAAGCTAGTACTCCCTTCTATTGTTAATATAGATCAGACTGGTTTTATATGGGGCAGACACTCCATCAGTAATGATCACAAAGTGCTTACTTTGGTGCAGTGGATCCGTTCCTCCAGGGCACAGATACTCAGTTTCTTTTATCATTAGAGCCTTTGATCTTATTTCATGGGAACATCTTTTTGAATCCCTTCATTGATTTGGGTTTCTGAAGGATCTTATTGATCTATTTGCAACTCTCTATTCATCGCCAGTGGTGTATGTTACATGTATGACCCAATTTCGATACACTGATGAACCCTTCAAGAATGTCCGCTCTCTCCACTTCCATTTGCAATTGCCTTGGAAACCCCGGTGGTAGCTCTGCGCGCCTCCACATTTTGTGGTATTTATTTGAATAAAACTGAGCTGAAACTTGCATTGTCTGCGAGCGATATGATGTTGTTTATTTCTCACTAGCACATGCAGGGGGGTTTCTGAGTACCCAGATCCCCACCCTGAACAACCAAATTTTTTTTTCAGAGACTGAGACAGCCGTGATCACAGCCCTCCCAGAGGGAGCTTGAAAGAGGGGGGATCATCATGGCCACCCAGCAGCAGTAGCCCGGCAACTAGGGTGTGTGTAAGTATGCTATGTGTATGTACGATGTGTGTGTATGTAGGTATGTTGTTTGTGTATGCTGTTTGTGTATGTATGCTGTGTGTATGTGTGTGCGGTATATTTGTGTATATATAGTCTTACTTGGAGAGCGGCACTCCTGGCACAAACAGAGACTCTAAAAGGCGTGTGTTGAGTCAACGTTTCAAAGCATTTAATCAAGCTTTTTCATCAGGACAGTGATTAAATGCTTTGAAATGTTGACTCAATACACGCCTTTTGGAATCTCTGTTTGTGCAGGGGTGCCGCTCTCCAAGTAAGACTGTCCCAATTTTCTGCGGGCACCCGGCTGAGCATATCAACCAAGGGAGTGCCAGACCTTGCCTTTATTTTATATATATATATATATATATATATATATAAAATGTTGAAAATGAAGGGGTGCACTCACCAGTTTTCTAAAGGAATTGTTTCAGTCCTATTCATGGACCTTTGTCAAGATATAATCTATACAATACATAGCACATTTATATACCCACCCACAATCCCTGGTAACAACATCATATAGCAAACAATCAACCCTATATTTAGGCCCTGTTAGAGATGTTGGAGTCTTTGAACCAATTAAATTCACTAATTAGGTTTACAATGAATTATGATTTTGTACAGGTTGATTTTCTTGACATTACAATATATGCCACTGATTCTGGGTATGGTTATAAACTTTACAGAAAGCCAACCAACCGCAATACGCTTTTAAATGATAAAAGCCATAATCCAGACTCTTTAAAATGTAATTTACCTGTCTCTCAATTTGTGCCAGTCCTTTGCAACAATTCAGATCTAGATGTGGCCAACATTCAGCTGAAGGAAATGCAAGATCGATTTATAGAAAGAGGATACAATTTGAAGACTACTGAAAGATGTTTGGAGAAAGCATGAAAATCTCAGAAGGCGACAGAAGAAGACAATGTAGGGGTGACATTAATCCTTTTGTTATAAGTACTACCTTTGACACGGCAGGTCCGATTGTCCGTAATGCTGTATGAGAACACTGGCATATAGTTGCGACTGATCTGGCTCTAATGAGGCAAATACCTGACAAACCGCTGATGAGCTTCAGACGTGGTCGGAATCTTAAGGACATCCTTAAGCGGCCAGACCACAAGAGACCCATACATGGTTAAATCAATCCAAGCTGGGGTGTTACCGGTGTGTGAATTGTATCACATGCAGGAGCATGATGGCTGGTCAGTTTTTCCATCATCCCCATACAGATTCAGCATCGTGTCACCTGTACATTTGATCATGTAGTGTACATCCTGAGTCCAGAGTGTCCTTAGCGGTGGCCACGTGCGCGTGCGGGGGGGAGTTAGGTTTAGGGAGGGTAGCGGGGTTAGGGTCAGGTTTTGGGGGGGAGATTAGAGTTAGGCAAGGCACCCCTATGGGGGAGGGTTAGGGTCAGGCACCTCCCTGGGAGGGTTAGGTTTAGGGCGCGGGAAGTGGGGATTAGTTTTAGGTACCCCCGAGGGGGACTTACAGTTAGGCACCACCCCGGGAGTTTTAGGGTTAGGCACCCCTAAAGGAGGGTTAAGATTAGGGGGGGGAGGGTTAGGGTACTTACCAGTCTGTTGGGCTTCTTCTGTCAGGATTTCATACCAATCCCCTTATATGAATTACCTAGTACAAGGGATACGTAAGCGCTATTGAGTTAAGCCCATTGTTTAGCAAGGTTACCTAGCAGCAGGGGCGTGTGAGCACTATTGAGATGAGCCTGTTGCAAGTATGTTGTTATAGGGTTACTTTGACAACCCGCCGTGATGCGTTCCAACTAGGGGAAGTGAGTGGTATTGGAAAGCATGCCAGCCAGCTCCAGCAATGTAGAGAGTTATATGAGGTTATGTACCGTTTTTGACAATTGGTGATTTCTGAAGCCAGTATTTGAATTATATAGTGTATTATTGTTTGCTATATGACGATTGTTACCGGTGATTGGGGGAGGGGTAATTGATTATGTGGGTGGGTATATATATGTGCTATGCATTGCTTGGGATTATATCTTGACAAAGGTTCATAAATAGGACTGAAACGTGAATACTGTGATGTGGTATTTTTGGGATTTGAAAAAAAAAAGATGCTTTTAGGCAACTGGTGAGTGCACCCCTGCTTTTTCAACATTTTTGTGATTAGGACCCATGTGGTCCTGCATGGATTAGCCGCCCCAACAATGCTCTAATTGAAACGAAAGTGTGGACCTACTTGAATCATATATATATATATATATATATATATATATATATATATATAGTCAGGTCCATAAATATTGGGACATTGACAGAATTTTCATATTTTGTCCTCTATTCACCACCACAATGGCTTTGAAATGAAACAAACAAGATGTGATTTAACTGCAGACTTTCAGATTTAATTTGAGGGTAATTACATCCAAATCAGGTGAACGGTGTAGGAATTACAACGGTTTCTATATGTGCCTCCCACTTTTTAAAGGGCCAAAAGTAATGGGACACACTAAATAATTCTAAATCTAACTTTCACTTTTTAATACTTTGTTGCAAATCCTTTGCAGGCAATTACAGCCTGAAGTCTGGAACGCATAGACATCACCAGACGCTGGGTTTCATCCCTGGTGATGCTCTGCCAGGCCTCTACTGCAAATGTCTTCAGTTCCTGCTTGTTCTTGGGGCATTTTCCCTTCAGTTTTGTCTTCATCAAGTGAAATGCATGCTCAAGCGGATTCAGGTTAGGGGATTGACTTGGCCATTGCATAACATTCCACTTTTTAGCCTTAAAAAACTGTTTGGTTGCTTTTGCAGTATGCTTCGGGTCATTGTCCATCAGCACTGTGAAGCGCCGTCCAATGAGTTCTGAAGTATTTGACTGAACATGAGCATATAATATTGCCCAAAACACTTCAGAATTCATTCTGCTGCTTTTGTCAGCAGTCACATCATCAATAAATACAAGGGAACCAGTTCCATTGGCAGTCATACATGCCCACGCCATGACACTACCACCACCATGCTTCACTGATGAGGGTATGTTTTGGATCATGAGCAGTTCCTTTCCTTCTCCGTACTCTTCTCTTCCCATCACTCTGGTACAAGTTGATCTTTGTCTCATCTGTCCATAGGATGTTGTTCCAGAACTGTTATGGCTTTTTTAGATTTTGTTTGGCAAACTCTAATCTGGTCTTCATGTTTTTGTGGCTCACCAATGGTTTGGATCTTGTGGTGAACCCTCTATATTCGCTCTTGTGAAGTCTTCTCTTGATTGTTGACTTTGACACATATACATCTACCTCCTGGAGAGTGTTCTTGATTTGCCAACTGTTGTGAAGGGGTTTTTCTTCACCAGGGAAATAATTATTCTGTCATCCACCACAGTTGTTTTCCGTGGTCTTCCGGGTCATTTGGTGTTGCTGAGCTCTCCGGTGCGTTCTTTCTTTTTATGAATGTTCCAAACAGTTGATTTGGCCACACCTAATGTTTTTTGCTATCTCTCTGATGGGTTTGTTTTGATTTTTCAGCCTAAAGATGGCTTGCTTCACTGATAGTGACAGCTCTTTGGATCTCATATTGAGAGTTGACATCAACTGATTCCAAATGCAAATGTCACACCTAGAATCAACTCCAGACCTTTTACCTGCTTAATTGATAATGAAATAACGAGGGAATAGCCCACACCTGTCTATGAAATAGCTTTTGAGTTGGTAGTCCCATTACTTTTGGCCCCTTAAAAAGTGGGAGGCACATATTGAAACCGTTGTAATTCCTACACCGTTCACCCGATTTGGATGTAATTACCCTCAAATTAAATCTGAAAGTCTGCAGTTAAAGCACATCTTGTTTGTTTCATTTCAAAACCATTGTGGTGGTGAATAGAGGCCAAAATCTGAAAATTCTGTCAATGTCCCAATATTTATGGACCTGACTGTATATATATATATTAGGGGTGAGCGGGTTCGGATTTCTGAAATCCGAACCCCCCCGAGCCCCCCCGATCCGAGTCCGATCCGAGTCAGGCTCGACTTTTCCCGCCTGACTCGGATCTGAAATCGAGGCAAAACGTCATCATCCCGCCTTCCGAGTCTCGCGGGTTTTGGATCCTATATAAGGTACCCGCGTCGGTGCCATTTTCTCACTCGGCTGTGGACAGTGAAGAGGGAGGGTGGGAGTTAGGGCTGTGTAGTGTAGTGTAGTGTAGTGCTGCTGTTGTCCACTACTTCAAAGTCCATAGGGGCTGGCTGTGTTGTGCTGCTGTTGTTAATAGGGGCTGTGTCCACTACTTCAAAGTCCATAGGGGCTGGCTGGACTGTGTTGTGCAGTCAGTTCTCCATAGGGGCTGTGTCCACTCCAAAGTCCTGTGCAGTGTCCCAGTCCTAAAGGAGTGCTGTAGTGTTGTCCAGGGGGTGCTCTGTCCATCAGGGGTGCTCCCCCCAAGTGCTAAAAAAAAATATATTTTCTGTGTTTGTGAATTGTGTGCGCAGTAGCCGCACGTGCATCAACAAAGTAGTGCCAAGCGTGCGCCTGTGTCATAAGTAAAGGGCCGGCTGGCTTGACCGTTAAAGGGTGCTGTAACCCCCGAAAGTACACTCCAGTCCAAACCAAAAAAAAATTATTTTCTGTGTTTGTGAATTGTGTGCGCAGTAGCCGCACGTGCATCAACAAAGTAGTGCCAAGCGTGCGCCTGTGTCATAAGTAAAGGGCCGGCTGGCTTGACTGTTAAGGGTGCTGTAACCCCCGAAAGTACACTCCAGTCCAAACCAAAAAAAAAATTATTTTCTGTGTTTGTGAATTGTGTGCGCAGTAGCCGCACGTGCATCAACAAAGTAGTGCCAAGCGTGCGCCTGTGTCATAAGTAAAGGGCCGGCTGGCTTGACCGTTAAGGGTGCTGTAACCCCCGAAAGTACACTCCAGTCCAAACCAAAAAAAAAATTATTTTCTGTGTTTGTGAATTGTGTGCGCAGTAGCCGCACGTGCATCAACAAAGTAGTGCCAAGCGTGCACCTGTGTCATAAGTAAAGGGCCGGCTGGCTTGACCGTTAAGGGTGCTGTAACCCCCGAAAGTACACTCCAGTCCAAACCAAAAAAAAAATTATTTTCTGTGTTTGTGAATTGTGTGCGCAGTAGCCGCACGTGCATCAACAAAGTAGTGCCAAGCGTGCGCCTGTGTCATAAATAAAGGGCCGGCTGGCTGGACCGTTAAAGGGTGCTGTAACCCCCGAAAGTACACTCCAGTCCAAACCAAAAAAAAATTATTTTCTGTGTTTGTGAATTGTGTGCGCAGTAGCCGCACGTGCATCAACAAAGTAGTGCCAAGCGTGCGCCTGTGTCATAAGTAAAGGGCCGGCTGGCTTGACCGTTAAGGGTGCTGTAACCCCCGAAAGTACACTCCAGTCCAAACCAAAAAAAAAATTATTTTCTGTGTTTGTGAATTGTGTGCGCAGTAGCCGCACGTGCATCAACAAAGTAGTGCCAAGCGTGCGCCTGTGTCATAAGTAAAGGGCCGGCTGGCTTGACCGTTAAAGGGTGCTGTAACCCCCTAAGTACACTCCAGTCCAAACCAAAAAAAAAATTATTTTCTGTGTTTGTGAATTGTGTGCGCAGTAGCCGCACGTGCATCAACAAAGTAGTGCCAAGCGTGCGCCTGTGTCATAAGTAAAGGGCCGGCTGGCTTGACCGTTAAGGGTGCTGTAACCCCCGAAAGTACACTCCAGTCCAAACCAAAAAAAAAATTATTTTCTGTGTTTGTGAATTGTGTGCGCAGTAGCCGCACGTGCATCAACAAAGTAGTGCCAAGCGTGCGCCTGTGTCATAAGTAAAGGGCCGGCTGGCTTGACCATTAAAGGGTGCTGTAACCCCCAAAGTACACTCCAGTCCAAACCAAAAAAAAAATTATTTTCTGTGTTTGTGAATTGTGTGCGCAGTAGCCGCACGTGCATCAACAAAGTAGTGCCAAGCGTGCGCCTGTGTCATAAGTAAAGGGCCGGCTGGCTTGACCGTTAAAGGGTGCTGTAACCCCCGAAAGTACACTCCAGTCCAAACCAAAAAAAAAATATTTTCTGTGTTTGTGAATTGTGTGCGCAGTAGCCGCACGTGCATCAACAAAGTAGTGCCAAGCGTGCGCCTGTGTCATAAGTAAAGGGCCGGCTGGCTTGACCGTTAAAGGGTGCTGTAACCCCCGAAAGTACACTCCAGTCCAAACCAAAAAAAAATTATTTTCTGTGTTTGTGAATTGTGTGCGCAGTAGCCGCACGTGCATCAACAAAGTAGTGCCAAGCGTGCGCCTGTGTCATAAGTAAAGGGCCGGCTGGCTTGACCGTTAAAGGGTGCTGTAACCCCCGAAAGTACACTCCAGTCCAAACCCAAAAAAAATTATTTTCTGTGTTTGTGAATTGTGTGCGCAGTAGCCGCACGTGCATCAACAAAGTAGTGCCAAGCATGCGCCTGTGTCATAAGTAAAGGGCCGGCTGGCTTGACCGTTAAAGGGTGCTGTAACCCCCGAAAGTACACTCCAGTCCAAACCAAAAAAAAATTATTTTCTGTGTTTGTGAATTGTGTGCGCAGTAGCCGCACGTGCATCAACAAAGTAGTGCCAAGCGTGCGCCTGTGTCATAAGTAAAGGGCCGGCTGGCTTGACCGTTAAAGGGTGCTGTAACCCCCGAAAGTACACTCCAGTCCAAACCAAAAAAAAATTATTTTCTGTGTTTGTGAATTGTGTGCGCAGTAGCCGCACGTGCATCAACAAAGTAGTGCCAAGCGTGCGCCTGTGTCATAAGTAAAGGGCCGGCTGGCTTGACCGTTAAAGGGTGCTGTAACCCCCGAAAGTACACTCCAGTCCAAACCAAAAAAAAATTATTTTCTGTGTTTGTGAATTGTGTGCGCAGTAGCCGCACGTGCATCAACAAAGTAGTGCCAAGCGTGCGCCTGTGTCATAAGTAAAGGGCCGGCTGGCTTGACCGTTAAAGGGTGCTGTAACCCCCGAAAGTACACTCCAGTCCAAACCAAAAAAAAATTATTTTCTGTGTTTGTGAATTGTGTGCGCAGTAGCCGCACGTGCATCAACAAAGTAGTGCCAAGCGTGCGCCTGTGTCATAAGTAAAGGGCCGGCTGGCTTGACCGTTAAAGGGTGCTGTAACCCCCGAAAGTACACTCCAGTCCAAACCCAAAAAAAATTATTTTCTGTGTTTGTGAATTGTGTGCGCAGTAGCCGCACGTGCATCAACAAAGTAGTGCCAAGCGTGCGCCTGTGTCATAAGTAAAGGGCCGGCTGGCTTGACCGTTAAAGGGTGCTGTAACCCCCGAAAGTACACTCCAGTCCAAACCAAAAAAAAAATATTTTCTGTGTTTGTGAATTGTGTGCGCAGTAGCCGCACGTGCATCAACAAAGTAGTGCCAAGCGTGCGCCTGTGTCATAAGTAAAGGGCCGGCTGGCTTGACCGTTAAAGGGTGCTGTAACCCCCGAAAGTACACTCCAGTCCAAACCAAAAAAAAATTATTTTCTGTGTTTGTGAATTGTGTGCGCAGTAGCCGCACGTGCATCAACAAAGTAGTGCCAAGCGTGCGCCTGTGTCATAAGTAAAGGGCCGGCTGGCTTGACCGTTAAAGGGTGCTGTAACCCCCGAAAGTACACTCCAGTCCAAACCCAAAAAAAATTATTTTCTGTGTTTGTGAATTGTGTGCGCAGTAGCCGCACGTGCATCAACAAAGTAGTGCCAAGCGTGCGCCTGTGTCATAAGTAAAGGGCCGGCTGGCTTGACCGTTAAAGGGTGCTGTAACCCCCTAAGTACACTCCAGTCCAAACCAAAAAAAAAATTATTTTCTGTGTTTGTGAATTGTGTGCGCAGTAGCCGCACGTGCATCAACAAAGTAGTGCCAAGCGTGCGCCTGTGTCATAAGTAAAGGGCCGGCTGGCTTGACCGTTAAAGGGTGCTGTAACCCCCGAAAGTACACTCCAGTCCAAACCAAAAAAAAATTATTTTCTGTGTTTGTGAATTGTGTGCGCAGTAGCCGCACGTGCATCAACAAAGTAGTGCCAAGCGTGCGCCTGTGTCATAAGTAAAGGGCCGGCTGGCTTGACCGTTAAAGGGTGCTGTAACCCCCGAAAGTACACTCCAGTCCAAACCAAAAAAAAATTATTTTCTGTGTTTGTGAATTGTGTGCGCAGTAGCCGCACGTGCATCAACAAAGTAGTGCCAAGCGTGCGCCCGTGTCATAAGTAAAGGGCCGGCTGGCTTGACCGTTAAAGGGTGCTGTAACCCCCGAAAGTACACTCCAGTCCAAACCAAAAAAAAATAATTTTCTGTGTTTGTGAATTGTGTGCGCAGTAGCCGCACGTGCATCAACAAAGTAGTGCCAAGCGTGCGCCTGTGTCATAAGTAAAGGGCCGGCTGGCTTGACCGTTAAAGGGTGCTGTAACCCCCGAAAGTACACTCCAGTCCAAACCCAAAAAAAATTATTTTCTGTGTTTGTGAATTGTGTGCGCAGTAGCCGCACGTGCATCAACAAAGTAGTGCCAAGCGTGCGCCTGTGTCATAAGTAAAGGGCCGGCTGGCTTGACCGTTAAAGGGTGCTGTAACCCCCTAAGTACACTCCAGTCCAAACCAAAAAAAAAATTATTTTCTGTGTTTGTGAATTGTGTGCGCAGTAGCCGCACGTGCATCAACAAAGTAGTGCCAAGCGTGCGCCTGTGTCATAAGTAAAGGGCCGGCTGGCTTGACCGTTAAGGGTGCTGTAACCCCCGAAAGTACACTCCAGTCCAAACCAAAAAAAAATTATTTTCTGTGTTTGTGAATTGTGTGCGCAGTAGCCGCACGTGCATCAACAAAGTAGTGCCAAGAGTGCGCCTGTGTCATAAGTAAAGGGCCGGCTGGCTTGACCGTTAAAGGGTGCTGTAACCCACAAAGTACACTCCAGTCCAAACCAAAAAAAAAATTATTTTCTGTGTTTAGCCGCACGTATGTATCAAATCGATATAACATAAATGGAGGACCAAACTTTCTCCGATAAAAATAAAATAGAGAAAGATCAAGAACCACTTCCTCCTAGTGCTGAAGCTGCTGCCACTAGTCATGACATAGACGATAACATGCCATCAACGTCGTCTGCCAAGGCCGATGCCCAATGTCATAGTAGAGGGCACATACAATCCCAAATGGCAAAGTTCAGGAAAATGACCTTGAAAAAGACATTTAAATCAGCTGAAGAGAAACGTAAACTTGCCAATATGCCATTTACGACACGGAGTGGCAAGGAACGGCTAAGGTCGATCCCTAGTATGTTCATGACTAGTGGTTCAGCTTCACATGACGATGGAAGCCCTCCTCCCACTAAAAAAATCAAAAGAGTTAAGCTGGCAAAAGCACAGCGAAGAACTGTGCTTTCTAAGAAGATATCACAAATCCCCAAGGAGAGTCCAAGTGTGGTGGTGGTTGCGATGCCTGACCTTCCCAGCACTGGACGGGAAGAGGTGGCTCTTTCCACCATTTGCACGCCCCCTGCAAGTGCTGAAAGGAGCACCCACAGTCCACTTGCTGATATGCAAATTGAAGATGTCACTGTTGAAGTACAACAGGATGAGGATACTGGTGTAGCTGGCGCTGAGGAGGAAGTTGGCGAGGAGGATTCTGATGGTGATGTGGTTTGTTTAAATCAGGCTCCGGGGGAGACAGTTGTTGTCCGTGGGATGAAAAAGCCCATCACGGTCATGCCTGGGCAGAAGACCAAACATTCCACCTCTTTGGTCTGGCAATATTTCTATCCAAATCCGGACAACAACTGTCTTGCCATATGTACCATATGTAAAGGTGAAATAAGTAGGGGTAGGGACGTCAACCACCTAGGAACATCCTCCCTTATACGGCACCTGCAGCGCGTTCATAAAAAGTTACTGTCAAGTTCAGAAACTTTGGCTAAGACCGTAAGCAGTCCAGGGACACCTAAATCCCGTTGTCCTGTTGTATCCAAGCGCCTGCAAACCACACCATCAACTCCCTCCTCGTCAATTTCCTCCTTAGTCAGGATCGGAAGTAGTCCTGCAGGCCATGTCACTGGCATGACTGACTCTCCTATCCGGGATTCCTCTGGAGGATCCTGCATTGCTACGCCTACTGCTGCCGCTGCTGCTGTTGCTGCTGCTGGGAGTCGTTCATCATCCCAGAGAGGAAGTAGGAACACCACTACTTTTACTAAACAATTGACCCTCCAACAGTCCTTAGCGAGGAGGATGAAGTACGACAGCAGTCATCCTGAAGCAAAACGTATAACTGAGGCCTTGACTGCTATGTTGGTGTTAGACGTGCGTCCGGTATCCGCCATTAGTGCAGTGGGATTTAGACAATTGATGGAGGTAGTGTGTCCCCGGTTCCAAATCCCGTCTAGATTCCACTTCACTAGGCAGGCGATACCGAGACTGTACAGAAACGTCAGAAAAAGTGTCCTCAGTGTCCTGAAAAATGCCGTTGTACACAATGTCCACTTAACCACGGACATGTGGACAAGTGGAACAGGGCAGACTAAGGACTATATGACTGTGACAGCCCACTGGGTAGATGTATCACCTTACGCAGCAACAGCAGCAGCGTCACCAGTAGCAGCATCTCAGAAACGCCAGCTCGTTACAAGGCAGGCTACGCTGTGTATCACCGGTTTCAGTAAGAGGCACACCGCCGACAACCTCTTAGAGAAACTGAGGGAAATCATCGCCCAGTGGCTTACCCCACTTAGACTCTCCTGGGGATTTGTGATATCTGACAACGCCACCAATATTGTGCGGGCATTACATCTGGGCAAATTCCAGCACGTCCCATGTTTTGCTCACACAATAAACTTGGTGGTGCAGAATTTTCTGAAAAGCGACAGGGGCGTGCAGGAGACGCTTTGGGTGGCCCGAAAAATTTCTGGCCACTTTCGCCATTCAGCGACTGCGTGCCGAAGACTGGAGCGCCAGCAAACACTCTTGAACCTGCCCCGCCATCACCTGAAGCAAGAGGTTGTGACGCGGTGGAACTCAACCCTCTATATGCTTCAGAGGATGGAGGAGCAGCAAAAGGCCATACAAGCCTATACATCCACCTATGACATAGGCAAAGGAGGGGGTATGCACCTGACTCAAGCGCAGTGGAGAATGATTTCCGTGTTGTGCAAGGTTCTCCAGCCCTTCGAACTTGCCACACGTGAAGTCAGTTCAGACACAGCCAGCTTGAGTCAGGTCATTCCCCTCATCAGGCTTTTGCAGAAGCAGCTGGAGAAAGTGAAGGAGGAGCTAAGACGGAGCGATTCCGCTCGGCATGTGGGACTTGTGGATGAAGCCCTTCATTCGCTTTGCCAGGATTCCAGGGTGGTCAATCTGTTGAAATCAGACCACTACATTTTGGCCACCGTGCTTGATCCTAGGTTTAAAGCCTATGTGGTGTCTCTCTTTCCGGCCGACACAAGCCTGCAGAGGTGCAAAGACCTGCTGGTGAACACACTGTCAGCTGAAGCGGAACGTGACACGTCAACGGCTCCTTCTTCATTTTCTCCCGCAACTGGGGCTGCCAGGAAAAAACTTAGGTATCCTAAGCAACCCGCTGGCGGTGATGCAGGGCAGGCAGGACCAAGTTTGGACATCTGGTCTGGACTGAAGGACCTGGCAACAATTTCTGACATGTCTACTGTCACTGCATATGATACTGTCACCATTGACAGAATGGTGGAGGATTACATCGGTGACAGCATCCAAGTAGGCATGTCAGACAGTCCATACCTGTACTGGCAGGAAAAAGAGGCAATTTGGAGGCCCCTGTACAAGCTGGCTCTATTTTACCTGAGTTGTCCCCCCTCCAGTGTGTACTCCGAAAGAGTGTTTAGTGCAGCCGGGAACCTTGTCAGCGAAAGGCGTAGGAGGTTGCTTCCACAGAATGTGGAGAAGATGATGTTCATCAAAATGAATTATCAGCTCTTCCAGGGAGACCAGCCTCCAGAAGGTACAGAGGGACCTGTGGTGGTGGATTCAAGTGGGGACGAGTTAATACTTTGTGAGGATGAGGATGTACACACTGAAGAGGGTGAGGAATCGGTGGATGAGGAGGATGAGGATGACATCTTGCCTCCGTAGAGCCAGTTTGTGCAGGGACACATTAATTTCCAGCTTGTTTTGTGGGGGCCCAAACGAACCAATCATTTCAGCCACAGTTGTGTGGCAGACCCTGGCGCTGAAATGATTGATTTGTTAAAGTGTGCATGTCCTGTTTATACAACATAAGGGTGGGTGGGAGGGCCCAAGGACAATTCCATCTTGCACTTCTTTTTTTTCTTTGCATTATGTACAGTTTGGGGCCTAGTTTTTCTAACTGCCATCCTGTCTGCCACTGCAGTGTCACTCCTAGATGGGTCACGTGTTTGTGCCGCCCACTCGTGTCGCTTAGCATAGTCATCCAGCTACCTCGGTGCAACCTTTTGGACATGAAAACACTATTGTGAGGTGTGAGGTGTTCAGAATAGACTGGAAATGAGTGGAAATTAAGGTTATTGAGGTTAATAATAGCATAGGAGCAGAGAAACCAACAAATTCTGTGATTTTAGCTGTTTTTATGCTTTTTAAAAAAAAAATACAGATCCAAAACACAAAACCCAGAACCCAAAACACGGAAGGGTGGTTTTGGCAAAACCAATCCAGATCCAAAACACGAAGAAAGATCCAGATCCAAAACCAAAACACAAAACACGAAAAGTGGCCGGTGCACACCCCTAATATATATACATACGAATGAAACAGCGGCACTCACGGGACTTGGTAAAAAAGTCTCAGGTACACAAACGGTGTGTTGGATTCAACGTTTCAGTCGGTGAGGACTTTTATCAAGATATCAATATCTTTCTTGATAAAAGTCCTCCCCCACATGAAAAGTCGAATCCAACACACCGTTTGTGTACCTGAGTCTTTTTTACCAAGTCACGTGAGTGCCGCTGTTTCATTCGTTTCTACACACCAGGTTTTCCCTACCTCGGATGGCACCTGGACAAGTATCTTTTGTTTTTTGTGGAGTGCCGGCTTCAGTGATAATATATATATATGAAATATGGAAACCCCCCCTCTAAAAATACTGTTTCTGACCCTGCCACCTCCATTCCTGCACTCCTTGATATTATTATTTTCTTTTGGTCTTCACAATGGTTTTAAAATTAACATGAACACATCTGAACTTTTCTGTCACATCTTCACCTTCAGAGGTATTTATATACTGTCCAAATTAAATGACTTATATTCCTATTAAAATGTCCAATACAGATATAGCCTTCTGCACTATGCTATTCTCTAAATTCCTCTGGAAGGGTAACTAACCTTGTATATCCATGCCCAAGCTGACATTACAACACAAAGATGGAGGTTTTGCGGTCCTGATGTGTGAACCAGCCACTGAGATCGGGACTGCACTTGTTTATACCTGATTCCTGTAAGTCGCAGCCCAGCAGGGGTGTATTTACGACTGAGGGGGCCCGTGTGAAGCGGATCACCCCCCCCCCCGTCGCACATCTTACCTTGTGTGCGCTGGACGGCAAGCAAGTACCACCTTCTCCACAGCGCCATCTTCCCAGTGATATTTGGGGAGATGGCGCATGCACGCAAGAGAGCACAGGCCCTGGCACAGTGCAGAGTCTTTGCTTTCACTGTGCGGTGCCATTTTCCCGAAGACTTCACTGGGAAGATGGCGCTGTGGAGAAGGTGGGACCCGCTTGCAGGCACAAGGTAAGTATAATCTGGGTGCAGGGTGTGCAGTGTGGGGCTTCCCTGGACCCAGGGGCTCATGTGCATTGCACACTCTGCACACATTTATACATACGATTTTATTAAGCATTCTTTTGCACACAATTCCATACATTACGATACTGTAAACATCACTTATTGTTGTTCGCATCACAAAGATAATCAATGTTTCCTACAAGCAACAATCCGCAGACACACATCACATGAGGTTCTTACAGACTCGTGCTTAATTAAATCTCCCCAATGCAAATATCACAAACGGCTTAGACCTCTTGGGACACATTACTCACGCTTTCTAGCAATCGTGGGTCTGCGAACGCTCTATTCACACCCCTACAACCCAATACTCACACCTTAGAGTGTATTACATACAAACCATAGGAATCGGAAGTCTTGGTAAAAAAAATATTCAATTATGCAAAAATAGTGCTCTACAAAGACATCCTTAGAATTCAGGAATTGGGTTGGGTGAAATAGCTGTACAATTCTCCTTTTAGTGACCTGGGTCACAGATGAGAGGCTGACAAGTCACTAGCATCATAGGGTTTGCAGACGAGACAATTTATATCATGTAGGGTTTACCCGTTCAACAGCAGAACCCTCTTAAAACCCTCTTACTCCATATCAGTAACAATAGTTTGTATGGCAGGAGATTTGTTGCTCTGTGACTACGCAGACCCATCGCAGAGTGATTGACAGGAAGTGCCGTTTGTGGGAGGTGACGCGGGTGGTCGGAGAAATGCAGGTGTGCCAGTGCGTTTGAACGCCATTACAGGGGCATGCATAAATTATCCACTGCGATGCCATACGCAGCTTGAGTACTCACATCGTGCGACGAGGTTAGCAATTCCTGAGTAAGATCAGAGTTTGTGCAAGTGTTGTGCGTGAGGCTGCGATGGTACTCGATGTTACTGATGGTTTTGCAGTCTTGCTTAACATTACGGATGTGTGTAAGGTAAGGTGAGCGTCCCTGTGTAGTGCTGCAATGGCATAGCGATCTCAATGGATTAGCATATGATCGCAGTGAGACTGCGTGCATAAGCGCTATTGCATTCGCAGTTGCGGTCCTTGCTGAATCAGGCCTTCTGTCTATACGATGTTCTCAGTTCTTTTTTGATATTGATGTATATTGTATTTTTTTGTATGTTGAAAAACTGAAATAAATAAATTTGAAAAAAAAATTCAGAAAAGAGCTGTCCTTTGTGATGAGAGGACTTCCGGGTTTATGACCCAGGAGTCCTTCTGCACATGTGTGAGCCTCAGGGGACCTTAAGTAGAGAGCGATTCTATTGGATCCCTCATGAGGAATATTGCAAAAGGAAGCCCATAGGCTTCTATTCGTCCAGGATGGCCTTGCCTATTGGGTACATGTTCCGTATAGTTTTGCTTCCCGGAGCTTTGTGTTAGTGAGAAATGCGTCAACCTTCCAAAAACTGCAGTTTTCTGAGGCTTGCCCTCATTTCAGCGTTAGTACATCCAGCCCACTGTTTCTGAAGTCAACTTTCTTGTTTTGCCTCCAAAGCAACCAGGTCGCACTGTTCAAACCGCACCATTACCCAGGACTGTGCTGGGTTCAACCCTGGTAGCTACCAGGGTCGGATTCCTGGGTAACACGGCCCGGGTTGACCCTTTCACATCAAACTTCGACCCGGGTTGTCGGCAATAACCTGGGTTATAAGTTTGGTGGAAAAGGGGCATTACATGTAATGTATCACACAAATTAGTGTAGTATGGAAATTGCACTACATAAATATTAAATTATGCACTATTATGTCGGAAATCTGAATTAAGATAAAATGTTACCAATTAAAATGACCCTTCTATTTCTGTGAGTAGATTTGTACTTTTTGGAATTGATGTGAGAAAGGCTGGTCACATATGTGTATGTTCTTTCCTTATTTGAGTACCATTGTAACTTTCCCTTTGTTGGATTATTGATCATCTATTGGGACCAGGATCGGATTGGGCCACCGGGAAGTTGGGACATTTCCCGCTGGGCCGGTCAGGGGCAGCTTATCCCCTCCCTCTCACCCCTCTGCCGCTCCGCGGGCCGATTCACACTTACTGCGATTAGAGCAAAGCTGCATGTGCAGAAGCTCATTGCAGGCAGGGGCAGAATAATCAGCGGTGCAGCTTATCTGCTGATTACCCATAAACTAAAGCAAATGACTGGCACTGACTGCAGCCTCAGCACCTTCACATACACACAGCCTACCCACCAACATGACCCATTCCACCCGGTACAAAATGCTCTGCTCCTGGACTTCCCACCTAATTAATGATTGCAGACACCTGTGTTGAACTAGTTAATGGATGAGTAGGTGTTTCAGCACAGCTGTCTGCAATCATCAATTAAGAAGGAAGTCCAGGAGCAGACTGACTGGAGGGTCTGACACAGTGGCTGGCCCCTCCTCTTCCTGCTCCTCACTTGAGTCGCTGGACTGTCTTTGGGTGCTGACTTAACTCACCACGGTCACTGTCCTAGCTCTCTGCAACTGCTGTTTACAGTAAGAAGCAAGAAAACCAGGTACCATGGGGGTGCTGTGTGTACTGGGGGGGAGTTGTTAATATGGGAAAAGGGAGCTGAGAATACTGGACTGTAATATAGGGGTGCTGTGTGTACTAGGAGGGTAATACAGGGAAGGGGAGCTGAGAATTCTGGACTGTAATATAGGGGTGCTGTTTGTCAGGGCCGGCCCTAGCCAAATTAGTGCCCTAGGCAAGATTTTGGGAGATGCCCCCCATAGGATCCTGAAAAAGCATGTGGCCTCACAGAAGGGGCATGGTCTCGCTGTGCATTGGCCCCTTCTCCATTGTGTTGCGCTCCCAGCACCCCTCACCCAGCACAGATCACAGCACAGCACACATCACCCAGCACAGCACCTTTCTACCAGCACAGTATCCCTCAAATAGCACCCCTGTCCCAGTACAGCACCCATCACCCCTCTACCACCACAGCACCCGCGCTAACCACTAGCCGTTGTCCAGGTGCCCCATCCCCGCAAACCACCGCTGCCCGCTCACTGTTTGCTGCTGACAGGCCCGATCGGAGCTGTTAGCTGAGCTCCGATCATGGAGGCTGCACAGTGACAGTAGCAGCTGCCATAGTCTCTGACCAGCCAGCAGCAGGTGCCCCGGCCATACTCTGCTTAGATGCCCCTAGGCATTTGCTTAGTTTGTCTATGCCTAGGGCCGGCTCTGCTGTTTGTACTGGGAGGGTAATATGGGGAAGGGGAGCTGAGAATATTGGACTGTAATATAGGGGTGCTGTGTGTACTGGGGGATAATATGGGGGAGGGGAGCTGAGAATATTGAACTGTAATATAGGGGTGCTGTGTGTACTGGGAGGTGATATGGGGGCTGTGTATACTGAACTGTAATATTGGGTACTGTGGGTGATATGGGGTATGAGTATACTCGACTGTAATACATGGGTACTCTGTGTACTGGGGGTAATATGGGGGAGGAGGGCTGTGTATACTGCACTGGACTGTAATATTGTGTGCTGTGTGTACTGCCGGTGATATGGGGGGCTGTGTATAGTGGACTGTGATATGTGGGTGCTGTGTGCACTGGGGGGTAATATGCGGGAGGGGGGCTGTGTATACAGGACTAATACTGGGTGCTGTGTGTACTGTGGGGTGATATGGGGGAGGGGGCTGAGTGTACTGGACAGTAATATGTGGGTGCTGTGTGTACTGAGGGGTAGTATGGGGGAGGGAGACTGTGTGTATTCTGGAATGTAATATGGGGCTCTCTGTGTATGGTGGGTAATACAGGGGAGTGGTGGGCTGTGTTTCTGGAATGTAATATTGGGATGCTGTGTGTATTTAGGGGTAATTTGGGGATGAAGGGGGGCTGTGTATACTGAAGTATAAAATTGGGTCCCTGTCTCAACTGCAGGCTATTATGGTGAAGTGTAGACTGAGTGGTATTGTGGGTTTACTCAGTAGTATTATAGGGGTATTGTATATACTGAGTGGTATTATGGAGGATGCTGTGCATACTAAGGGGTACTATGGCAGCAATGTATATAATTAGGAGATAAGGCTATAAGGGGTATATTTACTAAAGTGCTGGGTTTTAGAAGTGGAGATGTTGCCCATAGCAACCAATCAGATTCTAGCTATTATCTTCTAGACAGTGTTAGATGAATGTTAAGTAGAATCTGATTGGTTGCTATGGGCAACATCTGCACTTCTAAAAAACACACACTTTAGTAAATATGCCCCTAAGAGGGCAAAATGAGGGGGTTTCATACAACATGAGCTAGTCCGACCACGTGTTATGGACAGTTCAGAATAGTGATTTGATCAGGGGGGTTGGGTATGAAATCCTGGCAGCTGAATAGCCACCGGTTCATATCCCGACGCCGCAAGCCTGAAGAAGGAAGATGCTGACAGGGCCGTTAAGTAGCCTAACCCTCCCCCTTTCCCCCCTAACTCTAACCCTCCCCCGGTGGTGCCTAACCCTAACCACCCCCCAGGGGTGCCTAACCCTAACATCCCCTCTCCGTAGCCTAACCCTAACTCTCCCCGGGGGGTGCCTAACCCTATGTCCCTCCAGGGGTGCCTAGTCCCGGGTCGGACTTCTACTGTCGGGATTCCGATGGCCGGCATTCCGGACGCCAGTATCTAAGCTACATCCCGATTAGGGACAAAACTATAATAAGACCTGGGAGCTAAGGGGTCATAAAATGAACAATAGAGCACTCAGATGCAAAGTGATTTACAAACAGGGAGTAGTTTGTGTGAGGTAATAGGGTTGCGAGAAAAGCGCAGGGGATGTGTCTCTGACTGCAAATTCATATGCAGCCATACAGACCCCGGCATTAGAGATGCTGTCAGTGGGCGTCTTAATAAAAAATCCCCACTGCTGTGACAGATCCACTGTGTACAAATTCTCAATCGCAAAGGAATTTGTGTGCATTTCCAAATTGTGTTTTGCTCTGGGGAGGTTGGAACTTCAGGGATGAGGGGACCAAACATATTTTTGCTCCTGGGCCCACCAGTCGCTTGTTCCGACTCATCGTATAGTATGAGTGAAATGGCAGAGGGGGAGCTGCTGCGCATACTAGCAGCAGCTCCTCCCACGGGCCATTGCTGAGCTCCGTGAGTCACTCCTCAAGGCTCAAGCAGCAACACTAAAGGTAGGGTACGGCTGGCACGGAATCAGTATGAAATACCCACCAGCGGCAGCCCGACACTGGAACAGATTCCGGCAGCAGCAAGCCCGACAGCGCTAGAAATCCCGATCGTCGAAAGGTAAGTAATAACTGATCTAACCTAACCCCCCTAACCCTAACCCCCCTTAGGGGTGCCTAACCCTAACCTCTCCCCCAAGTGCCTAACACTAATCCCCCCTGTAAGTGCCTAACTCTAACCCCCCCTTCCCCGCTGCCTAAACCTAAGTCCCCCGAGGGGGTGCCTAACCCTAAGTCCCCCCGGGGGTGCCTAATCCTAACCCTCCCACCCCCTAGCCTAACCCTAACCCTCCCGTGGGGGTGCCTAACCCTAAGAGGGTCATTCAGACCCGCTCGTGAGCGGCAGTATGCTCGCAAGCGGGTCGATGTCCCCCACTGCACATGCGCACGACGGAGGGAGGTAACTAAGGTAGTCTGGGGTTGTGAGGGTGGGGGGGGGCCTTGCCTATTTTGTCAGTCCCGGGCCCAATAATTTCTGATGGCAGCCCTGGTACTGATGACAGTGTATAAAGATAAACATAGCATGACTGTAGCATCTATAGACTTTGAAAGTGGACTTCTCAGTCCTCACACTTTCAGGTGCATTCGGTATGAAATCCCGGCTGCCGCATGGCCGGCAGTTCGATTCCCGGCAGCGGCAGCCCGACAAAAGAGCAGAGCCCGGCAGCAGAAGCCCGACAGCGCTGGAAATCCCGGTCGTCCCTAAGGTAAGTAAAAACTATCCTAACCAACCCCCCTAACCCTAACCCTCCTTAGGGGTGCCTAACCCCCCCCCAAGTGCCTGACCCTAACCTCCCCCCTCTAAGTGCCTAACCCTAACCCCCCCTTCCCCGCTGCCTCAACTTAAGTCCCCCCCGGGGGTGCCTAACCCTAACCCTCCCTCCCCCAAGCCTAACCCTAACCCTATGTCCCCCTGGGGGGCCCTAAACCTAACCATTCCCCCCCCCCCCGCGGCTGTCCTCAGTATGATACATACATACCATCAGGGCACGCCATACTTGCCTGCTTTTCAAGGAGATTATGAAAGCACCACCTATGAGCGCGGTGGTAATGTGGGCGTGTAAGGCTACATCTGGGTGATGCAGCATAAAATTTACTTTTATCCACATGTAAACAAGCCCAAAAGCAGTTAGCAAGATATATTTGGTAACCATTTAAGTGACGTAGTCGTTTGGGATACGAACGCAGCCAGCTGTGCTTCAGCTGACAAGGTGCCACCGCACCGCCCCGCTGTGTTTTTGAAGAGAAAATTTGTTCTACACCTATGCAGCATGGATCTCCTCTTGACTCCCCGGACTCTTCTGCGGAACCGGCAATTTCTGACCGGTTTTGCTTTAAAAATCGTCAGTTAAGTGGTTAATGAAAACAAACTTAAGGTGCCCATACATGGTGCGATAAAACAGCCGATCCGACGGATTGGTACGATATGGCTGCTCTGTGGTACAGTGTATGGGCATGATATCAGACAGAGGGCCTGATTCAGAGCCGGACGCTCTGACCAGAGCGCTCGCTCTGAATCAGGGCCCTCCTACCTAATATTGGAGCGGCCTCTTGGACGCTCGCATAGCTGTGGGTTACCACCCACAGCTTATGCGAGCGTCCATGATGATGGTCGCGATGGTCAAGACCATCGCAACCATCGGGCTTGCGACGAGACCCTGCGGTAGGGTCTCGGTGACCGCAAGCCCTGGAGTGATTTTGGCTTTATCAGAGCCAAAATCACTACCACTGACATCACTAGTGATGTCAGTGGGGCCGGACCCAGACGGTAGGCGTTCCCATGGGAACGCCTCCATCTGGGCAGCCACGCCCACCAAAGGGGGCGTGCTGTCACTCACCATCGACAGCACGCCCCCTTTGGTGCGAGACCCTGAGCGACGGCTTCCCCGTCGCTCGCCGGGTCTCGCGCATGCGCACGCGGAGCAGCCTCCATCGTGCGCATGAACATTTGGTTACCATCGACCCGCTTGCGAGCGTCCTGTGCTCGCGAGCGGGTCTGAATGAGACCCAGAGCGCGTACCTGTGGGTTCGTACATCGCACCCCCATATCTTACTGCAGGTTCAGTCGATCTGGGGTTGAGATGTGCGATCCCATGCACCGCTATGGGGGAGGGGGGAGCCGGCATATCGGGCGGGCGGCCACTCGATCTCTCCGTGTATGGGGACCACCCGATATGTCGGACATCGGATCCCCCGTTGCGTTGTACGGTGCATATTGCACCTTGTATGGCCAGCTTACTACTTTTCAGAAAATACATGTGTATCTGATATGGTGGTCCTAAAACTACATGATAATAGCACCCACTTTGGGTCATACATTTTTATATTTTGTTACGCTATATGATATTAGCACACATATTTATGTATTTCTAAATTGAGAGTAACTCACCTGCAGGCAACCCCAATATTCTCCAAGTGGCACTACAAGGACCAGTATACCCTCCAACAAGGGTTTAACAATAGTGGTGGCTTGGGGGCGCAGTGGCTTGGTGGGCAATGTTTTTGCAGATTCCATGCGGGCTAGCAGTCCGCATGGAATCTGCCAAAAATGTCCGCCGCCTTGGAGGAGAAAGATGCTAGAGGTCCTAAATGACCTAGCATCTGTCAGGGAGGCACAGCGCACATAGGGTATCATTCAGACCCGCTCGTGAGCGCTGTACGCTCGCAAGCGGGTCGATGGTGCGCAAGTGGGTCCGGCCCCACTGACATCACTAGCGATGTCAGTGGGAGTGATTTTGGCTCTGATAGAGCCAAAATCACTCCAGGGCTTGCGGCAACGAGAGCCTACTGCAAGGGTCTCATCGCAAGCCCGATGAAGACCATCGCGACCATCATCATGGACGCTCGCATAAGCTGTGGGTGGTAACCCACAGCTATGCGAGCGTCCAAGAGGCCGCTCCAATTTTAGGTAGGCCGGCCCTGATTCAGAGCGAGCGCTCTGGTCAGAGCTTCCGGCTCTGAATCAGGCCCATAGTGTTACTCGGAAGTGCATGGAACGGAGGCACCACCTGGAGACGATGCAGAAAGCTGCATCTTCTGCCATGAAACCACTGACAATGAGCATGAAACCCCTGGCAACTAGCATGGAACCCCTGACAATGAGCATGGAAACCCATAGCATGAAACCCTTGGCAACGAGCATGGAACCCAGAGCATGAAACCCCTGACAATGAGCATGAGACCCCTGACAATGAGCAGGTAATTTAAAAATAATTAGAAGCCTTACTGCGGGGCATAAAATGATGTCTGGGGCATAACTTTAATTGGCATAATGTGTAATGGTCATTACAGTGTGTGGCATAATATGTAATGGGCATTACGGTGTGGCATAATGTGTAATGGGCATTACGGTGTGTGGAATAATGTGTATTACGGTGTGTGCCATAATGTGTAATGGGCATTACAGTGTGTGTCATAATGTGTAAGGGTCAACACAGTGTGTGGCATAATGTGTAAGGGTCAATACAGTATGTGGCATAATGTGTAATGGGCATTACTATAAGGAGGAAAAATGACAAATAATACAAACTGTCTATTGGGGATGGGGACGCATTTTTAACTGTTCACACTGGGAGCCAAATTGTCTAGAAACGACCCTGTATTAGCTTTACCAAAATGCCCTGGGGGGAGGGAGAGGGAGCCAGAAACTTTTTTGGCAGGGGGGAGCAAAATTTATAGTTACTCTACTGCCCTCCAACCACTTATCTGCAACTGTATGTTGTAGTTGTTACTCAGTAAGATCTATTTGTTGATGTCAATACACTGGTACTTTAGAGGGCTTGTTCATATATTGGGCTTTATTTCTTAACATTAGTTTTACTAACATAGTAAAACACCCTTTTCACATTATTTTAGTTTAACCTAAAGTTACTACAAGGCAATTGGAGTAGAATTCGTAAAAAATCTACTCCAAGCCCTAATTATGACTTATTTTTAGCAATCAGATCTCATTTCCCATAATTGTAATGGGAAATGTGATCTGACCAAAGTTACTAAAAATAAAATGTGAAAAATACCGGGGAAAGCCCTGTGGTAATAACGCCACCTGGGTCTTCCTCGGTTACCGGACTCCTGCTCCGCTCTAACGGGCAGAGCAGAGCTGGGAGCCGGCCCCAGTAATCAGCTGTGTGGTCTAAACAGACGACACGTAGAGTTTGGGGCTCCGGTGATGTTCTCCCTCCGGTCAGCTGGTCTCCCATGCTGCACTGGGGTCCGGTCGTCACCTGACAGTATGGGATGTCAGCTGACCGAAGCAACAGAGGACATCACCAAAGGCCCGATAACTGCAGGTAAGTGTAATTACGGGAGGAGGGTCGCGGGGGGATCTGCGATCACGGGAGGCATGGCTTAGCGATGGGAGCGGGGCTTGGCGATGGGGGTAGCAGCTGCGGCCGATCAGCGCATGCACGGGGCACTTGTCACAGTATTTTTTGCGAAAATACCGTGATAAGGCTGCGGAGGGGATTTGCAGGGACAGAGCTCTGTCCCTGCTAGGGATTTGTAGTAAATCCCTGTGATATTGCCTGAATTCACAATGTGAATTCAGTCGGTAATATCACACTACAATCTGCATTACAAATGCGGATTGTAGTAAACAGAGCCCATTGTGTTTTACTCACAAGTGGTTCCATATAAGTGGCCAAGAGAAATATTATATGAAAATACATGTAGTCATAGGGATTATTGTGCCTTATAACTAATGCAGGGAAATAGCACTGATGATTCCATTTGAATATATATATCTAGCGGCGGATTTTCTTTTGGGGTTACAGCCCCCCAGTAAAATCTGCTACCTCAGTGAGCCAGTTGCAGTCCGTGCCTGCACTGGCTTTACAATGACTGGCACTGGCTTCCCGTTGGAAGCATTACCTACCAGTCACATACAAAACAGTCTTCCCCTGGGACTGCCATTTCGCACTGCAATTAGCAGAGAGCGTGCTTCCAGTTTTAGGCAACAGGGAAGCCGTCGCTCGGGGTCTCGCACCACAGGGGGCGTGCTGTCGATGGTGAGTGACAGCACGCCCCCTTTGGTGGGCGTGCCGGGGACGTGGCTGCCCAGACGGAGGCGTTCCCATTGGAACGCCTACCGTCTGGGTCCGGCCCCACTGACATCACTAGTGATGTCAGTGGGAGTGATTTTGGCTCTGATAGAGCCAAAATCACTCCAGGGCTTGCGGCAGCGAGACCCTACCGCAGGGTCTCGTCGCAAGCCCGATGGTCGCGATGGTCTTGACCATCGCGACCATCATCATGGACTCTCGTATAAGCTGTGGGTGGTAACCCACAGCTATGCGAGCGTCCAAGAGGCCGCTCCAATGTTAGGTAGGAGGGCCCTATGCCTTTACCACTGTATCGAAGCCGGATGATTGGCTGAGACCAGATCTTAAAATTAATATCGAGCGACACCATTTTAGGTTGCCTCTGATGATGCCATCTTGCGTCGTAAGCATGAAACCATGGTGTGTGATGCTAATATGCTATTATTAGCATCGTGTGATCGCATTACCACTGCATACTGTTTAAAACCCTATCATACCCCATACGCACGGATACACATATAAATATATATATTTAAAGACTTCATATACTCAGTGATGACAGACTTGTCTTGTAGGCATGTCTGTGACAAATAATCAAGAATACACAAAGATACTGTGAGTGTTTACTTCAAATTTATACACAGTATGTCTGTGGCAATTGAAATATAACCCAAACACTGATATGCACAATTGAAGTGTCCTAAATGTAGATTAATAAACAATTGCCAGACATGTAACTATTGTTAACAAATATCCAGTGCTGATGTATTTAAGTTGTATTAGGGGAGCCTTTTGTTAAAATTATCAGATTGTTTGCTAAGGCTTGCTCCATCCATGAACAGGACAATACCCCATTGTCTGTCATTCCTTTAGTCCAGACAGAAGTAAAATAAATAATGACCAGTTTGAGGATATATATACTGTATGTGAGTGTGTGTATATGTGTGTAACCGAACCCACCCGAATTTAGCATATTCAAGTCGAATCCAAGCAGGCTCGGAGGTTCCCGCCTTACTCGGTTCTCTAAACCGAGGCAAAACCATAGAGACGGAAATCTCGCGGTTCGCGAGCTTTCGTCTCTATGATCAATGTAGTATATAAGGGACCACGCGACGGACGCCATTTCCACTCCGGCTGTGTAAAGTGAACAGGGAGGGTGGGTAGTGTAGGACTGGGAGAGGTGCTGGTGCTATCTGCTGTGTCCTGGGCTGGTGACTGCTGATCCATTCTGGTCTCTGGTCACGGTGCTGTCACTGTCATTGTGCTGTCTGCTGATCCACTCTGGTCTCTAGTCACGGTGCTGTCACTAATCACTATCACTGTGCTGTCTGTGCTGATCCATTCTTGTCTCTGGTCACGGTGCTGTCACTGTGCTGTCTGGTGATCTATCTGGGCTGTCTGCTGTGTCCTGGGCTTGTGCTGTGTCCATCTCTGGGCCCAAGTTCTGGACTCCAAAAAAAAAAAGTAAAAAAAAAAATCAAAGTGTCTTTTTATATTTTTCTGTGTGTGCATGTGTGTTAGGCTTAACCACAGTAGCACACAAGAGCCAGCCAGCAACGCACGTTGTAGCCTTGTGCTGCCCGACTGCAGTCATTCTTTAAAAAAAATAAACAATAAAAGTGTCTTTTTTTTTTTGTTTGTGTGGGTGGGTTTTTACCTTAACCGCAGTAGTGCACAAGATCCAGCCAGTAACGCAAGTTGCAACCTTGTGCTGCCTGACTCCAGTCGTTCTTAAAAAAAAAAAAAACAATAAAAGTGTCATATTTTTTTCTTGTTTGTGTGGGTGAGTTTCCGTCTTAACTGCAGTAGTGCACAAGAGCTAGGCAGTAATGCACGTTGCAACCTTGTGCTGCCCGACTACAGTTCTTAAAAAAAACAAACAACAAAAGTGCCATATTTTTTTCTTTTTTGTGTGGGTGGGTTTTGGAATTAACCGCAGTAGTGCACAAGATCCAGCCAGTAATGCAAGTTGCAACCTTGTGCTGCCTGACTCCAGTCGTTCTACAAAAAACAAAAAAACAAAAACAAAAGTGTAATATTTTTTTCTTCTGTGTGTGGGTGGGTTTTCGCCTTAACCGCAGTAGTGCACAAGATCCAGCCAGCAACGCAAGTTGCAACCTTGTGCTGCCCGACTCCAGTCGTGATCAATCGTTACTCTGGGGCCAAGATCTTCTGGAGCTGACAAAAAATATAAATCATCATTTGTCGTTTTTTCTAATATTTTTGTGTGTGCGCACGACTGCACGTATGTGAATTTTGTAACCGCACCTTGGCTACACTATTGGTGATCGTGACACTGCTTCTAGACTACAGAAAAAAATGGAGGGCTGTCACATGACAGGAGAGCAAGGCCAAGAACCACATGTTGTAGCTGCCGCCAGCAGTGCAAGACCGTCAACTTCCTCGACCTCTAGGAAGGCCCATGCCCCAGGGCTTAAGTCACGCCATCAATATGGTACAGCAGGTTTTACTGAAATTAAGGAAAAAAAATTGAAAGGATATTTGACTTTAGATAAACAAAAAATTGGAAATACGCCATTCACTACACGAAGTGGCAAGGAAAGGATAAGGCCTTGGCCTTCTTACTTTATGAAGAAGCCTGCTGATTCTGATAGCCCTTCTGCTTATAGTAGTAGTGGTGGTGGTCCAATTAAAAATGTGAAAGTTGTTAAGACAGCTCTAGAAAAACAACTGTGTGCCCTGAGAAATCGAAATCTTCCTTGTTACGTCACTTGGAGCGCATTCATCAAATATCAAAGTGTACGTCGCCAAGTTCCAAAACTCAAAACGTAACAAGTCCAGTGTCACCTACCTGCTCCCTATCTATGAGATCCAAGCGCCTTCGATCTCCAACACCAACACCTGCACATCATCTACATCCTCATTCGTGATCGGAAGTAATTTTAAAAAACAATTGACTATTAAACAGTCCTTTATTAGAGGAAGTAAGTATAACAGCTGTAACCCAGTTTCACAGCGGATCACTGACGCCATGATGGCTGTGCTAGTATTAGATGATGAAATAATACAAAATGAGGCTGATAGTGTGGAGGAAGTGCAAGAGGAGGATGAGGGGGAAATTTGTGTCCTATCTGACGCTAATGTGGATGTTGATGATAAGGATGTGGTTTGCGTAAATCAGCCACCAGTGGCAGCAGTTCTTGCTAATGATAAAAAGAAAGCCAAAAAAGCAACGTCTTGGGTGTGGAATTATTTTAATCTAAGTTCTGCCAACAGTTGTGAAGGCATCTGTTCCATTTGTAAAGCCAAAGTTAGCAGCGGAAGGGACGTTAACCATCTAGGCACCTCCTCCCTGTTACGTCATTTGCAGCGAGTTCATGCAATTTGTTTAACAAAATTATAATTTGTAAATTAATAACAAGCAGTCCAGTATCAGCTACCAGCAGTTTGGACCATAACATGCAATCTCCACCACCAACACCCTCATCCTCAAACTCCTCCTTAATAATTGAAGGTAGTCCTTCCAAAAAATGTTTTGCGGGACCCAAACAAGCCAAGGAGTTCAGCCACGAAAGTGTCAGTCCTAGTGGCTAAAGTGCTTGGTTTGTTAAACTGTGCATGTCCTTTTTAATATCCCACATAAGAGTGGGTGAGAGGGACAATTCCATCTTGCACCTGTTTCCTTTACATTTGGCACAATTTGGGGCATTGTCGACTGACATTATTATTAGTTTATTAAACTGCCATCCTGTCTGCCACTGCTGTGTGGCAATGTTTCATTGATGTCTGATATTATTTTAAACTGCCGTGCGTTTGTGCTGCTGCTCTGTTGCTTACTTTAGCCAGCCAGCTCGCTGCAGCCTTTGGCCTGTATTGGTGAAAAATAGTGAAATCAATATTGTGAGCTGGTTAAATATGCCTAGAAATGCCTAAAAATCATTGTTATTAAGGTTAATATTTCTGTAGGAACAAAAACAGGCCCAAATTATGTGGTTTTAGCTGTTTTTATGATTTTTTGCAAAAAATCCAGATCCAAAACCAAAACCAAAACACGAAAACAAAACACGGAGGAAAAAAATCCAAAACCAGATTCAGATCCAAAACCAGGGGAGATCCAGATGCAAAACCAAAACACGGAGGTCGGTGCACGTCTCTAATATATATGTATGTATGTGTATATGTACATATATATACACTTAAACAATCACATGGGTATCCACAATCTGTGCACACATAGATATACAGTTGCAATTATAAATAGAAACACACAGCGCACTTTTTTCCGCTGCATGAAGACACATAATGCATACTTACATATAATCATAAATATACACGCACTCATAAAAGGTTCCTGCATTATGGTTTATATTAAAGTTATTAATTATGATATTAAATGCATGTATTTAATATTTATGGTATACAACATGATAAATATGGCATGTTTGGTACTAAACTGACACACTGTTTATTTCCAGATATCTGAACCTATCAGCGAGGGAGTCGCATCTTGCGTTCGATGGTTATGGAATATAGGAAATTATTGGTTAGAATGTCTACACTGTAATGTAGTGTCTCTATCTAGTTTAAATCAATTAAAGAACGACAATGTAATCTGGAGAATTGGGACACACCCCTAGTGAACTGCCCTATGAACTACAGCGTACTACAAAGACCAAGAGCAAGAACCAATGGAATTATGTTTGTCCGTCTACATTGTTGTTATCATGATCTGTGTCCCGGTCCCAGTTAGTAGCCACTCTCTGGGATGACCACAGACCTCTGGATTGATGACTGTAACTGGGACCGGTGCGCTTGCATATGTATCGACTATACCTTGTGATTGTATAAATTGTTTGCGCTAATTGTATTTAGATCACAGCGTGTAACTATCTGCTTTATGGTGAATAATATCTTTTTGTGCTTTGGAACCACAATCAAAGTCTGGAGAGCAATAATTTTTTGTGCGACTCATAACGCTATTTAGCGACATTTAGAGTGTATAGATAGGTAGGTATCAATAGATGGGGGCTCATAGTGAAATCACGCTACCATTCACACGGTAACACACAGTTATCGATCTCTCAGCAAAAGGGTGGAGGCACCATACACAGGAAAGAACGCATTGTGCCTTCGAATGCCTGCTACCACTTTGTTGCTGAGAGACCACTATCCGTTATTGTGTGAGTTCAAGGAGCTCTGATTAGAATCCAGGGACAAGGGAGGAAAAAGTTTGTTTTCCTTCGTTGATAAAATTTCATGTTAAAAGAAGTCGCACAATAGCGTAAGGGTAATAATACGTTTTGTGTAGCAATTGCATTATTGTGTATGCGACTAGTCGCACAATAGCGTATATGTATTTCCTGTATTGCTGCCGTGTGTTTAAACAAAGCCATTGAGATTGCATTGTGATATTGATAGCGTGATAACATTGTTGTAAGTATCTTAGTCAGTGATGCCATAGTCTGGGAAAACGTGTATTTTTCTGCTCAGGAAAAAGATGTGTTACAGGGAACGTATGTTGGTTGGGGTAACATGTTCCCTAGCTAGGGGTATCGTAAGACTCTTAGGGGCTAGGCGTCTGGTGTTGGCCTAGTGCAGTGTTGGCTAACCTTGACACTCCAGCTGTTATGCAACTACATAACCCAGCATGCACTGCTACAGTTTTGCTATTAGGGCATGCTAAAACTGTGGCAGGGCATGCTGGGATATATAGTTCTACAACAGCTGGAGTGTCAAGGTTAGCCAACACTGGCCTAGTGGCTCGGTAGTAGATAGCGAAGTCTATACACACAGCAGGTGTAGTTGTTGTTTTGTTGTAGGTATCGGCTCTCAGTGTGATTGCAGCATCCAGTGATCAGTTAGGGTTATTGGGCATTGTGATTGAACCGCATAGTTGTGGCACATTGTGATTGTGAACTGAGCAATGGTGGACGCAATCACTGAAAAGGGTAAGCGTTATTGGAATGCTTAAATTCTAGTAGTGCAAAGTACTCGAAAAGGGCTTAGGTGCGTGGAAGCAGCCTGGTTATTCTTCCATAGGTGTGTGGGCGCATTCCTGTTAATATCGTCCACAGGTAAGTGAAAGTAGCCTTGACATTCTTTCACCAATTTAAATCTCTATTGAAAAGTTTAGTGTTATTTTCCCAAGATGGGAGCCAAGCAAGCAGTAGAGATGTTAGATGATGTGCTGCTTTTGGATCGGGTTGGCACGGCATATTATGCATACTAGGTACTGTGCTAATGCAACTAGGTACTGTGATGTATGGTTTAAAATGACAAGGAAGAGTGTAAAGCCATTTCCCAGAATTGGCAGCTTTGATAAGGAGGTATTGAACAATGTCTGAGATAGCATCTGTATGGTGCACTCTCGAAAGAAAAAATAAAGTATAACGATTGTTTAAAGCTATGGCAGCATGAAGGAGATACGTGGCTCAAGGTTGTGCATGCGACGCAAACCAGCGTCATGTGCATGATGCAGGGGAGTGCGCACGCAGCACTAAACTGCGGTGTGTGCGTGCCGAGAAATAGCACGCACGCACGCACAGCAAGGTAGCATTGCGGAAGGTAATGTCAGTGGTTCACGCGCACCACCACCACCCTATGCGGATGGGGGTGAAGGTACAGTCGATGTAAAAACCCATAAAAATGTAACATGTAACCTGTACCCTCTCTTGAGTAATCACAAGGAAAATGTTCATGATTCGGATGATGAACCTGTTGTTATGTCTGCCATTTCCCATGCCGTACAAATGTTAGACGTTCCATTACAATGAGCACAGGAGGTGGCCCCATCCTCATCAGTGGTAGTACATACGCCGTACCTGTAACGGAAGTTGTTAATCCTGTACGTAGCAGTAATAGACTGAATCTCCAGCCAGGTAACAAATCCAAAGGAAGCAGTGCGGCCGGTCTCCATCCCGTCTGGACAATAACTGTTCCCAATGGGAATCCGGATGCGAATGGTGTGGTGCCCACAAGAGATGTAGTGATGCATTGTCCTTGGACAAGAGTGGAACTAAGGGCCTAATTCAGACCAGCTCGCGAGCGCTCGCAAGCGGGTCAATTGTTGGGGCAGTGCGCATGCGCGAGACCCAGATAGCGATGGGCAAGCCGTCGCTCTGGGTCTCGCTACAAAGGGGGCGTGTTGTCGATGGTGAGTGACAGCACGCCCCCTTTGGTGGGCATGCCGGGGGCATGGCTGCCATACGGTGGCGTTCGCATGGGAACGCCTACCGTCTGGGGCCGGGCCCACTGACATCATGTAGGTTGGGCGGTAGAGAAAGATTGTGATGTCAGTGGGAGTGCTCTCGGCTCTGATAGAGCCGAAAGCACTCCAGGGCTTGTGGCCACGAGACCCTACCACAAGCGTCTCGTCGCAAGCCCGATGGTCGCGATGGTCTTGACCATCGCAACAATCTTTTTGGCCGCTCGCTATAGCTGTGGGTGGTCACCCATAGCTATGCGA
The DNA here is from genome assembly GCA_031769625.1 of Taudactylus pleione. Classification (NCBI taxonomy): domain Eukaryota; kingdom Metazoa; phylum Chordata; class Amphibia; order Anura; family Myobatrachidae; genus Taudactylus; species Taudactylus pleione. The sequence continues at coordinate 2,175,894 of JAUIMM010000043.1, forward strand.
GCGGCCAGGAGGCCGCTCTAAAAAAAAGAGGACGCCCTGATTCAGAGCGAGCGCTCTGTCAGAGCGTCCGGCTCTGAATCGGAGCCTAAATTCCACAATGACTGAATTCCCTGACCCTAAGAAGGAATTAGCAAAATGCCAAAGATTTGTGAAAAATTTGGGTGATGCTCACAAGCCAACCAATAAAGATTGGCGAGTGGTGTTAAGGGCTTGCCTTCCGCACAATACCGTCGTGAAAAAGTTTATCACGGATTGCGTATTGGAGGGAGATGGTCCTTTAACAGAGGAGGATAACCAAGGTAACATTACCCGCATAATAGCTCAATTGGGTGTATATTTTCAGGTAGTAGTTAACTGGAGTAAAATTTTCACCATAAAACAAAAAGAGAGTAAATCTGCAGAAGATTACTGTACCCGAGCTCTGCAGACTATCACCCAGTACACTGGGATAGAAGATATTAAAGATAGCACTCACCATAGGGAAATGGTCATCACGGTACTTATGTATGGTCTTAAAGACAATCTGAAACCCGAGTCCAGACATCTCTACCTGGCTGGAGGGGAGTTACTGTAGACACACTCAGGGAGTCTGGCATTGAGCACGATAAAAATCATCCTCAAGAAGGGAGAGACCCAGAGCGAGAAGCTAATGGCTGTTAGCATTCAAGCTCTAGAAGGAATGAATGTACCATCACAGCCACCAGACACACATGCACTTGCACAGCTGCACGCGCTCACCAATCCTGCACAGGCACAAACATAGCCCTACCCTACTTATCCCACACAACCACAAAACCCATACTACCCTCAGACACCATATTTCCCTCAAAATTCATACCCACACTCACAATCTTTCTCTACCGCCCAACCTACACAACAACCTTTCCCCCCCCCACTCACAAAGGTGTTTTAACTGCAACCAAGTGGGACATGTAAGTAGGAACTGTAAGGTGAAGAGGGTAGGACCCCCTAACCAGGGAGTACCTAGATATCCCTATAAGGGATATATACAGAATGCAAGGAATTCTCCACAGTCACCTGCTCCAATTGTGGCATTAAATGTTGTATTGGAGAGTGAGAGTCAACGATAGGGGTCAGATCATCCTGTAGTCTACAGTCAGTCAGGTTAACTGGGGATGTTAGAGAAGAACCTGTAATGTTAATTGATATAGCTGGTACTAAACATTCTTTTCTTGTAGACACAGGGGCGACCAGATCAGTGATAAAATCTCCAACTAATTTACAGGTGACCAGCGAAACAATACCAGCAATGGGTGTAACGGGTAAAGTGCAACATTATCCTTTAACCAAATCCACAGAGGTTACTATCCAGCCATTGCTTACCAGGCATTCTTTTCTCCTTTGTTATGTAAAATGGGATGTGTCATATGTTGTACCCCTGATGGTATATTTCTAGATATCCCAGAGAGAGTTGCGCATGAGGTGAGGGATATATTGGACACTCCCCAAAGGTCAATGTATCACACTACTGGTTCAGGTAAAAATCCATCTCAGGTAGATCAAATGTTATCCCAAATACCAGGTTCACTTTGGACCAAAGATGGACAGGACACTGGATTGATGGCAAATGTAGCTCCCATAATGGTAAATCTAAAAAGCGGTAGGCAAGCTCAAAAAATTCCCCAGTACCCGTTAAAACAGGAGGTAGAGATAGGGGTTTATATTGGTCAGTAAGAGTGAGGATGTAGTATTAGGCCATGATATGATTGTCTATACTCCCAATGCTGTATCTGCTTTGCTGAATTATGCCCAAATCAGACATGTCTCCTCAGCTAGGTTCACTAAATGGGAACTAGCCCTAATAGCACCTGCAAACATCACCATCAAACGGTGCAGTACGTTAAATCCAGCAACGTATTTACCATATGTGCAACAGGATGCACAAAGGGTGGAGAGAGGTGAGTTGCTGGCGGAAGGTGAGTTCTGCAGGTATATTGATGCACATGATTGTATGGAATATCTGAATCAGACCTTTACTGCAAGACCTGACATATGGGATACACCTTTAGAAAATGTAGATGTGACATTTTACACGGATAGGAGTTGTCATAGACAAACTGACACTGGAGAGTTATGTACAGGTTATGCTGTGGTAAATGACGGAGACATCATAGAGGCCGAACCTCTTGTTCCACCTCACTCGGCCCAAGTGGCGGAGCTGGTGGCACTAAAAAAGAGCTTGTGAATTAGCAGAAGGTACATCTGCTAATATCTACACTGACTCTAGGTACACCTTTCGGGGTGGTACATGATTTCGGTGCTCTATGGCATCTGTGAAATTTTATGACAGCAGCAGACACACCAGTCGCACATTCCAGACATATAAAAGGACTACTGACAGTGATCCAATTGCCTAAGGTAGTGGCTGTAATTAAGTGCAAAGCCCATATATGTGAGGATGATCCGATGTCACTGGGCAACAACATTGCAGATGAAGCTGCCAAATGGGCAGCAGGGTTAAAAGTGAATGTGCCAATTAACCCAATGATGTTTCAAATGATTGATATGCAGAATTTAATTGAGATGCAAAATTTGTGTTCCATTCAGGAAAAGGCAGTCTGGAGGTCTGATGTGGGCAGGAGTCCTCTGGACTCTGGAGAGATGGACAAGGTAAGCCAGTGGTCCCCAAGGCGTACTACCCAAGCCTGGCTGTGGCAGCGCACGGTCTGACTCATTTGGGGAAGCAAGGTATGTGCAAATTGGTGAGAGCATACTGGTGTGCATCGGGTTTTTCTTCCCAAGCGGAAAAGAGAGCAATGTCCTGATTGACTTGCTTGAGGAAAAACATTGGGAAAACAATCCCTAGCGAACCATCCCACATTCCTCCGACCAACGGACCTTTTCAGGTAATACAAATTGATTTCATCCAATTAACCACCCTGCAGGAATCTCAAGTATGTATTAGTGTGCACTGATGTGTTTTCTAATTGGGTTGAGGCATACCCAGCTGCCACTAATACTGCTGTGTTTACTGCTAAGAAAATTGTTGAGGAGTTTGTATGCAGATACGGTATCCCTAGAATTATTGAAAGTGATAGGGGTACTCATTTCACAGGTGATGTCTTCCAAAACATTTCTAAGCTAATGGGTATTAATAATAGACTCCACACTCCTTACCGTACGCAAGCCAGTGCCAAGGTGGAGAGGATGAACGGTACTATTAAAAATAAATTAAGTAAGATCATATCAGAAACTGGACTGGGGTGGCCAGAAGCACTACCACTTGTCCTCCACAGCATCAGGACAACTCCTAGACCCCCCTCTCAAACTGTCCCCTTTGAAATACTGTTTGGTAGACAACCTCATTTGATTATAAGTCCGCAGGAAGATTTGAAAAGTAACAACGAGGTAACTGTAAAGTATCTTATAACAATGAGTAAACAGTTAAAACAGCAACAGCAGAAACTGAAATTGTTGTCACATGATATGCCTGAAACAAACTGTCATGATGTTGAACCTGGAGAATTTGTTATGATCAGAAATTTCTTGCATTCAGGTTGTTTGACAGATCGGTAGGAAGGTCCGTATCAGGTGTTGCTGACGAGTACAACTTCATTGAAAGTGGCAGAGAGAGATACCTGGGTCCATTCCACTCACTGTAAGAAGGTCAACCAACCGGTGGAGGGACAAGGCGGAACCGAGCCAGATAACGTAGACCTGTCAATTGCGAGTTTGTTCCAGGAAGGTTAAAGGTTACAGTGAGATACCTGAGCTAAAGAAATTTGTAGATCATTGTTATCAGCAATGGATTGGTCTGCTGTGGTTATCTTTGTGTTTTCTCCCAGATTTCTCATTATCTTGGGTTGTTTCGGGATCTCTGGTTTTTGTGACGGAGCACAGAGGACGGAGAGGGGAGCTGATGGTGATATCAATGGAATGGAGTTGGGAGGAGTGCTAAACCAATCGGGGGAGTATCTGACCAAACCCAGTGCAGTAATTAAGAGATCTGCTATTCTGGACACTCGGTGACAGTGTGAAGGTCTATCGTCTGAGGATTATTGTATGTGTGAGTTCTGTGGGTCCGTAGTCAATGAGAGATGCATCCAACAGTGCCACCCTAAGTATAACCAGTATTGGGGTGGGTATCCTTTAAAGGATTATCATAACATGGTGGGCAAAGTTTTAAACCAGACTGACTGTTGGGTGTGCGCTCACGTGGCTCAAGGACAGCATAATGTAGGGTTAGTGCCATTCCCATTGAATGTCTCTGAGGTTTTCGAATCGCAAAGAGGGCATGCACTGGATGGAAAATTTCTTAAGTCCAAACCACCTCATTTTTTTTTTTTATGAAAACAATTTTTTATTTTTATTTTATATACTCACAAGTGCAAACATACATGTACATGTATATCTATACAAACATACAGATATATTACATAAATCCATATACACATATATACAGAACTGCAATCTGTGTAAGCAAATACAATTCAAGTGCAACATCAAACACATACATTTTGTCTGTAGGATATAGCAAGTCAAAAATTATTGTTAAACATAAGCACAGAGATAAAATATATAATTCAAATAGAACCATAATAACAGAACACAAAAACAAATTATATATGTATAAAATAAAATAAACACATACACCCTCCTCCCCCCCCTCCCCCGAACCCTGGTGCAGCTTGTTCCCTTTCCATTGATTGGATACTCCTACACTGGAGGAAATAACGTTGTTCCTCTACAGAAGACAAAGAATCTTATCCCCTGACCCGTAAATATAAGATTTTAAGATCTAAATATACAACATCACTCCAAATTACGGAGTAGAGACCAATTCGTAGTCTCAAATAATCTCATTATATGAGATCTAACATCAGAATCCAGGGAGTCGATATACAGTCAGGTCCATAAATATTGGGACATTGACAGAATTTTCATATTTTGGCCTCTATTCACCACCACAATGGCTTTGAAATGAAACAAACAAGATGTGCTTTAACTGCAGACTTTCAGATTTCATTTGAGGGTAATTACATCCAAATCAGGTGAACGGTGTAGGAATTACAACGGTTTCTATATGTGCCTCCCACTTTTTAAGGGGCCAAAAGTAATGGGTCTATCAACTCAAAAGCTATTTCATGGACAGGTGTGGGCTATTCCCTCGTTATTTCATTATCAATCAAGCAGGTAAAAGGTCTGGAGTTGATTCTAGGTGTGACATTTGCATTTGGAATCAGTTGCTGTTGACTCTCAATATAAGATCCAAAGAGCTGTCACTATCATTGAAGCAAGCCATCATTAGGCTGAAAAATCAAAACAAACCCATCAGAGAGATAGCAAAAACATTAGGTGTGGCCAAATAAACTGTTTGGAACATTCTTAAAGAGAAAGAATGCACCGGAGAGCTCAGCAAAACCAAAAGCCCCAGAAGACCATGGAAAACAACTGTGGTGGATGACAGAAGAATTATTTCCCTGGTGAAGAAAAACCCCTTCACAACAGTTGACCAAATCAAGAACACTCTCCAGGAGGTAGGTGTATATGTGTCAAAGTCAACAATCAAGAGAAGACTTCACAAGAGTGAATATAGAGGGTTCACCACAAGATGTAAATCATTGGTGAGCCACAAAAACAGGAAGACCAGATTAGAGTTTGCCAAACAACATCTAAAAAAGCCATTACAGTTCTGGAACAACATCCTATGGACAGATGAGACAAAGATCAACTTGTACCAGAGTGATGGGAAGAGAAGAGTATGGAGAAGGAAAGGAACTGCTCATGATCCAAAACATACCACCTCATCAGTGAAGCATGGTGGTGGTAGTGTCATGGCATGGGCATGTATGGCTGCCAATGGAACTGGTTCCCTTGTATTTATTGATGATGTGACTGCTGACAAAAGCAGCAGAATGAATTCTGAAGTGTTTCGGGCATATTATATGCTCATATTCAGTCAAATGCTTCAGAACTCTTTGGACGGCACTTCACAGTGCAGATGGACAATGACCCGAATCATACGGCAAAAGCAACCAAAGAGTTTTTTAAGGCTAAAAAGTGGAATGTTATGCAATGGCCAAGTCAATCCCCTGACCTGAATCCGATTGAGCATGCATTTCACTTGATGAAGACAAAACTGAAGGGAAAATGCCCCAAGAACAAGCAGGAACTGAAGACATTTGCAGTAGAGGCCTGGCAGAGCATCACCAGGGATGAAATCCAGCGTCTGGTGATGTCTATGCGTTCCAGAATTCAGGCTGTAATTGCCTGCAAAGGTTTTGCAACAAAGTATTAAAAAGTGAAAGTTAGATTTTAGGATTGTTTAGTTTGTCCCATTACTTTTGGCCCCTTAAAAAGTGGGAGGCACATATAGAAACCGTTGTAATTCCTACACCGTTCACCTGATTTGGATGTAATTACCCTCAAATTAAATCTGAAAGTCTGCAGTTTAAGCACATCTTGTTTGTTTCATTTCTAAGCCATTGTGGTGGGGAATAGAGGCCAAAATATGAAAATTCGGTCAATGTCCCAATATTTATGGACCTGACTGTATATACCCCATTTAGCGTAAAAGCGAACCACCCCCTTCTCAACATCAGGTATAGTTGCTCTTCTATCAAAATAAAGTATTTGTAGCAATATGTTTTTAACTGCTTGAAGAGATGGTGCTGTGGAAACTGTCCAGTTAGGGAGGATAGCTTTCTTCGCAACAGTTACCACTATCGTAAGAAAGGGCAATAATTCCATTTTCCGACCTTGCAGGTCCCAATTTATAAAATTAGTGCATAACATAGCCAGGGGGTCCTTCCTAAGATGTAAGGCGCATATATTGTTTAGAAATACCATAATCTTATCCTAAACTGTTCTAATTTTCCCACATTCCCACATATTATGGAAGAAAGTAGCTCGTGAAAATTTACACTTCGGACAGCAGCCTGACTCCTCCTCAACAACATGCCTCCTCTGACTCTGGGACATATATGCCCTATGAATGGTCCTAATATGCACTTCTTGCCAAATAGCTGAATGGAGAACTCTTAAAGTCTTCTCAGTATACTTTAATAAGACATTGGGGGAGTCTACTTGTGGTATTTCTGAGCCAAACCACCTCATTTTAAACTCCACCAGTACCAAGTAGATAAATCACTTTTATGTTTGAATATCACCAACTCCAATGACCCAGGAAGTTGGGAGGTGACGGGGAATAACCAGATGATGACCTTCTCACTAAGAGCTGATAATGAACCTATAAATTTTGAACTGTTACGCACAATTCGGTTGGGTGGAAGACACTTCCAGTATAAATATACACTAAGTATCATCAAAGAAATGATTGGTAGGGTACCAGAAGGATATTGTGCCAAGATATTACATGGAGAAACTTGTATGAGTCAAATGGGAGAACCTGATCACTTGCTAGGGAAATGTGTGGATTACTGATGTTTACTATTCCTTATGTTCTCCCCGATGATGTATATTTTATATGGTAGAAAAGCGTATAAGTGGCTCTCTCCGAGTTCCGAAGGTTTGTGTTATCTGGGAAGAGTAGTCCCAGAGGTTATGACCCTTACACATGGTGAAATGCTTGGTTTTCATAAAAACACACCATCACCATATCTTCACACACAATATGAACATAGAGACAAAAGAAATATGATACCTGGTGATATACATAAAGCCACACAGTTAATTAGTGAAACAACTGGCTTTCCAGTTTTGGTAGCATTGGATCCCACCAGGATCGCTCGGGTACACTAAATTTTATATATATCCAAGATCTTCCTAAATTAATAGATAATATCACCGAGATGTATGATGACACGTTTAGGTATACAGGTAGGGAGTTGCAAGCTTACAAGAAAGAACTGGTGCAACATAGACTAGTGTTAAATTATTTAACAGCTGTCACTGGAGGGTGTTGCGTAACTTTGGCCACCCAATGTGGTGTAAAGTGTTGCACATACATTACAAATAACACTAGTGACCCCAAGGAGGTGATAGACCAAAAGATGGACGAAATTCTGCAGCTGAAATGGGAATTTCGGAAGAACCATAATGCTTCAATGGCTGAAGTAGAGGAATGTGTTTCATGGTTGAACCCAGTGAAATGGTTCTCCAGTCTAGGGGAGTGGGTCCAGGAAATGGTTGCTAGTATAGGTAAACTCCTGATCCTGATATTGGTTGTCATCTTAGTAAATGGCGTATGTGTCAGGTATGTTCCTACTGTGTTGAAATATGGAAAATGTAAAGATAAGATAAACCGAAATAATTAAATTTTGATGGTCGTTAAAAGTAACAATATGATTACTGAGGTAAATGTAGGACTGCATTACAACTCTGAACTAGAATGTACCATCAGATGATGTATAAATTTAGCCATGCATGAAATGTGTTATTAAAATGTTATTTTAAAACATCTTAAATAATGTAAGTCCCTATCCCCTTCAAGACTTCCTTTATAGGTTAGGTGAATCCCCTCATCTTCCAAGATCCGCGGTGTGCGTATAAGGGTAGTTTTATGTCCCCCCCTAGAGATTATTGATGGTTTAATGACCACATTGTGCCATCCCATAATATAACATTAAATAATATCCCATAGTGTAAGACTAAAAATAAAAAAAAATAATAAGACCAGAGTGTGATAGCATGTTGTTTGCTATCAAAGGGTGGGCTGTCGAAGCCAGATGATTGGCTGAGACCAGATCTTAAAATTAATATCGAGCTACGCCATTTTAGGTTGCCTCTGACAACGCCATCTTGCGTCGTCAGCATGAAACCATGGTGTGTGATGCTAATATGCTTTTATTAGCATTGTGCGATCGCATTACCACTGCATACTGTTTAAAACCCTATCATCCCCCATACGCATGGATACACATATAAATATATATATTTAAAGACTTAATATATTCAGTGATGACAGACTTGTCTTGTAGACATGTCTGTGGCAAATAATCAAGAATACACAAAGATACTGTGAGTGTTTACTTCAAATATATACACAGTATGTCTGTGGCAATTGAAATATAACCCAGACACTGATATGCACAATTGAAGTGTCCTAAATGTAGATTAATAAACAATTGCCAGACGTGTAGCTATTGTTAACAAATATCCAATGCTGTTGTATTTAAGTTGTATTAGGGGAGCCTTTTGTTAAAATTATCAGATTGTTTGCCAAAGCTTGCTCCATCCATGAACAGGACAAAACCCCATTGTCTGTCATTCCTTTAGTTCAGACAGAAGTAAAATAAATAATGACCAGTTTGAGGATATATATATGTGAGTGTGTATATATGTGTGTATATATATATATATATATGTACATATGTATATATATGTATATATGTATATGTACATATATATATACACACTTAAACGATCACATGGCTATCCACAAAGTGTGCACACATAGATATACAGTTGCAATTATAAATAGAAAAACACAGCGCACCTTTTTCCGCTGCATGAAGACACATATCGCATACTTACATATAATCATAAATATACACGCTCTCATAAAAGGTTCCTGCACATTAGGGTTTATAATAAAGTTATTAATTATATAAAATGCATGTATTTAATATTTATGGTATACAACATGATAAATATGGCATGTTTGGTACTAAACTGACACACTGTTTATTTCCAGATATCTGAACCTATCAGCGAGGGAGTCCCATCTTGCGTTCAATGGTTATGGAATATAGGAAATTATTGGTTAGAATGTGTGCACTGTAATGTAGTGTCTCTATCTAATTTAAATCAATTAAAGAACGACAATGTAATCTGGAGAATTGGGACATACCCCTAGTGAACTGCCCTATGAACTACAGCGTACTACAAAGACCAAGAGCAAGAACCAATGGAATTATGTTTGTCTGTCTACATTGTTGTTATCATGATCTGTTAGGGTATATAGCCTGTGTTCCGGTCCCAGTTAGTAGCCACTCTCTGGGATGACCACAGACCTCTGGATTGATGACTGTAACTGGGACCGGTGCGCTTGCGTATGTATCGACTATACCTTGTTGTTGTATAATTTGTTTGCGCTAATTGTATTTAGATCACAGCGTGTAACTATCTGCTTTTTGGTGAATAATATCTTTTTGTGCTTTGGAACCACAATCAAAGTCTGGAGAGCAATTATTTCTTGTGCGACTCATAACGCTATTTAGTGAAATTTAGAGTGTATAGATAAGTAGGTATCAATAACTGTAATACCGCTCCCTGGCACTATACTTCACCCACAGAAATACCCTATCCAAAATCTCACAAAAAAATAAACACCGTATTTATTTCTTAAATGTAATTGTTCCACCTCTAAATGGAACCGTTTCTATTCATTCCTTCTCCTGACAACTGTATTTCTCTTAGGCTTTTTTTCAGCTTGAGACTGCTGCTGTGTTCAACTTTGGCCTGGAACAGAGGGGTAGGTGGTTCTAGTAGGGGCTGTCCAAGTCCAGCTAATGTAAGCATAAGGGACGAAACGCGTAGAGGTTACCGTGACACAAACTCCCTTCAGTCGGGAATACTCAGATAAGCGTTTATTGTAATTGCTATTTTTTTATCCACTCTTTGTGTATTATATGTAATAAATGTTTATGCTTCTGCACTATGAGAGTGTTTTGTTCTCTCCCTATGTATACTTCTTATACATCATATGAAACTATAAACAACGTGGGGCATTGATGAATCAGAACCACCTAAAAGAGGGGAGAACTTTGCCATAGAGACGGAGGAACATTTGATTATATGCACTTTATTCTAACCTATGTGGTACGCATAATATATTACTATTACCATATTCCACATAATAATTTGATTATTACACTATAAGGCGCTGTGTTCTCACCTTTTGTCTTTCATAATCATTTGGGATTTACAACAATAATCCTTTTGGAGAACATTCAGCGGCCACCAGTTTTTGGGAAGTGTATTCCGTGGAAGTATATATATATATATATATATATATATATATATATATATATATATATATATATAAAATATTCAGCTTCCAAAGAAATGGAAAAAAGGACCAGCACACTGTATTAAATGCATAAGAATAAACAAATTATATGTATAAAAATACATCCATTGTTAATAGTATCCACAGTGCATGTCACACTGAAATCAGCATACATAAGCAACCAGAAAAGGAGTGCTAAAAAGTGCAGAATGGCATCGCAGCCAATACTTAGCAATGGCCTGGTGACAATATGCGGTGTGATATCAGGGGCCAGACGCCCGTTTTGGTGTTAATACACCTTCATAATTTCGGTGTTAATACACCTTCATCTGGTTGCTTATGCAGGGCCGCCATCAGGGGTCGGGAGGACTATCATGAGAAGGCAGGGCCAACCAAAGGCAGCCAGGTGAGGATTAGAATAGATATTTTAATATTTAACAAGAGGTGGGGAGAAAAGTGTGGGGTTTTTAATCAGTGAGTGGGGGCATTGTAGATTTGGGTCATGGTTTTCAATGATGGATGACAAATTGATTATTATGGGTTTGATGTTCAATTAAGGAGAGGGACTCGGATTTGGGGTGTGATCTCTCTATGGATATGCATATGTATACAGAATAGTATGTATGTATGTGTATATAAATATATATATATATATATTATATATATATATATATACATATATATACATACATGTTAAAATGTAATTGTCCAAAGATTCCAGTTCTGTACACGATACTCAAACTGCATAAAAACCCCATTACTCCACCGGGCCGCCCTATCATTGCAGCCAGAGATTCATTATATTACTCTATCTCTCAATACTTAGATCATCTAAGTATTGCAACCGGTTGTTCAGGCACAAACTACAGTATTAAAAGACACTACTGCCTTCATTTTACGGTTACAAGCATTACAACCAATAAGTGAGATGGCATGTTTATGTATGGTGGACGTGGTTAGCTTATATACAAGCATCCCGCATGATAGAGGTTTGGCAGCTATTCGTAAAATCCTTACCAACAATGTAGCATATACAGGACCGAATGTGGAATTTGTACTGACACTCTTAGAATTGACTTTAACCCGTAACTATTTCCTCTGTGACAATGGCTTTTATATCCAACTTGCGGGGTGCGCGATGGGTTCATGCGTAGCACCCAGCTTCGACAATCTATTTATGCTGGAGGTGGAGAAGGATCTGTTTTTATCTAACAATCCATATGCCAAGTACATCAAGGGGTACGGTCGTTATTTAAATGACATTTTCTTTGTATGGACCAGCACTGAAGAAACGTTTGCAGAGATGATGCAATCCATTAACGAGAAAGATGGAGCCATTAAGTTTACATTTCAATGTAGTCGGCATATGATTCATTTCTTGGATGTAACCGTGTCATTAACTGATACACAAGAATTTCATACTACTGTATATGTCAAGAGTACTGACAGAAACACATTACTACAAGCCAATAGTTATCATCCAATGGCTCTCAAACGAGGACTTCCCTTCTCACAATTCCTCCGGGTATTTAGGATTTGCAGTGATCCAGATGAGGCACGAAAACAGATTGACTTAATGCTGTTAAAATTCCTGGCAAGGGGTTATCATTATCGCTCATTGAAAGCAACTAAAGAAAAGTGCTAGCATTATCTAGGAGTGATTGCTTACAACCCTCCATCAGAAAAACACAAGATGATAAAATACTTTGCATACAGGATTTTTCACCGATTAATAAAAGCTTATTGATGGAAGCAAAGAAACTATGGCCTGTAGTGGCGGGTGACAGTACGCTACCAGCATTAAAAGGTACATCAATTATGGTAATTATGGCAGCATATAAGAGAGGAAGGAACATTAAGGATCGGGTAGTCCACAATGATGTCTCTGGACTAAAGGCTAATAAACCACTATGTTTTCTATCACATAAACCAGGCAACTTTAAATGCTTTGGATGTTTTACATGCAGTGCACTGGAAACTGGCGATACCTTTGTACATCCCCATTCAGGGAAACGGTTCATGATTAAATATCCGTTAACATGCACTAGTAGATATGTAGTATATTTTATTAGGTGCACATGTGGCTTGTTATACATAGGCGAGACCACTCGACAATTTAAAGAGCGTATTGCTCTACATCGCTTGGCTATACAAGCAGCTATTGAAGGCAAGGAATCGGAACAACCAGTAGCAAGGCACTTTCAGGATTTTAAGCATGGCCTATCTACTATCAGGTACAAGATGATAGACCAGGAACCATTACAGCTCAGAGGAGGGGACCGGAATAAAACTTTGCTTCGACGAGAGTCCAAATGGATTTACCTACTTAATACAGTGCAACCTAATGGGTTAAACGAAATGTTGTCTTTTTCGTGTTTTCTGTAATGTTAGTCTAGGTTATTATGATAGTTGTCGTTCATTGCTTTTTTCTGTTCCTATTTGCTAGGGTTATTAATGTCTGTGATGGACATTGGTGTCAATATTAGCTGGTTTCAATGTTAAACTGATGGATCTATTATGCTCTTCCAGCATTATAGCCTGTTATTTATTATGTTATGGCTTTTGATAGATCGTTTTAAAACTATTTGTTTCCATTAGCTACTTTCTTTTTAGGCTTGTCCTGAGGTATTAAGATGTTTAAGTGGACTTCAATTAGGTTGTATCTATTGAGTAATAAGCATATATCATCATGGATTCTGTGTATTCTGTATTTATTTTTTCAGTGTGTATACAGTATGTAACCAAGGTGATGGGTCACATGGGTTTGCACGACCCCGTTGGCTGCTGAGAAGCGGGCGCTGCGGCGTATTCTGATGACGTCATCAGGACTCCACGGGGCTGCGTTGGTAATGGTGATACACGGAGGTGTCTATAAAGGTATGTAACAGTTTATGTGTATTCTTATCTTGATAAAGGAGTTGAAACTCCGAAATGTCGATATATGCTAGTCCTAGCGTGGTTTGTTATTAATACAGCCGTGAGTGCCATCCACCCATCCAGTTTGCATACAGCGTCTAGGAGGGGCACCAGGCACGTTGCTTTATCTTCACAGAGGAGTGCCAGGCATTCGAGACTGTGTAATATATACTGAAGGGCGAATATAGAAACCCCTCCCAACAAAACTTGCTCTTGCCCTGTACCCCCCGCTACTACCCCGGCAGCCACACAATAGCAGTGACTGACTGACAGGCCCAGCCCCGGGATGCCCTCCCGCTCTGGCTCCTACCAGTGTCGCAGCCAGACACTTGGGGGGTCTGCTCGCATCTAGTACCGCCCGCCTGCCTGCTACTACTATCCCCTTGAAAGTGAGGTGAGTGACAGGCCTAGCCGGGGGCTCCTACGAGCAGGCCACCTACTGCTACCCCAGCATAAGTCACTTCTCACCCTGCTTCCCAGGGCCGCCCTCTTGCTCCGCCTCCTACCTACATCGCAGCCGGCCCATGCAAAAAAACCTTTTTCTTGTTAGCCGGCATGCGCACTACTGAATGAGAGTGGAGTCATGGCGTGTGAGGGGGGCCCTGCCTTTTTTCTTAGTCCCGGGCCCCATCATTTCTGAGGGCAGCCCTGTGCTTATGTATGCTGATTTCAATGTGACATGCACTGTGGATACTATTAACAATGGCTTTATTTTTATACATATAAATTGTTTATTCTTATGCATTAATACAGTGTGCTTGTCCTTTTTTCCGTTTCTTTGGGAGCTGAATATTTATTATATTGATTATTTATGGGATCAAAGCACCTGGCACGTTTATATCTTTCATGATGTGTGCGCGGTTGCCTTCTGGACTTATATATATATATATATATATAAATATACAGGGGCGTAGGGAGGGCGGTTCCACCGGAGCGCGAGCTCCAGGCAGCTTGGTTGCCAGAGGGCGCCCGGAAGCAGCTGTCAAGTAACTGACAGCTGCCGGGTCCATGTCCAGACTGCCAGGTGCTGTGATACAGAACAGCTGCAGCAGCGTCCTGTCCTGCCTTCCTGCTAGAGATGGCTACTTAGTGAGTGTCTCAACACAATGACTCAAATCATTCAGATGTTTGAATGATTCGAGTAATTCAATGATTGGTGTGTCGAGACCCTCACCTCCCTAGCCTCTCTCTCAGTGGGAGCCTGAATCAGTGGCAGCTCCGCCCCCTATACTGCTGATCCGACCTGATCATACTTCTGCAGTCAGTGCAGAAGTATGATCAGGTCTGATCAGCAGTGTAGGGAGTAGATCTGTCAGCGACTCACTCGGAGTCGCGCTGCTACTACCAGAGCTCGGGGGTGTGCTGTGCTGTGCACTGACTCAGGAGAGTCAGTGCAGAAGCATGATCTGCACTGCTCGGCTGCGGGGGGCGACGCTGTCAGCGACTCACTCAGCTGCTCTAAAGAGCCATTTCCCGAGACTGTCTCGAGACAACTCAGTATGGGGAATCGATCATCTGCCCATCCCTACTACCTGCTGCTCTAGTGAGAGACTCTGTGGTCAGAGGAGCTTGTGCTGAGCCTTGATTGGTGGAGCTTAGCACATGTTCATCTGACCCCAGCAGAGGTCGGGGATACAACAGCATGTTGTCGATGAGGAAGAAGCTGCAGGGTCCACATTAAGGTGAGTGAGGTACCCCGGTTATGTCTATCACCCTCCCTGCCTGTATGTGTGTATGTATGTGTAACCCTTCATGTCTGTTTGTATGTATGTATGTGACCCTGCCTGTATGTTTATGTATAAAAGTATGTATGTGTGATCCTGCCTGTATGTGTGTGTATGTATGTATGTATACATGTATGTATGTATGTATGTGTGACCCTGCCTGCCTGTATGTACAGTATGTATGTATGTATTTAAGTATGTGTGATCCTGCCTTTATGTATGTGTGACCCTGCAATGTATATATATATATATATATATATATATATGTTATATTATATAGCACACACTTTTAAGGTGGGGGGGAGTGGGGAGCCGTAGCATGCGCGTGCGCCGGGCGCCCTATCTACATGCTACCCCTCTGCATATATATATATATATATATAGAGAGAGAGAGACAACAATACACTTACCACATGCTCGTTGCTGCTGCAGAAGAAACTGAATACTGTACTGAATACTGTATATATTATTATTGCAATAGTAATGTTATTTATAGAGGGTATCTATCCAAATATATAAACCTTAAAATATCTTATAGAGAAGGTAACTGCTTCTGTAGTTATAGAATATTACTGACATATTAAATATTGACAATTATCTATTCTAACTACAGACCCCATGAACCTTCTCTATAAGACATTTTGAGGTTTATATATTTATATAGCTTTTATACTAACAATAATATTGCAATCACTAAATCTTTTCTGTTTATATTATTCTGTTTTCATTTTTCTTTTCTTGTTCTTCCATATGTCACTATGTGACCCCTCAATGTCTATTTGTGCCCCCTCAATGTCTATTTGTGCCCCATCATTGTCTCTATGTGCCCCCTCCATGTCTATTTGTGCCCCATCATTGTCTCTATGTGCCATCTCAATGTCTATATGTGCCATCTCATTGTCTCTGTGTGCCCCCTCATTGTCTCTGTGTGCCCCCTCATTGTCTCTGTGTGCCCCCTCATTGTCTCTGTGTGCCCCCTCATTGTCTCTATGTGCCCCATCATTGTCTCTATGTGCCATCTCAATGTCTTTGTGCCCCCTCATTGTCTCTATGTGCCATCTCAATGTCTCTATGTGCCCCCTCCCTGTCTCTATGTGCCCCCTCTGTGTCTCTATGTGCCCCCTCCCTGTCTCTATGTGCCCCCTCTGTGTCTCTATGTGCCCCCTCCGTGTCTCTATGTGAACCCTCAATGTCTCTATGTGCCCCCTCTCTGTCTCTATGTGCCCCCTCCCTGTCTCTATGTGCCCCCTCTGTGTCTCTATGTGCCCCCTCTGTGTCTCTATGTGCCCCCTCTGTGTCTCTATGTGCCCCCTCCATGTCTCTATGTGAACCCTCAATGTCTATTTGTGCCCCCTCATTGACTCTATGTGCCCCCTCCCTGTCTCTATGTGCCCCCTCTGTGTCTCTATGTGCCCCCTCCCTGTCTCTATGTGCCCCCACTGTGTCTCTATGTGCCCCCTCCATGTCTCTATGTGCCACCTCAATGTCTTTTTGTGCCCTCTCATTGTCTCTATGTGCCATCTCAATGTCTATTTGTGAACCCTCAATGTCTATTTGTGCTCCCTCAATGTCTCTATGTACCCCTCTGTGTCTCTATGTGCCCCCTCCATGTCTCTATGTGAACCCTCAATGTCTATTTGTGCTCCCCCATTGTCTCTATGTACCCCTCTGTGTCTCTATGTGCCCCCTCCATGTCTCTATGTGAACCCTCAATGTCTATTTGTGCTCCCCCATTGTCTCTATGTGCCCCCTCTGTGTCTCCATGTGCCCTCTCCCTGCCTGTTTGCATGTTTTGACGGTGCTTGCAACCTACAGTAGCACATCAGTAATTACTATTAATATGCTCCAGACAATCATTCTTTCTCCACCTGATTTTTTTTCTGTGGTAGTCCCCCTCCCTTCACCCCTCTCCTCCTACAATCTTTCATCCTGCCCCTTACATAAAGAAGAATGGTGAGGTGCATAGAACACTGATTCTTCTTTCTGCACATCCCCTCTAGTGGCTGTTCTTGCCTCTCTAGTGAAAAGCAACACACTATTTCATGGGCTCCTGACCTTCCAGTCCTCCAATGCACTCTTCATGCCCCAGCGCTGCAATGTTTGCAGACATTATTGTGAGTGAATGAAAAGTTCATCTGCTCTCCCTATGCCATTCCGTGTCAGCCTTCCTCCAAAGAGTAATTATTCCTTGACTGCAGGTCATGGTCACCTGGAGCAAGCATCGATATCTGAGTATGATGGACTGCATACCTCCCAACTATCTTGATTTCTGTTGGTAAGTCCCATTTTGAGACATTTTGCTGGATGCATCAAGTGATACATATCGCCAATCAGGAGAAGCCACTGTGCTGCAGCAGGGACGGTCCCACTCCCCCAGGTCTGGCTTAAGAAGAGACAGACAGACTGATAGACGGTAGGTAGACCAGAGTCACTCTGTCTCTAAGTAAGTTAGCTCAGCTGGGAGAGGGGAGGGCACTGGGCAGATGGGTGCTGCTGCCTGCTAGATGAAATCTGAGTCTGACTCTCAGGGGTAAATTTACTAAGATTCGAGATGGTCCCCATTTTCAAATTGATTTATCTCGCTGGTACTCACCAAAATTCGGGTGATTTAATCCCGTTTTTTTTTACCAAATTTACCAACAGGTGATTTGAGGCTAAACGAGTTTGCCAATGGTGAAGCAGAACGAGATATCTCTCCCGAGTAACTCGTTTTGCAGGAGATTACTCACCCGAGATTGCAGTGTTTTCTCTCTGCAAATCTCTCCCGAGCTAGCAGCCTGCACATATCAGTGAGATATGTAGTGTTCCCTCTAGCTCCGGCGGCAGGCAGGGCGCCGGAGCTAGAGAGGGCAATGTTGTGCGCGCGCCTGAAAAGGGGGCATGGTTACGAAAAGGGGGCATGTCTATAAGACGCATCCCCCTTTTCGTCATACTTGGGGGCGTGCCCGGCGCTTACGGGCATGCCGGGCAGCCCCCAAGCGCTGCAGAAAGGGAGAATAGACGCCGGGCGCATGGGCGTCTATTCCCCGGCGGTGACCGGGTCACCGCATGTTTGTCCACCCGCGGGACACTGCGGCCCGCGGGTGAGAACGGCTCCCGCAGGCTGTTAGGGCAGGGCGCTTTTTGCCCTCCTCCTGGAGGGCAGGGTGCTTTTTGCCCTCCAAAAGGAGGGCAGGGCGCCGCGCCCCGCTAAAACAGCCTAGCGGGAACACTAGATATGTGCTTGCTGCTTGTGTGTTAAGACTTGTAAAAATTAGATAAATGTTTTTTAAAAAAAATTACGTGAGGTCCCCCCCCAAAACACTAACCAGCCCCGGGCCTGTCCTGGTTCTTAATTTACAGGGAAAAAAATGTGTAAGGTTCCACTGTAAATTACGAACCAGCAGCAGGGACAGAGTTTTAAATATACGGAGAAAAATTGACGTGAGGTACTCCATATATTTAAAACCAGCCCTGGACCCTTTCTAATGGGGGACTGATACCACAGCCAGGGGTGCCCTTTCACCAGGCCCCCCAGCCACAGCATCAGCCCTGACCGTTAGTCAGCCCAGGCCAGGGATCCCTGGGGAGCTGGGGACCCCTCCAATAAAGGGGTCACCTTCTCCAGTGCACCCCTGGCCTAGGCTGATAGCCCGGGGCTATCCCCGCCACCCCTGGGTGGTGGGTGGCGGGTTGATATTAGGTGTAGTGTAAAAATTAGAATTTTCTTCATTGTCATTACAGTGGAACTACAGGTCCCAGCAAGCCTCCACTGCAGAACCACAAGTACCAGCATGCAGGGCATTAAGGACCCACTGGTACCTGTAGTTCACCTGTAAAGAAATGGTTAATAAAACACACAACACACCGTGAAAATAAAGCTTTATTGCATCCATAAACACACTTACACATACTCACCTGTTTCCAGATGTTCATGTCCCCTTGTCAACGTAAAGTATCCCATCGAATTACCTGTAAACAAAGATCCAATACACCTTTATGTCCTTTGATGTTCTCCGCAGAAATCCAATACATGCCCCGGATACAGTGTAACAACATGCTTCTGCATGCTGTTACACTGCGTTAATGTCAGCTCGTGGGAACGAGTTGACTTCAGTCCCGGGCCGCCGGCCAATCAGCGGCAGCTAACATTAGCGGCCACTCATTGGCTGGGACTGAAGTCAACTCGTTACCACGTGCAGACATTAGCGCAGTATAACAGCATGCAGAAGCAAAAAGATCCAATACACCTTTATGTCCCTTGATGTTTTCCGCAGAAATCCAATACGTGCCCCGGATACAGTGTAACAACATGCTGTTACACTGCGCTAATGTCTGCACGTGGGAACGAGTTGACTTCAGTCCCGGGCCGCCGGCCAATCAGCGGCGGCTAACATTAACGGCCACTCATTGGGTGGGACCCACGTGGAGGAGGTGCTCATTGGCTAAGTCCACATGGGTCCCAGCCAATGAGTGGCCGCTAATGTTAACCACCGCTGATTGGCCGGCGGCCTGGGACTGAAGTCAACTCGTTCCCTAAATCCTTTTCTATCCATTGTAAAAAGCAGTGTAAAGTCCCTCCCAAGCAGTAACAAGTAAGAGGCCTACCTGCAGCCTCACACTCTCCTCTTCCCAGTAGCATGGCCAAGATACAGTGAAAACCAAGCCGTACCTGGACCAGAAGCTGGGCACCAGGGTACCATAAGGTGCAGTATTGCTGAGTAGACAGGAACACGGGATGTGGTAAGTCTGGTTTAAGGGTGTTGGGAAGTTCAGTAAGGCTGAGCCAGGGGTGCCAAATGCTCCCCGGGCACACTTTCCTCCTTTGCAGAACTCCTCCCCGGGAGCAGCCTGGAGAGGAGATTCTGCAAACATCTTTGGGGGGCGGGGCCGCACTGTAGATGTCATTATGCCCCACCCACCAAAGGAAAATACAGAGATTCACAAGTCTGAAAGAAGGGGGTGGGGCTAAATGATGTGATGTGCGATGTTTTAGCCCCGCCAACTTTCCAGTGAGCCATTAATTCCTAGGAAAATCTCCCCATCCTGCCCACTTCACTGGAAAGTGGGCAGGATGCGGGAGATCTTCCTACACTTTCAGGGGGCTACCCGAAAAATCAGGAGACTCCCGAAACTTCTGGAAGTGTAGGCAAGCATGCCCTGGAGCCATGCCATTTTCAGTGCCTTGGGCCATCCACTGGCATCTGTAGATGTCGTTACATCATGTCCCATGATATTTTACCCCATGCCTGTCACCATCGAGCATGTTAGTCTTTAGACCACTGCCTGTACTGCTGCACTATTTGGCAGGGCACAAGCATGAAGTGGGGGGTTCTCTCAAGCAGCCAGATGGCTCAATACATTTTTTCTTTTCCAGCACACATGCACGACATCATGATGGTTTGCTGCGCCGTGCCACCAAAGTGAAGATGAGCCACGAAGATGAGCAAAGGCAAAAGAAAAATAAAGGAAAGTAATGCTTGCTGCTGGAGACACAGGGGAATGGAGCTGTATAGACAAAGAGGAGAATGAGCTGTGGATACAGGAGATGGTGCTGGGTGAAAGGAGATGGATCTGGGGACATAGGAGATAACTCTGGGGGAGAGGAGATAATGCTGGGGACATACAGTAGGAGATGGCATTGGGTGAGTTGAAATGGCACTGGGGCACAGGAGATGGTACTGGGAGAGTAGATGAGCTGGGGACACAGGAGATGGAGCTGGGAGAGAGGAAATGGTGCTGGCGGAGAGGAGATGGAGCTAGGGACTCAGGAGATGGTCATGGGGAGAGGAAATGGAGTTAGGGATACAGGAGATGGCACTGGGGAGAGCAGATAGAGCTAGGAATACATGAGATGGTGCTGGTGGAGATGAGTTGATGCTGAGAATAAAGGAGATGGCATATGAATATTGCTAGAGAGACATGGGGATGGTGCTAGAGTGACACACGGGATGGGGACTGGTGTTGGAGATACACCAGGAAGATGGTGCTGGAGAGACACGGAATTAGTACTAGAGAGACACATGGGGGAGGAAGGGGAGGCTGGTGCTGGAGACACACAGGAAGGACCAGGGGCTGGCTGGCAACTTTTAGCCTGGGGGGCAAATGCATGCAGGCGGCCCTGGCAGAGGAGTAGCGTGTAGCCAGGGTGCCCGAAGAACGTGCGTGCTACGGCGCCCCCCCTCAAGTGTTCCAGGGAGGAGGCGGGTCCATATGGGATTAATGTAGAGTAGAAATAAAGATTAGGGACAGCCGCGTCGTGGTGCCCATATGCAGTGCCCCCCTGTTCCCCAGGAGAGGACCCCCTTATGCAGGCCTCCAGTAGTGCCCCCAGTAGTGATCGCCCCTATGCGGTGCCCCTTATACAGTGCCCCCAGTAGTGGTCCCCCCTGTGCAGTGCCCCCAATAATGGTAACCCTTATGCAGTGCCCTTTAAATAGTGGCCCCATTTGTAGTCTCCCCCCTATGCAGTATCCCCCATTATTTCCCTTTTTATAGAGCCCCCAGCAGTGGTCCCTCGATGCAGTGCCCCAGTGGTAGTCCCCTCCCCCCTATGTTGTGCCCCTAGTAGTAGTCCCCTCCCCCCTATGTAGTGCCCCTAGTAGTAGTCCCCTCCCCCCTATGCAGTGCCCCTAGTAGTTGTCCCCTCCCCTTGTAGTGCCCCTAGTAGTAGTAGTCGCCCCAGTAGTAGTCCCCCCTTGTAGCAGTAGTCCCCCCCCTTGTAGTGCCCCCAGTAGTAGTCCCCTCAGTAGTAGTCCACCCCTTGAAGTGCCCCCAGTTATAATCCCCAGTAGTGGTCCCCCCTTGTAGTGCCGCCCCCCTGTAGCACCCCCAGTAGTGGTTCCCCCTTTGTAGTGCCCCCAGTAGTAGTCCCTCCCTCTTGTAGTGCCCCCAGCAGTGGTTCCCCCTTTGTAGTGCCCCCAGTAGTAGTAGTCCCCCCCTTGTATTGCCCCATTAGTAGTAGTCCCCCCCTTGCAGTGCCTCCAGTAGTGGTTCCCCCCTTGTGGTGCCCCCAGTATTGGTCTCCCCCTTGTAGTGCCAGCCCCCCCCCCCAGTAGACACACATAGTAAAAAAAAACAAAAAAACACTTACCTGAATTCCCGCCGTCGCCATCCGCTCCTCCGTCTGTCCTTCCCGGGACGGACGCTCTGCATTGTGGGAGAGACGTCATATGACGTCATGACGCCTCTCCCATTGCCCACTGTGGGAAACGGAAGATGGAGCGGCTCCCGCAGTGGGCGCAGCAGCAGCTAATGAGAGTCTGTCAGACTGTCATTGGCTGCTGATCAAAACAAACACACAGCTGCCAGTGCCGGCGGCTGTGTGTTTGTCACTTGTGTAGCGCTGACCGAACTCCGTCCTGTCAGCGCTTCACACGCGGTGCAGTCTGTGTCACAGTGACACAGACTGCCCGCGGCCCGCATGACGCTGCGGCCTGGGGAGCACATGGCACCCTGCTTCCCGGCCCAGCCCGCCACTGGGTAGGACCGTTGTAGGATTGGAAAAAAAGACTGGTAGGCAGTTATCTTCAGTAGTGGTTCCCCCCTTGTGGTGCCCCCAGTATTGGTCTCCCCCTTGTAGTGGTACCCAATTAGTAATATATTTTATTAATATAAAATTGTTTTATTCGGAAGAGTCACATTTTGCCCTGCCCCGAGACCTCTGTTATTATGTATGATTTGGTTGAACCTCTGTTGCATGGTGATGACATTGGCTTTATTCTCACGTAAACAGGCAGCTTTCAGACCATGTGAACTCCTACATGAATACCGACGCAATACACTGCCTGTCCAGGGAGGATCAATTTCTTCAGAGGTTCCCCTTTGCAGAGAAATCATATAGGTAAGAAAAGACTCATTCACAGGGGATACATAGGAGTTGCAAAAAAACATAGAAGTGACAAGGGCCATATTATACTTTCTTATCGTCGCTATTCGTGGCAATAAGAAACTATTGATTGCCTGAATGTATCATTAATCACACACACAGTACAGGGGCTCTGAAAGGAGTCCATCCTTGCAATGTTTAAGAAGTGAAATGCATGCAAAAGTTATGTGACCACACATGTGCGTCAGCCATTGCCGGGGTGGGTTCTGGAAGTATAGTTATGTACTTATCCTGCCTACTTTGGTGTTGGTTCCTCCTACATTTGATTAGTGCCGTCCACATGAGGCCACTTCCAAAAAGAATTTCCAGGGCTACCTTTAGTTCCCAATCCACCCCTGCATACCGATATTCAGTGCAAGTGTCAAATAGCGCTGGCTATAGCACATGTGACATCTTGTGCATCTCCCCTAAAGGCCGGGTGTGTGTGTAACTACTTACCTACATTTTTTTCAACAGCAAAAGAAAATAGAATAAAAAAAAATATATTACAATTTTAAACAAACACTTACCTGGATTTCTTTTTTACTCTTTTTCTCTGCTTTTCTCTCTTTTCTTTTATTTACTCTACCTGGGCTAATTTCTTCTTTCCTTGCTTCTGTCCTTCCCCTGCTTGTTTTTCTGTTCCTTCCAGGGGGCAGCCAGGGGCGGACTTTCCATGGCCCTGCCTGTATGGGAGTCTCCTACTCAGAGGCTACCATATAGGGTTCTAGACTCATATGAGTCAGTTATATATATTTTAGTAGTAATACATATGGGAGCCTCCTATTAAGAATGACGCTCCCATTTTTTATATATTTATTATGTTATCTGGGTGTGGGGGCACCTGAAGTCTGAGGAGGGTCCTGGGTGACACAGCCGCTAGCTGCAATACAGCCATGTCACTAATATGGTCACATTGCTGGCCCTGCTTGTTGTGTCTCAGGCTGTCATCTGTGACTCACGGAGCACAGCCACAGCTACACACAAGCAGTCTCCCCTGTAATACGGCTGCCAGTATCACAGCCTGTTCTGTTACTAACTTATAGCCTACATGGCTTCTGTCACCCCTGCAGGACATAAAGTAACAGAAGCTGTAGTAGGATCATGCAGCCGCACATGCAGACAGGTGGATCACGGCCTCATCAACCACTGAACCACCAGGGCGCTTACTGCAGAGAAGGTAGCCCGAGACTCTAGGTGATGGTGCAGCCCAGGAGGTGGGGGCATAGGTCCCCCTGCCCCCCCCCCCCCCCCCAGACCACTGCTGCTGTGTAATTATCACCTACAAAAGTAATTTTTCAGTATTTTATGGTCATTTTTTTTTTTAAATAAAACTCTCAGCAACCTGAATTGTTAGAGCTTTGCTCATCACTAGTAGTAATATATCAGTTGTACTGAGTAATATTACAACTAGCTAAGCTAAGACCATGTTATCCCTGCTTTATAAAAGGTATATAGAGAGACCATGAGAATGGATATGCAAATTGTAAGACACAGTGTAGGACAATGAGGAAAGTGACAGATTGTATCCCAGTAGAAATAATAGTATGTATGAGAAGTGACACGTTCATGTCTGAGGACTATTTTCAGTATTCAGCTGTAAATAAATAACATTATTTGTACTGACACCTGTGTGTTCTGTGTTTATCTTTTCAATAACTATTTGGTATTGTTATAAACTGTGTGTCCATGTGATAGGGAATACAGATTATAAGCTCCTCTGGGGCAGGGACTAATGTCAGTAACTGAAATGTTCTCTGGGAAGCACTGTCTAATATGTGTGCACTACATAGATAACTGGTAATACATAATATATAGATAAGAAATAAATTAATGTTTTTTTAAAAAATAAAAAATAGTTGACAAATATAATACAATATATTTCTTAATATAGATACATTAAAATCTGATCAATCCAAATTGATAAAATGACTCCCACCCCATAATTAAGGAAACCCCTATTTAATCCAGTGATAACTGCACACATGCCTATTGATGTTACATGCACATAGGCTTGCCCAGCATACACCATGTATGTAGCACAGGGATATGGGCAGGTAACTGCCACTGATGGCACATGCCACTTTTGAAAGCTGCAGCTGTCATCAGGGCAGTTTACTTTCAAACCTCTGGTGGTAGAGCGACCGTTGGAAGTCAGGGATGAAGAAGGACACCATGGAGAGGAGCATTGGTTCAAGCAAGAATTGGAAGAAGAGGTGCAGGAAGATATCATCCAGCTCAGAGGAGTTGAGCAAGAATGGACATGACATGAAGAGGAGCATCATTTCCATCTCCTCCGAAGAAGAAGAGGTGAAGGTCTCCATCAAGAAGGGGAGGAAGAGATGGAGGAAGCCATCATCCATCTCAGAGGAGAAGAACAAGACTGGACATAACAGCAAGAAGAGGCTCCTATCTGACTCCTCTGATGCGGCAGAGGTTATAGTCTCCATCAAGAAGGGGAGGAAGAGAGGGAGGAAGCCATCATCCAGCTCAGAGGAGAAGAACAAGACTGGACATAACAGCAAGAAGAGGCTCCTATCTGACTCCTCTGATGCGGCAGAGGTTATAGTCTCCATCAAGAAGGGGAGGAAGAGATGGAGGAAGCCATCATCCATCTCAGAGGAGAAGAACAAGACTGGACATAACAGCAAGAAGAGGCTCCTATCTGACTCCTCTGATGTGGAAGAGGTTATAGTCTCCATCAAGAAGGGGAGGAAGAGATGGAGGAAGCTATCATCCAGCTCAGAGAAGTAAGAATGGTCATGACAGCAAGAGGAGGATTATTTCCAAACCCTCTGAAGAAGAGCAGGAGGTCTCCATCAAGAGACAGAAGAGATGCAGGCAGTTGTCATCTTGCCCAGAGGAGAAGATCGGAGATGAGGAGAAGAAGAAGAAGACAAGCAAAGCACATCACGTAGATGCAGAGAGACAGGGTAAGGGAGACTCATATATACAAACTGTAATCATACAAACACTGTGAATGAATGTCTTTTGGTAGGCTGTGCTATTATAGACAAGTGCTATTTCTATTACTATTATTTGAAAATACATTTACATGTATTTATTTACATCATGCTAAGTTTCTTGCATCAAAATCTAATTTAGTGGTGCCTTATTAGTAATCCAAGAATGCTTATAAATTGAAATATTTGTATTTATTAGTAATAAGGGGTTGCGTTTTATCTGGGCTCAAATATTGTGCCCCATGTACTACAACCAAATTTGTACTTATTGTGGGGAGATGTAACAAACCTTGGAGAGAGATAAAGGGGTCTATTTACTAAGCCTTGGATGGAGATAAAGTGAACAGAGATAAATTACCAGCCAACCAGCTCCTAACTATCATCTTGCAAACACAGCCTGTGACATGGCAGTTAGGAGCTGATTGGCTGGTACCTTATCTCCATTCACTTTATCTCCATCTAAGAGCCGTATTCAATTAGCGGCGAAAACTGCAGTTTTTTTCGCCATCAGTGAAAACATACGTTTTTCAATAAAAAAAACTGAGAAAACTGCAAACAGGCGAAAATGGAGAAAAAATCTGGAGAAAAGTTTTCTCCATCCCAGACCAGGAGAAAAAACATGCAAAATCCCCATTTTTGGCTACAAATGTGGGGATTTCTTTCAGAACTCTTTGGACACCCCCCTAATGATAAATCACCCCAACATTTTTGCATAAGTTTCGTACTGTGTCCAAAAAAAGACTGCGCAAATTTTGGGTGAAAAAAAAATAGTTGAAAATGGTTTTAACATATTGGGTTTGATTATTCGGTGGCGGTATGGATGCATCAAGTATTTTAAACATCGCACGCGGTCGCAGCAGGCGATTTTTTAACGTTTTTTAAAATTGCATCTTTACGACATGAAAATATACTTGCACCCATTTTAACGTACCCCCAATTTACGTGGATCAGTAATTTCCTGGAATAAAATAGCTTTCTATTATTTTCAGCAATTTTTTTTTCCACCGAAAATCTGTGCGGCCGTTTTTCGACAAAGTACGCAACTTCCGATACATTTTTGGGTAATTTATCATTAGAGGGCGTGTCCAAAGGGTTCATTTGTAGCCAAAAATAGGGATTCTGCATTTTTTTCTCCTGATCTGGAGAAAACTTTTCTCCAGTTTTTTTTCTCCATTTTCGCCTGTTTGCCTTTTTTTGGCGAAAATGTATCAGTTTTTGTCAAAAAATTTCAGTTTTCGCCGAAGGTGAAAAAAAAGGCAGTTTTCGCCGTTAATTGAATACAGACCCAAGGCTTAGTAAATAGACACCAAAGTACCAACCAATCAGCTCTTAACTGTTATATTTCAAACACAGCCTGTAAAGTGACAGTTGGTATTTTATCTCTGTCTACTTTGTCTCTCTCCAAGGCTTAGTACATAGACTCCTCAGCCTGTAAAGTGACAGAAGATTGGTTGGTACTCTCCACTTAGTCTCTCTCCAAGGTTTGATATATCTCCCCAGGGGAGCCGAGAGGGATGGGAGCGCGTACTAATTACCTGGGAGCCTTGCTTCCTGGAAGGGCCCGCTGGGGGCCCGGGTCCGACACCGACCCCCCTCTGTCATTACAGCAGCCCAGCACACTGCATGCTGCTTTTTGTGCTGGGCTGCACTGAGAGACTGCTCGCAGCTGCTAAGTAGCAGCCACAATAGTCTCCTATGCCTGTGGGGGGAGCGATCACTTTGATTGCGCCCCCCACTGGCTATGCGCCAGGCTCAGGGGGCTCACAGCACACCCCTTCCCAGCGTGGGGGGTGTGGCCATGCCTCCCTGCGATTAGGCCATGCCCCCATTCACCCGGTGCGGCGACGCTCTTGGTGCGCCTGCATCTCCCCTAAGAGTATCGGTAATGTGTAAAGCATCATTTACACCACATGTATTACTGTGCACTTTGGACCTGATTCAGACCCGCTTGCTAAGTTGCGCTCGCTCGCTGTGAACGATTTTTGCCCATCTGCGCACGCATATAATTCGCAGTGCGCGTGCGCAAGCCATTCTTTGCGATCTGATTTTGGTTGCTCGTAAGCCACTATCAGGTCGCTACTTTGAGTGACAGGGGGAGTGATGTTGCGAACGCAGACCTGTCAGGCTGCCAAAACACCGTTTAAAGGGCGTGCATAATTAGCAAAGTAGTGTCATTGTACACGTCACCTGAATGTATTTCAGCCCACATTGATCATTGATCGCAGTGCTTGCAGCGGGGAAAGGCAACCTCAAGGGCTGCGAGCAGCTCCGATGGCTCGCGATGGTCCCGATTAATCCTACATTTCCCGGAGATGACGTGTGTTGCGAGTGGCTAGCGGGCTTCTTTAGAACACTTTGCCGTAGCTCGCTAAAACATAGTGGGCGTCCTTACCTGTTGCAGTGCGAGTGCTTAATTTAAATATCTGACCCCATTTTGCCAGCGAGCGATCGCATCTTGCGAGCGGCTCTGAATGAGCTCCTTTGTCTTTGCCATGGAGTTGCTCTTTTGCATCACAGACAAATAAGAGCTCTGGTTTGGAGTATTGATACTCAGGTTAAGGACTCAATCCAATTAATTGTGATGTACTCGCAGGTACGTGTCATCTTGACAACTGCTGCACTTGACAACGGCCCGGATTTGCATATAAGTGCCTGCAGCTCCATTCAGCTCCAAGCAAAATTATGTAAATTCAGGCTCAAAACGGGCAGCGAGGGTTGCGAGATTCCGTGCCATTGTCAGCTTTTTTGTGCTGTGGCAACAGCAACTTGTGCCCATCGCAATCAATTGGATTGACCTCTTAGTGTGTGGGTAATGTACTGTAATTGGATGTGTAGAGGCTAATAAGGAGCTGCCAATGACAAGGAAGCTTCAGTCACTTGCAGTGTGGGCAGGGCCGGCCCTAGCCCAAATTTTTTGGTAAGCAAGTATATTTTTTGCCGCCCCCCTATGCAGTGCCCCTTTTACAGTGCCCCCGGTAGTGGTCCCGCCATTTGCAAACAGTAGTAAGCCCCTTATATAGTGCCCCCAATAGTACTCCCCCCTATGCAGTGCCCCCAGTAGTGGTACCCCCTCTGCAGTGCCCCTTATATAGTGCCCAGAGTAGTATTCCCCCCATGCAGGGCCCCCAATAGTGGTACCCCTTATGCACTGCCTTTTAAACAGTGGCCCCAGTTGTAGACCCCGCCCTATGCAGTACCCCCAATATTGCCCTTTATATAGTGCCCCCAGTAGTGGTCCCTCGATGCAGTGCCCCCAGTGGTAGTCCCCCTCCCCGATGGAGTGCCCCAGTAGTAGCCACCCCCTTTGTAGTAGTCCCCCCCTTGTTGTGCCCCCAGTGGAGGTTCCCCTCCCTATGCAGTGCCCCAGTAGTAGCCACCCCCTATGTAGTAGCCCCCCCTTGTTGTGCCCCCCAGTGGAGGTCCCCCCATATGCAGTGCCCCAGTAGTAACCCCCCCCCCCAGTAGACACACATGTAATAAAAATAAAACCACTTACCTGGATCCCCGTTCCCGCTCCGGCCACCGCCATCCACTCCTCAGTCCGGGCCGGGCCGCTCTGCATTATGGGAGAGACGTCATGACGTGTCTCCCATTACCCACTGCTGGAGCCGGAAAGACTCTCATTGGCTGCTAATCAAAACAAACACACAGCTGCCGGCGCCGGCGGCTGTGTGTTTGTCACTGTGTAGTGCTGACCGAACTCACCAGTGATGTCAGTGAGAGAGCTTCCGGCTCTATTAGAGCCAGAAGCTCTCTGGGGCTTGCAGCCACGAGACCCTACCACAAGGGTCTTGTCGCAAGCCCGATGGTCGCGATGGTCTTGACCATCGCGACCATCATCCTGGCCGCTCACAATAGCTGTGGGTGGTCACCCACAGCTATGTGAGTGGCCAGGAGGCCGCAACTAAAAAAAACCAGCGCCCGCCCTGATTCAGAGCGAGCGCTCACTTTTTGTGAGCACCTTTGAATCATTCCCACTGTCTGTATCTGCACCTGCTGCCTCTCCCCCATGCTGCTGCTAGCACTGACTGGCTGTACATGTAGCCCCGCCCCCCTGCTCAGTCTCCACTCTCCCTCTCATTTTCATCTTCTAGTTGTGGTGCTCTTTTGCACTGTAGCTGTAATTAAAGTTGGGGGCCCCCTGAGAGAGGGGGGCAGAGGGAAACTTTAATCTGGATGTGGGGCCAAAATACGATTTGTGGAGCTTGTTAACTATATCTCCTTCCAGAGCTTCACACTTGTGTATATGACAATCTGCATTGCTGCTGGGCAGAGTCATGATTGGCTTACAGTAGCAGCACTGTTATGTGACCACACATTATAGGCAAATGCTATTAGAATAACATAGTTGGTGAGATTAGACACATTTGTGTGTATGTACTTTTATTGTGAGCAGAATTAAATACTATAGGGGCGATTCAATTGTTTTGTGGGCAGCGATAATTAATGGGCTCCTAGTATTGCAATTCAATTGTTCTGGGTGTCCGTAAAATGGCTAAACCCAGCTAAAGTCCTGGTTAGAGCACCCAAATTGCTGTTTAAACACTGGTTTATTTCACATTTTTGCTCGCACCCACGAGTAAAGCCAGCATAGACTTAAAGAGGTTTACACCATCTGAAGATGATGTAAACTAATGGGGCCAAACTAAAAAACAATTTGCTTTTTGGAATTTGGGACATACAGTAGGGGTCAGATCGTAGTCCTCATTGATAATAATGGGGACTGCGATCTGCAGTGCTAATTAGCCTTCTGCAGGAGATTTCTATGAAATGCCATGCATTAGGCTATTAGTACATAGCAACAATTCATAAAATTATGCAGAATCTGGCATTTCTACATAATTTCATGAAAATAAAAACATTTGATAAATTGGCCCCTTAATGTTCTATGATATACAGTATGGGTGTTATTGAAATGTTCTCCTCTCACTTTTCCATTAGGAACCAGCAGTGCTCAGTCATCCTGCCTCAGCAATGAAGTCTCTCACACCATCCAGAGACTAACGTTCTTCCGTCAGCTAGGCCAGGGTGGCTTTGGAAAGGTAAGTAATGAGGTTTCATTTGTCACAGGGGAATTACTGTATGTCTGAATTTGGACGTTAGTACAGATGTACAGAGCTACAGCACAATTTCATTCAATGTTAGTTTTGATTTGTCAATCCACCTAATGTTATTCCACACTGTACTTGCTGCATTACATGTAATTTATAGTGCTGGGTCTGTGATAGTGTCAATTCATTGTGCTCTGTGGGGTTGTTGGTGTATTATTAGGAGACGGTATTTGGGGTTATAGCAAGCATCTAAAGATAGACACACAGGACCTGATTCAGAGCCGCTCGCAAGTGGGTCGATGGCCCCCCACTGCGCATGTGCCGCCTCCGGCGTGCGCATGCACGAGACCTGTCCAGCGACTGCAGCTCAGTTGCTACACTTCTTGCGAATAGACGGGGCGGCTGTCGATGGTGGGGGGGGTGGCTTCACAAACGCACGCGTTCCCTTAAGGGGCCTATCCATTAGCAGATGTTTTTCTGAACAATGAAAGACAAAAGATATCTATTGAAAATTCTGGTGGCTGTGCTGAAAGATATCTATCATGTACATGACAGATTTTTGCAAAAGACGAACGATGAACGATATCGCATGACATCATTCAGGAAGTGGATTTTTTTCTCTCCAGTGCTTTGTAGCTGCTTGATATCGTTCATCGTTTACCGCATATAAACTGCCAGATATTTCTAATATCTGGCAGCGATATGTGATAATTGACCAACATGTTGGAGAGACGAAAGATAAAATTTATCGGCCGCTGGAGTGCGCATCTGTAATCGTTCAGGGCCTATCCATTAGCAGATAAATTGAACGATATATTGTTCAGTCGTTCAATTTATCTGACCGCAGGGTCTCGTCGAAAGCCTGATGGTTGCGATAATTGCGACGGACTCCAGGCCGCTCGCACAAGTTGTGGGTGGTCACCCACAGCTTTGTGAGCGTTCTGGAGAAAAAAACAAAAAAACAAAACACTCCCTGATTCAGAGTGAGCTCTCGCCAGCAGCGAGCGGCTCTGAATCAGACCCACAGTGCAAAAGTATAAAGTTTGACCTCCTACCACGTTAAAATGACCCAGTGCCAGAATAAGGTCCACATGGGCCTGGAGCTGAAACATATGAAGGGCCTATGGTCTGAGTAGTTAAGTGGTGGATGTGACCTAGGGATGTCGACTATCGATGATCCAGAATCATCGATGGTTTATGGCTGATGTTGAATGCTTTTACCATCGATGGGGAGAACCAGTTGGTTTCTCTCCATCAATGGTATAGCATAACCGAATAGTTTTTTTTGACAAAGTTCCTGGACACGTAGCACAGCTCGCTTCAACACCTGCAAAGCTCCACCCCCAGGTTCTGATTGGCCTACGGGCCAGCCAGTCAAAGAGCAGGGATGACCATCGGTTGGTGAAACCATCGATGGTCATCCATTGCATAGTTTGCAACTATCAATGGCCACTTGCTACATCATCATTGATAGTAACCCCACCAATGGCCATCCCTAGTGTGACTACCTCTACACACACATATACTGTGTATATATATATATATATATATATATATATATTTAGGTTCGGACTGGGCCTCAGTGCTTGTGACCATGCCTACTTTCAGTGAGGGGGTGGGGCTTAGCGGGCAAACGGGGGTACGCTGCCATCAGGGACTAACAATGGGCAGATAAAGCTCCATACCGCTGCCCGTAGGAAGCCCCGCCCACTGCCAATTAAGCTCCGCCCACCCACTTCCAGGGCACAGTAGGTTCCAGCAATTTACCCTGTGATGTCACGCGCAGCCAGTGGGGGGAGGTGCCCACGCTGCTGCAGACGCTCAGCGCCGGCCGCTCAGCGCATTTACGGGGCACTTGTCACTGTATTTTTAGGCGAGGGATTTGCAGGGACAGAGCTTTCTCTGCAAGGGATTTGTAGTAGATTTCCCTGTAGGGATTTGTGATATTGCCTGAATTCGCAATGCGAATTCAGTCGGCAATATCACACTACAATCTGCATTACCAATGCGGATTGTAGTAAATAGAGCCCATAGTGAGCAGTGCAACACTCTCTGCATTATATGGTAGGTACTGCGGCGCTCTCTACTAATATGGTGGTCACTGCAGCACTCTCTGTATTATATGGTGGGCACTGTGACACTGCATTATATGGTGGGCACTGTGACACTCTGCATTATATGGTGGGCACTGTGACACTGCATTATATGGTGGGCACTGCAGTACTCCCTGCATTATATGGTGGGCACTGTGACACTATATTATGAATATGGCAGGCAATGCGACAATCTCTGCATTATATAGTGAGCAATGTGACAACTTTCTGCATGCGGCACGAAGTACAGCAGGCGCTGGCACCGATGTAACGGGACTAACTATGGGTTTTTCCCTCATCG
This sequence comes from Taudactylus pleione, assembly GCA_031769625.1. Taxonomy (NCBI): domain Eukaryota; kingdom Metazoa; phylum Chordata; class Amphibia; order Anura; family Myobatrachidae; genus Taudactylus; species Taudactylus pleione. The sequence continues at coordinate 2,209,721 of JAUIMM010000043.1, forward strand.
TACATACATCGTACATTTCAGACTGTACAGTGCTGCTAGCTGTATCCAAGCTCTCCCAGGCTACAGCTTCTAAACCCTATGCCTTCAGGAGACTGGATATAAAAATTATTACTCACCTGGTTTCAAACTAGAACTAGAATATCAGATTCAGCGTTATTGTTGTTATTTTTAATTTGGCTCTGGACCTGTTTTCTGCATTTTACTTATGCTCCTCTGTTAGCTGGTTACATACCTTTAGTTTTGCACTACCATGGCATTTCCCCTGTGGGCCCTTTATGTCCCAGACTGGCACTGTGGTCCTGATTCAGAGGCGGACGCTCTGACAGAGCGCTCGCTCTGAATCAGGGCCGTCCCTTCTACTTTATGGAGCGGCCACCTGGCCGCTCGCATAGCTGTGGGTGACCACCCACAGCTATAGCGAGCGGCCAAAATGATGGTCGCGATGGTCAAGACCATCGGGCTTGCGACGAGACCCTTGCGGTAGGGTCTCGCTGCCGCAAGCCCAGGAGTGCTTTTGGCTCTATCAGAGCCAAAAGCACTCCCACTGACATCACTAGTGATGTCAGTGGAGCCGGACCCAGATGGTAGGCGTTCCCATGGGAACGCCTCCGTCTGGGCAGCCACGCCCCCGGCACGCCCACCAAAGGGGGCGTGCTGTCAATCACCATCGACAGCACGCCCCCTTTGGTGCGGGTCTCGCGCATGCGCACGACGGAGCCGCCTCCGTCATGCGCACTTGGGCACCATCGACCCGCTTGAGAGCACTCAACACCTCCTTGAAGAAAGCACCTGTGCCAAAACGCGTTGAAGACCCTCACATCAAACCCGACACCGATTCAGGCTGACCTCCACTAAAGATCCCCATCCCCACCAGGGACCACCAGTGCAGAAAGCTCTCAGCCTATCCGCCTGCTGGTCCGCACCGCTCACACCTCCAGTGACCGGCTTCACCCCGGACCGGCCTCTGGGCTCCCAGGCATGCTCAGCAACTCACTCCTGAACAGGGGTGTCTCCACCGTCGATCCCCATTTCCACGAGGGACCATCAGTGATAATCCGGCCGCAAGTCCGCCCAGCCAACATCGCCAGTGACCAGCTCCATCCCAGTCACACTTTCCACATCCCCCCTCCTCCCTGGCTTTTTTTGAATCAGTATCCTGGGCAGACCACCCCCCAGGGGTTGTCCCAGCACACACGCTGCAACCCAGCCTCCCAGCGGCTCACCCATCCATACCTTTGGCTCCGCACCACCAGCGGCACGACCAAGAGCCAACTTCAGCTGCATACTCCGGTCGCTGACCTCCGCAGACCAATCAGAACAGCCGTGCACCTGCAGCACACCAGCAACATGCTGATCCAGCTCACTAACAAACCTGCAGCTTCCAACTAGGGGTGTGCACCGGCCACTTTTCGTGTTTTGGATCTGGATCTTTCTTCGTGTTTTGGATCTGGATTGGTTTTGCCAAAACCACCCTTCCGTGTTTTGGGTTCTGGGTTTTGTGTTTTGGATCTGTATTTTTTTTTAAAAAAAGCATAAAAACAGCTTAAATCACAGAATTTGTGGGTTTTTCTGCTCCTATGCAATTATTAACCTCAATAACCTTCATTCCACTCATTTCCAGTCTATTCTGAACACCTCACACCTCACAATATTGTTTTTATGGCCAAAAGATTGCACCAAGGTAGCTGGATGACTATGCTAAGCGACACGAGTGGGCGGCACAAACACGTGACCCATCTAGGAGTGACACTGCAGTGGCAGACAGGATGGCAGTTTGAAAAACTAGGCCCCAAACTGTACATACTGCAAAGAAAAAAAAGAGGTGCAAGATGGAATTGTCCTTGGGCCCTCCCACCCACCCTTATGTTGTATAAACAGGACACGCACACTTTAACAAACCAATCATTTCAGTGCCAGGGTCTGCCACACGACTGTGGCTGAAATGATTGGTTCATTTGGGCCCCCACAAAACAAGCTGGCAATTAATGTGTCCCTGCACAAACTGGCTCTACGGAGGCAAGATATCGTCCTCATCCTCCTCATCCACCGATTCCTTGGATAAAACAGGAAAAAGGGATTTAGGTGTCCCTGGACTGCTTACGGTCTTAGCCAAAGTTTCTGAACTTGACAGTAACTTTTTATGAACGCGCTGCAGGTGCCGTATAAGGGAGGATGTTCCTAGGTGGTTAACGTCCCTACCCCTACTTATTTCACCTTTACATATGGTACATATGGCAAGACAGTTGTTGTCCGGATTTGGATAGAAATATTGCCAGACCAAAGAGGTGGAATGTTTGGTCTTCTGCCCAGGCATGACCGTGATGGGCTTTTTCATCCCACGGACAACAACTGTCTCCCCGGGAGCCTGATTTAAACAAACCACATCACCATCAGAATCCTCCTCGCCAACTTCCTCCTCAGCGCCAGCTACACCAGTATCCTCATCCTGTTGTACTTCAACAGTGACATCTTCAATTTGCATATCAGCAAGTGGACTGTGGGTGCTCCTTTCAGCACTTGCAGGGGGCGTGCAAATGGTGGAAAGAGCCACCTCTTCCCGTCCAGTGCTGGGAAGGTCAGGCATCGCAACCACCACCACACTTGGACTCTCCTTGGGGATTTGTGATATCTTCTTAGAAAGCACAGTTCTTCGCTGTGCTTTTGCCAGCTTAACTCTTTTGATTTTTTTAGTGGGAGGAGGGCTTCCATCGTCATGTGAAGCTGAACCACTAGTCATGAACATACTAGGGATCGACCTTAGCCGTTCCTTGCCACTCCGTGTCGTAAATGGCATATTGGCAAGTTTACGTTTCTCTTCAGCTGATTTAAATGTTTTTTTCAAGGTCATTTTCCTGAACTTTGTCATTTGGGATTGTATGTGCCCTCTATTATGACATTGGGCATCGGCCTTGGCAGACGACGTTGATGGCATGTTATCGTCTATGTCATGACTAGTGGCAGCAGCTTCAGCACTAGGAGGAAGTGGTTCTTGATCTTTCTCTATTTTATTTTTATCGGAGAAAGTTTGGTCCTCCATTTATGTTATATCGATTTGATATATACGTGCGGCTAAACACAGAAAATATTTTTTTATTTTTGCTGGAGAGTAGTGCACTTTGTGGGTTACACCAGCCTTTAAGAAATGAGCCAGCCGCCTCTTTACTTATGGGACACAGGCGCACGCTTGGCACTACTTTGTTGATGCACGTGCGGCTACTGCGCACACAATTCACAAACACAGAAAATTATTTTTTTTTTGGTTTGGACTGGAGTGTACTTTGGGGGTTACAGCACCCTTTAATGGTCAAGCCAGTCGGCCCTTTACTTATGACACAGGCGCACGCTTGGCACTACTTTGTTGATGCACGTGCGGCTACTGCGCACACAATTCACAAACACAGAAAATATATTATTTTTTTAGCACTTGGGGGGAGCACCCCTGATGGACAGAGCACCCCCTGGACAACACTACAGCACCCCTTTAGGACTGGGACACTGCACAGGACTTTGGAGTGGACACAGCCCCTATGGAGAACTGACTGCACAACACAGTCCAGCCAGCCCCTATGGACTTTGAAGTAGTGGACACAGCCCCTATTAACAACAGCAGCACAGCACAACACAGCCAGCCCCTATGGACTTTGAAGTAGTGGACAACAGCAGCACTACACTACACTACACTACACAGCCCAGCCAGCCCTAACTCCCACCCTCCCTCTTCACTGTCCACAGCCGAGTGAGAAAATGGCGCCGACGCGGGTACCTTATATAGGATCCAAAACCCGCGAGACTCGGAAGGCGGGATGATGACGTTTTGCCTCGATTTCAGATTCGAGTCAGGCGGGAAAAGTCGAGCCTGACTCGGATCGGACTCGGATCGGGGGGGCTCGGGGGGGGTTCGGATTTCAGAAATCCGAACCCGCTCACCCCTAATATATAGATATATATATATCTATATATATATATATATATATATATAAAAAAAATCACCTATGTGTCGGGCACTCCTATTGCCCAGATGCAGTCAGTATCGGCACTCAGGGAACTGTTAAACAGATGAGTCAGCACTGAACACTTGCATTCCAGTCTATCAGAATGTAATTATCTCCTCAGGGAACAGTGGGCCTGATTGAGAGTTGTACGCAAACCCCATAGTTTACGTACACAGAGTCGGCCCTAGGCATAGGCATTATAAGCAAATGCCTAGGGGCGACTAAAATGCCTAGGGGCATTCCAGGGCTCTCTGACACTGCCCCCCCACCCAACCACCCCGCCTGCTGCCGCGATCGCCTGCTCAGCTCCGATCGGGTAGCGCAGCGATTGGCTGGTCACGTGACTGTGTGCATGATCGCCTGCCTGGCCAGGTCAGAATGAGCTTCTGCCCAGAAGCTCATTCTGACTACAGAACTGTGTGAATGCCCAGACGCGGCCACCCCTCCCGTGGGCCTTTGCGGAGCAGAGCCGTGACAACTCACGGCTCCGCCTCCCTTCTAGCCGAACATCGGACCAGGCGGCATTAGCAGTGCTGCAGTGCAAATTTATGGCAGGCAGGTGAGTGAGGGACATATGTAATGTTTGGCTACTGTAACTCTAGCTGGGAGAGGGCTGCAATTGAAATCCTGTCGATCTTTGGATATTATGGGATAATGAATACACCGGGATATATGTTCATTCCTTGAAATATGGCTGAAAAATACCCTCACACCAGAAATACACCCAAACAGAAGAGGGCCAATAGGCCACTATCAGTAATGGATAAAACACTTCGACAGGATTTAAATTCCAAAACATTTCTGAAAACGAGAAGAAAATCCACTATCTATCTTTATATCTGGGACTGATCATTGGAGCATTACGATTGCTGTCAACATTGTTCATATGACACTTTGAGCATGCAGTTTGTTTTCATTAATGACTGTTTTATATGTGATTCTACAGTATATATATTTTTACTGTTTAAGTGAGTGCCCCTTCCCTTCTTTTTGGTGTCTATCTATTGTATATCTGTCTAACGGAGATATAAAGAGAAAGGTGCAGCCATTTTCATGTTTATTCTGTATCATTTCGGATTTTTTGTCATTGTTTTCAAAGAATTAGTGCAAATTAAGGGCATTTGTTGGTCGATATACATAAGTATGTGTATATATATATGTGTATGTATATATATATATATATATATATATATATATGTGTGTGTGTGTGTGTGTACATATATATACACATTACCAAAATATATGTATGTATATGTATGTATATACAGCATGCGTATATATGTTCAGAATGTATTCGTGTGTGTGTATATGTATATATGTATATATATATATATATATATATATATATATCTCAATGGACCGGCACTCTGCTAAACGATCCAGACAACCTGCTCCTGTGCCGACAGTGTAGTAGTATAGGGTAGCGAATAACCAGCGGCACTCGGAGACTGTCAAAGCGGTTTTAATGTAATCCTTTGCAACACCAACGTTTCGGGGCTTGCACGCCCCTTTGTCACTATTTACCTTGACAAAGGGGCGTGCAAGCCCTGAAACGTTGGTGTTGCAAAGGATTACATTAAAACCGCTTTGACAGTCTCCGAGTGCCGCTGTTTATTCGTTACCCTATATATATATATATATATATATATATATGGTTCTGTCGGACTGGCATACTCCTGTTTTTGTAAAAATGCTCTGGAGTCCACCATTAGTGGTTGCTGAAGACCAGGGGACTTCCGCCTTGTCTCTTACATGTGATGTCATGGCTCATTCAATGCTCATACAGCGCAGCATTTTGCTTGACAAAAGTGCTATAAAGCACTGAAACGTTCCATTACAGCATCAGTGTGATGTAATTTAATTTGTTCATTTATTGAGACTGGTGTCACCGCCCGTTTGCATGTGTAGATAGGGGGGCACCAGCCAAAATCTTGCCTAGGGCAGCAAATTGGCTAGGGCCGGCTCTGTACGTACATCTCCGATGTTTGTCATTCTACGCATACATAGGATGTATCTGCGCTTGTGCAGATCTGTGTCTGCGACAATGGTCACAGTGCTCCCTAACCATGATTGACATGCTGTGGTCACTTGGGAATGTGGAAGGGGTGGTGACGGCCAGTGTTACAGAAAATAGTGGGGTGTCAGACCTGTGTTCTGGGCATACCAAGGTTAGTGGCTGCATCCTTGGATGCAGCTTCACAGGCCATGCTGGGTAACATGAGGGTTACTTAGATGACCGATGTTCATGCAGGTGATGCGATACAGCTTTGGATCACAATAGCATCCTGCTACTTTTACATATTATCGCAGATCAGCTGTGTCCAGAGACACTGCTGCTGTGTGAACTGTGTACCGCTCTGAATCAGGCCCAATGTACATCATAAAACACTCACCTTATATATTCAAATGTGAGTTTCCAGCATGGACCCGGCAGGCTACAACCGGCGGCGGTGTGTATTTCTCGTAAACCTGGACGTACATAATCACATCGGCACATCCTTATCAGGGTTTTGCTTGGTTACCATAGAAACAGAGTATATACGTAAATAGAAATAAACCCAAGTACATACAAGTAGGTAATAGCACATATACAAACATAACGATACTGTGAGCATGATACGTTAATCAGCATGAGCCAATAAACCACATATATAATTAAAAGAATGTAACAACTGCATTATAGACCTAATCATAGAAAATGTACAAATCTACTAGATCTAAAAGGAAAAAAGTCTCAATAAATCAGCATATATGATTGCTACCCCTGTGTATCCATCTACATAATGTAATTCTTTATTACATTGTTGACATCCTGAATGTTGTCATTCAGAACATTGGGGTTGATTCAGACCCTGACGCTAAGCTGAGCTCTCTCGCTGTCAAAAGGGGCCAGGTATGCAAATTCCACGATCGTCTGGTGTAAGGACGTCCTCTATGTTTTACAGAGTGACGGCAGAGTGAGCGCACGCCGGTATAAAGACGCCCACTTTTCTTTCTTAGCACACGTCATCTCCAGGAAGTGTATGATTATCAGAACCATCGAGAGCCATCGGAGCTGCACACATCGCATGAGGTAGACCCTTCCCCGCCGCAAGCACTGTGATCACTGCACAATGACGCCCCATGCTAATTATACACACCCATAAAACTCCGTTTTGACGCCCAGACACGCCTGCATTCGCAATACCACTCCCCCGTTCACAAGCACCTTCCCCTGTTACCACCCACAAATGGCACATTCTGTCACTCAAAGTAGTGCTCAGTCTGTGTACAACGAGCGCACGATTCCCAATCGCAGTAACTGGTTCGCGCACTGCGATGCATATGTATGCGCAGATGGGCGACAGTCGCCCATAGCTTGTGTCTGCGGCTTAGCGTCCGGGTCTGAATGGACCCCATAATGCTGTTGACATTCTGAATGTTGACAAAATGTATCACACCTGTAATCCGATATGCACAAAACGAAAAGAAAAAGTTCCCCTTATATCCAATGACACCATATGTGATTCCGAATGCTGCCCATCCTGACCGCAGCACGCTGTGATGACATAATAATAATAATTATAATAATAATAAATATATATAAATATATGTACATATACACATATATGCCTGTGTGTGTGTATGTATGTATATATATATAAAAAAATGCCCTTCTTTGCGCTAAAAAGTTGCAGCAACACAAGGTGGGTCCTCTGTTAGAACGAACCCCAAATTAATCTCGATACAAAAAAATACCAAGGTGCACAATGAACATTTAAAAGTCCTTTAAACAGTTCATCAATATGATTCCGAAAGTCTTTAAAATGCTTGCAGTTAGGATGATTCTTGACCCAATAAACTGGTTGGAGCCTTTAGTTTTTAGAGGATGTATTCTTTCAACCAGAGAGACTTAGGACCTCATTCAGAGTCGGTCGAAGCGGCCGCACGGTGGTACGGGAAAAGGGGCCGGATATGCAAATGATTCCCTCGCAAGTTGCGTCCCTAAGTTCGGATCGGTAGTTGGCCGACCAAGGGGAGGAAGCAGCCGGAAGACAAAAAAATACGCCCCCTTCTCGTACGCATTGCACGTCATCTCCGGGCATATAAGGATTAATCAAGACCATCGAGAACTATCGGAACTGGTCGTAGAGCTTAAGGTTGACCATACCCTCTCTTGAGCTCTACGATCATGTCAGTGTAAAAACCTCCCATGTCACATGTGCCATGACGCTACTTTGTTAATTATGCACTCCCATAAAACGTCGTTCGCATAATTAGGCACGCCTGCGTTCGGATCTCCACTCCCCCGTTTTCAAGCACCTTCCCCTGTTACCGCCCACAAACGCCTCAATCTGTCACTCAAACTACCGACCTGGCTGTGTTCAAGGAGAGAGAAATTTCTGATCGTAGCAGCTAGTTTGCGCACGCGTTTTGTGAACTTTACGCATGCGCAGTATAGCTAACATCGGTGGCGTACGACCGTGCGGCCGCTTCGACCGACTCTGAATGAGGTCCTTAGTATCTTCATAGATAGTCCACACGAATCTGATTGAACCCTTCACCAAATGTACACCCAAGAGCCGGCCAAATAGACCAAACATTAATAAAAGGCCAATTGTGTTATCATAAATTTATTAAAAGAATTTACAATTATTGCTTACAGTAAAAAATTATTGATTCAAGATAGGACCTCACCAACACCTCTTGGTGTTCAAAACACGGCGGGTCCAGGTCTTTATAATACCGTGTGGACTATCTATGAAGATACAAAGGGGCCTATTCATCAACACTAAAATAACGTTTTCAAGGACATTTTCCTTAATTAACGTAATTTTAGTATTCATGAAGATACTTAGCATAGCAGATAACACTGATATCTCCTTGCTAAGTCCCCCTGCGTTAATTTCCACACTCCCCATACATTAGTATGGGGATATGGAAATTATGGTATTCATCAAATTCCGAAAATTATGTATTTTCGGAATTTGATGTAGTTACTATTCGCCACTGTGAGGTGGCGAATAGCAGGTAACACTTACCTGTGTTAGCTTGTGCAGGTTCCCCGGCATCTCCCTCTGGTGCGTCCTCTGGCTCCATCTGCTATGCGGTCATGTGTTCTACCAGCAGAACACAATAAAGTTTAGAAGAAAAAAAATATATTTTTTTTTCTTTCTAAACAGTGCTGTGTGCTGCTGGTAGAACACATGACCGCATAGCAGATGGAGCCAGAGGCTGCTGCACGGACAGGTAAGTGATGAACCAGGGGGAGGTGAGTGGGTGGGGGATAGGTGAGCGGAGGGGGGACACAAACTTACCGCATCTGTAGGCAGTGCAGCGCATGCGCTGGTTTTACAGATGTAACAGCGCATGCTCAGCACTGCCTACAGATGCGATAAGTTAGTGTAGAGAGGGATAACTATCTATTTCCTGAAAAGCTGTCATCGCAAAAATGACAGCTTTTCGGAATAGATAGTTATAGGGAGGAGGAATGATGAATTCCTCCGGTAATTAGGTAGAACTCCAAGCGAGTTCTGAACCTAATTACCTCCAGGGAAAGTTTAGTTATGATGAATAGGCCCTTAAGTCTCTCTGGATGAAAGAATACATCCTCTAAAAACTAAAGGCTCCAACCAGTTTATTGGGTCAAGAATCACCCTAACTGCAGTCTTTAGGCGGTACTCCTAGTATATATATATATATATATATATATATATATATATATATATATACTTGCCCGGTGCCTTCCGCAGGTGTTCATCAAGTGGACCCACAATACTGATTTCGGTGTCACTCAGTAATAAACGATGCTTAACTGCAGAAAGTATGAAATAACATTTAGATACTTTATTGTATCGTCTTCTGTATCGCACACTGAAGGCTATACAATAAAGTATTGAAACGTGGGTTTATACTGTCTTCAGTTAAGCATAGTTCATTACCGAGTGCCAACGTAATTGAAATCTTTATATATATATATATTTATTAAATCTAATCCATCAAGATCTCTCCCGTCTCTGACTGTAGGGCGCAATGGGACAGACCTTTACTGGAGAAGATAGAGGAAGACCACTCTGCGGGTGCCAGGAAGGGGGTTACTATTCATCGGGGATGGTTTGGAGGGGGGCTGGAAGGAGCAGGAAGCAAGATGGAGCATATATATATATATATATATATATACATACATATACATGTTAGTATCCAGTGTTGTCCTTAACAAGGATTTTTGCAGAGGCACATTTTCCAACTGCTCCTGGACATGGTCATAAAGAGGCCCGGACCGACTTCACAGACTTCAGGCTGCTCTATCCCTTTAGGCATGGAGTAGACGCTGAGACTTTATACTGTGCACTGGGTCTTCTATAGCCTATCAATGCGTTGCGGCAGTAGTGATCTGTATTCTGCTCCGTACTCACTCGACTTGGAAAGAATGGAGTTCTCCAGGGTGGGCTGGCAGGGTAGGGAGGGAGCAGCATGGCGAGCTGGATTAATGGTTTGGGGGCCCAAGAACTTTAAAGAAGTGACCACTATAGTCTAAAATTAAGAGCATAGTCATAATGGGGATAATTCAATTCAGCGTGATGTTAAAAAGCCCCAGGAAGGAGTTCCCAAAGCTATTCAATTCAACCTTGTTGTTAAGTCTGACTACAGGATTTCTGCTCCCACCTTCCTGAGTTGCCAACAGAAATCCAACTCAAGGGCCGGCTGCAATGCTATTTTCTGGCTTAGCACGGTGCTAACAGCCTCGTGGCCGGCACTTTAGTGGGAGAATGCCGGTTACCACGACTAAACACCCAGCTTAAGGCGCAGTAACCAGCATTCTCCAACTTAAGTGGTCAGTTGAACAGCTCCTGGAACTCCTTCCTGGGACTATTCAGCATTGCGCTAAATTGAATCAATCCCGATAAATGAGATAGAGATAGTAAGAGGGAGTTTATAGTAATAGGTAAATACAAAGAGCCTTTCACACCAATTCCATCACATAAGAAAAATGTATGTAACATGTATGATTTCACAGAAATAAATCATATCCTTTACTATAATGGAATAAATCATGTCACTGATTATAAAGAAAAGCATAACTAATAGTTGTAATATTCCAAAGAAGCTGTCTTATTTTCTCATGCCTCCAACGTGGGGTTTCAAAGTATGAGAAACCAAATACAATACAATAGGTTACATAGCTATTTAGATGCACACAGTTACTGTAGGGATAGTCCACCAATTCCCAAGGATGTGCTCAATAGTAGTATACACCCTTAGTGCATATAGCAGGAGATGCATAAAATGATGCTTACTATAAGTTTACATCAACAAGACATATTGCAGACTCATTAAGGTTTCTTTTATCCATAAATTTTCCTCAGCTTCCCATTGGTCACATATATAAAAGTGAAAAAAACCTCAGGATGTGGATAAAATATCACCCTTTAATATTTGAAATTAAAATATAAACAATAATACATCCGTACCAGTTGGTAACAAGCCTAATCCATACACTTTTCAGATGGTATAGAACCCGGGTGCTCTAATGAAGTATAAGAAGTTGGCTTTGCAGGCACGGAGTGTATATTCACTGTCACTCACAACGCGTTTCAACGCTCGCTGGCGTCTTTATCAAGTGGAGTGACTATGAAGAGAGGTACAGTGTAAGTCTCCTACTAAAATCTTAATAGTATACTTACACTGTACTTATCTTCATAGTCACTCCACTTGATAAAGACGCCAGCGAGCGTTGTGAGTGATAGTGAATATACACTCCGTGCTTGCAAAGCCAACTTCTTACACTTCATTAGAGCACCCAGGTTGGAGGCATGAGAAACCCCACTTTGGAGGCATGAGAAAATAAGACAGCTTCCTTGGAATATTACAGCTGCACATTTGGGATCCGTGTTTCCCTTTGGACAATTACTTCTGAGCGCTGTTTATGGTTTTCTCTGTTGTATCTATGTATCTATATGAAGTGGTGTTTCATCTTTTAAACCAGAGCTGCTGTGAGGTGTTGTGCCCTATATTTTAGTGTTTTTTTCCCGTTTTATAACTAATAGTTGTGCAAGAAAACAATGATGCACCGATAATAAATACCTACCTAGCATCTTCTTTCTTTCTTATTCTGGGGAATATGGTAATCCATATGGGAAAGAGAAAAAACATATGAGGCAGATTAAATTAGCCACAGATTGAGTCTTGCGGTCTGTCCCCCTACAAATGTGCTCAGAGCTATTCAATTACAAACCCACAAGCAGCCCAGAGGCAGCAGTTAAAGGTTTTTTATACTTCCAGCATCCAGAGGAACGAGCAGAAATAGCATTAACTCTAATGGTGGGTACACACTGGGCGATTAGGAAAGACAGTACAATTATGTCATCGTAATCGTACAGTCGTTCCTGATCCCCTGTACTGCCTACACTGAACGATCAGTCATTCAGTATAGGCACCCTCCATCATTCCTGAACATGGCCAATCTGTCGTTATCAACAGATTGGACTGCATGTTCAGGCGATAGACAATGTCGGGTACGATCACCGGGAGCGTGCATCGCTGGTCATTTCCGACATTATAGTGCATGATTTGCGCACGATTACTGAGCGATTGCATGATTATGATGTCGTAATCGTGAAATCGCTCGGTACAATTGCCCAGTGTGTACGGACCTTTAGGGTTGTCTAGAGGTCCTGGGGGGCAAATGAAAAAATACACATCCCCTCACACCACACAGAAAGAGGATGCTGTTGCTGCTCAGCGGTAGCAACCTCCAGAAACATTACAGGGGAAGGGGGCAGACCTGGGCTCCCGCCGGGCCCCTCACACAAGTCTGGGGAACATTACCCGCGCCCCCCTTTCAGCACCACTGCGAACTGCTGGCTCTGAGCTGCTGAAGTGTCTGTAACTGAATAGCTCCGGGTACTTTACCTAAGAGACCAAACTTCATGACTAATTGCATCTGCCCCTTGAAATGAATGGTCCGCACCCGAGGAGCACCTGACTGTCTACACAAAATGATTTAAGCTCCAGTGAGTAGGGAAAGTTAATAGGTAGCTAAGGAGGAGCGATCTCTTACACTGCTCAGCCAATCACATATAAGAGCAGCAGCAAATCCTTTGTTAAAATAAGTGGTAGATAATTCAATTCTATATGTGCAAAGTGGAAAACTAGGTACAATACTACGTATAATGCACACTTAGCACAGACTGATTTACATTCATACAACTCCTCACATCAGTGGCTGCAAACTTTTTCTCCAGCAGACAGAGGAGCTGAGAGGGGGGTGGTGGGAGGTACATATACAAAGTACCTGTCCCAGGTCCACTTTGAGCCTCATCCTCCCATCCTTGGCCTTAGCTAAATGGTATTATGGGCTGGGGAAAGTGACAGTGAAGACCAAAAGCTTCTTATTGCTCTGTCTTCTTATTTTATATAAGTAAATAAAACATCATCCTTGTTGGACAACAAAACATTTGCCTTCATGTTCCTGTGTTGTTTATGAGGCTGACACTGTGATATTTCCTCTAGGTCCTGTTGGCAGCAGACTCGTGTACCAGCCAGTTGTTGGCTGTGAAGGTCATCAAGAAGAGGGATCTGCTCGCCGAGGGCAAAGAACTCGCGTTTGTGGAACGGAGGGTGTTAGAGCTTGCACATGGGAGCGCCTTCCTCACACATGCACACTTTGCTCTGCAGACCAAGGTACTGCTGTGATTGTGTATTTATAACCACACATACCATATGTGCTAATATTCTTCTGCTGTCACTTTTCTTTCTTAAAAAATTTCAATCTCATCTAGATGTAAAGCACAACGGAATATGCTGGCACCATATATATATAATACATTTCCAAATCTGCATGTATGCTGTATCTACAGCACTTGGTGATAAAGGGATTATTGAAGTGTAACATCTCTCCCATTGGGTGCTGCCTTCTGCATTACATTCATTACAGTAATATCTCCTGCCATGTCTGTTCCTCCACTGCTGGAACTGGGCTGTTTACTTGATTTAAATATGGCACAGATCTTAGCCGATGGTCATTTAATAATGGAGTTATCTGAGGGGCGGTATTCACTGGGCTAGTACATGGGAGGGATTAGCAGGTCATGAGGATGGGATATCCTAACCTGAAAATACTGTTAAGCAGAGCTGGATTTAGACCTCATGGGGTCCTAGGCAAGATACTGGTTTGGGGCCCCCCTCCCACGAACAATCCATATCATGATGAACATATTCCTTTCATAAACATGTTTGTATACACAGTTGGCTTAATGTACATATTTATAACATGATGATATATATAATATAAATATATATTTACTGTGATCTAGTGACACCTACTGTAATAACATTGCAGATATTACAGTAGGTGTTTCTTAAGCAAGATCTATCTACTTTTCTTTCTATCTATCTATCTATCTATCTATCTATCTATCTATCTATCTATCTATCTATCTTGCTTCAGAAACACCTACTGTAATATATGCACAGTTATGAAAGTAGGTGTCACTTGATCACACATATATATTGTCCCTTCTGCCAGTTCCCGCAGTGTCCTTCCTACGATGTCCTGCAATGTCCCTCCAGTCAGCCCCCACCGTGTCCTTCCAGTAACACGCTCCCAAGAATTGAATTTAAACCAAAGTTTCAATTCTTTTTCTATCACTAACAAAACTTTTTATAATGGAATTAAACGGTTTATACTATCCGTGTGAGAGATTGTTTCTTTGTATGAGAGTTCTGGAGACTATATATACATGATACATATGTGGATGGTACCTAGGCACATTATCTAATCTTGCTAAGTGCTTGTCGATTTGGGACTAGATAGATAGATAGATACAGGATAGTTAGATACAAGATACTGTAGATCGATCTAATGCCGGTGCCAGAATCCCGACACCTTTCAGAATACCGGCACCAGAATTCTGACAGCCAGCATCCCGAAGGCGAAGGTAAGTAGCATGGTTAGGTTTAGGCACTAGGGAGGGAGGGTTAGGGTGAGGGGGGGGAGGTTAGGTTTAGGCACCAGGGAGGGAAGGTTAGGGGTAGGAGAAGGGTTTAGGATACCTACCGACAGGCCAGTAATAGCAACAAGACTGATGTCTGCCTTTGTACTTGTAAGGGCCAGATTTCAGGGGACCGCATGCCCCCTGGCACCTGCCGGGCCCTAGGCAGGTGCCTAGCGGTAAATCTGGCCCTGCTGTTAAGAACTAGCTGTCCATAATTTCTTTTATCATATAGTTACTGATATATGATTATAAAACTATCACTGCTGTAAAACATTTCCCTCTAATCTCTGTAGTAACATATTTCCCCTCTTACCTGTAGTACAGTATTTCGTCCCCATCCCCCCACCTATACAGTAACACATTCCCTTCTAATCTCTGTAGTAACATATTTCCCCTCTCACCTGTAGTACAGTATTTCTTCCCCATCCCCCCACCTATACAGTAACACATTCCCCTACATATTACTTGTGTCATGTGCTCCGTGGATTGAGGATCAGCGCTACAGATAACAGCTTCTAGTGATAATACAGTTGTGCAGCTCTTCTGCAATTATTCATTATTTTTGTTTCAGATGCATAAATTACTATTAATCTTTGCATATAGGACAATTTACTACCTATTATAATATTCTGGTATAAAAATAACAATGTTACTGGTGATATGTATTAATAACTGGACTGTAATAACATTATTGCATAAACTGTAATACTTCTCTTTACCCATTGTGTCCCCTGCCCATGACTGTCTATTATATTCCCATGAGGAGAAAATAACTGAAGGACAGTTTTTATAAATGCATAATGTATATAATAATTGTAAAGATGACATTCCCCATGTCCTCCTGGCTTCTCCGACATGTATACTGATACTATTGCTTCTACCATACACAGGAGCATTTACTACTCGGCATGGAGTATGCATGTGGCGGAGATTTCCATCGTCTCCTGCAGAGGAAAGGCCGCCTTACCATCCCCAGTGCAAGGTGAGGATATGGGAGAATATCTTCTTAGTTGTAACAGAATTGTGCAGCTGCTTTCATCAAGGTGGGCAAACACATCGCCGGTCACAGCTGGGTATTCTATACATGTATTGTTTAGCAACATGAAGGTGGACTTTTACTAAGGGGCAGATTTGTATGTGGTTTGGAAACCGCCACACATCAGATGTGATTTTCAGATCCAACCCATTGCATTTACTATTCTGTGTTTTGAAACAATTTCCATTGAGATTTGTGGTGGTTTTCAAATGCCTAAATCGCATTAGGTTTTACCCCTTATATTCTGTAAGAGCCCAGCCTACACAGCATTGAGCCCAGACCTCTAAGGGGGAACCTGAAAAACTGGTCTTAAAGGTGCAACTATTTATTTTATTTCCCATAGAGACACTACTATTAACTTTATTTATCACGGGGAACTACTCTTTATTAATTACGGTGGCACTACTCTTTATTACTTACGGGGCACAACTCTTTATTAATTACGGTGGCACTACTCTTTATTTTGATTATAATAGGAGCATTACTCTATTTTATTTATTGCATTACTCTTTATTTTTTTATGGGAGTGCTACTCTTTAAATTATTATAGGGCCTCTCTACTTTATTTTATATACTACAGTGGTGCTACTTTTTACTTATTACAGGGCACTGCTCTTTTTATATTATGGGGGCACAACTATTTACTTTAGTGCAGGGTAATACTTTTTATTTAATTTTTTATGAGGGCAACATCTGTAGAGCACCAATTGTGCATACTGTTACTTGTAGTTCTACAAGAGTTTCCATTATTTTACAGTATTTTCCTGGCCCCTAATGGCCTGGAGCCCATTGTCCCTGGGCCGGTACTCCTAATAATATTTTCTCCATTTTTTTCCCTTTACAGGCAAGATAGCACAAAAGGCCTGTGGTCTAGCTTCTGTCAGAGACACCTTTCTTATTTATGACTAGTGGTGATCGGCTATGTGGTTTGAGCTGCTTAATGCTGCCCATCCACTAGGCGATTAAATTGAATGATTGAATGATAACGACATCATTATCATTCAGTTGTTCATTAATCTTTTGAAGATCGTTCACTAAAATGTCTAAAATGACCAGCGATGTGCATGCCTGCTGGTCGTTAAAAGACATCTATCATCATGCAAACAAGCTGGTCAACCAGACGATAACGCCAGGTTGAGCATGTTAGGGGATGATTGATGAGCCTGCACTGAACGACTGCTCATTCAGTGCAGGCTCATCACAGACTAACAAACAACTGCATGATTACAATGTCAAAATCGTGCAGTCGTTTTCAGCTCATCTAGTGGATGGGCAGTTTAAGACAAGCCTAATCTTTATGGTTCCTATTTCTAATTATTAGGATTATAGTTTCAGATTTGGCAGTTTGATGTCTGGTTTTGAGTTTAGTTTAACACAGCAAATTAGGATAGAGCTGGGGTAGAACTGAAGTTCTATAAAGGTGATGTTTTCCTGTGTACAGACAAGCTGACCTATCTAATTGATAGATGAACGCCATTAGATCAGTGATAGAAATTGTTTCCATACTTTGCCTTCCATCCTGATAAATAAAGGAGACTGTTATAAGAAAATGACTGTGAGAATCATCTTACAGGCATCAGTATCATAATATTCCCTTTAAATAAACTGTTACGCTGGGTACACACTGAGCGATGTGTACCCAGCCGATATGACTGGCCGACAGGCTGACGTATCGGATCATGGGTACACATCAGAATGAGGTAATAAAGGACGGAACGATACCTCATTACCTGCAATGAGGTCGCTTGCAATATTGTCCGGACGATGTCGCAAGCGGCCATGGGAGCGCGCATATTGAGTGATGCGGCGATATTTCATTCCGATTCGGCCGGAAACTACATATCATGCTGACATCGTTGCAATGTGTATCTACCGTTATAATCTGTATAAGTTATATTCAATATATAGGGCTCTATTTACTACAATCCGCATTTGTAATGCAGATTGTAGTGTGATATTACCGACTGAATTCGCATTGCGAATTCAGGCAATATCACAGGGATTTACTACAAATCCCTTGCAGGGACAGAGCTTGTGATAAAGCTCTGTCCCTGCGAATCCCCTTCGGAGCCTTGTCACGGTATTTTCGCAAAAAATACCGTGATTAAGTGCCCGCGACCGCTGCTACCCCCCCACCGGCGCTAAGCCCCGCCCCCGCGATCGCGGACCCCCTGCGACCCCCCCCCTCCCTTACTTACACTTACCTGCATGCTCCAGGCCTCCGGTGATGGTCTCCATTCCTCCGGTCAGGTGATCTCCCATACTGCACTGGGACCTGATCACCTGATGACCGGGCCGCAGTGCACTGTGGGAGACCAGCTGACCGGAGGGGAGACATCACCGGAGGCCCGATCACCGGTCCCTGGAGTCAGGTAAGTAATTTTTTTTTTTTTACTATTTTTTTTAATTTTTTTTTACAGTAATCAGCTTGCGGTCTGTTTAGACCACACAGCTGATTACAGGGACCGACTCCCAACTCTGCTCTCCCCGTTAGAGCAGGGCTGGAGTCTGGTAACCGGGGGAGACCCTGGATAATGCCACCTCCAGGTGGTGTTATTATCACAGGGCTTTGCCCGATATTTTTTTCACATTTATTTTTAGTAACTATGGTCGGATCACATTTCCCATTACAGTTATGGGAAATGCGATCTGCTTTACTAAAAATAAGTGATACTTAGGGGTTGGAGTAGAATTTTACGAATTCTACTCCAATTGCCCTGTAATAACTATAGGTGATACTAAAATAATGTGAAAACGGTGTGAAAACACCCTTTTTCACTTATTTTAGTAAAAATAATGTTGATAAATAGAGCCCATAGTGAATTGCACCAACGTACAGAAACAGAAACATCATATTAGGCAGTTGGTAAATATGAAACAAAATAATGGGGACATTTGGCAGAAAATGTGGGGAGTGTTGGCTGGAAATCATTCATCCATTATTTCAATGTCCCAACAATGTAACATTAACTTATTTTCTATCCACCAGGTTCTACAGTGCAGAAATTGTATGCGGTTTGCAATTCCTCCATGCTAAGGGCATAGTCCATCGGTAATTATATAGTTACAATTTAGCAATAGTATAATAATGTTTTATCACTAAAGATTCTAATATATACAATGTAATATACTTATTATCATATCTGTTCCCTACTTTCTATGTGCAGGGCTGCCCAGAGGGAAGAGAGCAGTAGGTACTTAATTGCCAAGGCCCAGGCTGCAGGAGGGGCCCAGTGGGGATCCAGGTCCAATGCCCTCCCTGCCCCCTCTTACATGTCACTGCCAGCATCCTCTCTCCCCAGGGGAGTGATTAAACTGACTATGCCCTTCCCCTTGATCTGCCCCTGGCAGAGGGGCACACTGCACCCCCCTGTGTGGCACGCAGCACCACAATTAATATTTTTTCATATTTTGTTATAGGGGACATGGCTGCTCCTGCACAATTAGGCCCCTACAGTACTAGGGCCCACCACCACTCTCTATGGCACATGTTACCACTTATATCTTACACACTCCCTCACTTCTGCACAAGTGTTTTATTCATTTAATGTAATTTTCGGTTGAGGAGAGTTTTAAAAAATTGTACTCACATTTTCTGTGCTACTAGCAGATCAGTTCTCTGCCAACAACTACGGGAAAACTGGGCTGAGAAACTTGGTCTTGGAGCAGCTACCAGCATGTGTGATTACTGACTGATAGTGGTTTCTCTATGTCACAAGACTTGGGCAGTCCAATACAGGATAGGAGACTAAACATTAAATACAATGCACTAATAGTGTTACATTTCTTTTCCTGCACTAAAGTCCAAACTGATGCAAAGCTTCTCTAAGGTATTAGAAAAGAAAGTGCTCTAAGCCAACATAAATAGAGACTGATAGCAGCTCCGAGGTGCAGTGACCAAATCTGTGAGTTAGAACAGTATACACTGGCCAGCAAGCAACATAGGCCCTGGCCAAGGCCAGAAGATTTGCCAGGTCAGCAGGCTGGCCACTGTGTTATCATCACAACACATTGTTTAATCTTTTTTCACATAAGTGCTAAGGCACACATACCAACACCATTAACATGCATACTTCAGCATTTTATTAATGTATAAAACATGTATATGTTATAGAGATGGGATTTGAGTCCATAGATCTGTTAATGAGAATATGTGGCCACAAGGATGGGGAAATAAAGGCTGTACACGGGATGTAGTTAGGTTACCGGCGGGCGCTGTCCCGCCTGCCAATATCCCGACAGCCACTTTTCCAACGCCTATCATTAGCCCCACTACTCACTCCTCACACCCGGGTTACCGAACAGAGGTAAGCCGGCTATCTGAGCGTGTAACCACGGCAGCGGAGGGTTAGCGTTAGGGACCACTGGGGGGACTTAGGGTTAGGCACCCCCCGGGAGGGTTAGGGTAGGGAAAGGGGGAGTTAGGGTTAGGCACCACTAGGGGAGATAGGTCTAGGCAGCCGCCCCAGGAGGATTAGGGAGCGGGGAGGGGGGGGTTAAGTTTAGGTTCTAACGGGGGGAGGTTAGGGTTATGCACTAAGGGGGGAGGTTAGGGTTAGGCATCACTAAGGGAGGGTTAGGGAGTAGAGAGGGGAGGGTTAGACTACTTACCTTCCGAGCCGTCGGGCTGCCGCTGTCGGTATTTGATCCGGCGGCTAAACAACTGTCAGCATTACATACTGATTCCCTGTACACTAGTAACAGGACAGGCCCTGCACAGGGTCCCAGTACTGGTATATTATGTGGGGTCACTGTTTAGGGATAATCTGCTGGGAACACTTCTGGTATAATGTGATGTGTGGGGACACTACTGAGTTAATGTATAGGAGTAGGAACAATAATGATGGGAATAGTAAATTAGGCTTGCTGAGGGCATGGCAGAGGCATGCTACTAAATTTGTGCCAAAAACAGCTTTTGCCACCTCTGCTTGCAGAAATTAATCGGAATCCTGTGCAGGGCACAAAGGCTCTGTAACCCCATCACTGCTGAGCATAGTTTGGTACTCTTTGGGCTGCTTATATTAAAATGTTAATATCAGTAATTATTCATGCAGTACCTACACAAATTAGTGTTGCAAATGTTAATGGTCTAAGTAGGGCTCTACTTATTAAATAACATTGAATGCTGCTGAACACATATCAATGTACATGAAATAGTGGGATCACATGGACACTAACCTAACACTGAATACAATAGGTGCTGACACTCTAGTCCTTGCTTCTAACCATAAATTCAAAATTACAGATATTTAGAATTTTCACATATATATAATATCATTTTATGTACCAAAATAAATCATGTTTGTATGAAAGCATAGTGCATACAAAGATTTTATTTTCTTCACAGAGACCTCAAGCCAGAGAACATCTTAGTGGCTGAAACGGGCAATATCAAGATCGCCGACTTCGGTCTCGCTATTGAGAACATGCACGGAGACCGGAGAGCCACTGGCTGTGTTGGGACACGTGGCTACATCGCTCCTGAGGTGAGGTGCACATGGGTTTCCTACTGGTTACTCATGTACAGTAACTACACACGTTGGGCCTGATTCTAATGCTGGGCACACACTTTTCAACATATTGTTGTGTTCGATCAATGAACGATATATCACAAGTGCATCGGCAGGTTGTACACCCGATATGTCTCTGGCCGATATAATTCACAGACATATCAGCTTAGCCCAGCAGCTGACAGCCCATTCACTTGCTGCAAGGATCGCCAACACTGACATCTCAACTGGGTGGGCAAATTTAAACGCCCGCCTAATTGTGATGGCAGCTCAGATATGTTGAGCGGTTGATTGGTAAATGTGTATAGGCTACCAATGGTCTGCTCTGATATACCCAGTATGAGTTACATATAACCTGGTATATGGCCACATCTAGCCAAACTTAGCAGACTGGGCATACTATGTAGTACACAAATACATCTTTGCGTATTTCTAAGAGGACCGTCTTATGTGAGTATCATGGGAGTCATGCATATGCCTGAGGAACACCTATGTTAGACCGATCTGTTCTTCCAAGCATAGGGTACAGTAGGTGTAAGTGGCAGCCACTTAGAGGGGAGCAAGTGTGGCCAGAGTGTGCAGAGAAACTGGGGACAGGCTGGTGGCAGGGGAGCTCAGGGAGAGGAGACACCAGGGGGAGAGGAGGGAGGACGAGACTGAGGGATATTTTTATTTAATTCGCTTTTTAATATGACAATCTTCATGAAGTGATTTATAATGTTAGGTCTTGTGATGTCACTAAGTAAATGATAAGAAATGGTAAGCAAGGTAGGAGACCAAGACAGTAACTATTATTATATTCCCTAATATTCCAGGTCAGGGAAATGTCAGAGATTCACAACTAATAATGAAATAAAGTCCATAATAATTATTGTAATACTAAGGTAATATACATGCAGTCTTCCCCAGGAAACATAGCACATGCCAATATGATTACAAGGCAGCACAAATCCACACATCAGTGTCCTGAATTGGCACATTACATTGTATTATGATTCTACTTTTGTGTGTTCTGTCTCCACATAAACACATATTATACAGAGCGATGTACTTGGTCAATTACAAAAAGTTAAAATGGAATAATGTTTGCTAAACCCTGATAATGAATATCTCTCTTCTGGTAGGTGCGTTCTGGTGAGGAGTATAATGCCAGTGCTGACTGGTTTTCATTTGGAGTTATTTTAACGCAAATGATTACTGGAAGTCTTACATACAATCCCAAAAGACTTTCTGCATCGGACACTGCAGTCAAAGACATCATTGAACAGGTAAATAAGATTACATTTATACATTGTAACTGTAAAGTATGTGATATTAATGGCTATAGATAACTTTATATGATGTTGTACACAGCAAAAGGGAAATGATAGATACACATCTATATAATAAGCAAGAAAGTGTGTGTGTGTTTTTCCTTTCTGCACAGCCAGAGTTTTATACCTAGCTCCACCAAAGTTGTCATGGTGGTGTAGTTTGACCAGGATTAAGTTATTTTCCTAGGATTGAACTTCGTTAGGGCCAAACACTGTCCCACAATCCCTTAAAACTAGGACACTCTTAAATTATACAGGTTCTGGAGCTAAGGGTCTGGCCTCATATACACATACTGTCACAGTACCTGCAGCTCTGCACTCCATAAATTCAGACTGTGGCAGACAGCATAATCAATCCACAATCTTTGATCCTGGCAAAGCTTAGTATACAGAGATTATAAACAGCAGGGGAGATTGATTACAGCCACATAGTGCCACTGTGAGCGAGCCCCCTTCTGCCCGGGAATGGGACTCCAGTCCCGGCATTCCCCGCTGACAGCAGCACTGCTAGACATGGTCTTCAATGTTGGTCTGCACAGTGATTTCAAGGGGTAATTCAGTTGCGGATGCAGTGACAGGGATCATGCAGATTCATGATTTTCGGGAATCTGCGCATGACCCTAACCTATACTGCGAATGTGTAGTGTGGTTCGCAATCCCTCAACAGTCCAGCAGTAGTGATTGCGGGGAGTGGCCAGTGACAAAATGGCGGCAAGTCGCTCGGAGGAGTGGAAAGGCCAGGATCTCAGTCAGCTGACAAAGATTTCCTGGCTTCTTACTCATCTGTGGTGGCCGGCTTGCATGATTCCATGGTCACTCAGCCGGCTAAAGGGATTGCAGATGATTCAATGCTGTGTCCTTGGATGCAGCTCGGATCAGTAATGCATGCAGGAGGCATAACACCTCCTGCTGCATTACCATCTTACAGCTATTGCAGCTGCTAACATGGTAACTGCAGTAATGTTTCTTACATAGCCCAATAAATATATTTCTAGTGATCACAGGTGAGGTCATAGAAAAGCTCTGGCAATGACTACTTGGACTAGTACACTATCATGCTGCTTATAATTCATATGCTTTGTTTAATAAGAAGTATAGAAATAATACTCTCATTTCCAAAAAACCTGAGTACCAGGAGTGGTGTAAGAGAGGAGGGGCCCATGTGCTGACTCCGTATGGCTCCTCCCCTCTCTCTCCGGCACATTTGCAGAGTAGTCTCTGGGACTGTGCCAGTGTCTAATGTACATATGCAGGACTCCGGGAACACAGTGATGGTGCCATATTCCCAGTGATTTCTATACTGCACATGTGCAGATCTTCGGGAAAATTGCAGCTGCACCTTTTTCCCAGTGATTTCTGCGAGGCCAATGCCAGAACGGGTAGTATACTGTATGGGTGCAGAGTGTGCGATGTGAGGCTCCCTGGGGCCATACTGACCTCTCATTGTTACACTCAGGGGACAGTGCTCACTGTACACCCTGCACCCATTATAGAAACACCCATACTTACCACCCATTGTTACACCCAGGGGCCAGTGTTCACTGTACACCCTGCACCATTATAGAAAAACCCATACTGACCACCCATTGTTACACCCAGGGGCGAGTACTCACTGTACACCCTGCACCCATTATAGAAACACCCGTACTGACCACCCATTGTTATACCCAGGGGCCAGCGCTCACTGTACACCCTGCACCTATTATAGAAACACCCATACTGACCACCCATTGTTACACCAAGGGGCCAGCGCTCACTGTACACCCTGCACCCATGATAGAAACACCCATACTGACCTCCCATTGTTACACCCAGGGGCCAGTACTCACTGTACACCCTGCACCCATTATAGAAACACCCATACTGACCACCCATTGTTACACCCAGGGGCCAGTGCTCACTGTACACGCTGCACCCATTATAAAAACACCCATACTGACCACCCATTGTTACACCCAGGGACCAGTGCTCACTGTACACCCTGCACCCATTATAGAAACACCCATACTGACCACCCATTGTTACACCCAGGGGCCAGTGCTCACTGTACACCCTGCACCCATTATAGAAACACCCATACTGACCACCCATTGCTACACCCAGGGACCAGTGCTCACTGTACACCCTGCACCCATTATAGAAACACCCATACTGACCTCCCATTGTTACACCCAGGGGCCAGTGCTCACTGTACACGCTGCACCCATTATAGAAATACCCGTACTGACCACCCATTGTTACACCCAGGGGCCAGTGCTCGCTGTACACCCTGCACCCATTATAGAAACACCCATACTGACCACCCATTGTTACACCCAGGGACCAGTGCTCACTGTACACCCTGCACCCATTATAGAAACACCCATACTGACCACCCATTGTTACACCCAGGGGCCAGTGCTCACTGTACACCCTGCACCCATTATAGAAACACCCATACTGACCACCCATTGTTATACCCAGGGGCCAGTGCTCACTGTACACCCTGCACCCATTATAAAAACACCCATACTGACCACCCATTGTTACACCCAGGGACCAGTGCTCACTGTACACCCTGCACCCATTATAGAAACACCCATACTGACCTCCCATTGTTACACCCAGGGGCCAGTGCTCACTGTACACGCTGCACCCATTATAGAAACACCCATACTGACCTCCCATTGTTATACAGATAAATCCAAATTAGGGCCAATATGAGAAGAAATGGCTTGGTGGGTAGATGTTCTTGGAATGGGGAATGATATTGGGAGACATACTACAACCCCAGATAGAATGTCAGTATAACATGCTGTGGCCATGGACAAATCACTGTATATTCCTCTATGCCAGGCAGCAGAAATGTTTCTCAATTATTGTATTGAGCTACTGTGCTGTATAACTCATTAAATGCAAATAATTTTTTCAGCTCCTCCATAAAGAACCAGCCAGACGACTTGGAGTTAATGGTAACATACGCCGTGATCCCTTCTTTCAGCCAATCGACTGGGTCGCCATTGAAGCCCTTAGCACTGCACCCCCATACATACCTGCACCAGTAAGTATAGCACAGAAGTTCCATGAACTACTGGACAACCTGTCACTAAATGCTGGTCAGCAGATAATGCATACGTGTCAGACACATGGATCTAAGGAGATGTGCACATGTGCATGTATGTTCCAGCAGTCACTCAATCTATTATTGACCTTTATTATTATTATTATTGTTTATTGGTTGGATACGGGATCCTGGTGGTCAGGGTGCCGGTGGTCAGAATACCGACCCAATTATGTAAGTGTCCTAACCCTATCCCACCTTTCCTACACCCTAACCCTCCCCACCACAGCCTAACCCTAACCCTCCCCCCCATAGCCTAACCCTAACCCTCCCCACCACAGCCTAACCCTAACCCCCACCACAGCCTAACACTAACCCTCCCCACCACAGCCTAACCCTCCCCGCCACCGGCCTAACCCTAACTCTCCACCCCGCAGCCTAAACCTAACCCTCCACCCTGCAGCCTAACCCTAACCCTGCCCCCCGCAGCCTAACCCTTCCTCTCACAGCCTAACCCTAACCACAGCCCCTTCCTCTCACAGCCTATCGCTAACCCTACACTATACCCTCCGTCTAACCCTAATACTTACTGTCTGGATGCCGGCAGTTGGGATTCTGGTGTCGAAATCACGATTGCTGAGTGTCAGCATCTCGAGCGCCAAGATGGTAACTACATCCCTTGTTTAGTTATATAATGCCACCAGTTATGCAGAACTATATAGATAACAGTTGTCACTCACATAATTCCCTGCCTCATTGGAGTTTACAGTGTAAATTCCATAACACAACACATCAGAGCTGGATTAAGGCATTGGGGACCCCAGGGCACTTAAGTCTGGGGGCCCCAAAGGGCAACATTTGGGGCACAGGGATCAGGTACTTTTGTATGTGGACACAAAAGGGACCCCCCAGCCTGTGCATCCCCTTTAATCCGGCTCTGCAACACACACACTTGGGTACATTTTTGTCAGTGGTCAGTTATCCTGCTAGTATGTTTTTGGAGTATGAGAGGTACCTGGGGTACCTTGAGAAAACCCACTCAAATACTGGAGTTAATGCAAACGCCACACAAATAGGGCCTTGCTTGAGAATTCAGCTCATGACCTCAGCACTGTGAGGCAGCAATGCTGACCAATGTGCCACTGGGCTGTCCTCTTTATGACAAAATCATGTCTGCTTTTACACAACTATAAATGGAAAGTAAGATATTTTTGTGGTCAGGACTACATAAAAATGTCTGACAAGTCACATATATATATATATATATATATATATATATATATATATATATATGAGTTTTCTTTCTGCCAGGGAACACTGGTATGCATGTGCCATAGGGGTTTCTAGGGCTATTTGCGCATGCTCAGTACCAAATAATCACTCAACTGTGTAAACATTGACACTGCGTCCACCTCTGACTCAAACCCTAAGTCCTGTATACTTCTATGTGTATGCAGACATCGCTGTTACATATGGTATCGCATCCTTTTGAGCTGGCATCGGAAAGCCATAGGCATTCCTGGGCGGTTACCGGGAGATGGCCTGAAGTGAAAACAAAAAAGGCTGTCTCATGGGTGTGTAATGTAGAGTCATGAGTGTGTTATGGAGTGTCACAGGGGTGTTATGGAGTGTCACAGGTGTGTTATGGGGAGTCACAAGTGTGTTATGGAGAGTCGCTGGCATGTTATGGAGAGTCGCAGGCGTGTTATGGAGTGTCCCAGGTGTGTTATGGAGTGTCACGAGTGTGTTATGGAGTGTCACGAGTGTGTTATGGAGAGTCACGGGCGTGTTATGGAGTGTCACAGGCGTGTTATGGAGAGTTACAGGTGTGTTATGGAGTGTCACAGGTGTGTTATGGAGTGTCACGGGTGTGTTATGGGGTGTCACGGGTGTGTTATGGAGAGTCACGAGTGTGTTATGGAGTGTCGCAGCCGTGTTATGGAGTGTCACGGGCGTGTTATGGAGTGTCATAGGTGTGTTATGAAGTGTCACAGGCATGTTATGGAGTGTCATGGGAGTGTTATGGAGTGTTACAGATGTGTTATGGAGAGTCTCAGGCATGTTATGGAGTGTCACAGGTGTGTTATGGAGAGGAGTGCACAGGTGTGTTGTGGAGTGTCCACAGGTATGTTATGGAGTGTTACAGATGTGTTATGGAGAGTTACAGGTGTGTTATGGAGAGTCACAAGTGTGTTATGGAGTCACAGGTGTGTTATGGAGTGTATCGAGCATGTCAGTGAACAAGGCTGCGTTCTCAAAAGTAGATCCACAACCATAGATGCCATGTTTAGGAGATGTTTAGAAGGAAACACTGTGCCTGCCATAGGCTGTCATTTTGATATTATAAGTGATGGTGCGTTGATGGTGGAATGTACTCCTGGCACAAGCATGGAAAGTGGGCATCTCAGAGCTTGTAGAGTCCTGTCATACCAGGATTCCGGCGGTCAGAATGCCATTTCTGGAATCCCGACACCTGTCAGCATCCCAAAGTTCAGTAGTGGGGTTAAGGGAAGGGATAGGGTTAGGAGTTACGGTTAGGCACTAGGAGGAGGGTTAGGCACTAAGGGGGAGAGGGAGGTTTAGGGTGCAGGGGGGGTTAGTTTTAGGCACTAGGGGGCAGGTTAGGCACTAGGGGGGTAGGTTTAGACACTAGGGGGCATTTAAAATGCGGTTGTAGTGTGATATTGCATTGCGAATTTAGGAAATATCACAGGGATTTATCAAAAATCCCTTGTAGGGACCGAGCCTGGGATAAAGCTCTCTTCCTGCGAATCCCGTCCGCAGTCTTCTCATTGTATTTTTCCCAAAAAATACAGTGAGAAGGTGCCAGCACATACGCCGACCGGCTCACCATACCACCCCGCGTGACCGTGACTCCCCCTCCCCTGTTAGAGCAGAGCAGGAGTCGGGTAACCAGGGGAAACCCTGGATAACGCCATCTCCAGGTATTTTTTCACAATTTATCTTTAATAACTCATTACAATTATGGGAAATGTGATCTGCTTACTAAAAATATATGATAATTAGGGTTTGGAGTACAATTTCACGAATTCTACTCCAATTGCCCTTTAGTAAATTTATGTGAAACTAAAATTATGTGAAAAGGATGTGAATTTTTAGTAAAAATAATGTTAATTAATAGTGCCCTCAGAGTGATAATCTAGCACTGTGGTAAAGGGGTGGACATGGTACATTTCTTGCTGACCTAAAGGGCCATTGCTGCTGTATAAAAAGATGTGACCATTGCACCAGCTGATGGTCTTTGGGTCTTGTCCTACACTGTTATTGGGGCTCCTCTTTGCCTTCACATTGCACATCAGTGGAGAAAGGCATTCCTAGCGTCCCTAACACACGGTGCCATACATAATACAGTATTATAGGAAGGGAACTATGAATATTTATTTTAATAATTGGGTGTAAATAAAGTGGTTGGAAGTTGGATTTTAAAGCTCAGTTTAGTCTTTTCCATAGTTATCCTCTGGAAATTCATTCTCCTCTATGAACATCAAGGTGCACTTCTAGGTTACATAGACTTCTCCTGAGAGCATGGAGTAGACCAACACCTTTAGTTACACCAGAGCAATCTAACATCTACTGCAATACTGTTATATATGGTCTGAGGGTATACAATCGGGAAACCGGCTGCCTTAATAACGGCAGCCAGCTTCCCGACTGTCATATCCCGGCGAGGGGGAAATGCCGGGCATCTAGATGTAGACGCCTAACATTTCCCCGATGCCTGGAGACAGGCACCCGGCATCCCAATCGAAGGAACGCCGGGCGCCGCGAGCGGACAGCAGCGGGGGGAGGGTTAGGTTTAGGGCACCCGGGGGGGACTTAGGGTTAGGCCCCCCCCAGGAGGGTTAGGGTCAGGCTAGGGGGAGGGGAGGGAGGGTTAGGGTTAGGCACCCCCGGGGGAGACTTAGGTTTAGGCAGCGGGGAACGGGGGGGTTAGGGTAAGGCACTTACAGGAGGGATTAGGGTTAGGCACTTGGAGGGGAGGTTAGGCTTAGGCACCCTTAAGGAGGGTTAGGGGGTTAGGTTAGTATATACTTACCTTAGCGACGATCGGGATTTCCAGCGCTGTCAGGCGTCCGCTGCCGGGCTCTGCTCATCTGTCGGCCAGGCGCTGCTGGCGGTATTTCATACTGATTCCGATCTGAGTGACAGTTCTTTGTGCAATATTTATGCCACTTCCTTTAGCTTTATATAGACATCTTGGGGTTATTTACTAAAGTGCGGGTTTTTAGACGTGGAGATGTTGCCCATAGCAACCAATCCGATTCTACATTTATCTAGTATCTTCTAGAAGATAATATCTAGATACTGATTGGTTGCTATGGGCAGCAACTCCACTTCTAAAACCTGTACCTTAGTAAATACATCCACTTGTAAGCACCTAATATTTAAACTATTATACAAAACCTCTACAAAAGGGAGTGTTGTAAATACCTCTTTTTCTATCTTACAAATAAAAGATGCAATAGTCATTGGTATAAACGTTATTTCTTCTTTCTGTAGCCAACCGTTCCACCGCCTGCCTCCAAAACTAAACATCTGGAAAGAATGGAGGCAGCAGAAGCCCGTAAACTGCCTCTTACAGCCGAGGAGCAGGAAGGATTTGCAGGGTTCTCATTCGTCACCTCCACCTGGAGAACCCTGCCAAAGCCACCCGGCCTGTAAGAACATAGAGCTGAGGCTTCAGCACTGCTGGGTGCCAGAATGGGAACCTCTGCATGTATGTACAGTATATATTTCTTTTATTATTATTTTAAATATGTTTGATTGAAGATTTTAACTTTAAACCAGTGAAGATAATTGCAGGCTTGGGATTATTACATAAACAGATATAGCTGAAGAGATATAAAAATAATAGCGGGGGAAATGGAGGAGAAGGGGCATGTCAGGGATGTGAGCAGAGGAAGAACAATGGAGGCAGGGAGGGGTAGGAGGAGTGAGGTGTACCTGCTGCATGCACAGAAAAAGCAATAGAACCAAACATAGGGCCTGATTTAGCACGGAATGCAACTGAGTTCTTAGCTGCGTAATCGCACGCAAAGTTGCTGTGATAATATGCTAATGTCTGCCACCGCTCAGCCAGCATAGGGACGCCCACTACTGCTTTCTCATATCTCTAATACTTTGCAGTTCTGCATATACATCAGTAACATCGAAGCACATCGGCCCGTCATGCACAATTACAGCAGGTCTAACCCGTCACAGAAATTGCAAGTCTCGTCACATGTAGTGACTACTCAAGCTGCGTAGGCAAGCACAGTGGCTAATATATCCATGCCCATGCAACGGTGTTCAAACGGACATGCGCGTCTGCATTTCTCCAACCACTCCCCCGTCACCACCCGCAAACGCTCTCTACCTGTCTCTCACTCTGCAATGGATTCCTATCTGCGTGTGTATTTGCAGTGGAATCACTGTGCATGCGTAGTACGCAACAGTCGGCCGATCTGCGTATTGCGATCCATGCTGAATCAGGCCCATAATCAGTTTTATGCTTCCTCATGGTTTGTGATCCAAGGGGAACAAACACTGCAAGATTTATTCCAGCACTCATGAAGAGCACGTTATATACATGATGGTACAGTATGTACAGTAATAGGATAGATCAGTGCAGTGGATGATGGGGATTTGCCTTTATTCCAGTGTGCTGCAATAGGACAACAAAAAGTGTATTTATAGTGGGAACATTTTTAATTTTATGGCTCTATAATAGATGATGCGTACAACATCTATATAATAAGCGAGAAAGCGTGTTTGTATGTCTCTCTGGGGTCTATTTACTAAGCAGTGTTAGAAGACAGAGTGAAAAGTAATAAGAAAGTGATAAGGTGCCAGCCAATCAGCTCCTAACTGTCATTTTTCAAACACAGCCTGTGAGATGGCAGGTGGGAGCTGATTGGCTGGCACCTTATCACAGACTTATCATTTTTCACTCTGTCTCCTAACACTGCTTAGTTAATAGACCCCTTTGTCTGTTTGTCCTTTATGCATTGCCAGAGTTTTGAACCTAGCTTCACCAACTTTGGTATGGTGGTATAGTTTGACCAGGATTAGGTATTTGCCTAGGTTTGAACCTTGTCATGGCTACACTCTGTCACATAATCTCTGATAATGAGGACACACAGGTTCCAGGGCTGGCTCCAGTGGAAACTGGCAGTCTGCCAAAAACCTACGCAATAGCTATAAAAGTATTCTTTTCACCTCAATCTGAGCAAGCTTTATGACTCATGGAAGTTCATATTAAATCCAGAGCCTATGATAGGTATTCAATTAGCCACAGCGTTTACCCCCTCGCGACTAATTGCCGGTCAAAATCCCCGCAGTGCAGGGAAAAGCTATTCAATAAAACAGCCTTTTTCCTATGCCAAATCAATGTTTTTTTTCCCCTGCGCGCGAGCCCGATTTG
The DNA here is from genome assembly GCA_031769625.1 of Taudactylus pleione. NCBI lineage: Eukaryota > Metazoa > Chordata > Amphibia > Anura > Myobatrachidae > Taudactylus > Taudactylus pleione. Next base: position 2,242,012 of record JAUIMM010000043.1, read on the forward strand.
ATGTTTTTTACGTGGATTTTACCTTGCATCTCCATGAGCTGCAAGGTAAAGTCCGACTGTGGGGACTCGCATGCGGGGTCTTGGGGACTCGCGGGCGAAGAATCCCCAGTAATTGAATAGGTCTTGTGCTGCAATTAACCACATATGCCCTTTTTCTGTTTACATGCAAGGGCGTAACTACATAGGGTCCACAAAGCAAGATCTTATAAGGCCGCCCCAGAGGTAAAAAAACATATACAGTACATTTGCCGCCACACAGATCCCATTCATGTTATGCCACACACACCACATTCAGGTTATGCCACACAGTAGTACCTTTTATACACATCCCACACAGTAGTAGTGCCCCTTATACATTATGCCACACATTAATGCCCCTTACACTACACAGTAATGCCTCTTACACAATATACCACACAGTAATGCCTTTTACAGATTATGCCACATAGAAGTAGTTCACCCATATAACAAATTATTCCACACAGTAGTAGTGCCTCTTACACATTATGCACCCCAGCAACTCACCTCCCTGAGCCCTCCAGCAGCCTCTCACCTTCCCCTGTGTGCTATCAGCAGCCAGCAGGTGCGGGTTTGGGGCCGGGCCACCAGGTAATTACTGCTGGTGCGCTGACAGACAGTGGTAGACATGGACAGACAGCGCCAGCGCAATTTGAATATGTCATCAGTCACGCACCAATCGCAGCTCATGGACTGGCAGTCAAACAGAAGCTGTCACTGCTGATTGACTGCTGGTCCGTGAGCTCTGATTGCCTCGTGACCGGCAGTGTTGTCTCTCCATGACTGCCTGTCTGTGAGCCAGCTATAATCAGCAGGTGACCTGGCACCAAATCAACATTGCTGACACACGAGCCTTCTTTGATGGCCCTGACTGGACCAGCCCTCCTTGTGTGCCTGACTGGATGCAGGGGGAGCGGTGGGCCACAAAGGTAGCTCGGGCACCATAGCAGCCGCACCCCTTGCACCTACGGTAGTTACACCACTGTTTGCGAGCATGTTAGCAAACAGCAGGGTCCTTTTCAGGATCAATGGAAAGGGGCTATAGGCGAGGATAATGTAAACAAATAAAGGATACAGGTGTTCTTCAGGGTCCAGTCTTCAACCCAGGCAATGCCGGGTATCCCAGCTAGTAAAATAATAAATGTTGCCCAACATGAATACATTTTTTACACCTGTTAGCAATTCATTTAAATCCATCAATAAATAAAATATATAATATCCCTCTCTTCATAAAAGAAAACATTAATTTCCGGCCTGGCGCTGCAAAACAGCACTCTGGAGACAGTGGACAGATAAGTATAAAGAGTATATGGGAGCAGGGTGTGCAGTGTGGGTCCCCCCATGTGCACCGCACACCCTGCACCCATTATAGATATGCCCCTGAGTGGAGGGTGTTGGATAGAACATGATATGTGAAACATCCCTGCACTGCATTAGGGCACACTTGCTGATAACATGTAGGGCAGTGTGACCTGTAAGAACTACCCAGCTTCTCTGGGTTATACATTATGACCTAGGCCTCTTCCATCTCTTACGCCTCGCTGTTTTGGCTTATGTTCTGTGCTTAGCTGTGACCCCAGGTAATGGCCGCCTGGGGAACATAGCATGTGGTATATAATCAGGATGTGGGACACTACTATCAGAGGGGGATTGGCAGGGGTGCACTCACCAGCAATATGTTCTATGTCCCTAGCTTGAATTCCTGGCTGGACATCTGACAGCATCTGTTATGTTACCTCAGAAATTGCTGTCCTGCCTTCTGATTCCTTAGCCATTATTTCACTTTGAGGATACACGTTCCCTCTGGCTGGGAGACTACTGATGGGTCCACTACACTATCCATACTGGAACCTACACATAATATACTCTAATTACTGTACATGTCAGCGTTCCTCTGTTGTGGGATGACTTCTGTCTATTCCCCACTGGGCCTGGTAATGGCTAGACATGGTTCTGTTGGTGGTGGGCTGCGATGTTGAGGAAGGGCACGGACACAAAGACAAAATACTTTCCAAAATATAGGAATAGAGAATAATCAGCCGCAAATATAAATACATTGGGATAATGAAGATGGGACATCACTCAGATGTCAGTCAGAATAAAAGTAAGAATAAAAAGAACTAGTTCTGGTGCCCATACACGTTAATAATCCTCTCGCTAGGATATAAGATAGGGTTGCCGCAGACTAAACAAACTCTGTGTATGTTTGTAATGTAGAAACAACAAGAAAAAACCAATAGTTCGCGCTACCTCTATATGTGATCTCAATTGAAGTAAGAAAAGTTATAATAAATATAGATGGAATGTAAGTATAAATCAAAATAGAAAATGTATTAATCACTAAAAAGAACCCATGTTAGCATAAAAAATATATGACATGAGTTAAATTATAAACAATGAAAACACCAACAGCTAAATAATAAATCACACTGTTACACTATATAAATGTTGCTAGTCACTGTGGACATATGCAGATAGATACATAAGATAATTGATATATTATGCAGTCCAGAGCTTAATGGTTTGTCTGAAAACGTAGCTGTTCACACTTCGGCAAATATATATTGAGGCTGATTTCTAACAAGTGAAAACAGGAAGATCGTAATTTTTCAAAGAATGGTGATTAAGTCACATATTCAATCAAATGTTATATCAAAAGCTTTAGCTTTTTGTAAAACATTGATACCGGTATCCGTGTATTAAATTGCATGCACTTGTTTGTTCCACATACTGCTTGATTAGCCTCAAGCTGTAATATATCATATATACAGACTAGTCCATCACATGACATTAATCATGAGTGAGGGGACTGTGAGGGCTATGGACTGTCTTTTCTGTATGTTTCCCTATTATATATTGTGCTTTTATTACAAAAAGTATTTGTGCACCAAGTAAGCCACTTATTTCAAAGGTGTCTGGGTGATACAAAATCCGCCCTACAAAAAGTATAGAATAACTCCCAATTACCGACATCCTCTGGGAACCTGTAAAAGATCCTATAGCAGGGAAGAGACTCTGCGACCACCCGCTAACCAGAGAATGCCTCTGATTCTCAGTCTCCACCCCTTCAGTCTCATTTACATATTTTATCCTGTAAGTGCTAACAACCAATAATTAGCTACAGACACTGTGTTATATCCATCTTCTCCCACCAAGATGTTGCACCACACCACAGAAGTCGCCCCATTGATGTACAGGTCCAGGTGCTTACTGTATAAATGATCGCATTAGTGCAAAAAGAAATGTCACAAAGCAGCTTATGCTCTGTGGACTCATAATGTTACACTAGTAAATAATCCAAAGGTTTTAAGAAGTCTTTATTTTTTCTACATAGAAACAAAAATGTATATTATGTTATATAATATCTTGTTATCAATGTTACTAAGTGCACATGGTGTAATCTGTACAATGTATTTATATTATTTTCTAATTATACAGCACAAAGACATGAGCAAGATCAGCCGTAAGGGAAGAAGACATACAATCTCCGTAGTCTATATAAGTATTTTTGTAATTTCTGAAAAATGTTGTTAGAGATAGAAAAACTTTTTTTTTAAGTATTACTTTTTTACATTTACACATTTACTATATTAGAATAGATTAGTTTTAATAAGTGTTAAAAAGATAACATCAAAATAGAAAGGTGTGTGATGGCCGGCTGGAAGGGGCGGTTGGAGGCCGGGATAGCAATTATGCTATTTCTATTTTATTACTATTTCTACATTTGCATTTTAATATTTACTATGTTAGAATAGTTTAGTTTTAGTAAGACAATAACAACACAATAGAAAGGTGAGTGATTGGCCGGCTAGAAGGGGAGGTTGGAGGCCGGATAACTATAATGCTTCCTGCACTGTTATTACTTTAAGTGCGAAGTCCAGGCGGCAGCCGAGTACCTACGAACAAGTGTGTGTTCCGGGAAAGGGGGTTGTTATTGGTGAAGGGCACTTTGTTTAGGTTTTGACAGTGCAGGAAGGTATCATAACAGGTGAAGGCCAGACAGCAATAAGTCTATTCATGATTTTTACTTTTTCTACATTTACATTTTAATATTTAGTGTGTTAGTATAGTCACATTTTTTCCAAGACAGTAATAATACAATAGAAAGGTGTGTGATTGGCCGGCTAGAAGGGGAGGTTGGAGGTCGGATAGCAATAATGCTATTTATATTTTTTACTTTTCTGCATTTACATTTGAATATTTAGTATGATAGAATAGTTTAATTTTAATTTTAAGACAACAACAACATAATAGAAGGGTGTCTTGCCTGGTCCCTGGTTCTAGCTGTTTGGCCGGCTAGAAGGAGAGGTTGGAGACACGATAGCTATAATTCTATTTATCTTTTTTACTATTTCTACCTTTAGTATGTTTGAATAGTTTAGTTTTAATAAGACAATAACAACACAATAGAAAGATGTGTGACTAGCCGGCTAGAAGGGGAGATTGGAGACCGGATAGCTATAATGCTATTTATGTTTTTTACTTTTTCTACATTTACATTTTAATATTTAGTATGTTAGTATAATTTCATTTTCAGAAGACCATAATAACAGAATAGAAAGGTGTGTGATTGGCCGGCTAGAAGGGGGGGTGCTGTTATATCTGTACTCGGCTGGTCGAGTCTAGACTGAATCATGGTTACTGACCTGTTTACCTGTTATGATGATGTGAGACTGGTCGTTGGCCTGGTCGACTGTGATTGGTTTGCCAGCAGTTTTAATCAGATGCTGGCTCTTGGGCCTGTGTGGGTTGTTTTGTTCTGGCTGTGTCTCCCATAGGATTCCATGTCTTGCCTGGTCCCTGGTTCTAGCTGCTTGCAAGCTGCCTAAGATTGCTGATTTCTTTATCTACTAAGTATCTTTGATACATTCCATCACATATTATTGCTAGCAGATGTACACCTGGCTAATATACTACTCTGGATAGTCCATGTGTTTTGAAATGTCTTATCCTGCAGTTTGCTGTATATCTAACAAAATTACGGAGTTTTGCAATTTACTCTCATGTTTTTTTAAATGATCATTCTGGAATTATTACTATTGCTTAAGAATGTATATATTACTAATGTAGTGAAAATATAACTGCATACCCTTTTGTTAGCTGCATTAATAGCTGAATTGAATCCTTGTTTGCTACTAGCTTGCAGTGTCGTTAACTGCAAGAGAGTGTTCTGGCAATCACTCTTTAGGAGAGCTATTTGTGTTACTACATCAATTAGCTTTAGACAGAATTTTTTTGTCTAGGGTGGGATGATAAGCAGTAAGGGCTTGGGTTAATTCCTGGATGGGAGACCTTCTGAGAATCAAGGTATAGTTCCCTAATGAGTTCTTAGAGTTTCACATTCCTATGTCTGTACCTATGTTTCCTGCACTGTTATTACTTTAAGTGCGAAGTCCAGGCGGCAGCCGAGTACCTACGAACAAGTGTGTGTTCCGGGAAAAGGGGTTGTTATTGGTGAAGGGCACTTTGTTTAGGTTTTGACAGTGCAGGAGTTAATAAGGTATCATAACAGGAGATGGTCGGACAGCAATAATACTATTCATGATTTTTACTTTTCCACATTTACATTTTACATTTTTAGTGTGTTAGTATAGTTTAATTTTTTCCGAGACAATAATAATACAATAGAAAGCTGTGAGATTGGCTGGCTAGAAGGGGAGGTTGGAGGCCAGATAGCTATAGTGCTATTTATGTTTTCTACTTTTTCTACATCTACATTTTAATATTTAGTATGTTAGTATAGTTAAAATTTTAGAAGATAGTAATAACAATAGAAAGGAGTGTGATTGGCTGACTAGAAGGGTTGGTGGTATTATATCTGTACTCAGATGGTTGAGTCTTGACTGAATCATTGGAATGGTTTCTGACTTGTTTACCTGTTATGATTATGTCAGCCTCTGTATTGGCCTGGTCGACTGTGATTGGTTTGCCAGCAGTTTTAATCAGATGCTGGCTCTTGGGCCTTTGTGGGTTGTTCTATTCTGGCTGTGTCTCCCACAGGATTCCATGTCTTGCCTGGTCCCTGGTTCTAGCTGTTTGCAACCTGCCTAAGAAGGATTGCTGGTTTCTTCATCTACTAAGTATCCTGGATACATTCTATTACATATTATTGCTAGCAGATGTGCACCTGGATAATATACTACTCTGGATAGGCCATGTGTTTTAAAATGTCTTATCCTGCAGTTTTCTGTATATCTAATGAAATTACAGAGTTTTGCAACTACTCTCCTGTTTTTTAAATGATCATTCTGGAATTATTACTATGGCTTAAGAATGTATATCTTACTAATGTAGTGAAAATATCACTGCATACCCTTTTATTAGCTACTATAATAGCTAAATTGAATCCTTGTTTGTTACTAGCTTGCAGTCACGTTAACTGCCAGAGAGTATTCTCGTAATCACTCTTTAGGATAGCAATTTGTGTTACTACATCAATTAGCTTTAGACAGAATTCTTTTGTCTAGGGTGGGATGATAAGCAGTAAGGGCTTGGGTTAATTCCTGGATGAAATATCTTCTAAGAATCAAGGTGTAGTTCCCTAATGAGTGCTTAGAGTTTCACATTCCTATATCTGTATCTGTGCTTCCTGCACTGTTATTACTTTAAGTACGAAGTCGAGGCGGCAGCCGAGTACCTACGAACAAGTGTGTGTTCCGGGAAAGGGGGTTGTTATTGGTGAAGGGCACTTTGTTTAGGTTATGACAGTGCAGGAGTTCATAAGGTATCATAACAGGAGAAGGTCGGACAGCAATAATACTATTCATGATTTTTACTTTTGCTAGTATGTTAGTATAGTTTAATTATTTCCAAGACAATAATAATACAATAGAAGATGTGTGATTGGCTGGCTAGAAGGGGAGGTTGGAGGTCGGATAGCAATAATGCTATTTATATTTTTTACTTTTTCTACCTTTAGTATGTTTGAATAGTGTAGTTTTAATAATACAATAACAACACAATAGAAAGGTGTGTGATTGGCCGGCTAGAAGGGGAGGTGGTGTTATATCTGTACTCGGCTGGTCGAATCTAGACTGAATCATGGTTACTGACCTGTTTACCTGTTATGATGATGTGAGACTGGGCGTTGGCCTGGTCGACTGTGATTGGTTTGCAAGCAGTTTTAATCAGATGCTGGCTTTTGGGCCTGTGTGGGTTGTTTTGTTCTTGCTGTGTCTCCCACAAGATTCCATGTCTTGCCTGGTCCCTGGTTCTAGCTGCTTGCAAGCTGTCTAAGATTGCTGATTTCTTTATCTACTAAGTATACTGGATACATTATATTGCATATTATTGCTAGCAGATGTACACCTGGCTAAAATACTACTCTGGATAGTCCATGTGTTTTGAAATGTCTTATCCTGCAGTTTGCTGTATATCTAACGAAATTACAGAGTTTTGCAATTACTCTCATGTTTTTTTAAATTATCATTCTGGAATTATTACTATGGCTTTAGAATGTGTATATTACTAATGTAGTGAAAATATAACTGCATACCCTTTTGTTAGCTGCTTTAATAGCTGAATTGAATTAATGTTTGTTACTAGCCTGCAGTCATGTTAACTGCAGGAGAGTATTCTGGTAATAACTCTTTAGAAGAGATTTGTGTTACTGTATCAATTAGTTTTAGACATAATTTTTCGGTCTAGGGTGGGAAGCAGTAAGGGCTTTGGTTAATTCCTGGATGGGAGACCTTCTGAGAATCAAGGTGTAGTTCCCTAATGAGTTCTTAGAGTTTCACATTCCTATGTCTGTACCTGTGCTTCCTGTACTGTTGTTACTTTAAGTGCGAAGTCCAGGCGGCAGCCGAGTACCTACGAACAAGTGTGTGTTCCGGGAAAGGGGGTTGTTATTGGTGAAGGGCACTTTGTTTAGGTTTTGACAGTGCAGGAGTTAATAAGGTATCATAACAGGAGATGTTCGGATAGCAATAATACTATTAATGATTTTTACTTTTCCACATTTACATTTTAATAATTAGTGTGTTAGTATAGTTTTATTTTTTCCAAGACAATAATAATACAATAGAAAGGTGTGAGATTGGCCGTCGAGAAGGGGAGGTTGGAGGTCAGATAGCCAGAGGCGTCACTAGGGTTGGTGTCACCCAGTGCTATATCTCATGGTGACACCCCCCCCCCTTCCTCTCTACCAAAAAAAAAAATCAGGCCAAGGTGCGCAGCTCCGCACTCTCTCCCCTCTTACCAGTCACGCAGTCCAGTACTCACACTGCAGTGCTCCACCCAGAATGCCGGCGGGCATGAGCAGAGAGAGAGAGGGACTCACGAGATGATGACACATCATCTCACGGGACCTGTAGCTCCGCATCAGTGAGATACAGTGGGCACTAACTATGATAGACACATAATACAACAGTACCAGTCCAGACCGAACATTAGGCTGGCCCAGAGAGCAGGGCAATTTCAACGGGCTGGAGCTCCCAGTGCGAACCTATAAAATATGCCCCCCACAAAAAAGCTTAATATAGTAAAAGTGGTCTCACAATAAGAGGCGTGTAAAAAAGACTACATTATGAATAAATGAGATTAACATAACCATAGGATTAGGGACAGCAATACCTGTTAAAATTTCCATGGTACACCATCAGTCATTCCCCCCCACAGGGAAAAAAAACACTTTGCTCCCCAATAGAAAAAATAACAATGCTCCCTTAGAGATAAATAACATTGGTCCCCCACAGAAAATAGCACACGTCCCGGCCAACCAGCCACCCCTTTTATGTCCCCAGCCAGCCTGCTCCCCTCTTCTGTGTCCCCAGCCAGCCTTCTCCCCTTTCTTTGTCCCAAGCCAGCCCTCCTTCTGTGTCCCCAGACCGCCAGTCCCCCTTCTGTGCCTCCAGACAGCCAGCCCCCCTTCTGTGCACCCAGATAGCTAGCCCCCCCCTTCTGTGTCCACAGCCAGCTAGCCCCTTCTGTGACCTCAGGCAGCCTGCCCCCTTTTGTTTTTCCAGACAGACTGTCCCCCCTTCTGTGTCCCCAGCAAGCTACCCCCTCTTCTGTCCCCAGCCAGTCAGCCCCACTGCTGTCCCCAGCCAGCCACCCCCACTGCCCACTGTTGTCCCCAGCCAGCCACCCCCACTGTTGTCCCCAGCCAGCTACCCCCTCTTCTGTCCCCAGCCAGCCACCCCCTCTTCTGTCCCCAGCCAGCGACCCCCACTGCCCAATGTTGTCCCCAGCCAGCCACCCCCTCTTCTGTCCCCAACCAGCCACCCCCTCTTCTGTCCCCAGCCAGCCACCCCCTCTTCTGTCCCCAGCCAGCCACCCCCTCTTCTGTCCCCAGCCAGCGACCCCCACTGCGCACTGTTGTCCCCAGCCAGCCACCCCCACTTCTGTCCCCAGCCAGAGACCCCCACTGCCCACTGTTGTCCACAGCCAGACACCCCCTCTTCTGTCCCCAGCCAGGCAGCCACCCCCTTTTCTGTCACCAGCCAGCCAGCCCCTCTTCTGTCCCCAGCCAGCCACCCCCTCTTCTGTCCCCAGCAAGCCACCCCCTCTTCTGTCCCTAGCCAGCGACCCCCACTGCCCACTGTTGTCCCCAACCAGCCACCCCCACTTCTGTCCCCAGCCAGAGACCCCCACTGCCAACTGTTGTCCCCAGCCAGCCACCCCCTCTTCTGTTTTCAGCCAGCCACCCCCTCTTCTGTCCCCAGCCAGCGACCCCCACTGCCCACTGTTATCCCCAGCCAGTCACTTCCTCTTCTGTCCCCAGCCAGCCACCCCCTCTTCTGTCCCCAGCCAGCCACCCCCTCTTCTGTCCCCAGCCAGCGACCCCCACTGCACACTGTTGTCCCCAGCCAGCCACCCCCACTTCTGTCCCCAGCAGCACTCTGGCTTCCCTTACTTTGACAGCTCCTCTCTTGCAGCAGCAGCGGCGGCGGGCGAGCAGCGGGCTCCATTCCTCTAGCAGCGGCAGGCGGGCGGGCTCTTCTCCTCCAGCAGAGGCAGGCAGGCAGGTGGGCTCCTCTCATCCAGCAGCGGAGGCGAAGGTTGACGCCATGACATCACGAGCCGCACGCCTTCACGGCGGCCGGGATGTGAAGCGGCCGTGGAAGAAGGTGGGAAATGGATGGGCAGCAGGCGGATCTCCTTCTCGGGACCATGCAGTGGCTAGCTACTGGTGTGCTCCACCCCCTCTCTGAGGTTCTGCGGTAAGTGTAACGGCGGGGGAGTGTGCGGTCTTTGGTGTCACCCCCTTGGAGGGTGACACCCAGTGCGGCCCGCACCCTCCGCACCCCCCTTGTGACGCCACTGCAGATAGCTATAGTGCTATTTATGTTTTCTACTTTTTCTACATCTACATTTTAATATTTAGTATGTTAGTATAGTTTCATTTTTAGAAGATAGTAATAACAATAGAAAGGAGTGTGATTGGCTGACTAGAAGGGTTGGTGGTATTATATCTGTACTCAGATGGTTGAGTCTTGACTGAATCATTGGAATGGTTTCTGACTTGTTTACCTGTTATGATTATGTCAGCCTCTGTATTGGCCTGGTCGACTGTGATTGGTTTGCCAGCAGTTTTAATCAGATGCTGGCTCTTTGTTTAGGTTTTGACAGTGCAGGAGTTCATAAGGTATCATAAAAGGAGAAGGTCGGACAGCAATAATACTATTCATGATTTTTACTTTTTCTACATTTACATTTTACTATTTAGTGTGTTAGTATAGTTTAATTTTTTCCAAGACAATAATAATACATTAGAAAGGTGTGTGATTGGCCGGCTAGAGGGGAGGTTGGAGGCCGGATAGCTATAATGCTACCTATATTTTCTACTTTTTCTACATTTACATTTTAATATTAAATATGTTAGTATAGTTTCATTTTCAGAAGATAGTAATAACACAATAGAAAGGTGTGTGATTGGCCAGCTAGAAGGGGAGGTGTTGTTATATCTGTACTCGGCTGGTCGAGTCTAGACTGAATCATTGGAATGGTTGCTGACTTGTTTACCTGTTATGATGTCAGCCTAGGCATTGGCCTAGTCCACTGTGATTGGCTTGCCAGCAGTTTTAATCAGGTGCTTTCTCTTGGGCCTTTGTGGGTTGTTCTGTTCTGGCTGTGTCTCCCACAGGACTCCATGTCTTGCTTGGTCCCTGGTTCTAGCTGCTTGCAAGCTGCCTAAGATTGCTGATTTCTTTATCTACTAACTATTCTGGATACATTCCATCACATATTTTTGCTGACAGAAGTACACCTGGCTAATATACTACTCTGGATAGTCCATGTGTTTTGAAATGTCTTATCCTGCAGTTTGCTGTATATCTAACAAAATTACGGAGTTTTGCAATTACTCTCATGTTTTTTTAAATTATCATTCTGGAATTATTACCATTGCTTTAGAATGTATATATTACTAATGTAGTGAAAATATAACTGCATACCCTTTTGCTAGCTGCGTTAATAGCTAAATTGAATCCTTGTTTGTTACTAGCTTGCAGTTTCGTTAACTGCAAAAGAGGATTCAGGTAATCACCCTTTAGGAGTGCTATTTGCATTACTACATAAATTAGCTATAGACAGACTTCTTCTGTCTAGCATGGGACTCTAAGCAGCAGTGGCGTAACTAGGGTAGGGCGAGCAGGGTGTGTGCCCTGGGCGCCGTGGGACCGGCGGCGTGGGGGGGCGCCGCCGGCCACGGTCCGCCCTAGTTAGCCACCAGTGTAGCGCCGACCGCAGTGAGTGCGGTCAGCGCTACACATTTACACAGGACCGGCGCTAGGCTTCCAGCGCCGGTCCTGTGCTGCACACCTGAGCCTGCTCCCTCCCCCTGAGCGCTTACCCAATAGCGCCAGGAGGCGGGCTCAGGCTGTGCATAACACATGCATCGCCGGCAGCGCTGGCGGCGATGCGTGTGTTAAACAGCAGCCAATGAGAGTCAGATAGACTCTCATTGACTGCTGCAGCACCCACTGCAAGAGCCGGACTTCCATCCGGCTCCTGCAGGGGGTAATGGAACAGATGTCATGACGTCTCTCCCATTATGCTGAGCGCGTCAGCCCGGGAGGACTGGCGGGCAGCGGCGGGAGAGGTGTCGCAGTCCGGAGCAGCAGCGTGGATTCAGGTAAGTATGTTTTTATATCTTTTTTTAAAAAAAAGCTGTCAGCTCTACTGGGGGCACAACGGGGGAGGGGGGTGGCTACTACTGGGGGGACCTCTACTGGGGTGGGGGCACGACAGGGGGGTGGCTACTACTGGGGGCACCATTATTGGGAGGACCTCTACTGGGGGCACCATTATTGGGAGGACCTCTACTGGGGGGGGCTATTACAGGGGGAACTTAATCGGGAGGGGAAACCTCAACTGGGGAAGACTACTTGGAGGGGAACTACTACTGGGGGCATTATAAAGGGGTCCTACTACTAGGGGCACTGCACTGGGGGGACCACAACTGGGGGCAATAACAGGAAGGACCACTACAGGGACCACTGGGTAGGGGGGGGTCACTACTGTGGGCCTGCATCAGGGGGACCACTACTGGGAAAACTGCATGGGGGGGGACTACTGCTGGGGGCACTATATAAAGGGCACTGCATAGGGGTGGGGACTACTACTGGGGGCACTATATAAAGGGCACTGAATTTGGGGGGACCACTACTGGGGGCACTGAGTAAGGGGAACTAATTGGGGGCTGTATAAGGGGGACCACTACTGGGGATACTGTATAAGGGGCACTACTATGGGCCTGCATAAGAGGGACCACAACTGCATACTGGGGGTACTGTATAAGGGGTACTACTGGGGTTAAGGTGCATATGGATAGGAATGTTCAGCGTGAATATAAAGGGATGTGTCATGTTGACACGCCCCATTTTTAAGTGACCACGCCCATTTTTTTCCCACGCGCGCCTTTGGCATGCGCACATATCGGCATGTTGGGGGGGTCTCCCTTTTAAAATTTGCTCTGAGCTCCAAATACCCTAGTTACGCCACTGCTAAGCAGTAAGGATATAAAAATGTATCTAATGCGCTGTTATTTAAGCAGCCAGTACGGGTTGTCAGCCCCAACAAAATATAAAATATATAATAGATATATACCGGCGCTATATTAAGTTGTTGTATATAATTAAAACACGGGTATGTGTGCAATTTAAATCACATTTATTCCATCACAATACTGTTCAACATATGACGTACTGGTAAAAATTTAACATATAAAATATCCCTATATTTTATAGGAGCATAAAATGCAATGTCCAATGCAATCGCTATTGGGGGACTGATTGTCCAATTAATAAGACACCGGTATTGGGACTAGTTGGAATCCATATGTAGAGTCCAGCAAATATTTACCAAGTGGATTGTCCTGTTTGCTCAGTCCAGATGGTGATCCTGTGTCCAAATCCTGTTGGTAAAAGCACAGAGTGTAGACTGGATAGGACCCACTTGTAGCTGCTCCCCTTGAGTGATAGTAGCCGCTGTCCCAGTGACCATGTGTCAAAGTGTCCAAGATGAAAAATAGCGTTATCCCTGAAGCGATGTGGGGTGGAAATAAGGCTTAACGCGTTTCGCTGGGAAATATGTATCCCTAAGCAGTAATAGCATGGGTTTATTCCTGGATGGGAAACCTTCTAAGAATCTAGGTGTAGATCCCTAATGATTTCTTAAAGTGTTAAATTTCTATGTCTACATTTTAATACCTGTGCTTCCTGCACTGTTATTACTTTAAGTGCGAAATTCAGGTGGCAGCCGAGTATCTACGAACTGGACCATAACTAGGGTAGTGCGGCCTGTGCCATGGCACAGGGCACCACAGGGCAGAGGGCGCTATTTGGGCCTGTCAATTTTCTGTTTATTATCATTCTCACATGCTGTTTAGTGTGGGAGCACCGCACCTTTAATGCAATGTCCACTAGAATTTAGCCTAAACAGCCTTGGGCATTTATGAGCATATTTAAATGCAAATCCTGTGAGATGTTTGATACATCTCCCATGGGATGCGGTCACAATCCCAACAGCTGGGATTCTGACGTTCAGAATGCAGATGCCAGAATCCCGACATTTATCAGAATACCGGCACCGTCATCCCGACCGCCAGGATCCCTAAGGTAAGTACTGGAGTTAGGGGAAGAGTTAAGGTTAGACTCTAGGCAGAGGGTTTGGTTTAGGCTGTGGGTGGGGGGGGTTAGGTTTTGGCTGCGAGGAGGGAGAGTTAGGTTTAGGCTTTAGGGGGGAGGTGCGGGGAAGTAGGATTAGGGATAGTGTTAGGGGTTAGGTTAGGAGGTGTTGGGATTGTAACCGAATCGGGATGCCGGCATCAGGATTCTGACTGCCGGGGTCTCAAGTCCCGGCAACCCGTACCCATCCCCTCTCCCACTATATGCAGCCTGGGTATCTTGGCTTATAACTGGTCTTCTTCTATACCCTAATATGCCACATTGTGATGACTGTATTGCAGCCCACTTGTACTGACAGGGGAGCTGTCACTACTATTATTATCTCGCCTCCGCCAAGATAATTCACAATCTCTGGGTGTTGTCTATCAGGCTCTAAGGCTGACTCTTTTTCACTCACTTTTGCACTGCATGTACAGTGTGGGTTCGATGACCTACAAATCCGGCTCTTACCAAGAAAGGGTGAAGGAGGTCATTGCAATATTTGACTTGTTCCTGCCTAATTGTTAAGGTGCCTACACACTATGCGATGTGCTCACAATGCGATATCGGGTCCGATTTCCCTTGAACTCTCCCCAGCAGCTCCCTGGCAGTCCTGGACACGATATGGTACTAAAAAGTGTCCAATCTGACTTAAAATCTATCATGCACAATATTTATCAATTGCACCACATCGTGTCCCAGATTGGCAGATCTTACCTGCAGCAGGCAAGATCTGCAGATGCGATGTATGACCAGCAGATATGTGCATCGGCATTGTGATCATGAGTGAACACTCACGATTTGGACATATTTTACATGATTTGTCGTTCCGTTGTTTCGAAATCGGGCAAATCATGTAAAGTATCACCTAGTGTGTAGCCACCAGCAAAGTTTCTTCCATGTACTAATGCATTTGCACATTGGTGAATGAAATTTGCTCCCTGTACTCCCTGTAGCCAGCATCAAATGATCCCAGCATGTCAATCACTTTGCACAGAAATCCTCACTGCTGAGGTATCTTGGTGCATGCGCAGTGCGACTACGAGACATGCGCAGTCAGACGATAATAGCTCAACTGCGTAAATATCAGCATTGTGTCCACATCTGAATCAGGCCCATTATATGATAGTGGTATCGCTGCATGTATACCTGATGTTATATATCTTATTACAGCACTTATATCAGTTCTCATGTGTTATTGCCAATGTTTGTATCGTTACCTTGCTGTGTTACTGTATCAGAGTTACATTGTCTACCTCTGCTTGTACCTGGTATACCTTTTACTACATGTTCAATAAAAGAAAATGATGTATAAAAAGCAGGAAATGTTCTGGGTTCATTTATTTGAGTGTTATTTAGATATTTATTACATGGAAAAGAATAGGAAGCATTCTACAGGTCATCATAATAACCATGGCCACACGAGGTGCTGTTCTATAGGAAGCTATGTGGGATGCTTACCAAGCTGTCAGATTATTACCTACATACAGTACATTTACATAAATACATATAAAATGACAAGGAAATAAAACAAGACAACCATCAAGAGACATCTATATATCTTAATATCTCAGTTATCATGTTATAACACCTTCCACAATTAAAAGAAATTTTATTGCCTAGTATTCCCTGACATGGGTTGGGTATGATTTCCCTTCGGACGGGATACCACTGATCAGATTACAGACAGCGGCATCCCGACAGTGAAAATCCTGACAGTGGTACGTAAGTATAGTACCGCTAACCCTTACCCCTATCCTAACCCTCCCTCCCTCCCCGGTACCTAACCCTAACCTACCCCCAGTGCCTAAACTTTTCAACCCCCTTCCCGAAGTCTAAACCTAACCCTCCCCCCTTAGTGCCTAACCCTAACCTTCCCTCTAGCACCTAACCCTTCCCTAACCTCCAATACTTACCTTCGGGATGCCGGCGGTCGGGTTCCTGAAGCAGGGATCTTGACGCTATCAAGACTCTGGCACCGGTATTTAGATTGTCGGCTTCCCGGATGCCGGGATGCTGACTACATTCCCCTGACACAGCTAGAACTCATTGAGCAACATTTAAAGTTGGTTATACGCTTCTTATGCTGGGTACACACTAAACGATATATCATCCACATTCTCTAGTGTGTACCCTCAATGTCACTGATGATGCAAGCTCCTGCACATCGTAACAACATCGTCAGCGAGGGCCTTGCTGCCAAATGCAACATGGTCCCTGCTGCCGCTGCCGACATCGGCAAGTATGTATTGTATGCACTTGCTGATGCAGGGACCTCCGCCGGTTCACGTCACACGACAGGTCGGCCGGGTACACATCATTAAATGTGTACCCAGCTTTAGGGCGACTGATGCAAAGATACGTGATGAGGATGATAGTGACACTAGGAGAAGTATCTAGCTGCTTCTGATTGGCTGCTTGTGTGACCCCTCCAGCTGATAGAGCTTTATTAATTAGATTTGCGGCTACATTATAACAGGTCACAGCCATCTCTTGGGATTTTGACTTTGCCATTTCCATTTGGACTACTGCAGGAAAGAAGATTCTTACTGGGTTATGGAGAAGGTAGACAGCGGATGTGGGCATGTTTGTAAGGTGTATTTCATAACATATTATAAGGAAAATGATAACACTGTCTCTTGTCTACATGATACTTTATTACATTATACAAGATAACAATATTTCTGACTGCGCAATCTAAACCATGCAGCCTTTCAGGGAAAAGAAGACTCTCCACAAATCCTCTAAATATCGATATACACAAAACAAATATATCCCTCAAATTGGTGCAAGGTAGGTATACAATAAGGTCCTTACATCAAACAAAGGAATTTCCTTTTAAGGTTACTTATGTGTTCCCCTTCTCTAGCGTTAAGATGAGTATATTTCAGCCACTAAGGATTCAGATTTTCTCCTCCCAAATGTGTACCTCAATTATACAGAGAGAGAACAGAGAAACATAGGGTCTCATTCAGACCCGGTCACAAGCGCTGAGCGCTCGCAACCAGGTCGGGCCGCGTGCGCATGCCCCGGAGCGAGAGAAAAATTATCTCGCTCCAGAACTCACTACAAAAGGTGCGGCTGTCGATGTGGGGGGAGGGGGTGTGCGGTGGCTACACAAACAGAGGCATTCCTGATGAAACGCCTGCCGTTTTGTGGGCGGCCACACTGACATCAGCAGTGATGTCAGTGGGGAGCTTCCTGCTCGATCAGAGCAGAAAGCTCCCTGGGGCTTGCGGTTGCCGAGACCCAACCTTAGGGTGTGGTCGAAAGCCCCGATGGTTGCGATGGTCTTGACCATCGCGACCATCACCCTGGTCGGTGGCTAAAGCTGTGGGTGGTAACCCATAGTTTAGCTAGCGACCAGGAGACCGCACTTGAAAATTGAAGCGGCCGCCCTCATTCAGAACGAGCGCTCGCTTCTTGCGAGCGCCTCTGAATGAGGGCCATAGTGCAATATTGCCAGAAAAAATAAAAAATGTATTAACACATTGCACTCACATAGATATAAAGATAAAAAGCATATCACCACATAGGGTAAATACAGGGGCCTTAGGTTGCTCCTCCGTCAGATGGATTTCCCAAATCGATTAGAGGCTGGAAGTTTACAGATCTTTTCAAAATCTTTCCTCCCCTTTTGGGTACTGGACAGCAGGCAGCAGTTCCCCCACACAATGATAATCACCCGGCTTGTGCTTATCATTGTGTGGAGGAAACGCTGCCTGTAAAAACATCTGTAAACCTCCAGCCTCTAATCGATTTGGGAAAATCTGAACCCCTAGTGGCTGAAATATCCTCATCTTAACGCTGGAGAAGGGAAACATGTAAGAAACCTTAAAAGGAAATTCCTTTGATTTAAGGACCTTATTGTATACCTACCTTGCGCCAATTTGAGGGATACATTAATTTATTTTGTGTATAACCTTATTACATTACATTATATTGAGCACCAGTACAGATTAATGCGACTTCCTATTGGGTCTTTCCATGTCAGTTCACCCAGGCCATGAAACCCACCGAATCAGATTTTCATGAAACTTTGTACATTGGGTTCAATACGTATTATCAACCTAAGGCAGATGAGTTATCATGTCCCTTTTTTAAATTGAACCTTAAAGTATACTTTAAAAGCCTATGAAAGAAAAATGGAAAAATAATGGGATTTTGATTGCCTGTATGAGTATTGTAATGTTTAATTAAAAATCTATCTTTAAAAATGAAAATGACCATTAGGTCTAATTTTGCCCGCCTGGGTAATATTTTAATTTGTATATTTCTATATATATGTGCAGATTTCTTATTACACATAGGGGGTATTCAATTAGCCCGCAATTACACGTTTTCATGTGAAAAACTACTATTTTGCAGTGGAAAACCCCTATTCAGTTAGCCACAATAATTTCTCAGCGGTCATTTTATCTCAAATTTCACTTCACCTACTATGAGCAGGTGAAAAGTTGGGGAAAATCCCTATTTTCAGGGGTTAAAGTGGGCCGGAACAGGGTGTAACTGGGTTCCGTCACCTCTAATGGAAAACGGAACTAGTTTCGCCTCTGCCATGTCCCTGCAAAGAAGTCCCATAACCAGTGAGCCACTCTGGTGGCAACCGCCCCCTGGCTTCTGACTGTATGTTCCTCCTCCTCCTCCTCTGCCCATAACCTGCCCCTGCTGTCACTTACTTTGTGAGCCTGCGTCCTGGCGGTTCCTTGTGCGGGACGTGTATGTGACGTCATGCCGTCACCGCTGCTGCAAAGTGCACTGAAAACCCTTGAAGAGGAGCAGGGGCCAAGGCAGGCACAAAGACGCAGGCATGAAGGTGAGCTGCTGCTAGAGGGACACGGGGATAAGCTGCTAGTGGGTGAGGAGGCAGAGGGGGAAGGAGCTGCTGCTAGAGGGACATGGTGGGGAATAAGCTGCTGGTGGGAGATGAGACACAGGGGAAGGGAGCTGCTGCTAGAGGGACACTGGGGGTGATAAGCTACTAGTGGGAGAGGAGACACAGGGACGGAGCTGCTAGAGGGACATGGGGGAATGAGCTGCAAGTAGGCGAGTAGACACGGGCAGGGAGCTGATGCTAGAGGGACATGGAGTATAAGCTACTGGTGGGAGAGGAGAGGAGACACGGGCAGGGAGTTGCTGCTAGAGGCACACAAAGGGAGGGGATAATCTACTAGTGGGAGAGGAGACACAGGGGCAGGGAGCTGCTGCTAGAGGCAGATGAAGGGGGGGATAAGCTGTTGATGGGAAAGGAGGGTTCAACCACCTCTCCAGGACCACTTTAAGTCCTGCCTATTTTAATGTAAAAATAGCAGGATTTGGTTCAGAAACCCTGGGACACCCCCTCCCCCCCGATGACTATTTAGGCATCTTGACATTTTTAATTATTTTTAATTGGCCAATAATGTCGTTTTTGGGTTAAAAGAGTGCACAGTGATGGAATTTTGGGCTCAAGCTACGGGACAGGTATATTTGGGTGCTTTTGGAGTGAAACAAGTGTTTCTTGCAGGTGGGAGTAGTTGGTCTTTTTGCACCTTTTTTTGTAATGTCCCCTAAAATTACCCAAATATATACTTTTTATGTACCCCAAATTTAATGAGAGCACTTATTTTGCTGAAAAAAATATACACTTCTATACCATTATCCTATGTTAGTTTGCCATTTTTCGGGGTATAGGCTGATTTTCCCATTTTCACCTACACTTTTCACAGCAAGATTTTTTGCGCAAATCCTGTTTTTGTGATTTTGGATTTGAAAAGGTGCAAAAACATAAGCATATAGAAAAGACTTACCAGGACCTAATTACCTATTTACAGGGGCGTAACCAGAGGTATGGGGGCCCCTTAGCAAAATTTCCTCGGGGCCAGCCTGTCAGACTAGTATTTGTTTGTGAAGCTGGTGTCTGATATTCATCTGTGTTGGTGTCTGGAGGTGTGCACAGAAAGATAGGAGGTCATGCCTAAGGAGACCTCTTGGCATGTAGTGAAGAACACTTCCCTGACTGGGAATCGAACCCTGGTCTCGCCAGAGAGATGCCAGATCGTACCCACTAAACCACCAGGACGTCGGTGTTGAAGACAAGTTGTTATGTGCAATCAGAGGAGAGTGTGGCAGTAGATTGACCAGGCTGGTACTGGATTAGTACTGTAGATATAATAAAAACACTATTTTTACTGTAACCAGAATGCTGGAGTGGTAGATCTTGGCAGCGTATTCACCAGGCTGAAACTGTTTTGTCGCTGTAGTCCAGGATCCTGGAGCACTCAGGTGGTAGCAGGACCAGATCGGACAAAACACCGGAATGGGTAGTAGGTGATGATACCAGGAACGGCATCAAATGCAGCAGGAACCAGGAACACTCACCATGTACTGAGAATGGTATACACGGGCGAGTTGTAGGTTCGGCTAACAGGATCATGTAGGTATTTAATGTGCAACTAGTGGAATAGCTGGCTTAGGAATAGACAGAACCGGCTTCAGACTGGACACCAGAATGGATGGTGGATGATGATACAAGGGATGGCATCAATGGTCCAGGAACACTCACCATGTAGTGAGAATGGTATACACAGGCAAGTGGCAGGTTCAGATATCAGGAACAGGCTGAGATTATCTGTGAAGCCAGTGGAATAGCTGCACCTGGTGTGGATCTCTTACAGGAGTCCGTGTAGCAGAAGGAAGCAAAACTGCACAAACAGGATACAAGTATGCAACAGGAGCTCAGTATAGCTCACTCAGTAGGAACTGCGATTAGACATTGTACTGGCAATTAGGTAGAGTCAGCAGCTGGGATATATACCCCTGGGTTACCTGGGACAGACTGAGCAGAGACAGGTGGTATGGTGAGGCTCAGGCTATCACTTGATTGGCTGTTGCAGACAGGTGATTGGGACTTGTCACTGTAGGCTTACATCTTGCTTGAGGCCTAGCAGGCCGAGAAACTGAAGCCTATGCATCTGGGATGTGATAGAGAATGCTGACAGAATCGGGAAGTGACCCGGCGGCAGGGGAAACAGACCTGGGTTGTGACACCCCCCAGCCCCATAATACTTACCCCACCGAGTTCCTATTGGGTCGCGACCAGCTCCTGATTAAAAATTACATCAGCGCTGTACTTGGCAGGGTGCAGGTGGTTGGTTGCTGGGCCGGTGGGCCCCCTAAGCAGCCGCGCCCCATATCAAGTGCACCCCTTGCAGCCAATGCCTATTTTGTCTGTTCAAAAGATGACAGAGATTGCATGCTATGACACTGCTCTCAATGCCCATCAACTGAAAACGTAAAAAGCATTCTACTTGAGAAATTCAAAGACTGTGACTCTGAAGTTGAAGTTTCTTACAGTCAGTGGGTATCTACTGACAGAAAAGAGATGGTGAGATGCACTGCAACATTTGATGAATATTTAGAACAGAGGTTCCCAAACTCTGCCATTCTATATCATGTTTTAAGGATATCCATGTTCGAGCACAGGTTCCTTAATTAGTACCTCAGTCAATTTGATTTAACCATCTGGACTCAAGCATGGATATCCCCAAAACCTGGACTGTAATGGCAGAGTTTGGGAACCTCTGATTTAGAAACTTTGGCCCTCATTCAGAGCCGTACGCTCTGAGCAGAGCGCACGCTCTGAATGAGGGCCGCCCTCCATGAAAATGGAGCGTCCTCCTGGACGCTCATATAGCTGTGGGTCACCACTAACAGCCTATACGAGCGTGCATTTTGATGGCCGCGATGGTCGTGACCATCGCGACCATCGAAACTGCGAGCCGGAGCCTGCGGTTGAGGTTTTCAACCGCAAGCTCCGGAGTGATTTTGGCTCTATCAGAGCCAAAATCACTCCCACTGACATCACTAGTGATGTCAGTGGGCCGGCTTCTGACGGGAGACGTTCCCGTGGGAACGCCCCCGTCAGGGAGGCACGCCCACCAAAGGGGGCGTGCTGTCAATCAACATCGACAGCACGCCCCCTTTGATCAGACACAACGAGCGTAGGACTTTCCTTCGCTCGTCGCGTCTGGCGCATGCGCACAATGGAGCTCCCTCCGTCGTGCGCATGCTCAGTGCATAACATCGACCCACTTGCGAGCGGACAGCCGCTCGCGAGTGGGTCTGAATCAGGCCCTTTGATCAAAAAAATAGAAAAACTTGTCCCTCATTCATTTATTGCCCACAATCAAAGTTAAGAAATGAAGGCCAACCTTGAACTTGACGCAGGTATTGTTCTTCTGGACTTTAGTGAAAACTATTCTTACGTGATTCAGAATGAAGTTCAAGGGTATCATTGGACGAACAACGGTTGTACACTGCACCCAGCTGGAATCTATGCTCATGTCCCCTGTCTGATGACCTGTTCATCACAAGTGTCTGTGTCTTGTCTGATGATTTGGAGCATGATGTAGCATTTGTGTACGAAACACAGAAAGTAATTATTCAGTGCATCAAGGAAAACATTCCTGCTGTCAAAAATGTGTGTTACATCAGTGATAGGTGTGCTGGGCAGTATAAGAATTGCAAAAACTTTCTCAACTTGTGCTGCCATGATCGAGACTTCACTTTGAAAGCATCATGGGCATTTTTTGCAACCAGCCACGGTAAATCTCCTTGTGATGGCATTGGTGGAACCATTAAGCCTTTGGTTGCCATAGAGAGCCTACAGAGACATACAGGTGATCTGATTGACCCAGCTGAAAAAGTCTTACATTTCTGCAAATCAAAAGTTGCAAATATAAAGTTAAGGCTAATAGCAAAAGAAACACTTTCAGAAACACACAAGCAGCTGCAAGACCGATTTTCCCAGGCAAAAAGTACCTGGTACAAGTGGATTTCATCACTTCACCACTATATCTTAAGTTTCCACAGGAACAAAGTGACTCAGGGCCTAATTCAGACCCGCTCGCGAGTGCTGAGCACTCGCAAGCGGGTCGATTTTGGCCCAGTGCGCATGCGCACGAGGGAGCCGGCTCCGTCGTGCGCATGCGCGAGACCCGCATAGCGACGGGCAAGCCGTCGCTATGGGTATCGCTACAAAGGGGGCGTGCTGTCGATGGTGAGTGACAGCACGCCCCCTTTGGTGGGCATGTCGGGGGTGTGGCTGCCCAGACAGAGGCTTTCCTATGGGAATGCCTACCGTCTGGGGCCGGCCCCACTGACATCACAAGTGATGTCAGTGGGAGTGCTCTTGGCTTTGATAGAGCCGAAAGCACTCCAGGGCTTGGGGCAACAAGACCCTACCACAAGGGTCTCGTTGCAAACAAGATGGTCGCCATGGTCTTGACCATCGCGACCATCTTTTTTGCCGCTCACTATAGCTGTGGGTGGTTACCCACAGCTATGCGAGCGGCCAGGAGGCCGCTCTAAAATTCAGAGAGACGGCCCTGATTCAGAGCGAGTGCTCTGTCAGAGCATCCGGCTCTGAATCAGGGCCTCAGTTCAAATAAAAACTTCAGTTCCATTTCCATTTCTTAGATCAGAACAATCCAACACCAGTCAATATGTCAGAAATCTGTACAAATTCATACATAGCATGTGTTTACGATAATCATTGTTTTTTTTATAAGTACTTTTAAAAGATGTGATGTTGAAGTTAAGTTCATGCGCACCTATGGCCCTGCGCAATCATCTGCCTGGCCTCTACAGAAAAAAAGAAGACATCTGTTATGTTCCTATGTGCAACATAATTTTCTCTGTCAGCCCCCCTATCACGAAGGGTACTGGAAGGATGTATTACTTCCCTGAAAAGGAAGTTGATTATGTACAAAGGCAGTACAGTGTCAACTTCAGTTAGACAACAGATATCTCTGTTAAAAAAAAGTAATATTAATAAGCAGATGTATTTAAAATGGCTTTTAGTGGGTATGCTCGCTCCCGTTTTTGCACCTATTCAATTCCAAAATTGCAAAAACAGGATTTGCGTGAAAATTCTTGCTGTGAAAATTGTAGGTGAAAATGGGGAAATCAGCCTGTACCCCAAAAATTGCCAAACTAACATAGGATAACAGTATAGAAGTGTATTAGAGGTTGTATTAAATAGATTTGGGGTACTTAAATTGAGTCAAATGGCGGTTATATTCATTTTAAAAAATAAATGGAATTTTTTCAGCATAAATGGGTATACAGTAAATATATATTTGGCTCATTTTAGGGGACTTTTAAAAATAGTGAAAAGACTGACTACTCCCACCTGCAAGACTAAAAACACTTTGCACTTTGTCATCCCAAAAAACACATGTAATTATTGGGCAATTAAAAATAATTAAAACTTCAAAGTGTCTAATTAGTCATTGGGAGGGGGGGGGGGGGGGAAGGTGTCCCAGGTGTTTTGAACCACATCCCAACATTTTTACTTTAATATAGTTATTTTCCTCAAGGTCGGTGAAATTAAATTTGTGGTAAAATTATTTAGCCGCAATAAATTATTGCGGCTAATTGAATAGGGTTTTTTCACACTAAAATTGCAGTTTTTCACATGAAAATGTGTAATCGCGGGCTAATTGAATATCCTCCTATGCGTAATAAGAAATCTGCACATATATATACTCCAAAGAATTTAAAATAAAAAACTTCATGAACTATAACGCAACATCAATTGTCTACTTACTGGATTGCAAATGTGGTCTGAAATATATAGGGAAAACTAAAAGACCCCAGAAACTGACAATACAGGAGCATATCCGCAACATCAAACACAAAATAGAGGGACATGCTGTTTCCAAACACTTTATGACACATCATGGATCCAACCCCGAAGACCTCACATTCAAGGCGATAGAACAAGTCACCTTAGGAGAAAGAGGGGGCGATTTAAGCAATAAACTATCAAGATGTGAAATATTTTGGATTTTCCAGCTCAATACTTTGGCTCCAAATGGCTTTAACGAATGCTACGAGATTCCCCCTTTCCTATGATGTATCATGTCATGAGTTGGTAGCTATACGTACGTTCCGATACCTACAATCATACCATTGTGGCTGCGCCCAATCTCGCCTGATCTTGGAAGCTAAGCACATATGGGCAGAATCAGTACTTAAATGGAGACCCCTTGGGAATATCCTTTGCTGTAGGTATCAGTACATATATGCATTGTGGCTCACCTTAGCCAGTCCATGTAAGGCAACAAGTGTTATACAATGAGGGAAACCACAACAGTGATGGACGACTTTTTCATATCATCCTTGAAACAAATCACCCCCCTTCTTCTACACATTTGGGACCTATATAAGCCTACCCTGTTTTTTAATAATTTGTAATTATTTTTTTCTGGACTATGCCTATACATGAAGACCCACACATCCGGATTATGGTTTTGCTAATTTTTAAGAACTAATTTTACTCCCTTTCCCCTCCCCCCTCCCCCCGGTTAAGGGATTTTTTATTATTCAGCTGTCATTCATACCGTCCAATGCAATCTTAAATTAAGAGACAGTATACAGGAGGTCTGTGTTCTATTTGGAATATGCCCACTAATCAGAATATGCATACTAATTATGTTCCTTTTCTATCATAGTAATACTAAACTGAACAATGGCGACTATTAAGGAATTCTATTAAAAGAGATTGTTGAGGTTTTTAGAACAATATGATGGCGACCTGGTTGCTATGACAGCTGTGGAACGCAAGCGCAATGGAGGGGAAAGTGTGTCCAGGCCAATCTACGCGTGCGCAGTGTGAGGACCTCCACATGGGGAGAGGGCACAGCAACCAGTGACGGGAGACGGTACCCAGAGTGGCCGGATATGACGTGCAGAGACTACTTCGGTGATGGGCGGAAGTCAGATGACATATCCGGGAAGACGCAGCAGAGTAGAAGGGCGGATGTGACGTGCAGCAACCACATGGAGATAGGCAGAAGTGCCTCTTAGACTTAGATTCCCTCCCCTCCCCGCCCCTTTGCATCACACCGCATATGTGTAGATGGCTCTGTGGACAAAGACTAAAAAGGGCCACATAAAAATACGTAGAGGGGTTTAATTATGGAACTAAGGACAAGATTCCGGATATCAGAAACCAGAAGTGAGGTCACCAGTGAGTGTAACGAGGAGCAATTCAGTCCTGATTGAATGGGGTATAAAGAGCAGTCACCCCAGGTTAGCAGCAGCCCTTGATGAAGTCCATTGGTGGACGAAACGCGTTGGAAGCTGCCTCTTGCCTAAATGAACTACTAAATATAAGCACCTTATGAATTACTGCATTTTTTTGGAATCCTTTTTAACCTTTTTAGATAAATATTTTGTTACTTATTATCCTGTGCTAATATCAGTTGCATTGTATCATCTTTAATTTATATTTTGTATTGTCTAGGTATTATACATAAGGGACATTTGCAATATTCATAGCACCTTTGCACTTTACTGTACGCAGTGGCGTAACTATAAATTTTGCTCCCCCGTGCCAAAAAAGTTTCAGGCGCACCCCCCCCCCCTGCCCAAAGATCAAACACACCCTAAGACGACGTTGAAGGTGTGTGGTTACATGATACAGCAACGTGCCTTACACATTATGACACACTAAGTAATGCCACTTATAACACAGTGTGCCACACTGGCATTCCCCTTACAACACATGCCACACAGCAATGCCCCTTACACATGCCACACAATAATGCCACGTATAACACATAATGACATACAGTAATGCCCTTATAACAAATTTATGCCATGCTGTAATGCCCCTATTTCACATTATGCCACACTGTAATGCCACATACAACACATTATGCCACACAGTAATTCCCCTTACAAATTATGCCACACAGTAATGCCCCTAATAGCACATTGTGCACACAGTAATGCCAAGTACACATTATGCCAAACAGTAATGCCCATTACATCCCACCCTGACAGATCTACTTTACCAACCCTCCTCTCTGCTCCTGCCAGTCTGTCACCTCAGCTCAAGACAGGTTGCAGTTTTTATGTCTGTGTAGAACCAGATTATTGGGAACACAGTTTATAACCTGTATCAAGTTAGTGCCCCTTATACAGTGCCTCCTGTAGTTGTGCCACAAAATGCAATACCCCCTATACTAGTGCCCCTTATGCAATGCCCCCTGTAATAGTGCCCCTTATGCAATGTCCCCTGTAGTAGTGCCCATTATGCAGGGCCCCCTGTAGTAGTGCCCATTATGCAGGGCCCCCTGTAGTTGTGCCCATTAAAGTAGTGTCCCCTGTAGTTGTGCCCCATATGCAATGCCCCCTGTCGTAGTGCCCCTTATGCAATTCCCCCTGTAATAGTGCCCCTTATGCAATGCCCCCTGTAGTTGTGCCCGTATGCAGTGCCCCTTGTAGTTGTGCCCCTTCAAGTAGTGCCCCTGTAGTTGTGCCCCTTCTAGTAGTGCCCCCTGTAGTTGAGCCCATTTTAGTAGTGCCCCCTGTAGTTGTGCCCAGTAGTTGCCCCCTGTAGTTGCCCTCAGTAGTGAGCCCCCTGTAGTGAGCCCCCTGTAGTTGCACCCAGTAGTTTCCCCTTGTAGTTGCCCCCAGTAGTGAGCCCCCTGTAGTTGCCCCAGTAGTGAGCCCCCTGTGGTTGCTCCCAGTAGTGAACCCCCTGTAGTTGCCCACAGTATTCAACCCTGTAGTGAGCCCCCTATAGTTGCCCCCAGTATTCGCCCCTGTAGTGAGCCCCCTGTAGTTGCCCCCAGTAGTGAGCCCCCTATAGTTGCCCCCAGTATTCGCCCCTGTAGTGAGTCCCCTAGAAGTGAGCCCCCTGTAGTTGCTCCCCCCCACGCATGCACACAAACACACACACAAAAAAACAAACACTTACCTTTATCCCCACTCCAGTGCTGCTGCCGTCCATATCCCGGCGTCCGCTCCTCGGCACTATGGGAGTGCCTCCCATAGTGCCCAGCAGGACCCGGAAGACGGAGGGAGCTCCATCCTCCGGCTGCCGCCGCAGGTTTGAATAGGAGCCGGGTGCCCGCTGGTAACACAGGGCGCCCGGCAGATGGAGGGTGCAGGGGGTGCGACCGCTCCCCTTGCACCCTCTGTAGTTACGGGAGTTCCGCCACTGAGTGGCGTAACTATTGCCCCCGTCGCCCCCAAGCTACCCAGTGCCTCGAAGCCAATGTGGGGGCTGCGGGGGCAGTAGTTACGCCGCTGACTGTACGCAATATTTGCACAGGGGACTGAACCGATTTTAGGGCATTGCCAAAACCCACTGAGCACGTGGAGGCTCATTACTCTATTTCATGTCTTTTATGTTATATGTTTTTTATCATAGTGAATAAAAAATGTTACATTTTTTAAGTTTACCACGCTTTATACGTTTTTGCAAAGCACTATTTTGCACTTATTATTCACATTGTGGTATGTTTTCACTACATATGTACGCCAGTCGCTAAGACCATTTTTTCCATATTACTAAAGGTGCATACCCAATGCTCCATCACATTTGGTCAAGCTGACACCCTTTAGACATAGGGAGTATGTACTTTTATTATCGTTTTTTCACGATTTGATTTGTAGTCTATATTTGATTCTATCTAAGTTGGCGCCATTACCCTACACATTACTATTAGGGGTGTGCACCGGCCACTTTTCGTGTTTTGTGTTTTGGTTTTGGATCTGGATCTTTCTTCGTGTTTTGGATCTGGATTGGTTTTGCCAAAACCACCCTTCCGTGTTTTGGGTTCTGGGTTTTGTGTTTTGGATCTGTATTTTTTTGAAAAAAAGCATAAAAACAGCTAAAATCACAGAATTTGTAGGTTTTTCTGCTCCTATGCTATTATTAACCTCAATAACCTTAATTTCCACGGCAGCCGAGTACCTACGAACAAGTGTGTGTTCCGGGAAAGGGGGTTGTTATTGGTGAAGGGCACTTTGTTTAGGTTATGACAGTGCAGGAGTTCATAAGGTATCATAACAGGAGAAGGTCGGACAGCAATAATACTATTCATGATTTTTACTTTTGCTAGTATGTTAGTATAGTTTAATTATTTCCAAGACAATAATAATACAATAGAAGATGTGTGATTGGCTGGCTAGAAGGGGAGGTTGGAGGTCGGATAGCAATAATTCTATTTATATTTTTTACTTTTTCTACCTTTAGTATGTTTGAATAGTGTAGTTTTAATAATACAACAACACAATAGAAAGGTGTGTGATTGGCCGGCTAGAAGGGGAGGTGGTGTTATATCTGTACTCGGCTGGTCGAATCTAGACTGAATCATGGTTACTGACCTGTTTACCTGTTATGATGATGTGAGACTGGGCGTTGGCCTGGTCGACTGTGATTGGTTTGCAAGCAGTTTTAATCAGATGCTGGCTTTTGGGCCTGTGTGGGTTGTTTTGTTCTTGCTGTGTCTCCCACAAGATTCCATGTCTTGCCTGGTCCCTGGTTCTAGCTGCTTGCAAGCTGTCTAAGATTGCTGATTTCTTTATCTACTAAGTATACTGGATACATTATATTGCATATTATTGCTAGCAGATGTACACCTGGCTAAAATACTACTCTGGATAGTCCATGTGTTTTGAAATGTCTTATCCTGCAGTTTGCTGTATATCTAACGAAATTACAGAGTTTTGCAATTACTCTCATGTTTTTTTAAATTATCATTCTGGAATTATTACTATGGCTTTAGAATGTGTATATTACTAATGTAGTGAAAATATAACTGCATACCCTTTTGTTAGCTGCTTTAATAGCTGAATTGAATTAATGTTTGTTACTAGCCTGCAGTCATGTTAACTGCAGGAGAGTATTCTGGTAATAACTCTTTAGAAGAGATTTGTGTTACTGTATCAATTAGTTTTAGACATAATTTTTCGGTCTAGGGTGGGAAGCAGTAAGGGCTTTGGTTAATTCCTGGATGGGAGACCTTCTGAGAATCAAGGTGTAGTTCCCTAATGAGTTCTTAGAGTTTCACATTCCTATGTCTGTACCTGTGCTTCCTGTACTGTTGTTACTTTAAGTGCGAAGTCCAGGCGGCAGCCGAGTACCTACGAACAAGTGTGTGTTCCGGGAAAGGGGGTTGTTATTGGTGAAGGGCACTTTGTTTAGGTTTTGACAGTGCAGGAGTTAATAAGGTATCATAACAGGAGATGTTCGGATAGCAATAATACTATTAATGATTTTTACTTTTCCACATTTACATTTTAATAATTAGTGTGTTAGTATAGTTTTATTTTTTCCAAGACAATAATAATACAATAGAAAGGTGTGAGATTGGCCGTCGAGAAGGGGAGGTTGGAGGTCAGATAGCCAGAGGCGTCACTAGGGTTGGTGTCACCCAGTGCTATATCTCATGGTGACACCCCCCCCCCTTCCTCTCTACCAAAAAAAAAAATCAGGCCAAGGTGCGCAGCTCCGCACTCTTACCAGTCACGCAGTCCAGTACTCACACTGCAGTGCTCCACCCAGAATGCCGGCGGGCATGAGCAGAGAGAGAGAGGGACTCACGAGATGATGACACATCATCTCACGGGACCTGTAGCTCCGCATCAGTGAGATACAGTGGGCACTAACTATGATAGACACATAATACAACAGTACCAGTCCAGACCGAACATTAGGCTGGCCCAGAGAGCAGGGCAATTTCAACGGGCTGGAGCTCCCAGTGCGAACCTATAAAATATGCCCCCCCCCCCACAAAAAAGCTTAATATAGTAAAAGTGGTCTCACAATAAGAGGCGTGTAAAAAAGACTACATTATGAATAAATGAGATTAACATAACCATAGGATTAGGGACAGCAATACCTGTTAAAATTTCCATGGTACACCATCAGTCATTCCCCCCCACAGGGAAAAAAAACACTTTGCTCCCCAATAGAAAAAATAACAATGCTCCCTTAGAGATAAATAACATTGGTCCCCCACAGAAAATAGCACACGTCCCGGCCAACCAGCCACCCCTTTTATGTCTCCAGCCAGCCTGCTCCCCTCTTCTGTGTCCCCAGCCAGCCTTCTCCCCTTTCTTTGTCCCAAGCCAGCCCTCCTTCTGTGTCCCCAGACCGCCAGTCCCCCTTCTGTGCCTCCAGACAGCCAGCCCCCCTTCTGTGCACCCAGATAGCTAGCCCCCCCCCTTCTGTGTCCACAGCCAGCTAGCCCCTTCTGTGACCTCAGGCAGCCTGCCCCCTTTTGTTTTTCCAGACAGACTGTCCCCCCTTCTGTGTCCCCAGCAAGCTACCCCCTCTTCTGTCCCCAGCCAGTCAGCCCCACTGCTGTCCCCAGCCAGCCACCCCCACTGCCCACTGTTGTCCCCAGCCAGCCACCCCCACTGTTGTCCCCCAGCCAGCTACCCCCTCTTCTGTCCCCAGCCAGCCACCCCCTCTTCTGTCCCCAGCCAGCGACCCCCACTGCCCAATGTTGTCCCCAGCCAGCCACCCCCTCTTCTGTCCCCAACCAGCCACCCCCTCTTCAGCCAGCCACCCCCTCTTCTGTCCCCAGCCAGCCACCCCCTCTTCTGTCCCCAGCCAGCGACCCCCACTGCGCACTGTTGTCCCCAGCCAGCCACCCCCACTTCTGTCCCCAGCCAGAGACCCCCACTGCCCACTGTTGTCCACAGCCAGACACCCCCTCTTCTGTCCCCAGCCAGGCAGCCACCCCCTTTTCTGTCACCAGCCAGCCAGCCCCTCTTCTGTCCCCAGCCAGCCACCCCCTCTTCTGTCCCCAGCAAGCCACCCCCTCTTCTGTCCCTAGCCAGCGACCCCCACTGCCCACTGTTGTCCCCAACCAGCCACCCCCACTTCTGTCCCCAGCCAGAGACCCCCACTGCCAACTGTTGTCCCCAGCCAGCCACCCCCTCTTCTGTTTTCAGCCAGCCAGCCACCCCCTCTTCTGTCCCCAGCCAGCGACCCCCACTGCCCACTGTTATCCCCAGCCAGTCACTTCCTCTTCTGTCCCCAGCCAGCCACCCCCTCTTCTGTCCCCAGCCAGCCACCCCCTCTTCTGTCCCCAGCCAGCGACCCCCACTGCACACTGTTGTCCCCAGCCAGCCACCCCCACTTCTGTCCCCAGCAGCACTCTGGCTTCCCTTACTTTGACAGCTCCTCTCTTGCAGCAGCAGCGGCGGCGGGCGAGCAGCGGGCTCCATTCCTCTAGCAGCGGCAGGCGGGCGGGCTCTTCTCCTCCAGCAGAGGCAGGCAGGCAGGTGGGCTCCTCTCATCCAGCAGCGGAGGCGAAGGTTGACGCCATGACATCACGAGCCGCACGCCTTCACGGCGGCCGGGATGTGAAGCGGCCGTGGAAGAAGGTGGGAAATGGATGGGCAGCAGGCGGATCTCCTCGGGACCATGCAGTGGCTAGCTACTGGTGTGCTCCACCCCCTCTCTGAGGTTCTGCGGTAAGTGTAACGGCGGGGGAGTGTGCGGTCTTTGGTGTCACCCCCTTGGAGGGTGACACCCAGTGCGGCCCGCACCCTCCGCACCCCCCTTGTGACGCCACTGCAGATAGCTATAGTGCTATTTATGTTTTCTACTTTTTCTACATCTACATTTTAATATTTAGTATGTTAGTATAGTTTCATTTTTAGAAGATAGTAATAACAATAGAAAGGAGTGTGATTGGCTGACTAGAAGGGTTGGTGGTATTATATCTGTACTCAGATGGTTGAGTCTTGACTGAATCATTGGAATGGTTTCTGACTTGTTTACCTGTTATGATTATGTCAGCCTCTGTATTGGCCTGGTCGACTGTGATTGGTTTGCCAGCAGTTTTAATCAGATGCTGGCTCTTTGTTTAGGTTTTGACAGTGCAGGAGTTCATAAGGTATCATAAAAGGAGAAGGTCGGACAGCAATAATACTATTCATGATTTTTACTTTTTCTACATTTACATTTTACTATTTAGTGTGTTAGTATAGTTTAATTTTTTCCAAGACAATAATAATACATTAGAAAGGTGTGTGATTGGCCGGCTAGAGGGGAGGTTGGAGGCCGGATAGCTATAATGCTACCTATATTTTCTACTTTTTCTACATTTACATTTTAATATTAAATATGTTAGTATAGTTTCATTTTCAGAAGATAGTAATAACACAATAGAAAGGTGTGTGATTGGCCAGATAGAAGGGGAGGTGTTGTTATATCTGTACTCGGCTGGTCGAGTCTAGACTGAATCATTGGAATGGTTGCTGACTTGTTTACCTGTTATGATGTCAGCCTAGGCATTGGCCTAGTCCACTGTGATTGGCTTGCCAGCAGTTTTAATCAGGTGCTTTCTCTTGGGCCTTTGTGGGTTGTTCTGTTCTGGCTGTGTCTCCCACAGGACTCCATGTCTTGCTTGGTCCCTGGTTCTAGCTGCTTGCAAGCTGCCTAAGATTGCTGATTTCTTTATCTACTAACTATTCTGGATACATTCCATCACATATTTTTGCTGACAGAAGTACACCTGGCTAATATACTACTCTGGATAGTCCATGTGTTTTGAAATGTCTTATCCTGCAGTTTGCTGTATATCTAACAAAATTACGGAGTTTTGCAATTACTCTCATGTTTTTTTAAATTATCATTCTGGAATTATTACCATTGCTTTAGAATGTATATATTACTAATGTAGTGAAAATATAACTGCATACCCTTTTGCTAGCTGCGTTAATAGCTAAATTGAATCCTTGTTTGTTACTAGCTTGCAGTTTCGTTAACTGCAAAAGAGGATTCAGGTAATCACCCTTTAGGAGTGCTATTTGCATTACTACATAAATTAGCTATAGACAGACTTCTTCTGTCTAGCATGGGACTCTAAGCAGCAGTGGCGTAACTAGGGTAGGGCGAGCAGGGTGTGTGCCCTGGGCGCCGTGGGACCGGCGGCGTGGGGGGGCGCCGCCGGCCACGGTCCGCCCTAGTTAGCCACCAGTGTAGCGCCGACCGCAGTGAGTGCGGTCAGCGCTACACATTTACACAGGACCGGCGCTAGGCTTCCAGCGCCGGTCCTGTGCTGCACACCTGAGCCTGCTCCCTCCCCCTGAGCGCTTACCCAATAGCGCCAGGAGGCGGGCTCAGGCTGTGCATAACACATGCATCGCCGGCAGCGCTGGCGGCGATGCGTGTGTTAAACAGCAGCCAATGAGAGTCAGATAGACTCTCATGACTGCTGCAGCACCCACTGCAAGAGCCGGACTTCCATCCGGCTCCTGCAGGGGGTAATGGAACAGATGTCATGACGTCTCTCCCATTATGCTGAGCGCGTCAGCCCGGGAGGACTGGCGGGCAGCGGCGGGAGAGGTGTCGCAGTCCGGAGCAGCAGCGTGGATTCAGGTATGTTTTTATATCTTTTTTTAAAAAAAAGCTGTCAGCTCTACTGGGGGCACAACGGGGGAGGGGGGTGGCTACTACTGGGGGGACCTCTACTGGGGTGGGGGCACGACAGGGGGGTGGCTACTACTGGGGGCACCATTATTGGGAGGACCTCTACTGGGGGGGGCTATTACAGGGGGAACTTAATCGGGAGGGGAAACCTCAACTGGGGAAGACTACTTGGAGGGGAACTACTACTGGGGGCATTATAAAGGGGTCCTACTACTAGGGGCACTGCACTGGGGGGACCACAACTGGGGGCAATAACAGGAAGGACCACTACAGGGACCACTGGGTAGGGGGGGGTCACTACTGTGGGCCTGCATCAGGGGGACCACTACTGGGAAAACTGCATGGGGGGGGACTACTGCTGGGGGCACTATATAAAGGGCACTGCATAGGGGTGGGGACTACTACTGGGGGCACTATATAAAGGGCACTGAATTTGGGGGGACCACTACTGGGGGCACTGAGTAAGGGGAACTAATTGGGGGCTGTATAAGGGGGACCACTACTGGGGATACTGTATAAGGGGCACTACTATGGGCCTGCATAAGAGGGACCACAACTGCATACTGGGGGTACTGTATAAGGGGTACTACTGGGGTTAAGGTGCATATGGATAGGAATGTTCAGCGTGAATATAAAGGGATGTGTCATGTTGACACGCCCCATTTTTAAGTGACCACGCCCATTTTTTTTCCCACGCGCGCCTTTGGCATGCGCACATATCGGCATGTTGGGGGGGTCTCCCTTTTAAAATTTGCTCTGAGCTCCAAATACCCTAGTTACGCCACTGCTAAGCAGTAAGGATATAAAAATGTATCTAATGCGCTGTTATTTAAGCAGCCAGTACGGGTTGTCAGCCCCAACAAAATATAAAATATATAATAGATATATACCGGCGCTATATTAAGTTGTTGTATATAATTAAAACACGGGTATGTGTGCAATTTAAATCACATTTATTCCATCACAATACTGTTCAACATATGACGTACTGGTAAAAATTTAACATATAAAATATCCCTATATTTTATAGGAGCATAAAATGCAATGTCCAATGCAATCGCTATTGGGGGACTGATTGTCCAATTAATAAGACACCGGTATTGGGACTAGTTGGAATCCATATGTAGAGTCCAGCAAATATTTACCAAGTGGATTGTCCTGTTTGCTCAGTCCAGATGGTGATCCTGTGTCCAAATCCTGTTGGTAAAAGCACAGAGTGTAGACTGGATAGGACCCACTTGTAGCTGCTCCCCTTGAGTGATAGTAGCCGCTGTCCCAGTGACCATGTGTCAAAGTGTCCAAGATGAAAAATAGCGTTATCCCTGAAGCGATGTGGGGTGGAAATAAGGCTTAACGCGTTTCGCTGGGAAATATGTATCCCTAAGCAGTAATAGCATGGGTTTATTCCTGGATGGGAAACCTTCTAAGAATCTAGGTGTAGATCCCTAATGATTTCTTAAAGTGTTAAATTTCTATGTCTACATTTTAATACCTGTGCTTCCTGCACTGTTATTACTTTAAGTGCGAAATTCAGGTGGCAGCCGAGTATCTACGAACTGGACCATAACTAGGGTAGTGCGGCCTGTGCCATGGCACAGGGCACCACAGGGCAGAGGGCGCTATTTGGGCCTGTCAATTTTCTGTTTATTATCATTCTCACATGCTGTTTAGTGTGGGAGCACCGCACCTTTAATGCAATGTCCACTAGAATTTAGCCTAAACAGCCTTGGGCATTTATGAGCATATTTAAATGCAAATCCTGTGAGATGTTTGATACATCTCCCATGGGATGCGGTCACAATCCCAACAGCTGGGATTCTGACGTTCAGAATGCAGATGCCAGAATCCCGACATTTATCAGAATACCGGCACCGTCATCCCGACCGCCAGGATCCCTAAGGTAAGTACTGGAGTTAGGGGAAGAGTTAAGGTTAGACTCTAGGCAGAGGGTTTGGTTTAGGCTGTGGGTGGGGGGGGTTAGGTTTTGGCTGCGAGGAGGGAGAGTTAGGTTTAGGCTTTAGGGGGGAGGTGCGGGGAAGTAGGATTAGGGATAGTGTTAGGGGTTAGGTTAGGAGGTGTTGGGATTGTAACCGAATCGGGATGCCGGCATCAGGATTCTGACTGCCGGGGTCTCAAGTCCCGGCAACCCGTACCCATCCCCTCTCCCACTATATGCAGCCTGGGTATCTTGGCTTATAACTGGTCTTCTTCTATACCCTAATATGCCACATTGTGATGACTGTATTGCAGCCCACTTGTACTGACAGGGGAGCTGTCACTACTATTATTATCTCGCCTCCGCCAAGATAATTCACAATCTCTGGGTGTTGTCTATCAGGCTCTAAGGCTGACTCTTTTTCACTCACTTTTGCACTGCATGTACAGTGTGGGTTCGATGACCTACAAATCCGGCTCTTACCAAGAAAGGGTGAAGGAGGTCATTGCAATATTTGACTTGTTCCTGCCTAATTGTTAAGGTGCCTACACACTATGCGATGTGCTCACAATGCGATATCGGGTCCGATTTCCCTTGAACTCTCCCCAGCAGCTCCCTGGCAGTCCTGGACACGATATGGTACTAAAAAGTGTCCAATCTGACTTAAAATCTATCATGCACAATATTTATCAATTGCACCACATCGTGTCCCAGATTGGCAGATCTTACCTGCAGCAGGCAAGATCTGCAGATGCGATGTATGACCAGCAGATATGTGCATCGGCATTGTGATCATGAGTGAACACTCACGATTTGGACATATTTTACATGATTTGTCGTTCCGTTGTTTCGAAATCGGGCAAATCATGTAAAGTATCACCTAGTGTGTAGCCACCAGCAAAGTTTCTTCCATGTACTAATGCATTTGCACATTGGTGAATGAAATTTGCTCCCTGTACTCCCTGTAGCCAGCATCAAATGATCCCAGCATGTCAATCACTTTGCACAGAAATCCTCACTGCTGAGGTATCTTGGTGCATGCGCAGTGCGACTACGAGACATGCGCAGTCAGACGATAATAGCTCAACTGCGTAAATATCAGCATTGTGTCCACATCTGAATCAGGCCCATTATATGATAGTGGTATCGCTGCATGTATACCTGATGTTATATATCTTATTACAGCACTTATATCAGTTCTCATGTGTTATTGCCAATGTTTGTATCGTTACCTTGCTGTGTTACTGTATCAGAGTTACATTGTCTACCTCTGCTTGTACCTGGTATACCTTTTACTACATGTTCAATAAAAGAAAATGATGTATAAAAAGCAGGAAATGTTCTGGGTTCATTTATTTGAGTGTTATTTAGATATTTATTACATGGAAAAGAATAGGAAGCATTCTACAGGTCATCATAATAACCATGGCCACACGAGGTGCTGTTCTATAGGAAGCTATGTGGGATGCTTACCAAGCTGTCAGATTATTACCTACATACAGTACATTTACATAAATACATATAAAATGACAAGGAAATAAAACAAGACAACCATCAAGAGACATCTATATATCTTAATATCTCAGTTATCATGTTATAACACCTTCCACAATTAAAAGAAATTTTATTGCCTAGTATTCCCTGACATGGGTTGGGTATGATTTCCCTTCGGACGGGATACCACTGATCAGATTACAGACAGCGGCATCCCGACAGTGAAAATCCTGACAGTGGTACGTAAGTATAGTACCGCTAACCCTTACCCCTATCCTAACCCTCCCTCCCTCCCCGGTACCTAACCCTAACCTACCCCCAGTGCCTAAACTTTTCAACCCCCTTCCCGAAGTCTAAACCTAACCCTCCCCCCTTAGTGCCTAACCCTAACCTTCCCTCTAGCACCTAACCCTTCCCTAACCTCCAATACTTACCTTCAGGATGCCGGCGGTCGGGTTCCTGAAGCAGGGATCTTGACGCTATCAAGACTCTGGCACCGGTATTTAGATTGTCGGCTTCCCGGATGCCGGGATGCTGACTACATTCCCCTGACACAGCTAGAACTCATTGAGCAACATTTAAAGTTGGTTATACGCTTCTTATGCTGGGTACACACTAAACGATATATCATCCACATTCTCTAGTGTGTACCCTCAATGTCACTGATGATGCAAGCTCCTGCACATCGTAACAACATCGTCAGCGAGGGCCTTGCTGCCAAATGCAACATGGTCCCTGCTGCCGCTGCCGACATCGGCAAGTATGTATTGTATGCACTTGCTGATGCAGGGACCTCCGCCGGTTCACGTCACACGACAGGTCGGCCGGGTACACATCATTAAATGTGTACCCAGCTTTAGGGCGACTGATGCAAAGATACGTGATGAGGATGATAGTGACACTAGGAGAAGTATCTAGCTGCTTCTGATTGGCTGCTTGTGTGACCCCTCCAGCTGATAGAGCTTTATTAATTAGATTTGCGGCTACATTATAACAGGTCACAGCCATCTCTTGGGATTTTGACTTTGCCATTTCCATTTGGACTACTGCAGGAAAGAAGATTCTTACTGGGTTATGGAGAAGGTAGACAGCGGATGTGGGCATGTTTGTAAGGTGTATTTCATAACATATTATAAGGAAAATGATAACACTGTCTCTTGTCTACATGATACTTTATTACATTATACAAGATAACAATATTTCTGACTGCGCAATCTAAACCATGCAGCCTTTCAGGGAAAAGAAGACTCTCCACAAATCCTCTAAATATCGATATACACAAAACAAATATATCCCTCAAATTGGTGCAAGGTAGGTATACAATAAGGTCCTTACATCAAACAAAGGAATTTCCTTTTAAGGTTACTTATGTGTTCCCCTTCTCTAGCGTTAAGATGAGTATATTTCAGCCACTAAGGATTCAGATTTTCTCCTCCCAAATGTGTACCTCAATTATACAGAGAGAGAACAGAGAAACATAGGGTCTCATTCAGACCCGGTCACAAGCGCTGAGCGCTCGCAACCAGGTCGGGCCGCGTGCGCATGCCCCGGAGCGAGA
Organism: Taudactylus pleione; assembly: GCA_031769625.1. Lineage (NCBI taxonomy): Eukaryota > Metazoa > Chordata > Amphibia > Anura > Myobatrachidae > Taudactylus > Taudactylus pleione. The sequence continues at coordinate 2,281,359 of JAUIMM010000043.1, forward strand.
GAAAAATTATCTCGCTCCAGAACTCACTACAAAAGGTGCGGCTGTCGATGTGGGGGGAGGGGGTGTGCGGTGGCTACACAAACAGAGGCATTCCTGATGAAACGCCTGCCGTTTTGTGGGCGGCCACACTGACATCAGCAGTGATGTCAGTGGGGAGCTTCCTGCTCGATCAGAGCAGAAAGCTCCCTGGGGCTTGCGGTTGCCGAGACCCAACCTTAGGGTGTGGTCGAAAGCCCCGATGGTTGCGATGGTCTTGACCATCGCGACCATCACCCTGGTCGGTGGCTAAAGCTGTGGGTGGTAACCCATAGTTTAGCTAGCGACCAGGAGACCGCACTTGAAAATTGAAGCGGCCGCCCTCATTCAGAACGAGCGCTCGCTTCTTGCGAGCGCCTCTGAATGAGGGCCATAGTGCAATATTGCCAGAAAAAATAAAAAATGTATTAACACATTGCACTCACATAGATATAAAGATAAAAAGCATATCACCACATAGGGTAAATACAGGGGCCTTAGGTTGCTCCTCCGTCAGATGGATTTCCCAAATCGATTAGAGGCTGGAAGTTTACAGATCTTTTCAAAATCTTTCCTCCCCTTTTGGGTACTGGACAGCAGGCAGCAGTTCCCCCACACAATGATAATCACCCGGCTTGTGCTTATCATTGTGTGGAGGAAACGCTGCCTGTAAAAACATCTGTAAACCTCCAGCCTCTAATCGATTTGGGAAAATCTGAACCCCTAGTGGCTGAAATATCCTCATCTTAACGCTGGAGAAGGGAAACATGTAAGAAACCTTAAAAGGAAATTCCTTTGATTTAAGGACCTTATTGTATACCTACCTTGCGCCAATTTGAGGGATACATTAATTTATTTTGTGTATAACCTTATTACATTACATTATATTGAGCACCAGTACAGATTAATGCGACTTCCTATTGGGTCTTTCCATGTCAGTTCACCCAGGCCATGAAACCCACCGAATCAGATTTTCATGAAACTTTGTACATTGGGTTCAATACGTATTATCAACCTAAGGCAGATGAGTTATCATGTCCCTTTTTTAAATTGAACCTTAAAGTATACTTTAAAAGCCTATGAAAGAAAAATGGAAAAATAATGGGATTTTGATTGCCTGTATGAGTATTGTAATGTTTAATTAAAAATCTATCTTTAAAAATGAAAATGACCATTAGGTCTAATTTTGCCCGCCTGGGTAATATTTTAATTTGTATATTTCTATATATATGTGCAGATTTCTTATTACACATAGGGGGTATTCAATTAGCCCGCAATTACACGTTTTCATGTGAAAAACTACTATTTTGCAGTGGAAAACCCCTATTCAGTTAGCCACAATAATTTCTCAGCGGTCATTTTATCTCAAATTTCACTTCACCTACTATGAGCAGGTGAAAAGTTGGGGAAAATCCCTATTTTCAGGGGTTAAAGTGGGCCGGAACAGGGTGTAACTGGGTTCCGTCACCTCTAATGGAAAACGGAACTAGTTTCGCCTCTGCCATGTCCCTGCAAAGAAGTCCCATAACCAGTGAGCCACTCTGGTGGCAACCGCCCCCTGGCTTCTGACTGTATGTTCCTCCTCCTCCTCTGCCCATAACCTGCCCCTGCTGTCACTTACTTTGTGAGCCTGCGTCCTGGCGGTTCCTTGTGCGGGACGTGTATGTGACGTCATGCCGTCACCGCTGCTGCAAAGTGCACTGAAAACCCTTGAAGAGGAGCAGGGGCCAAGGCAGGCACAAAGACGCAGGCATGAAGGTGAGCTGCTGCTAGAGGGACACGGGGATAAGCTGCTAGTGGGTGAGGAGGCAGAGGGGGAAGGAGCTGCTGCTAGAGGGACATGGTGGGGAATAAGCTGCTGGTGGGAGATGAGACACAGGGGAAGGGAGCTGCTGCTAGAGGGACACTGGGGGTGATAAGCTACTAGTGGGAGAGGAGACACAGGGACGGAGCTGCTGCTAGAGGGACATGGGGGAATGAGCTGCAAGTAGGCGAGTAGACACGGGCAGGGAGCTGATGCTAGAGGGACATGGAGTATAAGCTACTGGTGGGAGAGGAGAGGAGACACGGGCAGGGAGTTGCTGCTAGAGGCACACAAAGGGAGGGGATAATCTACTAGTGGGAGAGGAGACACAGGGGCAGGGAGCTGCTGCTAGAGGCAGATGAAGGGGGGGATAAGCTGTTGATGGGAAAGGAGGGTTCAACCACCTCTCCAGGACCACTTTAAGTCCTGCCTATTTTAATGTAAAAATAGCAGGATTTGGTTCAGAAACCCTGGGACACCCCCTCCCCCCCGATGACTATTTAGGCATCTTGACATTTTTAATTATTTTTAATTGGCCAATAATGTCGTTTTTGGGTTAAAAGAGTGCACAGTGATGGAATTTTGGGCTCAAGCTATGGGACAGGTATATTTGGGTGCTTTTGGAGTGAAACAAGTGTTTCTTGCAGGTGGGAGTAGTTGGTCTTTTTGCACCTTTTTTTGTAATGTCCCCTAAAATTACCCAAATATATACTTTTTATGTACCCCAAATTTAATGAGAGCACTTATTTTGCTGAAAAAAATATACACTTCTATACCATTATCCTATGTTAGTTTGCCATTTTTCGGGGTATAGGCTGATTTTCCCATTTTCACCTACACTTTTCACAGCAAGATTTTTTGCGCAAATCCTGTTTTTGTGATTTTGGATTTGAAAAGGTGCAAAAACATAAGCATATAGAAAAGACTTACCAGGACCTAATTACCTATTTACAGGGGCGTAACCAGAGGTATGGGGGCCCCTTAGCAAAATTTCCTCGGGGCCAGCCTGTCAGACTAGTATTTGTTTGTGAAGCTGGTGTCTGATATTCATCTGTGTTGGTGTCTGGAGGTGTGCACAGAAAGATAGGAGGTCATGCCTAAGGAGACCTCTTGGCATGTAGTGAAGAACACTTCCCTGACTGGGAATCGAACCCTGGTCTCGCCAGAGAGATGCCAGATCGTACCCACTAAACCACCAGGACGTCGGTGTTGAAGACAAGTTGTTATGTGCAATCAGAGGAGAGTGTGGCAGTAGATTGACCAGGCTGGTACTGGATTAGTACTGTAGATATAATAAAAACACTATTTTTACTGTAACCAGAATGCTGGAGTGGTAGATCTTGGCAGCGTATTCACCAGGCTGAAACTGTTTTGTCGCTGTAGTCCAGGATCCTGGAGCACTCAGGTGGTAGCAGGACCAGATCGGACAAAACACCGGAATGGGTAGTAGGTGATGATACCAGGAACGGCATCAAATGCAGCAGGAACCAGGAACACTCACCATGTACTGAGAATGGTATACACGGGCGAGTTGTAGGTTCGGCTAACAGGATCATGTAGGTATTTAATGTGCAACTAGTGGAATAGCTGGCTTAGGAATAGACAGAACCGGCTTCAGACTGGACACCAGAATGGATGGTGGATGATGATACAAGGGATGGCATCAATGGTCCAGGAACACTCACCATGTAGTGAGAATGGTATACACAGGCAAGTGGCAGGTTCAGATATCAGGAACAGGCTGAGATTATCTGTGAAGCCAGTGGAATAGCTGCACCTGGTGTGGATCTCTTACAGGAGTCCGTGTAGCAGAAGGAAGCAAAACTGCACAAACAGGATACAAGTATGCAACAGGAGCTCAGTATAGCTCACTCAGTAGGAACTGCGATTAGACATTGTACTGGCAATTAGGTAGAGTCAGCAGCTGGGATATATACCCCTGGGTTACCTGGGACAGACTGAGCAGAGACAGGTGGTATGGTGAGGCTCAGGCTATCACTTGATTGGCTGTTGCAGACAGGTGATTGGGACTTGTCACTGTAGGCTTACATCTTGCTTGAGGCCTAGCAGGCCGAGAAACTGAAGCCTATGCATCTGGGATGTGATAGAGAATGCTGACAGAATCGGGAAGTGACCCGGCGGCAGGGGAAACAGACCTGGGTTGTGACACCCCCCAGCCCCATAATACTTACCCCACCGAGTTCCTATTGGGTCGCGACCAGCTCCTGATTAAAAATTACATCAGCGCTGTACTTGGCAGGGTGCAGGTGGTTGGTTGCTGGGCCGGTGGGCCCCCTAAACAGCCGCGCCCCATATCAAGTGCACCCCTTGCAGCCAATGCCTATTTTGTCTGTTCAAAAGATGACAGAGATTGCATGCTATGACACTGCTCTCAATGCCCATCAACTGAAAACGTAAAAAGCATTCTACTTGAGAAATTCAAAGACTGTGACTCTGAAGTTGAAGTTTCTTACAGTCAGTGGGTATCTACTGACAGAAAAGAGATGGTGAGATGCACTGCAACATTTGATGAATATTTAGAACAGAGGTTCCCAAACTCTGCCATTCTATATCATGTTTTAAGGATATCCATGTTCGAGCACAGGTTCCTTAATTAGTACCTCAGTCAATTTGATTTAACCATCTGGACTCAAGCATGGATATCCCCAAAACCTGGACTGTAATGGCAGAGTTTGGGAACCTCTGATTTAGAAACTTTGGCCCTCATTCAGAGCCGTACGCTCTGAGCAGAGCGCACGCTCTGAATGAGGGCCGCCCTCCATGAAAATGGAGCGTCCTCCTGGACGCTCATATAGCTGTGGGTCACCACTAACAGCCTATACGAGCGTGCATTTTGATGGCCGCGATGGTCGTGACCATCGCGACCATCGAAACTGCGAGCCGGAGCCTGCGGTTGAGGTTTTCAACCGCAAGCTCCGGAGTGATTTTGGCTCTATCAGAGCCAAAATCACTCCCACTGACATCACTAGTGATGTCAGTGGGCCGGCTTCTGACGGGAGACGTTCCCGTGGGAACGCCCCCGTCAGGGAGGCACGCCCACCAAAGGGGGCGTGCTGTCAATCAACATCGACAGCACGCCCCCTTTGATCAGACACAACGAGCGTAGGACTTTCCTTCGCTCGTCGCGTCTGGCGCATGCGCACAATGGAGCTCCCTCCGTCGTGCGCATGCTCAGTGCATAACATCGACCCACTTGCGAGCGGACAGCCGCTCGCGAGTGGGTCTGAATCAGGCCCTTTGATCAAAAAAATAGAAAAACTTGTCCCTCATTCATTTATTGCCCACAATCAAAGTTAAGAAATGAAGGCCAACCTTGAACTTGACGCAGGTATTGTTCTTCTGGACTTTAGTGAAAACTATTCTTACGTGATTCAGAATGAAGTTCAAGGGTATCATTGGACGAACAACGGTTGTACACTGCACCCAGCTGGAATCTATGCTCATGTCCCCTGTCTGATGACCTGTTCATCACAAGTGTCTGTGTCTTGTCTGATGATTTGGAGCATGATGTAGCATTTGTGTACGAAACACAGAAAGTAATTATTCAGTGCATCAAGGAAAACATTCCTGCTGTCAAAAATGTGTGTTACATCAGTGATAGGTGTGCTGGGCAGTATAAGAATTGCAAAAACTTTCTCAACTTGTGCTGCCATGATCGAGACTTCACTTTGAAAGCATCATGGGCATTTTTTGCAACCAGCCACGGTAAATCTCCTTGTGATGGCATTGGTGGAACCATTAAGCCTTTGGTTGCCATAGAGAGCCTACAGAGACATACAGGTGATCTGATTGACCCAGCTGAAAAAGTCTTACATTTCTGCAAATCAAAAGTTGCAAATATAAAGTTAAGGCTAATATCAAAAGAAACACTTTCAGAAACACACAAGCAGCTGCAAGACCGATTTTCCCAGGCAAAAAGTACCTGGTACAAGTGGATTTCATCACTTCACCACTATATCTTAAGTTTCCACAGGAACAAAGTGACTCAGGGCCTAATTCAGACCCGCTCGCGAGTGCTGAGCACTCGCAAGCGGGTCGATTTTGGCCCAGTGCGCATGCGCACGAGGGAGCCGGCTCCGTCGTTCGCATGCGCGAGACCCGCATAGCGACGGGCAAGCCGTCGCTATGGGTATCGCTACAAAGGGGGCGTGCTGTCGATGGTGAGTGACAGCACGCCCCCTTTGGTGGGCATGTCGGGGGTGTGGCTGCCCAGACAGAGGCTTTCCTATGGGAATGCCTACCGTCTGGGGCCGGCCCCACTGACATCACAAGTGATGTCAGTGGGAGTGCTCTTGGCTTTGATAGAGCCGAAAGCACTCCAGGGCTTGGGGCAACAAGACCCTACCACAAGGGTCTCGTTGCAAACAAGATGGTCGCCATGGTCTTGACCATCGCGACCATCTTTTTTGCCGCTCACTATAGCTGTGGGTGGTTACCCACAGCTATGCGAGCGGCCAGGAGGCCGCTCTAAAATTCAGAGAGACGGCCCTGATTCAGAGCGAGTGCTCTGTCAGAGCATCCGGCTCTGAATCAGGGCCTCAGTTCAAATAAAAACTTCAGTTCCATTTCCATTTCTTAGATCAGAACAATCCAACACCAGTCAATATGTCAGAAATCTGTACAAATTCATACATAGCATGTGTTTACGATAATCATTGTTTTTTTTATAAGTACTTTTAAAAGATGTGATGTTGAAGTTAAGTTCATGCGCACCTATGGCCCTGCGCAATCATCTGCCTGGCCTCTACAGAAAAAAAGAAGACATCTGTTATGTTCCTATGTGCAACATAATTTTCTCTGTCAGCCCCCCTATCACGAAGGGTACTGGAAGGATGTATTACTTCCCTGAAAAGGAAGTTGATTATGTACAAAGGCAGTACAGTGTCAACTTCAGTTAGACATCAGATATCTCTGTTAAAAAAAAGTAATATTAATAAGCAGATGTATTTAAAATGGCTTTTAGTGGGTATGCTCGCTCCCGTTTTTGCACCTATTCAATTCCAAAATTGCAAAAACAGGATTTGCGTGAAAATTCTTGCTGTGAAAATTGTAGGTGAAAATGGGGAAATCAGCCTGTACCCCAAAAATTGCCAAACTAACATAGGATAACAGTATAGAAGTGTATTAGAGGTTGTATTAAATAGATTTGGGGTACTTAAATTGAGTCAAATGGCGGTTATATTCATTTTAAAAAATAAATGGAATTTTTTCAGCATAAATGGGTATACAGTAAATATATATTTGGCTCATTTTAGGGGACTTTTAAAAATAGTGAAAAGACTGACTACTCCCACCTGCAAGACTAAAAACACTTTGCACTTTGTCATCCCAAAAAACACATGTAATTATTGGGCAATTAAAAATAATTAAAACTTCAAAGTGTCTAATTAGTCATTGGGAGGGGGGGGGGGGAAGGTGTCCCAGGTGTTTTGAACCACATCCCAACATTTTTACTTTAATATAGTTATTTTCCTCAAGGTCGGTGAAATTAAATTTGTGGTAAAATTATTTAGCCGCAATAAATTATTGCGGCTAATTGAATAGGGTTTTTTCACACTAAAATTGCAGTTTTTCACATGAAAATGTGTAATCGCGGGCTAATTGAATATCCTCCTATGCGTAATAAGAAATCTGCACATATATATACTCCAAAGAATTTAAAATAAAAAACTTCATGAACTATAACGCAACATCAATTGTCTACTTACTGGATTGCAAATGTGGTCTGAAATATATAGGGAAAACTAAAAGACCCCAGAAACTGACAATACAGGAGCATATCCGCAACATCAAACACAAAATAGAGGGACATGCTGTTTCCAAACACTTTATGACACATCATGGATCCAACCCCGAAGACCTCACATTCAAGGCGATAGAACAAGTCACCTTAGGAGAAAGAGGGGGCGATTTAAGCAATAAACTATCAAGATGTGAAATATTTTGGATTTTCCAGCTCAATACTTTGGCTCCAAATGGCTTTAACGAATGCTACGAGATTCCCCCTTTCCTATGATGTATCATGTCATGAGTTGGTAGCTATACGTACGTTCCGATACCTACAATCATACCATTGTGGCTGCGCCCAATCTCGCCTGATCTTGGAAGCTAAGCACATATGGGCAGAATCAGTACTTAAATGGAGACCCCTTGGGAATATCCTTTGCTGTAGGTATCAGTACATATATGCATTGTGGCTCACCTTAGCCAGTCCATGTAAGGCAACAAGTGTTATACAATGAGGGAAACCACAACAGTGATGGACGACTTTTTCATATCATCCTTGAAACAAATCACCCCCCTTCTTCTACACATTTGGGACCTATATAAGCCTACCCTGTTTTTTAATAATTTGTAATTATTTTTTTCTGGACTATGCCTATACATGAAGACCCACACATCCGGATTATGGTTTTGCTAATTTTTAAGAACTAATTTTACTCCCTTTCCCCTCCCCCCTCCCCCCGGTTAAGGGATTTTTTATTATTCAGCTGTCATTCATACCGTCCAATGCAATCTTAAATTAAGAGACAGTATACAGGAGGTCTGTGTTCTATTTGGAATATGCCCACTAATCAGAATATGCATACTAATTATGTTCCTTTTCTATCATAGTAATACTAAACTGAACAATGGCGACTATTAAGGAATTCTATTAAAAGAGATTGTTGAGGTTTTTAGAACAATATGATGGCGACCTGGTTGCTATGACAGCTGTGGAACGCAAGCGCAATGGAGGGGAAAGTGTGTCCAGGCCAATCTACGCGTGCGCAGTGTGAGGACCTCCACATGGGGAGAGGGCACAGCAACCAGTGACGGGAGACGGTACCCAGAGTGGCCGGATATGACGTGCAGAGACTACTTCGGTGATGGGCGGAAGTCAGATGACATATCCGGGAAGACGCAGCAGAGTAGAAGGGCGGATGTGACGTGCAGCAACCACATGGAGATAGGCAGAAGTGCCTCTTAGACTTAGATTCCCTCCCCTCCCCGCCCCTTTGCATCACACCGCATATGTGTAGATGGCTCTGTGGACAAAGACTAAAAAGGGCCACATAAAAATACGTAGAGGGGTTTAATTATGGAACTAAGGACAAGATTCCGGATATCAGAAACCAGAAGTGAGGTCACCAGTGAGTGTAACGAGGAGCAATTCAGTCCTGATTGAATGGGGTATAAAGAGCAGTCACCCCAGGTTAGCAGCAGCCCTTGATGAAGTCCATTGGTGGACGAAACGCGTTGGAAGCTGCCTCTTGCCTAAATGAACTACTAAATATAAGCACCTTATGAATTACTGCATTTTTTTGGAATCCTTTTTAACCTTTTTAGATAAATATTTTGTTACTTATTATCCTGTGCTAATATCAGTTGCATTGTATCATCTTTAATTTATATTTTGTATTGTCTAGGTATTATACATAAGGGACATTTGCAATATTCATAGCACCTTTGCACTTTACTGTACGCAGTGGCGTAACTATAAATTTTGCTCCCCCGTGCCAAAAAAGTTTCAGGCGCACCCCCCCCCCTGCCCAAAGATCAAACACACCCTAAGACGACGTTGAAGGTGTGTGGTTACATGATACAGCAACGTGCCTTACACATTATGACACACTAAGTAATGCCACTTATAACACAGTGTGCCACACCGGCATTCCCCTTACAACACATGCCACACAGCAATGCCCCTTACACATGCCACACAATAATGCCACGTATAACACATAATGACATACAGTAATGCCTTATAACAAATTTATGCCATGCTGTAATGCCCCTATTTCACATTATGCCACACTGTAATGCCACATACAACACATTATGCCACACAGTAATTCCCCTTACAAATTATGCCACACAGTAATGCCCCTAATAGCACATTGTGCACACAGTAATGCCAAGTACACATTATGCCAAACAGTAATGCCCATTACATCCCACCCTGACAGATCTACTTTACCAACCCTCCTCTCTGCTCCTGCCAGTCTGTCACCTCAGCTCAAGACAGGTTGCAGTTTTTATGTCTGTGTAGAACCAGATTATTGGGAACACAGTTTATAACCTGTATCAAGTTAGTGCCCCTTATACAGTGCCTCCTGTAGTTGTGCCACAAAATGCAATACCCCCTATACTAGTGCCCCTTATGCAATGCCCCCTGTAATAGTGCCCCTTATGCAATGTCCCCTGTAGTAGTGCCCATTATGCAGGGCCCCCTGTAGTAGTGCCCATTATGCAGGGCCCCCTGTAGTTGTGCCCATTAAAGTAGTGTCCCCTGTAGTTGTGCCCCATATGCAATGCCCCCTGTCGTAGTGCCCCTTATGCAATTCCCCCTGTAATAGTGCCCCTTATGCAATGCCCCCTGTAGTTGTGCCCGTATGCAGTGCCCCTTGTAGTTGTGCCCCTTCAAGTAGTGCCCCTGTAGTTGTGCCCCTTCTAGTAGTGCCCCCTGTAGTTGAGCCCATTTTAGTAGTGCCCCCTGTAGTTGTGCCCAGTAGTTGCCCCCTGTAGTTGCCCTCAGTAGTGAGCCCCCTGTAGTGAGCCCCCTGTAGTTGCACCCAGTAGTTTCCCCTTGTAGTTGCCCCCAGTAGTGAGCCCCCTGTAGTTGCCCCAGTAGTGAGCCCCCTGTGGTTGCTCCCAGTAGTGAACCCCCTGTAGTTGCCCACAGTATTCAACCCTGTAGTGAGCCCCCTATAGTTGCCCCCAGTATTCGCCCCTGTAGTGAGCCCCCTGTAGTTGCCCCCAGTAGTGAGCCCCCTATAGTTGCCCCCAGTATTCGCCCCTGTAGTGAGTCCCCTAGAAGTGAGCCCCCTGTAGTTGCTCCCCCCCACGCATGCACACAAACACACACACAAAAAAACAAACACTTACCTTTATCCCCACTCCAGTGCTGCTGCCGTCCATATCCCGGCGTCCGCTCCTCGGCACTATGGGAGTGCCTCCCATAGTGCCCAGCAGGACCCGGAAGACGGAGGGAGCTCCATCCTCCGGCTGCCGCCGCAGGTTTGAATAGGAGCCGGGTGCCCGCTGGTAACACAGGGCGCCCGGCAGATGGAGGGTGCAGGGGGTGCGACCGCTCCCCTTGCACCCTCTGTAGTTACGGGAGTTCCGCCACTGAGTGGCGTAACTATTGCCCCCGTCGCCCCCAAGCTACCCAGTGCCTCGAAGCCAATGTGGGGGCTGCGGGGGCAGTAGTTACGCCGCTGACTGTACGCAATATTTGCACAGGGGACTGAACCGATTTGAGGGCATTGCCAAAACCCACTGAGCACGTGGAGGCTCATTACTCTATTTCATGTCTTTTATGTTATATGTTTTTTATCATAGTGAATAAAAAATGTTACATTTTTTAAGTTTACCACGCTTTATACGTTTTTGCAAAGCACTATTTTGCACTTATTATTCACATTGTGGTATGTTTTCACTACATATGTACGCCAGTCGCTAAGACCTTATACATTTTTTCCATATTACTAAAGGTGCATACCCAATGCTCCATCACATTTGGTCAAGCTGACACCCTTTAGACATAGGGAGTATGTACTTTTATTATCGTTTTTTCACGATTTGATTTGTAGTCTATATTTGATTCTATCTAAGTTGGCGCCATTACCCTACACATTACTATTAGGGGTGTGCACCGGCCACTTTTCGTGTTTTGGTTTTGGATCTGGATCTTTCTTCGTGTTTTGGATCTGGATTGGTTTTGCCAAAACCACCCTTCCGTGTTTTGGGTTCTGGGTTTTGTGTTTTGGATCTGTATTTTTTTGAAAAAAAGCATAAAAACAGCTAAAATCACAGAATTTGTAGGTTTTTCTGCTCCTATGCTATTATTAACCTCAATAACCTTAATTTCCACTCATTTCCAGTCTATTCTGAACACCTCACAATAGTGTTTTTATGTCCAAAAGGTTGCACCGAGGTAGCTGGATGACTATGCTAAGCGACACGAGTGGGCGGCACAAACACGTGACCCATCTAGGCGTGAAACTGCAGTGGCAGACAGGATGGCAGTTTGAAAAACTAGGCCCCAAACTGTACATAATGCAAAGAAAAAAAAGAGGTGCAAGATGGAATTGTCCTTGGGCCCTCCCACCCACCCTTATGTTGTATAAACAGGACATGCACACTTTAACAAACCAATCATTTCAGCGCCAGGGTCTGCCACACAACTGTGGCTGAAATGATTGGTTCGTTTGGGCCCCCACAAAACAAGCTGGCAATTAATCTGTCCCTGCACAAACTGGCTCTACGGAGGTAAGATGTCATCCTCATCCTCCTCATCCACCGATTCCTCACCCTCTTCAGTGTGTACATCCTCATCCTCACAGAGTATTAATTCGTCCCTGCTGGAACCACAGGTCCCTCTGTACGTTCTGGAGGCTGGTCTCCCTGGAAGAGTTGATAATTCATTTTATGAACATCATCTTCTCCACATTTTGTGGAAGCAACCTCCTACGCCTTTCGCTGACAAGGTTCCCGGCTGCACTAAACACTCTTTCGGAGTACACACTGGAGGGGGGGCAACTCAGGTAAAATAGAGCCAGTTTGTACAGGGACCTCCAAATTGCTTCTTTTTCCTGCCAGTACAGGTACGGACTGTCTGACATGCCTACTTGGATGCTGTCAACGATGTAATCCTTTAACAGACAGACGCACGCTTGTCGCTGCTGCTTTGAGGATGCAAGTGCGGCTACAGCCCACACAATTCACAAAGACAGAAAAAAAAAAAGAATATTTTTATTGTTTGTGGAGCGCACTTTGAGGGTTACACCACCCTTTAACAGACAGACGCACGCTTGTCGCTGCTGCTTTGAGGATGCAAGTGCGGCTACAGCCCACACAATTCACAAAGACAGAAAAAAGAAGAAGAATATTTTTATTGTTTGTGTAGCACACTTTGAGGGTGTCACCACCCTTTAACAGACAGACGCACGCTTGTCGCTGCTGCTTTGAGGATGCAAGTGCGGCTACATCGCACACAAGTCACAAACACATTAAAAAAATAGTTTTTTATTTTTTGGAGCACTTTGAGAGTTACACCACCCTTTAACAGACAGACGCACGCTTGTCGCTGCTGCTTTAAGGATGCAGGTGCGGCTACAGCCCACACATTTCACAAAGACAGAAAAAAAAAGAACAATATTTTAATTGTTTGTGTAGCACACTTTGAGGGTGTCACCACCCTTTAACAGACAGACGCACGCTTGTCGCTGCTGCTTTGAGGATGCTGGTGGAATCTAGACGGGATTTGGAACCGAGGACACACTACCTCCATCAATTGTCCAAATCCCACTGCACTAATGGCGGATACCGGACGCACGTCTAACACCAACATAGCAGTCAAGGCCTCAGTTATACGTTTTGCTTCAGGATGACTGTTGTCGTACTTCATCCTCATCGCTAGGGACTGTTGGAGGGTCAATTGCTTAGTAAAAGTAGTGATGTTCCTACTTCCTCTCTGGGATGATGAACAACTCCCAGCAGCAGCAACAGCACTAGGAGGAAGTGGTTCTTGATCTTTCCCTATTTTATTTTTATCGGAGAAAGTTTGGTCCTCCATTTATGTTATATTGATATATACGTGCGGTTAAAGCCAGCCGGCTCTTTACTTATGGGACACAGGCGCACGCTTGGCGCTGCTCCTTTGTTGATGCACATGCAGCCACAGTGCACACAAGTCACAAACACAGAAAATATATATTTTTTTGTTTTGGAGTGTAATTTGGGGGTTACAGAACCCTTTAACGGTCAAGCCAGCCGGCCCTTTACTTATGACACAGGCGCACGCTTGGCACTACTTTGTTGATGCACGTGCGGCTACTGCGCACACAATTCACAAACACAGAAAATAATTTTTTTTTTGGTTTGGACTGGAGTGTACTTTGGGGGTTACAGCACCCTTTAACGGTCAAGCCAGCCGGCCCTTTACTTATGACACAGGCGCACGCTTGGCACTACTTTGTTGATGCACGTGCGGCTACTGCGCACACAATTCACAAACACAGAAAATAATTTTTTTTTTGGTTTGGACTGGAGTGTACTTTCGGGGGTTACAGCACCCTTAACGGTCAAGCCAGCCGGCCCTTTACTTATGACACAGGCGCACGCTTGGCACTACTTTGTTGATGCACGTGCGGCTACTGCGCACACAATTCACAAACACAGAAAATAATTTTTTTTTGGTTTGGACTGGAGTGTACTTTCGGGGGTTACAGCACCCTTTAACGGTCAAGCCAGCCGGCCCTTTACTTATGACACAGGCGCACGCTTGGCACTACTTTGTTGATGCACGTGCGGCTACTGCGCACACAATTCACAAACACAGAAAATTATTTTTTTTTTGGTTTGGACTGGAGTGTACTTTCGGGGGTTACAGCACCCTTAACGGTCAAGCCAGCCGGCCCTTTACTTATGACACAGGCGCACGTTTGGCACTACTTTTTTGATGCACGTGCGGCTACTGCGCACACAATTCACAAACACAGAAAATAATTTTTTTTTGGTTTGGATTGGAGTGTACTTTCGGGGGCTACAGCACCCTTTAACGGTCAAGCCAGCCAGCCCTTTACTTATGACACAGGCGCACGCTTGGCACTACTTTGTTGATGCACGTGCGGCTACTGCGCACACAATTCACAAACACAGAAAATATATTATTTTTTTAGCACTTGGGGGGAGCACCCCTGATGGACAGAGCACCCCCTGGACAACACTACAGCACCCCTTTAGGACTGGGACACTGCACAGGACTTTGGAGTGGACACAGCCCCTATGGAGAACTGACTGCACAACACAGTCCAGCCAGCCCCTATGGACTTTGAAGTAGTGGACACAGCCCCTATTAACAACAGCAGCACAGCACAACACAGCCAGCCCCTATGGACTTTGAAGTAGTGGACAACAGCAGCACTACACTACACTACACTACACAGCCCTAACTCCCACCCTCCCTCTTCACTGTCCACAGCCGAGTGAGAAAATGGCGCCGACGCGGGTACCTTATATAGGATCCAAAACCCGTGAGACTCGGAAGGCGGGATGATGACGTTTTGCCTCGATTTCAGATCCGAGTCAGGCGGGAAAAGTCGAGCCTGACTCGGATCGGACTCGGATCGGGGGGGCTCGGGGGGGTTCGGATTTCAGAAATCTGAACCCGCTCACCCCTAATTACTATATATATATATAGAAGTGTACAAATTAAAATACTCCCCTGGCAGGCAAAATTATACCTAATGGTAATTTTCATTGTTAAAGAGAGATTATTAATTAAACATTACAATATTGATATAGGCAATCCCATTATTTTTTATTTCATAGGCTTTTAAAGTATACTTTAAGGTTCAATTTAAAAAAAAAAGGGACATGATCACTCATCTGCCTTAGGTTAATAATGAGTATTGAACCCACTTTTTTTTTGGCACCAAAAAAATGATTCAGTATGAAGTAAAGGATGTATAATGACTTTCAGAGTCAGGCAAGGTTAATAAAACATTTTATTCTGGAATCTCCATATTCTGATTGACAAAGGGCCAAAATTTCAAAGTGATATGTGGGTTAGGCTGAGATAGGTATGTTTTCCCATATACACCTCACATAAAAACGGAGCATCAGGGGTGGCATTTCCCAGCAATTTTTTGAAAATTTGTCCCCCTATTTCTCAAAAACTATGAGGGCTAGAGAAGAAAACTTTTACATGAGTTTGTTGCTATGTGGTAGTATCAAGTTTCATGAAAATCTGAGCCGATGGGTGTCATAATACATTTTTTCTGGGGGAATTACCCTATTTACTACTAAAAGTGTCACATCTCAGCGCTATTGTGTGGTGTATGTACATGTATTTGTACACCTGACACCCACCTGATGCAGAACTAACTACTTTTTATCAGTGGGACGTACCCTGAGATATGGGTCCTTTCCAATATGTTTTTTTTTACAACAGACTCTTTGGGGCGGATGCAGAGTTGGTAGTAAGGTGAGAGAAATGACTAAAAATACTACATGGTAACATACCGTGTCTGCCCACATATACAGAGCTGTATTTATCTTACGGTACATGCTCCTCTGCATTGGCAGCATATGTGCCTGGCTTACTACAAGTCATCATTCTTAGTATGTTCTTGCACCTTCCTGTAGCAGATACAACAGATGCGCCTCCTAATGCTTACTTGCTGGTCTGCACAGGTCACATTTGCATGGCCACACCCTTCCAGAACGTTAAAAAACCAAGTGGTGTGACTCAATACAATCGGCGCTACAATAAAACATACTCATACGTCCCTTATGAAAGACGTAGAAGTTCTCAGCAGTGGTCTAGAATATTCTTCTCCACATAGGCTCCAGTAAATATATGGTAACATGGAAATAAACAAATATATATACTGTATATATATATATATATATATATATATATATATATATACACACCTATATATATATATATATATATATATATATTGATGATACTAGATCAGAACCTCTATATACCCCTGCCTGTACCTTCTGAAATCCTACCTATAAACCTCTAAGGATACAGTAAATAAAAGATTCCAGACTTGGAACGTGTGGTTCCGAAGCACAAAGTATTATTCAAGTAAAAAGTACAGTCAGTTACACGCTATTGATCCAGACACAATTAGACGCAAAGGAATTATACAGACCCCAAGTACAGTATACATACGCCGCGCTTTCTGGTCCAGATGTTAGGCATCAGCAAGAAACCCCGTCGTCATTCAGCAAGAAGAATAAAAACCCAGTGCTTGAGCACACATATTTATACCCCCCCAGAATAGACAGGACAATAGAGAAGTTTCTTGCTTATGCCATTGGTTCCCAGAGGGGAAGCATCTGTTACAGATCGTTTAACAGGCTGGTTCAAATAGACTCATCCCAGCCTCTAACAACTGGGGGTCTCTGCCCTCCCACCCCATGCAATCATCCTAACAGTTGTCCATATAATATGCATTTTGTTGCTTGAAGTCTCTGCGGTCCATAAGTTGAGAATGCATGATGCGATCTCCACACCGATAATACCGGAATTCTGTTGAAAGAGTACGCATCAATACGAAACCAAACACGGCTCAATCCAATTTGACATACTGTAAAGCCATTTCTGAAATATATATCCTTTATAATACGTAAAGTCATGAAATGGGCTTTTGGTGAATCGCCGTAACTTATGGCGATGGTCACAGATGCATTCGCATGATGCTAATAGTATTATCGCCACATGTACTAAAGTGTGAGTTTATATAAAATGGCGATTAGGCGGCCATTTTGCAAAATGACGTCTTGCGGCCAGTCGCAAGATGGTGTTGCTGCGATTCAATTTTAAACTGATCTTGTCTCAGCCAATAATCCAGTTTCGACAGTATACATAAAACAGTATTTTTTACAGCATGTCCCAATATATATAACACCTTCTGTGATAAAAGGGGCATAGTATATAAGTGCAGGCGTACCCCAACTCACACTCAATAGTGCAATACTGTGCATATAAAGGTTTCTTTTTCCACCACTGTGTTGTGTAATAGACATCCCGTGTCCAAGAGTATCACCATAGATAATTAAAAGGCGTACCCACACTCACTGATAATTCAGGGAGGTATCAGGCACATAAATGTATCTTTTATTCATCCCCTATTCGTCAAATGAAGGATCATGTGCGACCTTTGCAATGGACATCAAAGATCACAGCAGTAGCTGAAAAAGTCCTTCTCCTTATATTCTCCAATAAGTGTATAGCGTCATGAAAGAGACAAATATATACATGTGTAGAGCAATCTCTTACTAAGATAACTAAATGAAAAAAATGAAAACCCTCTCTGAAAAAAATAATGAATGAAATGTGGGTGCAAGCGTACCCCAACTCACACACTGAAGTGCAATACTATGTGTATAAAGGTTTCTTTTTCCACCGCTGTGTTGTAAGATACAAATCCTGTACTCAAGACAGTCACCAAAGATGTTTTTGAAGCGTACCCCACTTACTGGTAAGTCAGGGGGGTATGAATAGGGGTTAAAGTAGGCCAGGATGGGGCAGAACTGCGTTCCATCACTTTTATTTGGAGATGGAACCAGTTCTGTCTCCTCCGACCTACCTCAGCCCGACTCAATTTTGAGATTTTGTTACCAGCGGGCGCCCGGCTCCCCCACTGCAGCACCAGCCAGAGGGGGAGCCGGCTCCCCCCACAGGCACTATGGGAGAGATGTCATTACGTGTCTCCCATAGTTCAGTGGAGCAGCCAGGCAGACCGGAGGCAGCAGATGCTGGAGCGGGGCTTAAGGTAAGTATTGTTTCTTTTTGTGTAAGCGGCTTCATATTGGGGGCATAACTTCTGGGGGCATTACTACTGGGGATATTTACTCAGGGGCATTACTACTGGGGACATTTACTTGAGGACACTACTGGGGGCATTTACTTGGAGGCATTACTATTGGGGCATTTACTCATGGGCATTACTATTGGGGGCATTTACTCATGGGCATTACTATTGGGGGCATTTACTCTGGGTCATTACTATTGGGAGCAGTACTACTGGGGGCATTACTACTGGGGGCTACTTCTACAGGAGGCATTAATACAGGGGGCACCACTCCTGAGGACACTGCATAAGGGGCACCACTACTGGGGGCACTGAATAAGGGGCACCACTACTGGGCTCACTGCATAAGGGGCACCACTACTGGGGGCATCAATACTGGGGTAACTGAATAAGGGACACTATCACTGTGGGCACTGCATAAGGGCACTTTCACTACTGGGGGCACTGCGTAAGGGGCATTACCACTGTGGGCACTGCATATGGGGCACTACCACTACTGGGGCACTGCATAAGGGGCACTACCACTACTGTGGGAAACACCTAAGGGGCACCACTACTGGGGGCACTGCATAAGGGCACCACTACTGGGGTCACTGCATAGGGGCACTACCACTACTGTGGGCACTGCATAAGGGGCACTCCCACATCAATTAACCCATTTTCCAGCACTTTGTACTTTTTCACCTGTCGAAGCTGAATAATTGGCTGAGACAAGTTCAGTTTAAAATTTAATTGCGACAACGCCATCTTGCGAATGGCCACAAGACGCCATCTTGAAAATGAGATTGCAAGACGCCATTTTGCGAATGGCCGCCTAAGCGCCATTTTAGATAAACTCACATTTTAGTACATGTGGCGATGATACTATTAGCACCATGCGATTGTATTTTTCACCATTTCTCATACACACATTAATACACACAATTGCGCTGTTAACTAGTCGCATATTAGCGAATGCATAGGACTTTGTATGAAACCGCTGTTTTATTAGCTTTATGCGCACGCATCTGCCCCAAGTTAACTAGCGTCCTTATATCAAACCCTCAATAACCACACATTACATATTCACACATAAGGTTCAATAATGGACAGCACAGACGGTGTAATGGTTAGCGTTACTGCCTCACAGCACTGAGGTCGTGGGTTCGATTCCCACCACGGCCCTAACTGTGTGGAGTTTGTATATTCTCCCTGTGCTTGCGTGGGTTTCCTCCGGGTACTCCGGTTTCCTCCCACACTCCAAAAATATACTGGTAGGTTAATTGGTACCAATCATTAAATTAACCCTAGTGTGTATGTGTGTGAGCATGTGATAGGAAACATAGATTATAAGCTCCACTGGGGCAGGGACTGATGTGAATGGCCAACTATTCTCTGTAAAGCGCTGCGGAATATGTGTGCGCTATATAAATAACTGGTAATAAATAATAAATAATAAATAAGCTTTAAAGTGTATGATTTAAGTTGGTTCAGTTAGTTTAAATGCTGAGAAATAAAGGTATTTGATAACTAAGGTATTATACATGCTAAACAAGTCGTGTTTGGTCTTGTACTGATGCGTACTCTTTTTACAGTATTCCGGTGTTATCGGTGGGGAGATCGCATCATGCAAACTCAAGTTATGGATTGCAGAGCCTACAAGCAACAAAATGTATATTTCATGAATAACTGTTAGAATGTTGCAGGGGGCGTGAAGAGGAAGATCCCCAGCTGTTAGAGGCAGGGAGAGTCTATTTGAACCAGCCTGTTAAATGTGCTGTAACAGATGCTTCTCCCCTGGGAACCAATGACATCAGCAACAAACTTCCCTATTGTCCTGTTTATTCTGGGGGGGGTATAAATATGTGTGCACGAACGCTGGTTCTCAGTCTTCGTGCTGAATGCTGTATGACTAGAGGTCTCTTGCTGATGCCTATCTCCGGGTCCGGAAGCGCCTGCATATGTATACTGTACTTGGGTCTGTATAATTTTCCTTTTGCGCCTAAATTGTGTCTAGATCAATTGCGTGTAACTGTCTGAACTTTTACCTGAATAACACTTGTGCTTTGGAACCACAGATTCCACGTCTAAGGGCCTGATTCAGACCCACTCGCGAGCGGCTGTCCGCTCGCAAGTGGGTCGATGTTATGCACTGAGCATGCGCACGACGGAGGGAGCTCCGTCGTGCGCATGCGCCAGACGCGACGAGCGAAGGAAAGTCCTTCGCTCGTTGTGTCCGATCAAAGGGGGCATGCTGTCAATGTTGATTGACAGCACGCCCCCTTTGGTGGGCGTGCCGGGGGCGTGCCTCCCTGACGGGGGCGTTCCCACGGGAACGCCTCCCATCAGAAGCCGGCCCACTGACATCACTAGTGATGTCAGTGGGAGTGATTTTGGCTCTGATAGAGCCAAAATCACTCCGGAGCTTGCGGTTGAAAACCTCAACCGCAGGCTCCGGCTCGCAATTTCGATGGTCGCGATGGTCTCGACCATCGCGGCCATCACAAAGCACGCTCGTATAGCCTGTGGGTGGTGACCCACAGCTATACGAGCGTCCAGGAGGACGCTCCATGAAAATGGAGCCCGGCCCTCATTCAGAGCGTGCGCTCTGCTCAGAGCGGACGGCTCTGAATGAGGGCCTAAGTCTTTATTTATGGTATGATTGCGTACGCAAATTAGCATCATCCTTAGAAGGTATAGGCAGGACATTAGAAGGCATAGGCAGGGGTATATAGAGGTTCTGGTCCAATATCGTTACACCCCAAAGGTTATATGTCATCATTAGCCAAATTAAGCTAATTAAAACATTTTTTTTTTGCCTAAGTAGTCACTGGGGCATATTCAATTGGGTGCGAGGTTTAGTGAGGAAAACACCTTGCGCCCCTCATGCCCAATTTTGGATTACAGCAGGTAGGCACGCTCCCAATACCCGCGGTATCCAATTTAAAAAAAAGTGGTTTTCAACTCTGAATAAATAATTCTCCATTTACCTACATGGGGGTCTCCGCAACATCTTCTCACTGGAGAGGGGGCTGCTGGAAGTCCCAGGGGCTGCAGGGAGGCTCAAGAGCTACTAGGAGATGAAGTTCTCTCAGTGCCCATTACGAGGTGCAGGAGCGGGCTGGGCCGGGGGGCAGGGTGCCATCTGCCCCCCGGGCCGGTATGATTTCAATGTTATGGGGCCGCCAATTGCTTTATGCTCCATACACGTCTGGCGCCCGGGAGACATGCAGAGGATGCTCCACGGCCACTCAGTTTGTGTAACATCAGGGCGGCTGTCCTTGAAGCCCTTATAATAAACTAAGCAGCCGGGGAGCATCCTCTGCATGTCTCCTGGCCAGGGGCAGATTGCCTGTAGATCTCAGCGGGAGTTTGGGGCCGATGTTTTATTTTATTTTTCTTAAACATGTGCCCTGGCCAGCGCTAATTGGGAGCCAGCCCTAAGCGATCATAACTAGAGAGAGAGAGCTGGAGGGCTCCAGTCCTCACTCTTCAGCTATGCCTCTGACGGTGGCTGGCTGCAGGCCTGGGCATAACAGAGTGTCTCCTTTTCCAATCAAGCCAACCAGAATCCCCCCCTTTCCCCCCCGCAAACCACCCCGCAGCAGTGACTTCCCCTCCCTGCTATGGAAAAGTATCCACAGACACTGGACATAAAGTGAGGCAGCTTCCTCTTCCTGATCCCAGCAGCAGCCACAGCAGGGAGATGGAGATTAAGCAGGGGCTGCTCAGGAGGCAGCTGTTAGCATGTGCTGTGCTGGAGTGCATGTATGGGACCAGACATGCCGTCTACTAGAACAACAGCAAGCCCAGGTCAGTGCTTCCAGCGCAGTGCCCCCCATCTCACTAACCCCCACTCAGTGTCTTCCCCTTGTCCAGCCCAGTGTCCCTTACCATCTACTGTATAACTGATCACCCAAAATGCCAGTGTAACCCACCTAACCAGCCCAGTGTCCCTTACCATCTATAACTGATCCCCCAAAATGCCAGTGTAATCCACCTAACCAGACCAGTGTTTCCCCCCTTTCCAAACAGCGCACTGCCCCCATCTCACCTAGAACTTTTTTTTACACATGTGTTGGTGGACTGCCGGTCTCTGCATATATATATATTCACAGGTTGATTTTTTTTTGGAGAAAGCCGGGGCTACTTGCTTGCCCCCCAGGCTGAAAGTTTCCAGCCAGACCCTGACGAGGGGCACACTGACACTGAGGGGGGGGTTACACACATAACACTCATACACACACACTCACTCATAAACACTAACAAACACTCACACAATGACATACTCAGCGCTGCTGCAGGCAGGAGACCGGGTCCCGACACCGGATGCAGAAGACAGCACACTTCGGAAGGTGAGTATTACTGACTGATTAAGCTAATTGGAAACTTCCAATTGCTTAATTAGTCATTAGGAGAAGTGCTGCTGGGGTCCCAGAGCATTTCCTGATCTTTTTTCCTAAAGTTGTGGATTTTAGGAAAAATTGGTCGTGCTCTGGAGGTGTGCAAAAAAAAACCTCCCGGCACTCAAAAAAAGAAAAAACGAGCACCTAATTGAATAGCAAAAATCTTGCACCTGCAGAAAAAAACCTTGTAAGTGTGGGATTTTTGCTTTTCTCTCCCCCAATTGATTATGCCCCATTAAAGTGGGTATCCCAGTGGTTGTAAACCAAGTCCCAACTTCTTTAGGCAACAACAGAGGGTTTGCACAACTTTTCAACTACTAAGGAGGTGGCAAAAACTTTTCATTGCAAATGGTATGGTGATTTCGCAGGTCAATAGGATTACACAATAAATACAAGCGCACGATTAACTGTTTTTCATGGAAAAATCGCTTATCGTGGCTAATTGATTTCCCCCCTTAAACTGTAGCAACAGCAGAGGCTCAAAGCATTTCATAATCAGAGATGTCAGAGCGATGGGACAGTAATCATTTAGAAATGTAGGTGTACCAGATTTTGGGACAGGGACAAGAGTTGTTGCCTTAAAGCACTTAGGAAACAAACAGTGAGCGCGAGGCAAATTAAATAAAAATGTAAATATCCCACCTACAGTAACTGCTGGCAACACTCGCTAAGAACCTTTCCTTGAATCCCATCTGGATCCTGCAGCTTTACCAGGATTAAAATTGTGCAGACACTCCAGCACTGCCGATTCATCTAACACTAGAGGTAATTCGTCAGACCGAGTCTTCTAGGCATTAGCAAGTGACTTATTATCTATAAGAATTAAACATATTCAAGTCTTCCACCCCTCTTATCTTAACATTTTTAAAGTTATAATTA
The DNA here is from genome assembly GCA_031769625.1 of Taudactylus pleione. Taxonomy (NCBI): domain Eukaryota; kingdom Metazoa; phylum Chordata; class Amphibia; order Anura; family Myobatrachidae; genus Taudactylus; species Taudactylus pleione. The sequence continues at coordinate 2,304,785 of JAUIMM010000043.1, forward strand.
AAGATGTATTGGATACACTGCCACAAACTCTTTGGATCCTTACACCAGGGGCATCACTGGGGTAGTGCGGGCCACACCGGATGACACCATCTAAGGGGGTGACATTCAAATACCACAGCAGCTGCCATTTTAGTGTCTCCCCCTCGGATGGTGTCACTGAGTGGCTAGCAGCAGTGATGGATGATACATGCATGCGTATGTCATCATTACACATCCCACTGTGTCCTGAGAGGCTGGGGGCTTCCCAGCAGCTCCCGCAGAGCTGGGCAAGCCCCCAGCATGATAACAACATGGGCATGACACGCAGTCACCATCCCAAAACAGGGACACTCAGGGGGCATGGGCAGGAGGCCACGCTCTCTTTCACACAGGGTGGGGGGGTCAGGAGGTGCTGCACCAGTTGTCACCACCCTGTATGAGGCTTCTGCCTTACACAGATTTCATTTATCCTCCAGTTACCAAAAACCCTATTTTGCCCCTCCTCATATCTCTCAATTTAGACCAGGCTATTTTTAAACTTCTTAATCTCCAGATTTAAAAGCCCTATCTTGAGCCTTGAGTAGAGAACGGACCTCTCCATTTAACAAGGGTTTTCTATTAGAAAATAACCTAAACCTTTTCCTCACCATTATACTCTCTATACAGATGATAAATCCTAGAGAAATAGAGGTAAGAAAAGACACATTTATGGACACATCTACAGTAGATTCCTTAATTAGCATATTCCAATTTGTAAATTAGAAGCTATCCTGTAACCTCTCCATAGCCATTTCAAGCCACACTAAAACAGATCTCCTATTAAGTGTTCAGGTGCGACACACTAGACAATTTTTGGAACAATATGCCCGATTCTGACGCATCGGAACATCATACCGTTCAAAATCGTCTAGTGTCATCTGTTGTGCACTCCCGTGGGGTTGTCAGCCGCATCGTCAGGTTCGCCCCTACATGCAGGCCAACCTGACAATGCGGCTGATGGCCCAACGCAGCGGGTTGCAGCAGGGGCCGATATGTTGGCCAGTTGGGTACTGACCGCATCACTGGATACAAACATTGCTTCGTGTGTACCCAGCTTAACACATTTAGCCAGAGCAGGGCCGGTTCTACCCATACGCATGGTACACAGCTGAGTAGGGTGCCACATAGTGGAGGGCGCCTCAGCTGCGACCATGAGGGCCGCAGGCAGACTGTGTCTCTGTGACACAGCTGCACCGCGTGTGTAGCGCTGACTGGACAGAGTTCAGTCAGCACTACACAGTGACAAACACACAGCCGCCGGCACCGGCAGCTGTGTGTTTGCTTTAATTAGCAGCCAATGAGAGTCTGTCAGACTCTCATTAGTTGCTGCGCCCACTGCCGGAGCCTCTCCATCTTCTGGCTCCCGCAGTGGGTAATGGGAGAGATGTCATGACGTCTCTCCCATAATGCAGAGCGGCCCGGCCCGGGAGGACAGACTGAGGAGCGGATGGCGGCGGCGGGAGCAGGAGACGGAGCGGGGATTCAGGTAAGGTTTCTTTTTTTTACATGTGTGTCTACTTGGTCGTGGGGACTACTACTAGGGGCACTACAAGTGGGTGGCTACTACTGGAGGCACTGCATAGGGGGGGAACCTCCCCTGGGGGCACAACAAGGGGGAGACTACTACAAGGGGGGACTTCTACTAGGGGCACTAAAAGGGGGAGGCTACTACTGGGGGCACTGCATAGGGGGGGCACCTCCACTGGGGGACTACTACAAGGGGGACTACTACTACTAGGGGCACTACAAGGGGGGGTCCACTACAAGGGGGGGACTACCACTAGGGGCAATACAAGGGGGGGACTACCACTGGGGGCACTGCATCGGGGGACCACTACTGGGGGTACTATATAAAGGGCAATACTGGGGGTACTGCATAGGGGGGAACTACAACTGGGGCCACTGTTTAAAGGGCACTGCATAAGCGGTACCACTATTGGGGGCACTGCATGGGGGGACTACTACTGGGGGAACTGCATAGGGGGTACCACTACTGAGGGCATGCATAGAGGTACTACTGGGGGCACTATATAAGGGGCTTACTACTGGAGGCACAAGGGGCACTGCACAGGGGGGACCACTACTGGGGGCACTGTAAAAGGGAGACACCAAAAAATATACTCGCTTACCAAAATATTTGGGCTACGCCCTAGCTTATATATAGGAATCATGGTCCGATTTTCCAATATAAAAAAAATATAACAATCTCATAGGTAATTTTAAAATTTCTTATAGAATATCGTCAGAACCCATTTTAAATCTGCTCAATTAAAGTCACCTGCCACAATAATTATTCCTTCCACATAAACATAAGAGGATTGTTGTTTAGCTAGGATGTATATAAAATGCTCAAGGTATGTGAGAAAGAACCATCTCTCCTTCGTTAAACCTCTCTAGTCCTGAGGTTTGGCACATGCAAAATATATTCTGGTATGCATAGTTTCATATGCGTGCATCAGCTTTCTGATATACGCAGTGCAGCACTTTATATTTAAATATTTCCAATTTTGTATATATACAATACATATATATAATGCAAAGCCCAAACCTCCTTGCAAGGGTCCCTGGTGAAGATTATGGCCCTCATTCAGAGCCGTTCGCTATTTGCGGTCGTTCGTTCAAAAACAAGGGGTGGCTATTCAAATGATCCGTTCGCAAATTGCAGTCTGTTCACACCTCTAAGTCTGAACGAGCGAGCAAAACATACGCTCGTTTATTTGATAAAAACGCCCCCTGGCCGCTCGCACCATACGTCATGTCCGCTATTTATTTGATTAATCGAGTACATCGTACAGCGTATGAACTGCTCGCTATTCTTGTGGTTGGTTTTTTCAACCGCTATTTTGCGAGCAGTTCCGAGTTTAAAAAAACCAAGTGACGTGGTCAATGACGCTGCTGGATTAATTATGCACACCCTTAAAACGCCCGTTTTGACCTTTAAGCACGCCTGCGTTCGAAATTCCACTCCCCCGTTTTCAAGCACCTTCCCCTGTTACCACCCACATACGCCTCATTCTGTCACTCAAAATAGCAGGCACTCGCTATATAGCGTACAAACGATTTTCGGCCGCACTGACTGGTTCGCGCATGCGTACTAAAAACCGTACGCATGCGCAGATGTGCGAACATCGCTCGGAACGAGCGTACTGCCGCTAACGAGCGGCTCTGAATGAGGGCCTATGCCTCTTTAAGACTCCGTCCTCTGGGGATACAGGGCCTGATTCAGACGCGCTCGCGAGCGGGTCGATGTTTGGCCACTGCACATGCGCACCGCAGAGCCGGCTCCGAAGTGCGCATCTGGCTAGCGACGGGCGCTAGCCGGGTCTAGTTCGGCTTTGCCTTGTAAATGACTGCAACTTTAAAAAAACGATCAAGATCAGTCTGCATCCCGCACCTCCGGCTGACTTGATCTCTATTACATCCCACCCCTGGTGTCCAAGTTTGTGATCGAACCATACGAAAAAACTTTGTGATAATGGTTTGCGAGCTAGGTCCCTGAGAAAGAAGCCGTATCTAAACCAGGAACAGAGGCAGAAACCTATAGATTGGGCACTGGCACACAAGGAGTGGACAGAAGAAGACTGGGACAAGATTATTTGGAGTGACGAGACCAAAATCAACATCATCGGGAGTGATGGAGTGAAATTTGTTTGGCGATGACCTGGGATAGATCTTTTGCCTGAGTGCACCACGGCAACTAGGAAGCACCCAGTGAGTGTGATGGTGTGGGGCAGCATGGCCAGCCATGGTGTGGGACGTTTGGCTATCGTTGATGGCAATATCAATGGTAAAAAGTATCAAGAAGCAGTGCTGGAGGTGAAACTGTTGCACACAATCGAGGATTTGTTAGAAGGTGACCCATGGAAGTGTATCTTTCAGCAGGATGGAGCACCATGCCACACCGCCAACAGTTCCACGAAGTGGTTCGGTGATCACCAAATCACTGTCCTGCCTTGGCCAGGAAATAGTCCAAATTTAAAACTGATAGAAAATCTTTGGTCAAGGCTTAAAGTGATGGTATCACGAAAAAATCCAAGTAACAAGAGAGAACTGATCGAAGGCATAATCCAGGGCTGGTACCATGTGATTTTACCGTCCCTTATACTGCATGATGTGGCCATGGCTCTAGTAAAATTATAATGTATACTACTGATTATGGTCATGACTTGAACTACTGGCTAGGGGAAGGGTGTTTCCGGGCAACTGGAAACCTCCCTGCGTTTACCTTTGTTGTACTTGTTGCAACCTACATTTATCAATACAATACTATGTGTACAAGTATACTAAAACATATGTGTATAAACATCTTCCGCAGTACTACCTGGTTGCATCCGGTATAAGAGACACCGCAGTTCACCATCACAGGTGTACAGACTGAAGGGCACTGGCTAACAGAAAAGGAAGCTCCAATAGAACAAGTGAATAATAATAAATAATAGTAGAAAGTTAAAATCAACACATACTGCATAGGCCAGTACAAGGCATGTGCAATAATATGTGTAGTTACAATTGCTTCCTGCATTCTTCCTGTGACAGTTGATGGAGAAATTCCTCATCTCACATGTCAGTGGTGGCTCCTGTTTACTGATAGACTGGACATGGGGGGTCATTCAGAACCGCTCGCGAGCGGCAGGACGCTCGCAAGTGGGTCGATGTTCCCCACTGCGCATGCGCACGACGGAGGGAGCTCCGTCGTGCGCATGCGCGAGACCCGGCGAGCGACGGGCTCACCATCGCTCCGGGTCTCGCACCAAAGGGGGCATGCTGTCGATGTTGATTAACAGCACGCCCCCTTTGTGGGGCGTGCCTGCCAGACGGAGGCGTTCCCATGGGAACGCCTACCGTCTCAAGCCGGCCCCACTGACAGCACTAGTGATGTCACTGGGAGTGATTTTGGCTGTTAGAGCCAAAATCACTCCAGGGCTTGCGGCAGCGAGACCCTACCGCAGGGTCTCCGTCGCAAGCCCGATGGTCGCGATGGTCAAGACCATCGCGACCATCATCATGGACGCTCGCTATAGCTGTGGGTGGTAACCCACAGCTATGCGAGCGTCCATGAGGACGCTCCAAAAAAAGGTAGGAGGGCCCTGATTCAGAGCGAGCGCTCTGGTCAGAGCGTTCAGCTCTGAATCAGGCCCATGATTCCTATATTGTGAGAGTATTTGCTCTTTAAAGTTCTTTGTATTCACCACTTAAACCAAAGTTTATGAAGGGTTACCATAACTCTACAGTATACTTGAAATAATCACAACGTATTTGAAATCAGATATTGATTTTAGAATGCACATACTGCATACACATAACATGAATCTTTAGTTTGTTTTGTAGAGTAGTGTGCAGATGCATGTCTATATGGAGAGCAGTATTACAATAAGAAAAGGGTCACCCTACACAGGGGATTCTATTCTGAATAAGATACAATATCAATACCCCCGCATTTATTCTGTGATCAATGATCCCTCGTATCTTGCAGGAGGTGCTACCTCCATAGATTATAGAATACAGTACATGGAGAGATTGGGTGATATATAGGTACATAGTGCAATTTGCCAGAATTGCATAAAATAACTTTTGTTTCGGACTTTTAAGATTCCAACCCCGCAAAGAGATAACCACCAAAAATAATACAAATAGAAAACTGTAAGATATAGAAAGTAGTGGACACTCTTAATGTAGACAGTAGACAAATGTAGAGACAAATTGATCTCCCTTACATACACCAGGGGTAGACAACAAGTGGAACTCTGTATGCTGTGGAACTACACATCCCAGCAGAATGGGATTGAAATACCGACGGCTGTTCAAATCCCGACAGTGGATGCCCAACAGGAGGAAATCCCGACTGGGGCAGGTAAGTACCCTAAATCTCCCCTGCTCCCCCTCCCAACCCTCCTTTAGTGGTGCTTAACCCTAACCTCCCCTTAGTGGTGCCTAACCCTTACCTCCTCTTACTGCTCCCCAAACCTAACCCTCCCGGGGGGGGCAAGTTCCTAATCTCTCCATGGGGCCATGCTACATCCCCATCCCAGCATTCCCTGCCAAAGTTTTGCTGTTAGGGCAATGACCAGACCAAGTGTCACAGTGTTGAGCTACATGGTTCAACAAATAACTTCAACGGAAAGTATGTGGACACTTTTCAAGAAATAGGGGGGAATAAAAAAAAAACGTGCATGCGCAGCTGGGATATACAGTGACAGCTTCTAGGGCTGCACACTGTGCACTGTGCTGATAACACTCCGGACTGGCAGTCCCACAGGGGAGGAGTTTCCTCCCCTGAGACTGCAAGCCCTGTGTAAGATTGGCAGGTAGGGCTTCCAATAGGAAGCCACTACACTGCCAACACATGCAGCAGGGCAGACCTACACAGGGAGACTGTCTCCTGCTCCCTGCTGTGCATGCCCTGCTAACGCTGCTTAGTGGGAGTTCCAGAGCCAGTGCGGACTCCAGGACCGGACCTCAGTGGAACTCACAATGGCGGATTTTTGCTGGGGGGGCTGCAGTTCCGCAGCCTTTAGGTAGAAACCTTCACTGATGGCGGGTAATAAATACATACAGCCACTTGCCAGCATACTGTACTTTACAGAAAACATGTAGTGAAATTAGAGAAAATTAAGGTGGGTACACACCTGACAGATATATCTGCAGATGATGGTCGTTCATACACATTGAATGGCCATCATCTGCGGGTCCCGGCGACCAGGGGGCGTGTCCTGGTGGGAAGGGGGCGTGTCCCGCCCCCTCCTCACGGCTGCCGCTTTGTGTGTACGGGCGGTCTGCAAACATATCTGTCCATAGGCTGTGCAGCACAGCCAATGCGATATGTCGGTGAACACCGACGTTCACCGACATATCGCAGGTACACTCTGCCCGACGGGCAGCAGATACATTGGCCGATCAATTGATTGGCCAATGTATCTGTCAGTGTGTACCCAGCTTAAGTCTGTTAATTGATTTTTTTGTTGTGCAATGTTAAGGCATCCTAGAAAGCAAAGAAAGTCCATCATTTGTTCTGTTCAGCTTCCAAAGAATAAATCATTGCTCCTTTGAATGCTAGATAGAAACCATAACAAAATACAATAGAAAGATGTATACAGTTAAAAAAAAAGAAAACACAGCATGCACAATGTATTTTGAGAGGAACCAGAAGTGAGCGAGTGTATAGTATGAAACAGTCGTACTTTTTAGGAAACTGCCTGTGTCATCCTGCTGAGTATAGCAATTTGAATAAAGCCTCTGGGCATAAGAAAGTGTCCTCTCACATAATTAGGCTTTATATATATATATATATATATATATATATATATATCAAAGTAACACCGGCACTCCACAAATGAATATACTGTACATGCCTAGGTGCCCTCTGATGGTCCCAATGGATAAATAATATACATACAAATGACAGCGGCACTCACAGGACTTGTAAAGAAAGACTCCAGACTCCCAAGGGATATGTTCAGTATTCCGACACAGGGGATGCCAGGACTTAGAATCCCGGTGCCGGCATCCTGACCGCTGGCATCCCGAAGGTAAGTAGCGGGGTTGGGGGAGGGTTAGGCACTAAGTGGGGAGGGTTAGAGTTAGGGTGCGGCAAGGGGGGAGGTTAGGATTAGGCACTAGGGAGGGAAGTTGGGTTCAGGCACTAGGGAGGGAGGGTTAGGGAGAGGGGGAGGGTTAGGATTAGGCACTAAGGGGGGAGGGTTAGATTTAGGGTGCTGGAAGAGGGGAGGTTAGGTTTAGGCACTAGGGAGGGAAGTTCGGTTCAGGCACTGGGGAGGGAGGGTTAGGGAGAGGGGGAAGGTTAGGTTATGGTATCCAAACCCTGTCAGGATTTTGACCGCCGGGATCCCGAGCGCCGCCATCCCATACCCATCCCGTCAGGCAGAGCCTTCATACGCAAGAACATATTCCAGATGCAGTTCTACTGTATGTTGGAGTTCTAAACCTATAGCAGCTTACAGTATGGTATAGACACATTGCTCATGTACAACTATTAGACAGAAAAAATAAAAATGCAGATTGCTACATTTTGTGTAACTAGAATGCACAGGAGTATCTACTTTGTACAGTATGCTTTATGTTTGTATACTTTTCTCTAAACTATATATATCTTTAGTTTTCTCCTGGGAAACCATAGCAACTATCTGTAAATGCTCCCAACCAAATGCAATGAAATATACACTTTCCCTAAAAGGCAGACATGTGTGGCTAACAGCTGTAGTGCATCATTTTATAATGAAAAACAGACATCCATGTTGTTATCTAAAGGTCATAACACGTATCCATTATGTCCTTTTATGTTCCAAAGGAAGATACATTTATAGGAATCTATGGGGGAGATTCAATTAGCCCTGTAAAGTTATCAGAGGTAAAAACAGGGTGATAGCTTTGGGCTTTATCGCCTGAGGCTATTCAATTACAGACCCCCGAGCCACTTTTTAACACTTGTTAAAAAGGGGTGTCAAATGCCGTTAACGGGCGTAAAAGCATAGAGTCTGTGATAAGGTCACGGACCTATGCGTTAACTATACTGTTAGCTGGTGAAAAGACCCAGTTATTGGGGATTTATTTTTGTGTCTCATGAGAATGTGCAGAAAAAGGTGAGTTTTCATACACAATAAGATGCAATAGTGTGAGTTTAGCAGGCGATTATTTTGGAATGCTTTGTACAAGGGGCAGAGTTTTGCATTACTTACATCTGCAGAGGTTGTGCAAACATAAAGTGGCTGCAAGATCAATAATGTACCGATAATACCGAGACTATACTGTATAACACCTACTGATGAGCACTGGAATTGAAATCATGAGGGAGTAGCAGAACAATTATATACAATTACTTTAGATTACAGTAACATTCCAATTAAGGGCCATATTCAATTAGAAGCAAAAAGCCATTTTCCGCGGAAAAGTATCGCGGATCGGGGCTTTTCGCGTGTTTGGAAATTATCTCCGTATTCAATTTCAGATGGTTTTCGCATACATGAAAAGTCAATGCATTGTAATAGGCAAAAAAGATTCGCATCTGAATAGCAGGAGAAAAGAAGTGCAACATTTTTATTTTAGGGTGCAAACGTGGGGAAACCACTCAGAACCCTTGGGACAGCCCCCCAAAGGACAACTGCGTCAAAAAAATTCCGGGGAAAAAAACTTAACACCACAAAAAAGTACTTTCATTTTGGGGGTGAGAAAGTAAAAAGTGGGGGGACAAGCATAAAAACTAGTGAAATAGACTTCTAGGGGTGCTGTAAGGAAGGGCCAAGTGTTTCTGGGATTGCAGGTGCATGTATGAGGGTGGTTTTTCACAATTTTTAAAACTTCACTTTAGAGACTTTAAAATATGCTTGCATCCACATTCAGGTACCCCAAATTTGACAGGATTACTCATTTTCACCAAAACATACTGCTTAATGCCGCTCTTCAGCACTGTGCAAAGACGCTAATAAGAAGCTATTGGAAGAACTTAAGTACCCCAAACCCTTTTATTAGGGCTAATCGGACACATCTACATTGATCCCCAATGTTAGTGTATCTTTTTGGGGGGTTCAGGCTGATTTCCCCCATTCTGACAGCACTTTCTGCCTGTTCTGACTTCGCGACTTGCCGCTTGTGTGGTTTGAAATTGAATACGGCAAATTACGGTTACGCAAGCGATAAGTTTCCGCCTCCAAAACACGTGATGTCGACGGAAAGTCGGGCAGGTGAAACTTTTCCGCGGACATGAAACTATTTGAATATGGCCCTAACTATGATAGCACAGCAATATGTTCTAAGAGCCTGATTCAGCAGCGATCGTAGGTGCAACTATGTACGCAGATGAAGCGATTGTTTGCCATTGCGCAATAGTATAAGCCGCACTGCACGTGCGCTGTGATTGCACTGCAATAACACATGCACAGAGGAATTCATGGCAGAGTGAGTGACAGGCTGTGAGAGTTTGGGGGTGGTGACGGGGGATTGGTTGAAGAAACGCAGGCTGATTGTCCGTTTGAACACTGTTGCATGGGCATGCATAAATTAGCCACTGTGATTGCATATGTAGCTTGAGTACTGCGTGCGACGAGACTTGCAGTTTCTGTGGCTGGTCATACTTGCTGTAAATGTGCATGACGCACCGATGTATGTCGATGGTACCGAAGTTTATGTAGGAGTGCGAGGTTGGACGGATGTGAGGAAGCAGCAGTGGGCGTCTCTATGCCTGTTGAGCTGTGGCAGGCATTACCATATTTTCGCAGCTGTGTTGTGTGCGATTTTGCAGCGAATCATGCCCTAAGTATTGCAAACTAAGGGCCTCATTTAGACTGTTAGAAAAATGACAGCTGGGAGCTGATTGGCTGGAGCACCATTTATCATACACAGTGACATTTATAACTGGTTTTGGTGATAAAACTTGTTAATAAATGGGGGCCTGACTGTGATGATTGGAAATACATTCAAGAAGCAAACAAAACCTGTTAGTTATCTGGATAAAAGCAGCTATAACACAATAGTTAGACAGTACAAATCATCCAATCTAGTGCAGGAAAATAACCTACTAATCCGTGAATCCTAGAAAAGCATGGTGTGCTCATACAACAGGACCATCAAAGGGCATTTATCAGCTAGATAAGGGAGCTCAGCTTGGAACAGGCCAATTTCATGCTAGAGCTGTAGTTAGTATTATCTAGATCACAAAAGTTACAAGATATAAGACTTATGACTGTTTACTGTTAAACTATGTACTTTGTAAAGACAGCACTTTGCTGAATAATGGAGGAAAGAAAAGAAAAATAGCCACTGTTTGGTAAGATAGAACATGGGACAAAAAATATTTTATTTTTATTTCCGTAAGAGACAAAATTAGTTTTCAAATTCAAAGTTAACAGTAGAACATAAACAACAGAGTGGTTCCTATCTACAACATACTGTATGCTTCATTTTTGATTGCCCTATATCTCCCCCTAATTTCATTTCTTTTAAAAACAGAATACCAAGCACATCATTCCCCTGACTTCAAAGGGTTTAAATTCCCAGGGTGGCAAGCTATAACTGTCAGCTGTGTCTTGTACAAGATGTGCCATTGTGGGTAAGAGAAGATCCCATAGAGCACAGCCTATAGAAAATGAACCCTAGATATCAGAAAAAAAGAATTGGCATGTTGTAACTTCTAAACCTAAGGCACCATGGTAGGAATTTGTAGGTGAGAATTGGGGGAGGGGCATATTTATAATGAGTGCAAGGTATAATACCCTGCATCCAATTAAATATACTTACCTCTCCATTGGCCCGGCGCTGGCGGTAGCGCTGCAGAAATCACTGGATAAATGGCCACCGCTGCCATTTCCCGAGTGATTCATGCATGCGCAGTAGACATGTCCCGGGTACGCGGCGTGGGCGCCATGTTCCTGGAGTCCTGTGCATGTGCAGTAGACTCTAACACAATGCCAGAGTCTACTGCGCCACTAGAAAGGAGGGGTCCTGATCGGAGCCTGTACATGAGCCACCTCCTCTCTTAAAGCACCTCTGAATTGGGGGTAGTTATTTAACAATGGTCTCCAAAATTATCCAACTATTATGGCTTTAGCAACTACCTAAATCAAACTGCTAACACTGTAACATGTATTAACCCCTTAATATTGCACTCTTTTGGCAGCTTCAATACAGACCTATCTACTGTATACTGTACCCAGCCAGGCAATCTGGCCATCATTCTCAATAGTCACACAAGAAGTTAAATATTCTGGCACTGGAATACAAGGTAGAATATAGTTAATTGTGGAGAAAGCAATGCTTGGGTTGAAACCTTAGATACATAGGGCCGTATTCAATTAGTGGCAAAAACGTAAATTTCGCGAAAAAAAGAGGCAAAAAACGGCAAACAGGCGAAAATGGAGAAAAAAAACTGGAGAAAAGTTTTCTCCATCCCAGACCAGGAGAAAAAAAAAGCAAAATCCCTATTTTTGCCTGAAAAACATTTTTGTTTTTTGTTGTCACCCAAAATTTGCACGGTCGTTTTTCGCCAAAGTTCTAAACTTACAATTTTTGGGGGGCTAATTTATCAGTAGGGGGGTGTCCAAAGGCAGACCTATTTTTCTAAATGGGATTTATCAACAGAAGAAAATAGAGGTGATTTAAATTGTGAATTAAAGAAGGGGTTTACAAATTGGAGGACCTATTAAAGTCAGAATTAAAACACTGGCTGGACAGGATGCAAAAAGTAAAATCCTTCGAAATAGAAATTGAGGCATTGAAAATAAAATTGGAACCTGTTAGCCACACAAGAGAATTTAAAGAAAGAGATGAAATGATAACCGACAGGGTGAATAAATGAGAACAAGCACTAATAGAGACTGAATAAATTAGAACAAACACTAATAGAGACTAAATGTAAACATGTTTAAACGTGACCAGGAGGATTATAGAAGTGACTAAGTAAGAACCTATATAAATAAGAGCAAAACTAATATGAGACCTAACCAAAGGAGAATAGAAAATCGTCCCCAAGACTTGGATAGACAAAATCGATCAGCCCATATATTAAGATGTGCCGAGAAGCAAACTAGGGAAAGAGCGGGGAGACAGAGAATCCTCTCTGATTGAAGTTCACACAGAGATATAAGAACTAGGCATATTAATTTAGCTAGATTGGATAGATTTATTAGTAGATCACCAAGTAATCGAACAATGGAGGCCAGACCTAAGGTGAGAATGATCCCCACAGTAACTAGTAAAAATTATTCATCTGAAGTTTTTTTTAGAGCAACGAATCAAGAGACCTCACAGGGATCAAGTAATAAATCGAGAGTGGGAGTGAGGGACCCCAAAAAGAAGATATACCAGTCTAGAAGAAGAAGAGGTGGAAGAAATTTGAATTTAAAAAGAGACAAAAAGAGAGCAGTGCTAACAATAATAAGAATATCTTTAATTTATCATCAAAAAAATAGAAGCAGAAATTTCCCTCCTAAATAAAGGCCTTCAATTTTCCCCTTCCACGATGCCGAACATTTTTTGATTTGTCCGTGGAACTCAATAGATTTGTAAGAACCCTCTGCCGCAAATGTTTTTTTTAACAAAAAGGAGAAAAATGTAGGGCTATTGTCTGGGGCACTCTTAAGTATTGATATTATAGAATTAAAACATAACTTTTATTAGCAGCAATAAGAAAATGAAGTACCATATAGTTTATTAAAAAAATCAGATGGTATAAATCCATCATAAAAATCAAACTTCATAAATCACAATGAAATCTATAGGTGAATTGTTGATACATTACACAATCAGAAACTGGGTATTTGATTGATAATATTTAGAGATACTAACGTATATTTATATTGCTTGGCCATGTGCAAAAACACTCCCAATTATATATTTAAGCTACAGCACCTGGTATTCCATGGAGGTCACCCTTCCAGGTACTAGCCAGGCCAAATACAGTTTAGCTTCCAAGATCAGACGAGATTGGGCAATCCAGTATTGTATGGCTGTAGGTGTTATAGGGGAATTGCACAATCAGTAGGTCAAGACAATATATATGTAGGACTAATTGCATCTATAGTCCATTTGTTGATAAATGACAACTTTCAAATAAAGGCAAACCTTATTTGTCTACACATATCTACTTAAATGTCACAGGATATCACCAAATATAAAACACAGGTAATGTTGTATGCTTCTGAGCCCCTTTATTCAATAAGGAGGCAGATCATAAATATTTATTATTTTATTTATTACCAGTTATTTATATAGCGCACACATATTCCACAGCACTTTACAGAGAATAGTTGGCCATTCACATCAGTCCCTGCCCCAGTGGAGCTTACAATCTATGTTCCTTATCACATGCTCACACACATACAAACTAGGGTTAATTTAAATTTTATTTTATAACAAGCACAATTAACACAGCAAATGTTTTCTCAAACCATCAAGAAATGTAGAGATTAAGCACTCACTGTTTCTGTGAAAAGTACTGTGGGCTATATAACAGAAGTCCACAAAACTCGTAGCTCGTCATGAAAAATCACATATACAAATTATATGGAAAGCACGTGTTACATAGAACAAAGTAAAAATTTTATATATAGTGCAGTTCCAATTTAATTATAAATGATACACATTATCTCTTCACTAAAAAGTGAAAAGAAAAATGACCATGTGCTGCTATAAGCTAGCTAAGAAGAAAGTATTCACAGCAAAATATAGACATCATAGCCAGTAAACAAAGGTACCAGTGTGAATGTACCATAGACAGGGTGCATTCCTATTAACAATACAAGATGTAAAAATTGTCAAAGTTAACATAGGATCTCTAAGATATGTATACACAATCATTAATGAGAGTATGGTGAGCCAGTAGCGCTATAAGATTCACACATAAACCTATCAATGTGCAATAGAACGAGTTATAGGACGTGGAGGTCCTGCAGCGCCAGTGTGCAAATGAATACAATACCGCTCCCACATCCAAGTCCCTGGGGTGTCCAGCCCGTGCACTGGCTGGATGTCCAACAATGTGTGACCATCAAGGAGGACGCGTGTTTTGCCCGACTGAGGGCTTGTTCACCTCATCCGTATCTACTACCTATGACTCACATATTTAAAAACAAGAGCCATTATTCTCACCCACATCGGCAAGATATAATTGGATAACGGGCGGTTACCAGGGAGATAACCCCGCCCTTTCTAAAAATCATGTGATCGGACTGAGCACCAATTATATAAGGATATACCACATTGCATGCTGATAAATGTAGTTTATTCGGACTCTGTGATCCTTTAGAAAACGCAAAGATGAGTTTAGAAACCTTTGATAGATAAAGAAACATGTTTAAATAGTAGAAGGACATCAGAGATATTAATATGTTCTATAAAAGTGGATAAGCATTCCATATGAAGTCATACATATAGGTGTTAATCGCACAATAGTTGTGTGCAGTGTATCTTAGTAGATGTAGTATTTTCTGCAAAGCCTTACCCACCATCTATAAATGGATATAGTATGACTGATTAGCCTAATCACTTAGAGATAAATAAATAAATTAGTGTTTAAAAAGAATATTAATGTAAAATACAGAATATTTATTCCTGATAAAGTCATAATAAAATATTGACTAAAGCCTAAGATAACAATATTACACTAAAAAGATTATAGTAGGTAAACATACCAAAATAAAGTGAATAATGGTGCCATAAAAGTTTTATACAATACTACAATATGATAAACATTAATAAACATTAATAAATAAGGATATTTACATTAATTGAGTGTAAAAGTTGTGTGTGATAAGTAAAAATAGTGTGAGGAAAAGAAACATGCCAATTTTGAAAACTCAACAACAAACAATAAAAATACCTAGATAAAATAAAACTTACAAATTCTAATATATATCCAAAATTATATTTTTAGTAAATACATATATAAATATAAATATATGTGACCTAGCCAAGTCCAATGGTGGTAATAAGGTGATAAAGTGCAAAAAAAATGTTTGGTGTTAAGAATGCATATACACAATCTAGTGTACAAATGGTAAGTTCTGTCACCAGATGGGGTAGAGTGATAAAAATACGTAAAAATTGTGTGTTAAGGATACATTAATATAATCTAATATCCATATGAAAATACCGGTATGTAATATATGGCACCAGGACAAATAATAATCTATAATAAAATTTAAAAGAATATAAATGAGAAATAAAAATAGATAAGAAAACTAATAATAATAATAATAATAATAAAAAATGGAATCAATAAATCTCAAAAGAACATTAATAAATATATCACAGAGTAACAGAATATCTCAACGTAATTAAGTTATTTACAGGAATACACCATAATTTATATATTCATTCATGCCCTGTGGATTAAGGGCATCTAGTCTGAATGTCCACCTACTTTCTCGTCTAATCAGCTCTTGTGTGAGGCCACCTTCCCGAATTCCCAAACTCACTTTTTCCAGTCCAAAAGCTTTCAATTCTTTAGAACTATCATTATGATGGATATGAAAGTGACGAGCTACCGAGGTTAATTTCTTAAAATTGACTAGATCCAAAAGGGCATTTCTAATAGTCCCTGCATGCTCCAGAATTCGTTGTTTGAGGTTCCTGGAGGTCATCCCGACATACTTGATGTTGCAACTGCAGGTCAGACAATAAATTACACACGTGGTGTAACAATTAATAAAGTCTCTTATGCGGATCTCTGTTCCATATTTGTCATGAACGGTATTGCATTTAATCATGTATTGACATGCTTGGCATGTACCGCATGCATAAGAGCCTTGTATTTTACTCTCCCCCTTAGGGAATTTGACATAATGACTTTGGACAAGATTGTCTCTCAGATTTTTTGCTCTACGCTCCCCCATAGTCAACTTTTTGTCCAAAATTTGCGATAGATCATTATCTAAATGGAGAACTGGCCAATGTTGTTGGATAATATTCTGAATAGTTTGCCATTCTTTACAGAAATTACCTATAAATCTGGTTTTATCTTTATTGGCTTTGACCCTTCTTGCATGCCTCTTCTGGTTCTCATCTCGGAAGATCAATTGGTCTCTATGGGTGTCTAAGATACTTGCTTGGGCTCGCTTAATGCACCTCTTACTGTATGCTCTTTTTAATAATCTATCTGTTAATTCAAGGCTCTTGGATCGATATGTTCATGTATCTGAGCAGTTCCGTTTCAACCGTAGAAACTCACCTTTGGGAAGATTCTCAACTGTGGGTGGAAAATGTGCACTGGTCTGGTGTAACAGGCTGTTAGTTGCTGTATCCTTACGATAGAGTTCAGTATGTATAAATCCCCTCATTCGACTTACAGATTTTCAAATCCAAGAAGGGTATTTGTTCTTGACTGTAATGGAAAGTCAGTTTAATGTTATCATTGTTCTTACTGAGTTCATGAATGAATTCAAGAAGTAGTTGTTCTCCTTCCCATATCATAAGGATGTCATCGATGTATCTCCACCAACCACCAACAAATTTCATATATTGTTCCAATGTCTCTCCGAAAACAAACTCCCGCTCCCACCTGCGCATGAAGAGGTTGGCATAAGTGGGGTCACAAGTAGCCCCCATCGCCGTCCCCCAGAAGCATACAACATTACCTATGTATTATATTTGGTGATATCCTGTGACATTTAAGTAGATATGTGTAACAAATAAGGTTTGCCTGTGCATTCTTTATTTGAAAGTTGTTATTTATCAACAAATGGACTATAGATGCAATTAGTCCTACATATATATTGTCTTGACCTACTGATTGTGCAATTTTCCCTATAACACCTACAGACATACAATGCTTGATTGCCCAATCTCGTCTGATCTTGGAAGCTAAACTGTATTTGGCCTGGCTAGTACCTGGAAGGGTGACCTTCAGGGAATACCAGGTGCTGTAGCTTAAATATATAATTGGGAGTGTTTTTGCACATGGCCAAGCAATATAAATATACGTTAGTATCTCTATATATTATCAATCAAATACCCAGTTTCTGATTGTGTAATGTATCAACAATTCGCCTTTAGATTTCATTATGATTCATGAAGTCTGATTTTATGATGGATTTATACCATGTGATTTTTTTAATAAACTATATGGTACTTCATTTTCTTATTGCTGCTAATAAAAGTTATGTTTTAATTCTATAATATCAATACTTAAGAGTGCCCCAGACAATAGCCCTACTTTTTTCTACTTTTTGTTCAATACGTACCAACTGGGCTTTGGGAGCACCACCAACAATTATTGATGATGGATAAAATTCTGTGATTGTTGAATGGTTGGTGTATAATTCATAATTAGTTCTGTGCAGAATCACTTATCTTTTCTTTGGCAAATGTTTTTTTGCCAGACAAAATTTGAACAAAAGAAAAGAATATGCCCTTCCCATAGTTGTGGATGTCAATGACGATATCCTTACAGAACTATGGGAAGAGAACAATGGCAACTCACAAATCGGAACCCAAAAGTTGTTCGATGTGAATAAAAGTGGAGGAGACGTTTAACCTAAAATCTGAGTTCTATCCCATCAAATCTAAGGGTTCAAGCATAGAGAGCTTTTACAAACTACTCTAGACGACTTTAAGAGAATGTGTAAATCCAATCTAAAAGAGAAAAAAACGAACTTGAATAAGTGGGAAGGAAAAACTTTGAAGGATTTGATAAAAGATACATCTATCATAATTAAAGAGGCAGAGAAAGGGGGAGGATTAGTGATGCAAGATAGAGCGGAATATATTGCTGAAGCTAGGAGACAGTTGTAAAATTAGAAATTCTATAGAAAATTATCCTTGGATCCTACACAGGTGTTTCTAATAGAGTTACACACCCTGTTGGATGGAGCACTAGCTGATAGGGTCATATCCAGGGAGGAATTCTGGTTTTTATTTTCTGTTCACCCTACAAAAGCTATTTATTATAATTTTTCCAAAAATTCACAAATCCCTCACATCACCTCCTGGGCACCCTATTATTTCAGGCATTGATTCTCTTTCATCTAATTTATCATTTTATGTTGATTCCTTTCTGCAGCCTCGTGTCTCAACACTAAGATCACACATAAAAAATATGAGAATAATATTTGTGATTAGAAAGACTACATTTAGTCCAGAGAGAAAAATATGAAGTGAATTAATGTTTGCAAATTATAATAAACTTTCTTGATGATATATATTTATCATATCAATACATGTAAGTTGTACAGAGGAAATGGAACGATTACCATTCCCATGATCCATTGGGATAGTATGTTAAACAGCCGTGTCTCTAATTTAATGTGACCAATTGTGACATAAGTTTGAATAGAATAGGATTAATATACCTACTACAAATCTCAGAATTCCGGGGATAACATCTAATCCTTGATAGGATGTGCTTTGGGTCACATGACTATCTGCCGCAGATTTGATATTTACCCGATCACGTGATTTGTACACATGATCGGACCAACGATCACCGCCGACCTGGAGTGAGAGGGTCTAGCGGTTAAGGGGGAGACAGATGGGATATTAATGTCTCCCTTCTAGTCTCCCTTCGAACGGTGCCAGAGTGGAGGTCTAGGATCGGTAATGCGGAAGGTACATTTTGACAACCAGCTGTTGTTTGTTTGCATTCCATGATCGGGTGCTGGTAAACTGGAATCCTGGGATTATTTATAAAATAATATATTACTATTTTCTCTAAATTATATAAATACTAAATGGGTCTGCCTCCTAAACTATATATTGATGTGAATATGTTTGTGATCAACTGTATTTTTTATAATTGTCTTTTATATATATATGGCATTTTATGTTTATAATTGAAACCAGGTGCTAATTAGCAGCCATTTTTAGAGGGGTATAAAAGTACCATCCTGGACATTTATTGGGCACCTTTGAAAAAGCTGCACCTTGATGAAGCAAAACACATCAGGAACCACCAGGGATCATCACTCTTATCCAATTTTTATCATATTTGGACCTATTTATTCCAGATAAACCATAGATCAGCCTGAACCAGCCCTTGGGAGCAAAAAGGACAAAGTGAACTGGGAGCAAATAAACATTATCTTTGTTTGGACTTCACCACGCATGGACACCGTATGACTTGAGGACCCACCATTCTGAATTGCTGATTAATATGTTAAAGGGACATCCCTCTAGCGGTGACCAGGATTATTATCCAGTGAACAGTTCTAAATTTGCATCTCTTGGTGCTCCCAGTGTCCACCCAAAAAGGTGCTGTATGTGACCAGGCAGACATTGGACTCTAGGGTTGTGGGTGAGATCATTCATTTTAATATTATATCACATCAGAACTGTGAGCATATTTAACAGTATCATGAAATTTTAATTAATAAAACATTCTTAATGTATTCGAATGCTATATATGCATATTTTTACTAATATATACATACTACTCATTGTCCAGCGCTACTAACTTTTCTTTGATTTTTATATGTGTTAGGGAGTGACTATCCCTTTATATAGTAGCTGTTTGGTTGAACCACTCACTGCAGCGCCTGTTGAGTACCTCTTGGCATTCTTTCTTTCTGGGGTGTCCAAAGGGGTCTGAAAGATATCCCCACATTTTTAGTCAAAAATAGGGATTTTGCATTTTTATTCTCCTGGTCTGGGATGGTGAATACATTTCTCCAGTTTTTTTCTCTCCAATTTCGCCTGTTTGCCAATGGAGAAAAAAACTGCAGTTTTCGACGCTAACTGAATACGGCCCATAATCAGATATATTTCTTAAGCCATAACGAAAAGGGCAGCACCAAACTGAGCTCTCTAGGTCTTATATTTTGTACATATAGAGGTGCTGGGAAGCAGGGGCCCCAAGGGGGCTGAGCAGGTACTAATTACCCGGGCCCAGGTTTACTGGATGGGCACGACGGGGGCCCGGGTCGAAGCCACTCCCCCCTCCTCCCTGTCAGCTGAGCATCCCAGCACACGCTACTATCTGCCGGGCTGCAAAGGAAGACGGCTTGCTGCTTCAAAGCAGCAGCAGCAGTCTCCTCTGCCTGTGGGGGGAAGTGATCATCCTGATTGCGCCCCCCACTGGTTATGTGCTGGGCTGAGTGCTCACAGCGCCCCCCTCTCCAGGACGTGGGCATGGTCATAACGCTCGCGATTAGGCCATGCCCCCTTCACCTGGGCACGGTGCGGTCTTGGCAGCCCTGCTGGGAAGGGCCTGCTGGCTCCCCTCACGAGCCACGAGAGATCTGCTGCTGGTTGGAGTCTGCAAGACTGTGGCATTAGGGAGAAAGGAGAAAAAAAATTTAAAGAAATTGATAGACAAAAAAATAACCTCACAAACACATGTGTAGGGCTGTAGAAGTGACAGTATTTCTACTTCAGGGTCCATAGGGTATCCACAGGATACCTTGGGGTATAGGTGTGACGTCAGTCGCAGGGCACCAAAGAGTTAAGCTTTCAGCCTCCCAGGATGCACTAGGTCCCCCTCCTATACCCCGCCCCCGGGCCAAGGCACCTCAGTTTAGTTTGGTGCCCGGCCGGAGTCGGGTGCACCTGTTGGAGTGGGGGCTAGAAGAGCCCCTGAAGCTTATTCTTCATGCAGCTGTGGCTGCACAACTGGATGTACAGCATGGACAGTCAGTCCTGACGTCCATGCTGTCTTCCCTACACCCCGCCGGTACCAGAACGCCGGTACTGATCCGGGGATGCTGGTGGGCGTCTGGGGTCACAGCTAGCGGTGACCCCAGATGCTCCGGACCATGGCCGGATTCAAGGGGGACAGAGGTAAGCAGCGGGGTCCCGCGGTGGGTCCCCGCTGATCACATGGTCCTAAGTCCCCAGGCAGGGGGCTCCCTGGGGACTGGCTGCAGCGTGGAGCCAGGCGACCAACCTGCGCTTCCACTACCCCCTGGGACAGCGGACCGCAGCAGAGCGGTAGCGCTGCGGCGTCCCAGGGGTTAAATGCATGCCAGGGGAGCGCGCCTTCCCTGTCTCACAGCCGGCGCCTCCCCCGCTGCACACAGCCCTCTCTGCATGCTGCCGACTGGTCCTGTGGCAGCGCTCCTCCCCCAGGCCAGCCTCCTCTCTGCTCCTCGGCGGCCATCTTCTCCAGAACGCATGGTGAACGCTGCTGGAAGCGCTGGACGGAAGCATCGTGGTCTGGGTCCCCCCGCATACCTCTCCTCCGCTGTGGTCAGGTCTGTGTATGCAGCGCTGTGTCCTACCAGGCCCTGTGTCTGTGTAGTTGAGTGATCAGCGCTGTTAGTGCAGGAATTGTTATTTCTCTGCATTGTATGTGACTGTGCTAGCGCTGCTGCCTGTAATTTTTTCTTCATCTAAACTGTCAGCTTTATTACTGTCCCTGTTCTTTCTGCTAAAGCCCTTGCGGTGCGGTGCTGCAGGGTGGTCTCTCGCCTATTTAATACTTAATTGGTGAGAGAGGTCACATACGTGGTGCCATCATGTCTGAAAGTGATTTTCCCCTCCGGCTACAGTGTACCACGTGCAAAGTACCGTTAGCGGAGGGGGAGGGTAGCGCGGAGGGCCTTTGCCGGCAGTGTTTGTCCATGGCGCGGCCTATTACGGTTACAGCACCGGTACAGGAGCCGCCCTGGGCTTGTTTCGCTCAGGCGTTAACAGCTTTAGTGGGCCAGTTAGCTCCGCAGCCCGCGTTTACTCCGATGGGTTTGTCCCAGCAGTCTGTGGTGTCGTCACCCATGCAGGGGTTCCCACGACAATTGGTGGTACCCCACAGTCTCCCTATTTCCCGGGTTCTCAGGAGCCAGCGTGGGTTAACTCCCTGACGAGTTCTGTACAGCACTTGTCGGATGTGTTGCAAGGGGAGTCTGTGATGCGGTCTCATAAAAGGCCGGTGGCGTCTCTGTCCGCTCCTTATGAGGATGACGAAGGGACGTCTGATGATGGGGAGATTCTAGATCCTTACGATCAGGAACCTCTCCATACTAAGGACGCTGATGCTAAGTCCAAAGTATATATTCCTGGACTTATTCGGGCGGTCCGCACAGCCTTGGTGATTGAGGACGAAGTTCCCCCAGCGGCTAAATCTAAGTATGCCTTTTTCAAAGATGTGAAGGGCGATGCCACAGTCTTTCCTCTTTCGGGTCAGTTGGTGGACCATTTAGAGGAGGCGTGGAAACAACCTGGCAAAAGATACCAGCCGCAGAGACGCCTGGCGGTGGCTTATCCGTTCGCGGATAATTATTTTGCGAAGTGGGAATCCCCTCCACAGGTGGATTCTCACGTGACCCGTCTTGTCCGTAGTGCCACATTGCCGATGCCATCCATGTCCTCCCTTAAGGATGCTACGGACCGCAAGGTAGAAATCTGCCTGAAGTCCGCTTATTCCCTTGCAGGGGGGGCAGCACGGCCGGCTATGGCCATTTGCTGGGTTGCCAGAGCGATGGAGCGCTGGGCGGATTCATTAGAGGCTTCTTTTGAATCCGACTGTCCGGCCGATCAGGCGGAGTTGATTGGCAATCTCCGTGATTCGGCCACCTACATCAACGAGGCGGCTCTAGACATTAGTACTCTGGTGTCTAGAATTTCTTCAGCAGCGGTAGCTGCTCGTCGCACCTTGTGGCTGCGATCCTGGAAGGCGGACGCAGATTCCAAGAAAGGTCTGGAAGCGTTGCCGTTTACCGGAGAAGTTCTCTTCGGTCCGGATCTGGATAAGATTGTGGCCACGCTGGCGGCAGCCAAATCTGCCTGTCTCCCGTCGGCCGCTGCTCCTTCTGGTTCGGGACCATCGTCCTTTCGGTCATCTAGGGCCCAGGGCAGGCCCAAACCACAGTCGTTTCCTCAACAGGCTGGCCCTAAGAAATCGGTCAAGCCCCGGAAGCAGGCATGGAGTACCAGACGTCCGGCCCCCAAGCCAGATGACAAGCCTGCGGCCTGACGGTCCGGGCCTCCCTTTGGGGGATCCCAGGGTGGGAGGCCGCCTGCTACAGTTCGCCCAGTGTTGGTCGACCACTACGACAGACACTTGGGTTCTGGAGGTGGTTTCTCACGGATACGCCCTCTCCTTCCGGCACAGACCCCCGGCTCGCTTCTTCACCACGGGTCTCCCATCAGACCGGAACAAGGCTACGGAGCTGCGGAAGGTATTGCACACTATGCTCCAGGCTGGAGTTATAGTGGCGGTTCCATTCTCCCAGAGGGGCCAGGGTTTCTATTCAAATCTATTTTTGGTACAGAAACCCAATGGGTCATATCGTCCGATTCTCAACCTCAAAGCACTCAACAAGTCTTTGCGGGTCCCGAAGTTTCGGATGGAGACCCTACGGTCCATCATTCTGGCGCTGGAACCTGGGGACTACTTGGTGTCATTGGACATACAGGACGCTTACCTGCATGTCCCTATTCTTTGGCGCCATCAACAGTTCCTCAGGTTCGCAATCAGCAGCGACCACTTCCAGTTTCGGGCGTTACCTTTTGGCCTGGCAACAGCACCACGTGTTTTCACCAAGGTGATGGCGGTCATGGCGGCTTCTCTGCGGCTGCAGGGAGTCCGCATGTTGCCGTATTTGGACGACCTGTTATTGGTGGCAGGATCTCCAGAGCTCCTGTTACGCCACTTGGACCTGACCATTGCACTGCTGCAACGGCACGGCTGGCTAATCAACTGGCAGAAGTCCACTCTAATCCCGTCTCGGAGGATTCTGCATCTTGGAGCCTTATTGGACTCGGGACAGCAAAGGATCTTCGTGACGGAGGACAAGATCTCTGCTTTACAGTCAAGGGTGCGCAGTTGTCTGCACAGCCGCCGGGTGTCCTTACACTCGGCGATGAGGTTACTGGGCTCCATGGTGTCGGTGTTCGACATGGTGGAATACGCCCAGTTTCACTCCAGACCTCTGCAGCACCTGATCCTGTCCAAGTGGAACGGGCTGACTCAGTCTCTGAAGTCCCAGACGATTGTGCTCACCCAGGAGGTTCGCCTGTCCCTTACGTGGTGGTTACAGACGACCCACCTCAACAAGGGACGTCCGTTCTGGGTTCCAAATTGGGTCCTGTTGACAACGGACGCCAGTCTTCGGGGCTGGGGAGCAGTTTCGGGTCCACACTTGTTCCAGGGCAGGTGGACGCCGACAGAAGCGGAGCTTCCAATAAATATCTTGGAACTCCGTGCGGTCTTCAATGCTCTCCAGCAGGCACAGCGGTTTCTCCAGGGTCGCCCGGTGCAGGTCCAGTCGGACAACGCTACCACCGTGGCCTACATAAACAGGCAAGGAGGAACTCGCAGTCGGGCGGCTCTCGTAGAGGTCTCTCGGATCCTGGTTTGGGCGGAGCGCAATCTTCCGGCCATATCAGCGGTCTTCATCCCGGGAGTGCTCAATTGGGAGGCGGACTTTCTAAGTCGCCAGGACGTTCATCCGGGGGAATGGTCCCTGCACCCGGACGTTTTTCAACTACTGGTGGACAGGTGGGGTCTTCCAGAAATCGACCTCATGGCGTCCCGGCACAACAACAAGTTGCCGGTGTACGGGTCTCGCACAAGAGACGAAGGGGCGTCTCTGGTGGATGCTCTGTCCGTCCGGTGGACGTTCCGGTTCGCATACCTGTTCCCTCCGGTCTCCCTTCTTCCACGGGTAATCCGGAAATTCAAACAGGAAGGAGGGACGCTCCTGTTGATAGCTCCCGCGTGGCCCAGACGGCACTGGTTCTCAGACCTTCAGGGTCTGTCCGTGGACATTCCTCTGCGGTTGCCGCTACGACCGGACCTTCTGTCTCAGGGTCCTTGCCTTCACCCGGACCTAACTCGGCTGTCTTTGACGGCGTGGCTGTTGAGACGGCCATGCTGAGGTCCCGAGGGTTTTCCAGCTCTGTGGTGCGTACCATGTTACGAGCTCGGAAACCGTCTTCCGCGAGGATATACCATCGCGTGTGGCATACGTTCTTCCAGTGGTGTCGACCGAGAGGTTATGCACCGCGGGAGTTTCGTCTGTCTCGGATTCTCGCCTTCCTGCAAGCGGGACTAGATCATGGGCTTCGCCTTGCTTCTTTGAAGGTACAGGTTTCGGCCCTATCTGTCTGGTTTCACCGTAGGATTGCTACAATCCCGGATGTGCGCACCTTTATGCAGGGTGTTCTCCGCATTCAGCCGCCCTTTGTTCCACCTGTGGCGCCTTGGGATTTGGCTGTGGTCCTGAGGGCTCTCCAAGGACCGCCGTTTGAACCACTGGGCTCAGTGGATCTTAAATGGCTA
The DNA here is from genome assembly GCA_031769625.1 of Taudactylus pleione. Lineage (NCBI taxonomy): Eukaryota > Metazoa > Chordata > Amphibia > Anura > Myobatrachidae > Taudactylus > Taudactylus pleione. The sequence goes on from JAUIMM010000043.1 coordinate 2,330,460, forward strand.
ACAGCTAAGACTGTTTTCCTTCTGGCCATTGCTTCGGCCAGACGTGTTTCTGAGTTAGGGGCTCTTTCTTGTAGACCCCCTTTCTTGGTTTTTTATGGGAACAGGGCAGTGCTCCGCACTCGGCCCGAGTTTCTTCCCAAAGTTGTTTCCCAGTTTCATATTAACGAGGAAATAGTTGTTCCGGCCTTTAACTCACCGGGTCTTTCCGTGGGTGAGGCCTCTTTGGATGTTGTGCGGGCCTTAAGGACTTATGTTGACCGCACTTCTTCGTTTAGGAAGTCGGACGCTTTGTTTGTCCTCTTTGGCTTCCGTAAAAAGGGTTGGCCTGCTTCAAAGCAAACTTTGGCAGCCTGGATCCGTATGGCTATTTCTGAAGCTTATCTTCATGAAGGCCTACCGGTCCCTCCTTCTCTGAAGGCTCATTCCACTAGGTCTGTGGGTCCTTCGTGGGCAGCTCGACGTGGTGCCTCGGCAGTTCAGATCTGCAAGGCTGCTACGTGGTCTTCTGTCCATACCTTCGTGAGGTATTACAGGTTTGACACCTTCGCCTCTCAGGATGCTTCCTTCGGGCGGCGGATTCTCCTTTCTGCACAGGAGCGTCCCCACCCTTAAAGGATACTGCTTTGGGACATCCCCAAGGTATCCTGTGGATACCCTATGGACCCTGAAGTAGAAAATATGAGATATGGTAAGAACTTACCCTTGTTATCTCTATTTCTACGAAGTCCATAGGGTTCCACAGGACTCCCGCCCTGTCGCACCTGTGCTGCAGATGGGCTTTGCTCTGGTCACCGGTTTTCCGTCTCCCTCTGGTGAGAATGTGATTCTTGTATGTGTCCAGATCTTTGTTCTCTCTCTTCCTTCTCCTCCTCCGGCCTATGGCTTGGTAACTAACTGAGGTGCCTTGGCCCGGGGGCGGGGTATAGGAGGGGGACCTAGTGCATCCTGGGAGGCTGAAAGCTTAACTCTTTGGTGCCCTGCGACTGACGTCACACCTATACCCCAAGGTATCCTGTGGAACCCTATGGACTTCGTAGAAATAGAGATAACAAGGGTAAGTTCTTACCATATCTCATATTTTTTTAACTAAATTTCAAGTTTTACAAACTAAAAAACACATATAACATCAAATGATATGTAAGAAAGACACCCTAAGTGACAAAAAAATCAATTTAAATTTACGTGATTGCGTTTTAGGTGCATTTCCGTATATGTGGGACTGTTTTCTATGTGTTTCCAATAGAAAGATGGCTGTAACTTTTTTATCTATGTGGGATAATCACGTTTTAAACACAAATATGTACAGTATACCTGGGAATGTTTTCTATATGTTTCCAGGAAGATGGTTATATATTTTATATTTATGTGGGATGATCACGTTTTAAGCGCATAGACAGTATGTAAACCTAGATCTATCTATCTATCTATCTATCTATCTATCTATCTATCTATCTATCTATCTATCTTCATTTCTGACAGCAGTCGTAACCAGTGGCGTAACTTCCTCCCAGTTTCCCGGAGGCAAGATAGATGTAGGTGGCCCCTCCTTGTCCCATGCTGACTCTTCAACTTTGTAAAACAAATGACACACCCTTGATATCCCTATGAAAATGAGTTGTAATATTTGACTCAATACTTCCAATTCAGTTACAGCCCATTTCCCGCTAACCTGTTACAGCTCACTTCAACCATTGATTCAGATCCATGCGATTCTGCACTGCTAATATGACGCATGCGCAGAGCGATATCTCAGAAAATGACGCAGTAGTGTAAAAAACGCTTATTCTTTTTGCAATCTTTGTGACTGCCAGACTATACGGAGAGCATTTTACTGACTCTAGATAGACAATACTTTTAAGAAATACCATAAAATACTGATAGCAATTTAGTACCTGCCATAGACAACTGAAAGCATTTTTGTGACCGCCAGACAATTTGGAAAGCATTATAGTGATCACCATATAATGCAGAGAACATCACAGCAACCACTATATAATGCAGAGGATGTCACAGTGATTGCTATATATTGCAGAAAGTATCAGTGACCGCCATGTAATGTAAAGAGCATCAGTGCCCACCATATACAGAGAGGATTGCAATGCCCACCATATAATACAGAAACCATCAGTGCCCACCATATGCAGAGAGCGTTGCAGTGCCCACCATATAATTTAGAAAGTGTTGCAGTGCCCACCATATAATGCAGAGTGTTGCAGTGCCCGCCATATAATGCAGAGTGTTGTAGTGCCCGCTGCATAATGTAGAGTGTTGCAGTGCCTTCCATGTAATGAAGGGAGTGTCACAGTGACCCCCATATAATGCAGAGTATGTCACAGTGACACCAATATATTGCAGAGTGTCGCAGTACCCGCCATGTAATGTAGAGAGTGTTACAGTACCTGCCATATAATGCAGATTGTTGTAGTGCCCGCCATGTAATGTAGAGAGTGTCGCAGTGCCCGCCATGCAATGTGGTGTCACAGTGCCCGCCATGTAATGCAGAGGGTAGCAGTGCTCACGATATAATGCAGTGTTGTGCCATATAATGCAGTGTCGCAGTGCCCGCCATGTAATGTAGAGAGCGTTACAGTGCCCGCCATATAATGCAGTTTAGCAGTGTCCGCCATGTAATGCAGAGTGTCACAGTGCCCACCATGTAATGCAGAGTGTCGCAGTGCCTGCCATATAATGCAGTGTCGCAGTGCCCGCCATGTAATGCAGTGTCACAGTGCCCACCATGTAATGCAGTGTCACAGTGCCCGCCATGTAATGCAGAGGGTCGCAGTGCTCACTATATAATGCAGAGTGTTGTGCCATATAATGTTGAGTGTCACAGTGCCTGCCATATACTGCAGAGTTTTGCAATGCCCACCAGATAATGCAGTGTTGTGATGTCTTCCATGTAAAGCAAAGTGTCGCAGTGCCTGCTAAGTAATGAAGAGTGTTGCAGTGACCCACATTTAACAAAGATAATATAAATACACTACACAGTGACACATTATTAATATACCCCCTTCCCACCACCCCACCACCACAGACACATCACCCTTAGTTATAAAATAAATAATGAAACACACACACATTTTATTAGACACAAACATACATACATGCATACATACATACACACACACATACATACATACATACACACACATTATACATAACATACCAGATACCTCAATGTAGTTGCTAACAGGTGTGGATGGAATGCTCCCGTAATTTGTGGGGAAATGGGAAAGGGGTGGTGCTAGTCATATTGGCTCCGCCCCTGCATGCGAGCAGTGTAGAAGGGGGTATGCCTGTCTGCGGCTGCAAGGAGCCTTGAGTACCCTGCTGGAGCTTGTCTCCTCTCCTCCTTCGTGAATCCTTGGTGCTACTGCTGCTGCACATGGCCGGCAAGCAGCTGCACTGTGGTTAGCGGGCAAGTCCGACCCTGGCGCTGAGGGGTGAGGGCATTTACTAACAGGGCAGGGGACGCCGGGATCGCCGGGCGGGCCCCATTGTTGTACCTCACTTGGGGTTACTTCACCATACTGCCCTTTTTCATCTCAGGGTATCTCGCAGTTTCTTGCACTCTTCGCCTGTGACACAGACTACCGCTCCCTACAGGGGTTTTTCGAGTATATGAATTCCCCCTGGTGCCACAATAGTCTGTCATGCCCCTTGCAGGGATTACCACAACAGCCACCCTGGGTGGATGTTGTTTTTCTATGAAACGCAAATTGGCGTGGTTGACGCCCTGTGCTTACTTCCCACTTGGCTCTACCGTGAACTGGATACTGTTTTGGGCTCTTTCCCTCTTACACGGGGGGAAGCCTATCTCAAGTAGTATTATCCCTGTTTTAGGGCTGGTAGCAGGTCCATTCTGCACCTGTATCATACACCCTCAGTATTACGTGCCTTTTGGGTCCCTGTTGCTGACTAGCGGGTGGATCGCATGGCGGGACTCTGGCTGTTGCCAGATATGAGGTATTACAACAGTGTTTGGTCTCCTGTCCCAAATTCCCTGAGGGTCATCATGAGCCCCTCCTGGGGTGGATGGGCGTGTTACTCGTCGGATTACAGACGTTACTACGCATCCCATTCCTGCGTGGTTGGATTCTTCTGATCCGTAGGTGGTAACTCTGCCTGAAATCAGTATACTCGCTTTCAGGGGTTGTTACCCATCCTACCATGGCGATAGCATGGTTGGTTAATACTATTGCATACTGAGCTGATGCATTTGTAATGTTTTTTCCCCTCCAACACGTCTGGGGTTCAAATGTATTTGGTTGCTCACGTAATATATGCAGTTGTCATAGGTGGACATGCCTATATTGGATACCAGCTCCTAATTTTCAGAGTTCCGGCTGCGACTGTATCCTCCGTAATACCCTATGGCTGCGCTCTGGGAATGCAGAGGTGCAGATACCATCTATAGGGTATATCTTGTTGGGTCCTGACCTTGACAGTGGCAGTACAAATTTCTCGCCGTCAGCTATGCTCACTACGGGGCCTCAGACTATTAAGTCTTTTTGTCCTCTGGGTCAGCCTAAAGGTCTGTTTCTTCATAGACTGTCGGCCTTTACAAGGGCCGACATATCCAGTTCCGAGCAGACCTGGACTGCCAGCCGATCCTGCTTCTGAACCTACGGATATATCGTCAGCCTGACGAGACAGGCCTACCACTGGGAGATGGCGATTTCTCAGTTTGCCCGGTACTAGTGTCTAGTTGCCGCGGCTACGTGGGTAGGAGGGTACGCACTCTCTTTGCTCAGGCGGCCTATTTCCATGTGATGGTACGCAGGCCCTTATTCGGAACAGGGCCTTACAAATCCAGAAAGCTATACAGTTGTTGCGGTAAGCGGAGCTAATTGGGCCATCCCCACTTTCTCAGCGAGGGACTGGTTGTTCTGCTTTCTTTCTGGTGCGGTGGCTGAATGGTCCTCTTTGGCCTATTCTCTGTCTCAATTCCCCGAACCAGTTCCTAAAGCTACCTGGGCTCAGGAAGCAATCCCTATGCTCCATCATACTATGTTTGGAACCTGGGGACTTTATGGTATCACTGGATATACAGGACGCGTGCCTACGGGTACTTACAGAGACCTTACCTCAGCATGGACTGAGGTTTGCTGTATCACAGCACTTACGATTTTTCGGGCTCTGCCTGTTGGGACTGCTCTCAGCCCCACAGGGGTTTACCAGCGTTTTGGATTTTCTGACAGTTCTTCTGTTCAGTATATCCCAATGCTCCTGTACCTGGATGGCCTCCTGCTCTTAGCAGGATCACCGGGGTACTTTACAGCCGGGTCTGACTGACTGACAGGGGGGTTGACTGCAGACGTTTAATCAATGGGGAAAAAGTCCTCCCTGCATCCCTCTCTGGGTATTCTTCACCTAGGAGCCCTGCTGGATTCTCAGAATCTGAGAATTCTTCTGGCATAAGACGGCATCTCCACTCTTCCATTAGGAGTACATGGATGTCTGCGCAGTCGACATATGTCTTTACACTCTGGGATGCATGGTCCACTATTCAGTGTCTGCCTTTGGAAGGGTGGAATGGGCTTAGTTCCATTCCAGGCCTTTCCATAATTGGCTTATCTCCAGATGGAACAAGTTATTTCTGTCTGATCACTGTTCAAACGATGATGCTCTCCCCGGAGGCAAGTCGGTCCCTTTTCGGGTGACTATGGCCATCTCGTCCAGGGTATTCTTTGCTAAGGACAGTGTCTGGTTCGCATCCATTTCAGTGCAGTTGGATGTCTGTCGATTCCACCCTGTCAATTAACTGGTTGGAACTTTAGCCTGTCTTGGGCCTTCACTCTGGCATAACCCTTGTTTCCCGGTGAACCTGAAAAAGTTCAGTCCGACAGGGTCAGAACAGTGGCTTCCTTTTTAGCAATACTGTTCGTTGGGTGGCAATGTCAGGTATGTCATACATTCGGACATTGTCTGAGGGTCTCCTCCCGACCATCTCGACAGTGTTCATTTCAGGTGCTCTCCATTGGTAAGCGGGAGTCCTCAGCCGTCACGACGTGCATCCAGGGGACTAGTCTCTTCCCCAAGAGAGGTTTCATCTCCTGGTGAGCAGGGGGGGGGGTCCTCCTGAGGTGACCCTCATGGCCTTCTGACTCTATCACACTATGGTGTTACAGTCCAACTCTGGGGATTCTGAAGCAACCTTCAGTGACTCTTTGTCGGTGAAGTAGTTCTTCCAATTTGCGTACCTGTGTTCTCCGGTCTCCATTCTTCCTCGAGGGAAGTGTTTCAATCGAGACGGAGATGCTTTCCTGCTGGTGGCTCCTGATTGCCCCAGATGTCAGGGGTACTTGGTTTTTCGGAGTCTCTCCATCGATACTCCATTCCTGATGCTTCACTGCCCAGACCTGTTGTCTCAGGGTCCTGGGGTTTGTCTTGGACCTGGGTCGTTTGTCTTTGACTGCGTCCCTACAGTGGTCTTACGGCTTCCCTGGCTTTGTCATCATTGGAATGATTAGAGCACATGGATCAGTTTTTGCTGGGACCTACCACAAACTGTGGCAGCCATAATTCTTATGGTATTATACCTGTCGATATGATCCTCTGGTGTCCAGGATTTCCAGATATTCTGGCATTCCTTCCGGCTGGCTTGGGTTTCACCCTCGGCCTGGCCTTCCTGACAGTGCGGATCTCTACACTGTCAGTATGATTAAGATATGGAATTGCTCCGCTCTGGTATCCAGTTCATCCTTTGGAGTGTTTTCTGGATTATGCCTCCGTTTGTCCTCCCTAGGGACTCCTTGGGAGTTAGTAGTGGTTCTTCGTTGACTCCGGGGAAAGTTAATGGAACCGCTGGTTGTGATTGCCATTACATGGTCTATTGCTTTGGCTTTCTCTCTTTCTCTCAGGGAGTTTATATCACCCAGGTGAGTGTCGGAATTGGGAGCGTTCTCATGTGGCTCCCTCTTCTGGAGGGCATCTTGTCAGGGTGTGAGTTGCTCTCACCCTGTGTTTCTTCTTAGTGATTTTTAGGTTCCATATTATTCTGGAACTTATGGTGAGGCCATTCAGTCCCCGGTCTTATCGGCTGGTGTGGCCTCATTGACTGTGGTCCGGCCTCTGTGGATTTATGTGATCCGTTCAAGTTCCTGACGGAAATCGGACTCCTTATTGGTGGTCTGAGATTTCTGGTTTTAACAGGAAAGGATGGCCGGCCTATGGCCAAATGTTGGCTGGACGGCCTCGTATGTCTTCTTCAGGGGCCTACCCATGGGTAGGCCTTTCTGTTGTTGATGGTTGTTTTTTCTTCGGCCATGTAACCCTCGTGGGTGGCTCGCTGTGGCGCCTTGGCTGTTTTGCCTTGCTAGATGGCCACGTGGTCTTCTGCCCACACCTTTTTAAGGTTCTAGGCATTGGTTTCCTTTGCCTCTCCGGATGCTTCCTTTTTGGCGGCGGATTCTCCTCTCAGCACAGGAGCGTCCCCTCCCTTGGTTGAACTGCTTTGGGACATCCCCAAGGTCAACCCTGTGGACCCCCTATGGACCCTGAAGTAGAAAACAAGAGATATGGTAAGAACTTACCTTTGTTATCTCTGTTTCTACGAAGTCCATAGGGTCCACAGGGCACCCGCCCTGACGCACCTGGCTTCAAATGGGCTGTGTGGCTGGTCACCGGTTTTCCGTCTCCCATTTCTGTGAGTATGGTTATCGAGTGTTCCAGTTTTCTCTCTCTTTTTTTTCTCCTCCTCCGGCCTTTGGCTACTTACAAACTGAGGTGCCTCTGGCTTGGGGGTGGGGTTATAGGGAGAGTGGACCCAAGTGCATCCTGGGAGCTAAAAGCTTTAACTGCGTGGTGCCCGGATTTGGTTCCCAACCTATACCCCAAGGTCAACCCTGTGGACCCTATGGACTTCGTAGAAACAGAGATAACAAAGGTAAGTTCTTACCATATCTCTTGTTTTTCTGAGGCTTGCCTTTCATTTCAGCTTTAGTACATCCAGCCCACTGTTTTTGAGGTCATCTATTCTGTTTTTGTCTCCACAGCAACCGGGTCGCACTGTTCACACCGCACCATTACCCAGGACTGTGCTGGGTTCAACCCTGGTAGCTACAAGGGTCGGATTCCTGGGTAACACGGCCTGGGTTGACCCTTTCACATCAAACCTCGACCCGGGTTGTCGGCAATAACCTGGGTTATAAGTTTGGTGGAAAAGGGACATTACATGTAATGTCACATACATTTTAATTTAGTGCAGTATGGCAATTGTACTACATACATATGAAATTACAGTATGCACTATCATGCCAGAATTAAGATAAAATTTGACCAAGTAAAATTACTCTGCCGATTTCTGTGAGTAAATTTGTACTTTTTGGAATTGATGTGAGCAAGGCTGGTTCACACATGTGTATGTTCTCTCCTTTTGTGAAGACCTTTTGAACTTTCCCTATGTTGGATTATTGATCATCTATTGGGACTAATTTAATTTATCACTTCGGTATTTATAGGACAATTTTTTAGTGACAAACATTTCTGTTTGTAGTTTTTCCAAAAAGCGAGAACTTAGCCTGTTTGTTTTGTTTATCTCATGAAAAGGTGGGGAGGTGAAACCACTTAGAGGAGAGCTGCTCCTAATTTATTGTTGCACAATAAGGGGTATATTTACTAAGGTGAGAGTTTCTAGAAGTGGGGATGTTGCCCATAGCAACCAATCAGATTCTAGATATTATTTTCAAGAAGGTGCTAGTTTAATGTTAAGTAGAATCTGCTTGGCTGCTATAGGCAACATCTCCACTTCTAAAAACAGTCACTTTAGTAAATATACCCCTAAGAGCCTTGTATTTTTTTAATTGCGGCAGTTTGGGGAATATATTGTGAATTGGGAGCCCAGTGTGACATTTGGCATTCGGTCAGGAGGAAGACACGCACTGTGTCACCAGTAGTATGTTGACATCACTATGATGACCTCACTATGGGTACAATTCAATTGTTTTATCACGCCCAATCTCCCATCTAAAGTCACGGGTAATTGGGGTGCGATATTCAATTGTTTTTGGATGGCAATGCCTTATCGTACATGTCGTGCCCAAATAGACAGGGTTTAGCCATGTAAAACGGCTAAACCCATCTAAAGTCCTGGTTAGCACGACCAAATCAGGGACTTTTCGCACATTCCTGCCCAACAGGAGGGTGCGAACATAAATCTGTGCTACCGCAGCTATTCACGCCCGAAAAGAGAATTTAATTGCTCCACCAGACACCCAGATATATCAGTTCTGTAATGACTGCAGCATACTTGCCAACCCTCCCTGAACAGTCTCCCTGAAATAGTAGCAATCTCCCTGACTCCCTGAACAGTCTAGCAATCTCCCTGATTGCACCTTACCCCCATTATAAAGCTGTTAGGTAAAAGAAAAAAACAGAGATATGTACATTCAAATTAGGGGTGAGCGGGTTCGGATTTCTGAAATCCGAACCCCCCCGAGCCCCCCCGATCCGAGTCCGATCCGAGTCAGGCTCGACTTTTCCCGCCTGACTCGGATCTGAAATCGAGGCAAAACGTCATCATCCCGCCTTCCGAGTCTCGCGGGTTTTGGATCCTATATAAGGTACCCGCGTCGGCGCCATTTTCTCACTCGGCTGTGGACAGTGAAGAGGGAGGGTGGGAGTTAGGGCTGTGTAGTGTAGTGTAGTGTAGTGCTGCTGTTGTCCACTACTTCAAAGTCCATAGGGGCTGGCTGTGTTGTGCTGTGCTGCTGTTGTTAATAGGGGCTGTGTCCACTACTTCAAAGTCCATAGGGGCTGGCTGGACTGTGTTGTGCAGTCAGTTCTCCATAGGGGCTGTGTCCACTCCAAAGTCCTGTGCAGTGTCCCAGTCCTAAAGGGGTGCTGTAGTGTTGTCCAGGGGGTGCTCTGTCCATCAGGGGTGCTCCCCCCAAGTGCTAAAAAAATAATATATTTTCTGTGTTTGTGAATTGTGTGCGCAGTAGCCGCACGTGCATCAACAAAGTAGTGCCAAGCGTGCGCCTGTGTCATAAGTAAAGGGCCGGCTGGCTTGACCGTTAAAGGGTGCTGTAACCCCCAAAGTACACTCCAGTCCAAACCAAAAAAAAAATTATTTTCTGTGTTTGTGAATTGTGTGCACAGTAGCCGCACGTGCATCAACAAAGTAGTGCCAAGCGTGCGCCTGTGTCATAAGTAAAGGGCCGGCTGGCTTGACCGTTAAAGGGTGCTGTAACCCCCAAAGTACACTCCAGTCCAAACCAAAAAAAAATTATTTTCTGTGTTTGTGAATTGTGTGCGCAGTAGCCGCATGTGCATCAACAAAGTAGTGCCAAGCGTGCGCCTGTGTCATAAGTAAAGGGCCAGCTGGCTTGACCGTTAAAGGGTGCTGTAACCCCCAAAGTACACTCCAGTCCAAACCAAAAAAAAATTATTTTCTGTGTTTGTGAATTGTGTGTGCAGTAGCCGCACGTGCATCAACAAAGTAGTGCCAAGCGTGCGCCTGTGTCATAAGTAAAGGGCCGGCTGGCTTGACCGTTAAAGGGTGCTGTATCCCCCGAAAGTACACTCCAGTCCAAACCAAAAAAAAAATTATTTTCTGTGTTTGTGAATTGTGTGCGCAGTAGCCGCACGTGCATCAACAAAGTAGTGCCAAGCGTGCGCCTGTGTCATAAGTAAAGGGCCGGCTGGCTTGACCGTTAAGGGTGCTGTAACCCCCGAAAGTACACTCCAGTCCAAACCAAAAAAAAAATTATTTTCTGTGTTTGTGAATTGTGTGCGCAGAAGCCGCACGTGCATCAACAAAGTAGTGCCAAGCGTGCGCCTGTGTCATAAGTAAAGGGCCGGCTGGCTTGACCGTTAAAGGGTGCTCTATCCCCCGAAAGTACACTCCAGTCCAAACCAAAAAAAAAATTATTTTCTGTGTTTAGCCGCACGTATATATCAAATCGATATAACATAAATGGAGGACCAAACTTTCTCCGATAAAAATAAAATAGAGAAAGATCAAGAACCACTTCCTCCTAGTGCTGAAGCTGCTGCCACTAGTCATGACATAGACGATAACATGCCATCAACGTCGTCTGCCAAGGCCGATGCCCAATGTCATAGTAGAGGGCACATACAATCCCAAATGGCAAAGTTCAGGAAAATGACCTTGAAAAAGACATTTAAATCAGCTGAAGAGAAACGTAAACTTGCCAATATGCCATTTGCGACACGGAGTGGCAAGGAACGGCTAAGGTCGATCCCTAGTATGTTCATGACTAGTGGTTCAGCTTCACATGACGATGGAAGCCCTCCTCCCACTAAAAAAATCAAAAGAGTTAAGCTGGCAAAAGCACAGCGAAGAACTGTGCTTTCTAAGAAGATATCACAAATCCCCAAGGAGAGTCCAAGTGTGGTGGTGGTTGCGATGCCTGACCTTCCCAGCACTGGACGGGAAGAGGTGGCTCTTTCCACCATTTGCACGCCCCCTGCAAGTGCTGAAAGGAGCACCCACAGTCCACTTGCTGATATGCAAATTGAAGATGTCACTGTTGAAGTACAACAGGATGAGGATACTGGTGTAGCTGGCGCTGAGGAGGAAGTTGGCGAGGAGGATTCTGATGGTGATGTGGTTTGTTTAAATCAGGCTCCGGGGGAGACAGTTGTTGTCAGCGGGATGAAAAAGCCCATCACGGTCATGCCTGGGCAGAAGACCAAACATTCCACCTCTTTGGTCTGGCAATATTTCTATCCAAATCCGGACAACAACTGTCTTGCCATATGTACCATATGTAAAGGTGAAATAAGTAGGGGTAGGGACGTCAACCACCTAGGAACATCCTCCCTTATACGGCACCTGCAGCGCGTTCATAAAAAGTTACTGTCAAGTTCAGAAACTTTGGCTAAGACCGTAAGCAGTCCAGGGACACCTAAATCCCGTTGTCCTGTTGTATCCAAGCGCCTGCAAACCACACCGTCAACTCCCTCCTCGTCAATTTCCTCCTTAGTCAGGATCGGAAGTAGTCCTGCAGGCCATGTCACTGGCATGACTGACTCTCCTATCCGGGATTCCTCCGGAGGATCCTGCATTGCTACGCCTACTGCTGCCGCTGCTGCTGTTGCTGCTGCTGGGAGTCGTTCATCATCCCAGAGAGGAAGTAGGAACACCACTACTTTTACTAAACAATTGACCCTCCAACAGTCCTTAGCGAGGAGAATGAAGTATGACAGCAGTCATCCTGAAGCAAAACGTATAACTGAGGCCTTGACTGCTATGTTGGTGTTAGACGTGCGTCTGGTATCCGCCATTAGTGCAGTGGGATTTAGACAATTGATGGAGGTAGTGTGTCCCCGGTTCCAAATCCCGTCTAGATTCCACTTCACTAGGCAGGCGATACCGAGACTGTACAGAAACGTCAGAAAAAGTGTCCTCAGTGTCCTGAAAAATGCCGTTGTACACAATGTCCACTTAACCACGGACATGTGGACAAGTGGAACAGGGCAGACTAAGGACTATATGACAGTGACAGCCCACTGGGTAGATGTATCACCTTACGCAGCAACAGCAGCAGCGTCACCAGTAGCAGCATCTCAGAAAGGCCAGCTCGTTACAAGGCAGGCTACGCTGTGTATCACCGGTTTCAGTAAGAGGCACACCGCCGACAACCTCTTAGAGAAACTGAGGGAAATCATCGCCCAGTGGCTTACCCCACTTAGACTCTCCTGGGGATTTGTGATATCTGACAACGCCACCAATATTGTGCGGGCATTACATCTGGGCAAATTCCAGCACGTCCCATGTTTTACTCACACAATAAACTTGGTGGTGCAGAATTTTCTGAAAACCGACAGGGGCGTGCAGGAGACGCTTTGGGTGGCCCGAAAAATTTCTGGCCACTTTCGCCATTCAGCGACTGCGTGCCGAAGACTGGAACGCCAGCAAACACTCTTGAACCTGCCCCGCCATCACCTGAAGCAAGAGGTTGTGACGCGGTGGAACTCAACCCTCTATATGCTTCAGAGGATGGAGGAGCAGCAAAAGGCCATACAAGCCTATACATCCACCTATGACATAGGCAAAGGAGGGGGTATGCACCTGACTCAAGCGCAGTGGAGAATGATTTCCGTGTTGTGCAAGGTTCTCCAGCCCTTCGAACTTGCCACACGTGAAGTCAGTTCAGACACTGCCAGCTTGAGTCAGGTCATTCCCCTCATCAGGCTTTTGCAGAAGCAGCTGGAGAAAGTGAAGGCGAAGCTAAGACGGAGCGATTCCGCTCGGCATGTGGGACTTGTGGATGAAGCCCTTCATTCGCTTTGCCAGGATTCCAGGGTGGTCAATCTGTTGAAATCAGACCACTACATTTTGGCCACCGTGCTCGATCCTAGGTTTAAAGCCTATGTGGTGTCTCTCTTTCCGGCCGACACAAGCCTGCAGAGGTGCAAAGACCTGCTGGTGAACACACTGTCAGCTGAAGCGGAACGTGACACGTCAACGGCTCCTTCTTCATTTTCTCCCGCAACTGGGGCTGCCAGGAAAAAACTTAGGTATCCTAAGCAACCCGCTGGCGGTGATGCAGGGCAGGCAGGACCAAGTTTGGACATCTGGTCCGGACTGAAGGACCTGGCAACAATTTCTGACATGTCTACTGTCACTGCATATGATACTGTCACCATTGACAGAATGGTGGAGGATTACATCGGTGACAGCATCCAAGTAGGCATGTCAGACAGTCCATACCTGTACTGGCAGGAAAAAGAGGCAATTTGGAGGCCCCTGTACAAACTGGCTCTATTTTACCTGAGTTGCCCCCCCTCCAGTGTGTACTCCGAAAGAGTGTTTAGTGCAGCCGGGAACCTTGTCAGCGAAAGGCGTAGGAGGTTGCTTCCACAGAATGTGGAGAAGATGATGTTCATCAAAATGAATTATCAGCTCTTCCAGGGAGACCAGCCTCCAGAAGGTACAGAGGGACCTGTGGTGGTGGATTCAAGAGGGGACGAGTTAATACTCTGTGAGGATGAGGATGTACACACTGAAGAGGGTGAGGAATCGGTGGATGAGGAGGATGAGGATGACATCTTGCCTCCGTAGAGCCAGTTTGTGCAGGGACACATTAATTGCCAGCTTGTTTTGTGGGGGCCCAAACGAACCAATCATTTCAGCCACAGTTGTGTGGCAGACCCTGGCGCTGAAATTATTGATTTGTTAAAGTGTGCATGTCCTGTTTATACAAAATAAGGGTGGGTGGGAGGGCCCAAGGACAATTCCATCTTGCACCTCTTTTTTTTCTTTGCATTATGTACAGTTTGGGGCCTAGTTTTTCTAACTGCCATCCTGTCTGCCACTGCAGTGTCACTCCTAGATGGGTCACGTGTTTGTGCCGCCCACTCGTGTCGCTTAGCATAGTCATCCAGCTACCTCGGTGCAACCTTTTGGACATAAAAACACTATTGTGAGGTGTGAGGTGTTCAGAATAGACTGGAAATGAGTGGAAATGAAGGTTATTGAGGTTAATAATAGCATAGGAGCAGAAAAACCTACAAATTCTGTGATTTTAGCTGTTTTTATGCTTTTTTAAAAAAAATACAGATCCAAAACACAAAACCCAGAACCCAAAACACGGAAGGGTGGTTTTGGCAAAACCAATCCAGATCCAAAACACGAAGAAAGATCCAGATCCAAAACCAAAACACAAAACACAAAAAGTGGCCGGTGCACACCCCTAATTCAAATGGGATCATTAGTATCATATCCCTGCATGATCCCTATGGCTAAATGCATTTTCTGAAAAGTATCAGTGTGTTTTCATCAACAAGCAGATCTTACTAACTGCTTTGGGGCTCGATTACATTAGGATGTAAATAATTTTTATGACACTCCTCTCAGATGTAGCAGTACACGTCCACTTTACCGCCATGCTCATAGATGTTGCTTTTACAATCTCCCTGAAATGCTCTTTCAAAAGTAGGCAAGCAGGGACTGCAGTAATACTACATTGGGTATAACTATGATAGTTTCCCCATGTTTCACATTTGTTTTTATTACATTGTGAAATCAGAATGGATTTATTTAAAAATTCTTACAGCAGTTCATCATAATAATTTCTGTAATGTCAAGTAAAAAAAAAAATCTGTAACACTTTTTGTTAATGACAAATATGAAAGGTACCTCACCCATGGACGCCATCAGGGGGGTCCTGCCGGTACTCCTGTCCCGGGCCCAGGCAGAGAGGGCACCCACCTCTGCAGCTGCGGATCAGGGTAGGACTATAACAGGGGTTGGGAACCTTTTTTCTGCCGAGGGCCATTTTGATATACAGTCAGGTCCATAAATATTGGGACATTGACAGAATTTTCAGATTTTGGCCTCTATTCACCACCACAATGGTTTTGAAATGAAACAAACAAGATGTGCTTTAACTGCAGACTTTCAGATTTAATTTGAGGGTAATTACATCCAAATCGGGTGAACGGTGTAGGAATTACAACAGTTTCAATATGTGCCTCCCACTTTTTAAGGGGCCAAAAGTAATGGGACTATCAACTCAAAAGCTATTTCATGGACAGGTGTGGGCTATTCCCTCGTTATTTCATTATCAATTAAGCAGGTAAAAGGTCTGGAGTTGATTCTAGGGGCTCTATTTATTAACATTATTTTTACTAAAATAAAGTGAAAAAGGGTGTTTTCACACCCTTTTCACATTATTTTAGTTTCACCTATAGTTACTATAGGGCAATTGGAGTAGAATTAGTAAAATTGTACTCCAACCCCTAAGTATCACTTATTTTTAGTAAAGCAGATCGCATTTCCCATAATTGTAATAGGAAATGTGATCCGACCAGAGTTACTAAAAATAAATTGTAAAAAAATACCGGGGGAAGCCCTGTGATAATAACGCCACCTGGAGGTGGCGTTATCCAGGGTCTCCCCCGGTTACCGGGCTCCCACTCTGCTCTAACGGGGAGAGCAGAGGCGGGAGCCGGTACCAGTAATCAGCTGTGTGGTCTAAACAGACCACAAGCTGATTGCTGTAAAAAAAAGAAAAAAAAATGTAAACATTTTTTTTTACTTACTTGAATCCAAGGACCGGTGATCAGGCCTCCGGTGATGGCTCCTCTCTGGTCAGCTCGTCTCCCACAGTGCACTGCTGCCCGGTCATCAGGTGATCGGGTCCCAGTGCAGTATGAGAGATCACCTGATCGGAAAGCCGGGAGAAGATCACCGGAGGCCAGGAGGATGCAGGTAAGTGTAATGAAGGGAGGGGGGGGTCGCGGGGGGGGGTCGTGGGGGTTCGCGATCACGGGGGGCGGGGCTTAGCATCGGTAGGGGTAGCAGCGACAGTAGGTTGGCGCATGCGCAGGCTCTTAGTCGCAGTATTTTTTCAGAAAATACCGCAACTAGAGTGCGGATGGGATCCGCAGGGACAGAGCTTTATCACAAGCTCTGTCCCTGCAAGGGATTTCTAGTAAATCCCTGTGATATTGCCTGAATTAGCAATGCGAATTCACTCGGTAATATCACACTACAATCCGCATTCAATATGCGGATTGTAGTAAATAGAGCCCAATATGAGATCCAAAGAGCTGTCACTATCAGTGAAGCAAGCCATCATTAGGCTGAAAAATCAAAACAAACCCATCAGAGAGATAGCAAAAACATTAGGTGTGGCCAAATCAAGTGTTTGGAACATTTTTAAATAGAACGCACCGGATAGCTCAGCAACACCAAAAGACACGGAAGACCACGGAAAACAACTGTGGTGGATGACAAAAGAATTATTTCCCTGGTGAAGAAAAACCCCTTCACAACAGTTGGCCAAATCAAGAACACTCTCCAGGAGGTAGATGTATATGTGTCAAAGTCAACAATCAAGAGAAGACTTCACAAGAGTGAATATAGAGGGTTCACCACAAGATGCAAACCATTGGTGAGCCACAAAAACAGGAAGACCAGATTACAGTTTGCCAGACAACATCTAAAAAAGCCATTACAGTTCTGGAACAACATCCTATTGACATATGAGACAAAGATCAACTTGTACCAGAGTGATGGGAAGAGATGAGAAGGAAAGGAACTGCTCATGATCCAAAACATACCACCTCATCAGTGAAGCATGGTGGTGGTAGTGTCATGGCGTGGGCATGTATGGCTGCCAATGGAACTGGTTCCCTTGTATTTATTGATGATGTGACTGCTGACAAAAGCAGCAGAATTAATTCTGAAGTGTTTCAGGCAATATTATATGCTCATAATCAGCTTCAGAACTCATTGGACAGCGCTTCACAGTGCAGATGGACAATGACCCGAAGCATACTGCAAAAGCACCCAAAGAGTTTTTTAAGGATAAAAAGTGGAATGTTATGCAATGGCCAAGTCAATCCCCTGACCTGAATCCGATTGAGCATGCATTTCACTTGATGAAGACAAAACTGAAGGGAAAATGCCCCAAGAACAAGCAGGAACTGAAGACATTTGTAGTAGAGGCCTGGCAGAGCATCACCAGGGATGAAATCCAGGGTCTGGTGATGTCTATGCGTTCCAGACTTCAGGCTGTAATTGCCTGCAAAGGATTTGCAACAAAGTATTAAAAAGTGAAAGTTAGATTTGGGATTGTTTAGTTTGTCCCATTACTTTTGGCCCCTTAAAAAGTGGGAGGCACATATAGAAACCGTTGTAATTTCTACACCGTTCACCTGATTTGAATGTAATTACCCTCAAATTAAATCTGAAAGTCTGCAGTTAAAGCACATCTTGTTTGTTTCATTTCAAAGCCATTGTGGTGGTAAATAGAGGACAAAATATGAAAATTCTGTCAAAGTCCCAATATTTATGCACCTGACTGTATATAACATTATTTGCAGGTCCAGAGCAGGCCACGCCGCCTTTCATGTGATGTCACACAGGGGCGGGGCCACATTCAACAGTGATTATAGCAATGCCCGAAGCATCCTGAGGATGCTCCGGGGAGCTGTAAGGGCAGCAGTGTGACCGTCTGACGCATCCTAATGGCACTCCAGGCGGCACTGCTGCATAGATCCTGCCTGCAGGGTGTCATTCTAGGCACCCAGCTAGCCATATGAGGCTTTCAGAAAAAAGCTCTGAGGGCCAGTCCAAATGATTCTGCAGGCCTTATACGGCTCCCGGGCCTACTGTTCCCCATGCCTGGAATATAACTATTTAGAAATGACCACCTCAAAATGGTCGCTACCTTGAAGGAGACAAAAGAACCAACAATATGGAGTAAAAAATACATAGGAACACAAGGAAGAATCAATGTAACCGATGTCTTGAGAGAAGGCAACATTATGTCTGCAGGATCAGCAGCTAGCAAGTGCACTAGGGACTCCGTCTGGGTCTGACAGCAGTGAGGCAGGGCTAGGAACTTGGTATATATGTCTGTGAGAGGGAGTTTGATGGGGCAGGGCTGGGGAATGAGGACCTCATTCAGAGTCGGTCGAAGCGGCCGCACAGTCGTACGCCACCGATGTTCGCTATATTGCGCATGCGTAAAGTTCGCAATGCGCGTGCGCAAACTAGCTGCTACGATCAGAAATTTCTCTCTCCTTGAACACAGCCAGGTCGGTAGTTTGAGTGACAGATGGAGGCGTTTGTGGGTGGTAACAGGGGAAGGTGCTTGAAAACGGGGGAGTGGAGATCCGAACGCAGGCGTGCCTCATTATGCGAACGGCGTTTTATGGGAGTGCATACGGATTATGGGAGTGTATAATTAACAAAGTAGCGTCATGGCACATGTGATATGGGAGGTTTTTACACTGACATGATCGTAGAGCTTAAGAGAGGGTATGGTCAACCTTAAGCTTTACGACCAGTGCCGATGGTCTCGATTAATCCTTATATGCCCAGAGATGACGTGCAAAGCGTACGAGAAGGGGGCGTATTTTTTTATCTTCCGACCGCTTCCTCCCCTTGGTCGGCCAACTACTGATCCGAACTTAGGGACGCAACTTGTGAGGGAATCATTTGAATATCCGGCCCCTTTTTCCGTACGACCGTGCGGCCACTTCGACCGACTCTGAATGAGGTCCTATGTGTGTGAGAGGGAGGTGGTTGGGGTATGTGTGTGCGTGCACGTGCCATGACGGTCTGCATGTATCATACTGAGGTGGGGTTAGTGTATCTATATGTATTGAGAGGGAGGTAGCTGGTGCAGGAGCATATATGTATGAGATGGAGGTGGCTGGGGTATATATGTAGTGAGAGGGAGGTGGCTGGTGCAGGAGTATATATGTATGAGAGGGAAGTGGCTGTGTATATATGTGTGTGAGAGGGAGGTGGCTGGTGCAGGAGCATATATGTATGAGATGGAGGTGGCTGTGTATATATATGTATGAGAGGGAGGTGGCTGGTGCAGGAGCATATATGTATGAGATGGAGGTGCTGGGGTATATGTGTGTGAGAGGGAGGTGGCTGGTGCAGGAGTATATATGTATGAAATGGAGGTGCTGGGGTATATGTGTGTGAGAGGGAGGTGGCTGTGTATATATGTGTGTGAGAGGGAGGTGGCTGGTGCAGGAGTATATATGTATGAAATGGAGTTGCTGGGTTATATGTGTGTGAGAGGGAGGTGGCTGTGTATATATGTGTGTGAGAGGGAGGTGGCTGATGCAGGAGCATATATGTATGAGATGGAGGTGCTGGGGTATATGTGTGTGAGAGGGAGGTGGCTGGTGCAGGAGCATATATGTGAGAGGGAGGTGGCTGGTGCAGGAGTATATGTGTGTGAGATGGAGGTGGCTGGGGTATATGTGTGTGAGAGGGAGGTGGCTGGTGCAGGAGTATATATGTATGAGATGGAGGTGGCTGGTGCAGGAGTATATATGTATGAGATGGAGGTGGCTGTGTATATATGTGTGTGAGAGGGAGGTGACTGGTGCAGGAGCATATATGTATGAGAGGGAGGTGGCTGTGTATATATGTGTGTGAGAGGGAGGTGGCTGGTGCAGGAGTATATATGTATGAGAGGGAGGTGGCTGTGTATATATATGTGTGAGAGGGAGGTGGCTGGTGCAGGAGCATATATGTATGAGATGGAAGTGGCTGGGGTATATGTGTGTGAGAGGGAGGTGGCTGGTGCAGAAGTATATATGTATGAAATGGAGGTGCTGGGGTATATGTGTGTGAGAGGGAGGTGGCTGTGTATATATGTGTGTGAGAGGGAGGTGGCTGATGCAGGAGCATATATGTATGAGATGGAGGTGCTGGGGTATATGTGTGTGAGAGGGAGGTGGCTGGTGCAGGAGCATATATGTATGAGAGGGAGGTGGCTGGTGCAGGAGGTAATATGTATGAGATGGAGGTGCTGGAGTATATGTGTGTGAGAGGGAGGTGGCTGGTGCAGGAGTATATATGTATGAGAGGGAGGTGGCTGTGTATATATGTGTGTGAGAGGGAGGTGGCTGGTGCAGGAGCATATATGTATGAGATGGAGGTGGCTGGTGCAGGAGTATATATGTATGAGAGGGAGGTGGCTGTGTATATATGTGTGTGAGAGGGAGGTGACTGGTGCAGGAGCATATATGTATGAGAGGGAGGTGGCTGGTGCAGGAGCATATATGTATGAGATGGAGGTGCTGGGGTATATGTGTGTGAGAGGGAGGTGGCTGGTGCAGGAGCATATATGTATGAGAGGGAGGTGGCTGGTGCAGGAGGTAATATGTATGAGATGGAGGTGCTGGAGTATATGTGTGTGAGAGGGAGGTGGCTGGTGCAGGAGTATATATGTATGAGATGGAGGTGGCTGGTGCAGGAGCATATATGTATGAGATGGAGGTGGCTGGTGCAGGAGTATATATGTATGAGATGGAGGTGGCTGTGTATATATGTGTGTGAGAGGGAGGTGACTGGTGCAGGAGCATATATGTATGAGAGGGAGGTGGCTGTGTATATATGTGTGTGAGAGGGAGGTGGCTGGTGCAGGAGTATATATGTATGAGAGGGAGGTGGCTGTGTATATATATGTGTGAAAGGGAGGTGGCTGGTGCAGGAGCATATATGTATGAGATGGAAGTGGCTGGGGTATATGTGTGTGAGAGGGAGGTGGCTGGTGCAGAAGTATATATGTATGAAATGGAGGTGCTGGGGTATATGTGTGTGAGAGGGAGGTGGCTGTGTATATATGTGTGTGAGAGGGAGGTGGCTGATGCAGGAGCATATATGTATGAGATGGAGGTGCTGGGGTATATGTGTGGGAGAGGGAGGTGGCTGGTGCAGGATTATATATGTATGAAATGGAGGTGCTGGGGTATAAGTGTGTGAGAGGGAGGTGGCTGGTGCAGGCGTATATATGGATGAGGGAAGTGGCTGTGTATATATGTGTGTGAGAGGGAGGTGGCTGGTGCAGGAGTATATATGTATGAGATGGAGGTGGCTGGGGTATATGTGTGCGAGAGGGAGGTGGCTGGTGCAGGAGTATTGTCGAAACCGTATAAATTGGTTGCGATCGCTTAATTGCGCACGAATCGCAACACGACATCCATTGGACGATTCGATCGTCCACGGCCATTTTATGCGAACACAGGCTCCCGCCGCATCATGCTCGCTATACATGCACACGCATCCCATGCCCCCGCAACTCGTCATATTGTGAATGGCGAGCCATGCTTCTGTGCTCACAACAGTTAAGCGCCATTTTTACATTACATAAACACATAAAGTTAGTACAGCAATACTGTTTAAATACAGTTTTGCGTTTCAATCGCATAGCCAGCTTTTAAGTATTATTGTCGGAAACCTTACCCCGACGGACAGCAGCCTTTCCTTACAATAAACTTATATCCCATTTAACCCTAAACTGACTGAGATACGCACAATGCTATGTGTTTTAAAGGTATGCAGTGAATGTTACATGTTAAATAGCAGTTATATGATATCTGGGATTAGGAATAAGATAAATAGGTCATGAGTAGTATCTACCGATTTCCCTCTGTCTCAACAGGAATATGAAACCAACAGAATGAATATGGAAGGGATCACTATCGAGTTATGAAGACCTGCCAAGAATTATACTCTATACTGTATAAATCACTGTACACCTCCCCTGTAGATTTGCATGCCAAATGTTAGTACAAAGGGATTTTCTAACAGTTCAACCTCCAGTGACGTCAACCATTTACTAACAAATGAATAGCAACAACCATTGTGACTCAGTAATAAAGGGCCAATAGGGAACCCCTCTGAGTATTCAGCTTATGTTCAAAGGTAATTGTACACCTATAAATTGCCATGCAGTCTGGATCCCAGCCCCTTTTCCTTTGCTACCTTTCTCCCTACCTGACCCTAAAGAAACACACAGCAATCCTGATGGACAGCTGTTAGTCTAGGATCCAGACCGCATGGCGAAGTGTTGGTAATTGTATCTTTGTCTTTATCCTGTGTATAGCTGCATTGTATAGATTAAGGCTGATTATACCCTTTTTACAATATAGTACCTTTGTGTGTGTTGGAACCGCAAACTGTTTCTGTGTGACAAAGTTATTTTATATTGAAAAGGGAGGTATGGGCAATCTGGTCTGTGCAATCAAATCTCTCTAATATCGATGCTGTTCAAACTGTATCAATAAATGGGGGCTCACCGAGTTGGATATCACCCATCACTGTGTTTTTGAACTGCTCCCCTCGTCTTGGAACAAAAGACTGGAAAGGCGCCCGCAGATTTTTTTCCTGCGTTCCTATTTTTGTTCAGAGACGGAGACTCGCAGTTTGCGAATTCAGAGAGGGCTGATTAGAATCTGGGATAGTGGAGAGAGATTTGTGCTTGCCCACGTTGTTGTAGAACGGCCGCGCATTGCATGCGCAACCGATCGCACAATAACGCCACAAAGGTTTTAGTGTACACCACGTGCAAACAGTCGCAGCATAGTGCGTGCGACCGGATGTACGGCCACTTCCTGCCATGTGTAGTGATTACATCTAATTGTTTGTAACCGAATGCACAATAGCAATTGAAGCATGTGACTAGCATTTCTGTTAGAATTCAAATAAATCATCAAGACTGAAATACGTCATATTGATAGGGCTGTAATCTCCAAAAGGCTATTAATCAAAAGAAAGGTATTTTTTTTTATTTTTGTTATTTGGCCACAATATAGAAGTGTGTAAGGTGTATGATTGAGATTGTTAAATAGGTTGTGCCTTCGTGGTCCCTATTTTAGGTAATAAATACAGGGTATACATAACAGGTATACTGGCAGAGGGGATCCTCCTGGTTTCCTATCGTTAAAGAGAGTTAACGATAAAATATAGCTTCCAGTGTAGTTGTAATATTCATCGGTCAGTTAGGGCCTTTGAGTGTAGCGACCGGACCATACGAGTGTGGCATCTCTGACTGAGGCTGGTTGCGGGGACAAAAGGACAATAGGTGGTTACTGTGGTTTTATCTATAGCTAGATAACTCTTGTGTTCCCTATTATAGGTGGTACTGTGCTTGCCTTAGTATGTATTGCTGTGTTCCCTATTTTTAGATATTAGCTAACTGTAGAATAGGTGCGTGGAGGCAGCCTATCGGTTAATTCTTCCACCGGTCTCATCATTGTTGTTGTTTTTTTCGCAAAATGGGCGCAAAACAGTCAACAGGGATGGTAGACGATGCGCTGTGTATGCAAGGTCCGACCGGGTCGGCTCTTCATATAATGTACACTAAATATGGTGCGTACGCAACGACGCACTGTACTGTGTGGGTTAAGATGACGAGTAAGAGTGAGAAACCTTTCCCAAAGATTGGAAGCTTTAATATGGAGATTTTAAATAACCTTAGGGATCACATATGTAGAGTGAAATCCCTAAAGAAAAGAGTGGAGTATGATGATTCTTTGAAACTCTGGCTGAATGAGAGTCGCACATGGGTTAATGGCGTGCATGGGGCACTGCGTGGAGCCACGTGCATGCCTAGGGGTGATGCGCATGCAACGCTACACAGCGTAGCGTACGCATCACAGGGAAATGCAAACTTGCGGTACGGTAGCGTTGCCAAAGGTATTGCGAATCGCGCTTGCGCACCCCCGCCACCTTATGTGGTGGGCGGTGATGATACATTACCACATAACAAAAACTATAAAAATGTTGTAACTGAACCAAGTAAGTTGTACCCGGTCCTGAGTGAATATTTGGAAAATATCTATGATGCAAAAAGTGATCCTGTAGCAATGTCTGCTGTATCCCATGCTGTGCAGTTATTAAATGTCCCTTCCCAGCAAGTACAAGTAGCTGCCCCTATGGCATCAAGAGGGGGGGAGGGATCCTTAGCTCATGGGGGGAGGCCCTAGTAGAACCCATGGTGGGGGAGGCTCCTTTAATAAGGGTGCAGGAAGTATTAGAACCAACTGTTTCAATAGCGGAGGTTACTAATACCGTTCGCTGCAGTAATAGGCTTAAAGGTATAGAGGTGGGAGGCATCCACCCTGTAAGGACAATTATTGTCCCTAATGGGAACGCAGATGCGAATGGTGTCGTACCCACAAGGGAAGTAGCGATGCACTGTCCTTGGACACGGGCGGAACTACATTCCATTATGTCTGAATTTCCTGACCCCAAGAAACATCTGGCAAAATGTCAGCATTTCATAAAGGATCTAGGCAATGCCCATGAGCCAACCAACAAGGATTGGCGAGTGGTGTTAAGAGCATGTCTCCCAGAAGGTACAGATGTGAAAAAGTTTGTCACAGCATGTACTCTGGATGCAGACATCCCCTTAACTGATCAAGGTAATCAGGATTGCATTGCCCGTATAGTTGCCCAACTAGCCATATTTTTCCCGTTAGTTGTTAATTGGAGTAAAATCTTCTCCATTAAACAAAAGGAAAGTGAACCTGCAGAAGATTACTTTAATCGTGGGCTGCAGACGATCACTCAGTACACTGGGATCGAAAACATTAAGGATAGCACGCACTACCGGGGAATGGTCATCACTGTTCTAATGGACGGTGTAAAAGACAGTTTGAAAGACAGAGTTCAGACCTCACACCCTGGTTGGAGAGGGATAACAGTTGACGCGCTCAGGAAAACTGCAATAGACCATGACAAAAATATCACCAGGAAACGTGAAGCTCAGAGCGAGAAATTGATGGCTGTTAGCATTCGAGCTCTAGAAGATATGCACTTACAGCCAACAGACACATATCCACCTGCACAGTTACAAGTTTTAAACACCTACCATCCTGCGCAGGCCCAACCCATACAATTCCCTCACACATACCACACCAGACCACAACACACTCTTCACACACACCCAAAACCATCATACCCACACTCAAAATCCCCTCCTCCCGGATTTCAACAAAATTTCCCCAACAGATCAGCTAAGAAATGTTTTAACTGTAACCAAGTAGGACACTTTAGGAAGGACTGTAGAGTCATAATTCAGGAATCCCACATGCAGCAACGTATTGATGCATCTCGTAACCATAAGAACTACCAGATAAATCCTGCCCACATAGTTGCTGCAAATGCCTTGCTGGGGGAAGATAGCCAACTATAGGGGTTAGGTCATACCTGTAGTCTGCAGGCAGTCAGGATAACGGGAGGTACTAGGGAAGAGCCGGTAATAAAGGTTAATGTAGCTGGTACTGAACGTTCCTTCCTAGTAGACACAGGGGCGACCAGGTCTGTTTTAAAATCTCTTGAAAATCTACAGATAACAAACCAGACAGTACCAGCAATGGGTGTAACAGGTAGCGTACATCATTACCCTTTAACCAAACCCACGGAGGTTACCATTGGGCCTTTGCATGCCAGGCATTCTTTCCTCCTGGCAGCAACAGCCCCTACTAATCTCCTGGGAAGAGATTTATTGTGCAAAATGGGATGTATTATCTATTGTACCCCTGACGGGATATTTATGGATGTCCCAGGAAGGTTTGCACACGAGGTAAGGGATGTGCTAGACACTCCCCAAAGGTTAATGCTGCACACCATAACATCAGACAAGGGTTCAGCTCAGGTAGATGAAATGTTAGAACAAATACCTAGTTTCCTTTGGACTAAGGATGGACAGGACACTGGGTTAATGGCAAATGTAGCTCCCGTCATGGTAAACCTGAAAAACGGTAGACACGCTCCTAAAATTCCCCAATACCCATTAAAGCCAGAAGTGGAGTTAGGGGTTCACCCCATAATTGAGCGTTTACTACAGCAGGGAATTTTAGTCCGTACAGCCAGTGTAGCCAACAGTCCCATCTTCCCTGTGAAAAAGAGTGGTGGGAGGGGTACAGGCTGGTACAGGACCTTAGAGGGGTTAATAAGGTGGTAGAAAGTCAATTTCCCGTAGTGCCTAACCCAGCTGTCATCCTTATGCAAATCCCATCAACCGCAACTATTTCACGGTAATAGATTTATGCTCCGCTTTCTTCTCCGTCCATCCTGATTGCCAATACCTATTTGCCTTCACATACAAAGGCGTACAGTACACATGGACACGACTACCCCAGGGCTTCATTGACAGCCCCAGTATCTTCTCCCAGGCCTTACATGATTGTTTACAGTCTTTTCAACCTGCCAATGGATCGGTACTAATCCAATATGTAGATGATTTGTTGTTATGCTCTGATTCGTTTATGTCATGTTTAAATGATACTAAACTTTTGTTGCTTCACCTCTCGCACACAGGGCATAAGGTTGCTAAGGACAAGTTACAGCCGTGCCAGACCAGGGTTAAATACTTGGGACACTGTCTTACCCAAGGCCTCCGACATCTGACAGCGGACAGAATCCACGCCATACAGACCATGACACTACCGCAGAACCAGCACCAGATCCGTACCTTCTTGGGCATGTGTGGGTATTGCTGGTCATGGATACCCGGTTTTTCCATTCTGGCTTTACCACTGCAGGAGTTAGTATCTTCCACAAAACCAGACCGTGTCTTGCACTCTGAAGAGTCAGAGCAAGCCTTCCTTAATCTTAAGGACAGTCTGATAAGAGCACCTGCATTGGGGATTCCAGACTATGGGAAACCCTTTGATTTATTTTGTACGGAGGCTGCTGGTTGTGCGGTAGGAGTTCTCACACAAAAACATGGTGATGCCAATAGACCAGTAGCATACTACAATGCCCAGTTGGACGCTATGGCAAGAGCACTCCCAACGTGTTTAAGGAGCGTAGCTGCAACCGCACTCTTAGTGGAAAAGAGTGAGGATGTAGTGTTAGGCCATGACATGACTGTACATACACCACATGCTGTTTCTGCCCTGTTAAATTCAGCCCAGACCAGACACGTTTCCTCCGCTAGGTTCACTAAATGGGAACTAGCGTTAATTGCACCGACCAACATTACTATAAAGAGGTGTAATACTTTAAACCCTGCTACATATTTACCAAGTGTGCCTCATGATGCACAAAGGGTGGAAGGTAAAGGTGAATCGTTACCAGTGGTAGAAGGTGAGTTTGGTACAGGAATTAATAGGCATGACTGTATGGAGTATTTAAATCAAAATTTTACAGCTAGGCCTGACATTCATGACACACCGTTAGAAAATGCAGACTTAACGTTTTACACGGATGGGAGTTGCCATAGACAGACTGATACAGGTGAGTTATGTACAGGTTATGCTGTGGTTGATGACAAGGACGTTATAGTGGCTGAACCACTCGGTCCACCCCATTCAGCGCAGGTGGCGGAACTCGTGGCACTAAGGAGAGCGTGTGAGTTGGCCGAAGGAAAAACGGCCAATATTTACACAGACTCCAGGTACGCTTTTGGGGTGGTGCACGATTTAGGGGCCCTATGGCGTCTAAGAAATTTTCTAACGGCAGCAGGCACACCAATCGCACATGCACATCACATAAAACGACTGTTGACGGCAATACAGCTACCCAAGACAGTAGCTGTCATTAAGTGTAAAGCCCACACCTGCGAAGATGATCCAGTATCATTGGGTAACAACAGGGCTGATGAAGCTGCCAAATGGGCAGCAGGTTTAAAATTTAATCAAATGGATAAAGTGTTGGTATTTGAAACGGTTGACATGCAGAAACTGGTTGAAATGCAAGGTGTGTGTACCCATCAGGAAAAGGCAAGCTGGAGATCCAAGGGATGTGAGCAAGAGTCCTCTGGGCTCTGGAGAAATGGACAAGGGAAGCCAGTAGCTCCTAAGGCATACTACCCAAGCTTAGCAGAAGCAGCACATGGTCTGACCCATCTGGGTAAGCAGGGTATGTGTAAGTTAGTGAAGGCATACTGGTATGCACCTGGCTTTTCTTCCCAAGCAGAGAAGAGGGCAATGTCCTGTTTGACCTGCTTAAGGAAGAATATAGGAAAAACTGTACCCACCAAACCATCTCACATCCCTCCAGCAGACGGCCCTTTCCAGGTCATACAAATTGACTTCATCCAGTTACCACCCTGCAGGAACTTGAAGTATGTTTTGGTTTGCATAGATGTATTCTCTAATTGGGTAGAGGCATACCCAGCTGCTACCAACACTGCTGCATTCACGGCAAAGAAAATAGTTCAGGAGTTTGTATGTAGGTATGGTATCCCTAGAGTAATTGAAAGTGATAGGGGTACCCATTTTACCGGAGATGTTTTTCAATGTATGTGTAAGTTGATGGGTATTAATAGTAAGCTTCACACCCCATATCGACCGCAGGCCAGTGCCAAGGTGGAGAGGGTAAATGGTACTATTAAAAACAAGCTGAGTAAAATCATGGCTGAAACTGGTTTGGGATGGCCAGAAGCTCTGCCTCTTGTGCTCCATAGTATCAGGACCACCCCTAGATCCCCTCTTAATCTTTCCCCATTCGAAATACTGTTCGGGAGGCAACCTCATTTAATTATAAGTCCTCAGGAAGATTTGAAAAGTAACAACGAGGTTACTGTGAGGTACCTTATAGGGATGAGTAAGCAGCTCCAACAGCAGCAGCAGAAACGAAAACTGTTATCACCTGATATGCCTCAAATGAACTGTCATGATGTTGAACCTGGAGAGTATGTTATGATCCAAAACTTTTTACGTTCAGGTTGTTTGACTGACCGTTGGGAAGGACCATACCAAGTGCTACTGACAAGTACAACATCCGTGAAAGTAGCTGAGAGAGACACCTGGGTCCATTCCAGCCATTGTCGGAAGGTCAAAAATCCTGAGGAGAACCAGACCAGGGGAGAGACAGAGAACCTGGACCTGTCGATTGCAAGCCTGTTCCGTGAAAGCTACTAATTGTATCAGTAGCACTTGAACAAGGCTGGTAAGACCTGGTATGGTGATGGGGTTTCAGGTTGTAACTGCTTTTGTGTATCCTCCCAGAGTTCATATAATACTGTTGTGGTTCGGGATGTCCTGGTTCTGTGCTGGTGGTCAGAGGATGGAGAGAGAGATCGGTAGTGGTGTCGGTGGAGAGGAGCTGGGAGAGAAAGAGCTGCAAAAACAAGGCCAGTACCTGACCAATATTAGCACAGTAATGTTTAAAAGATCTGCTCTCTTGGAATCTCGGTGGCAGTGTGAAGGTTTATTGTCTGAAGAGTATTGTATATGCGCAAATTGTGGGCCTGTAGTCAATGATAAATGCATCCTACGATGTCAGACCCAGAGTAATTTATACTTGGGCGAGCATCCGTTAGAGGACTACCATTCCCTAGTAGGCAAGGTTTTGAACCAAACCGAATGTTGGGTATGCTCCCAGGTTCCTCAAGGACAGCATAATGTAGGGTTAGTCCCATTCCCCTTAAAGGTCTCTGAAGTCATTGACATACAGGGAGGCAAACCGGTGGACAGAAAATTTAACATATCCGATTCCCCTAATTTGAAGCTCCACCAATATCAAGTAGATAAATCCCTGTTATGTTTCAACTTCACCAATCCCAACAAACCTGGGAATTGGGAAGTCACAGGAATTAATCAGACAATGACCTTCTCACTGAGAGCCGATAATGTATCTATAGACTCAGCACTTTTATACAACATTGTTACAAGTGGGAAATTCTATAGGTACAGGTATACGCGGAGTAATGTTAAAGTGATGGTTTGGTTAGAGTACCACCCGGGTACTGTGCGAAGATCACACAACCTGATACTTGTATTAGCCAAATGGAGGACATAGGGATGGGATCATTCATAGAAAAGATGTGTACCGGTATCATGAAACATTCCATCCCATTCATCCTCCCAGATGATGTATATTATATTTGTGGTAGAAAAGCGTATAAATGGCTCTCTCCAAGTTCCAGTGGACTATGCTATTTGGGAAAGGTACTCCCTGAAGTCATGACTCTTGCACATAATGAAATGATTGATGTCCATAGGAACATACCTTCTCCATACCTTCATACGCATTATGAACACAGAAATAAGAGAAACATGATTCCTGGTGATGTGCATAAAGCCACTCAAATGATAAGTAAGACGACTGGCTTCCAGATTTTAGTTGCACTTGATCCCACCAGGATTGCTCGGGGATCTCTAAATTTTAGGTATATTCAAGATCTCGCAAAATTAATAGATAATATCACCGAGCTATATGATGACACCTTTAGGTACACTGGTAAGGAGTTGCAAGTGTACAAGAAAGAGCTGGTCCAACATCATTTAGTGCTGAATTATTTAACTGCTGTCACTGGAGGGTATTGCGTAACCCTAGCCACCCAGTTTGGTGTTAAATGTTGTACTTATATCACCAATAGCACTAGTGACCCCAAGGAGGTGATAGACCGGAAAATGGATGAAATTCTGCAGTTGAAATGGGAATTTCGGAAGAACCATAATGCTTCAATCGCTGAAGTGGAGGAACAGGTCGAAGAGTGGTTCTCCTGGTTGAACCCTATGAAATGGTTCTCGGGTCTAGGAGAGTGGGTCCAAGGACTGATTGTGAGTATAGGGAAACTCCTGATCCTAGTGTTGGTGGTCATCCTAATAATTGGCATATGTATCAGATGTGTTCCAGCGGCTATGAAGTGTGCAAAAGGTTGTTCCAATGGAAACCAGGAAAATGAAATAATGATGGTAGTTACCCATGATGCTGTGAATACTAATGTAACTAATACCCTACATTATAACCCTGAATTAGAGAGTACGATCTAATGTTTGCTTGCATATTGCCATGTATAATAAAGTATTGTCAATGTTTCTTTAGAACACCCTAGTTTAAATGTAGTCTTCATCTCCCCTTTCTTCCAATGTTGTCCTCTCCATGGAGTGGTGCTTTCCCACACTAGCTCCCCATTGGTCCTCGACTTAGAGTCCACGTGGTATGCGTACGAGGGGCTACTTTATGTCCCCAGGGGCGCATTATTCAACGATTCAAATGACCACACGGAGTCATATCGTTAAGAACATTGAACAATACTTTATAATACAGTGTCCACATGAAATAAGAGCCGAATGATAGTAGAAGTCCCATAAGAACACGTACCTTGTAATGATGTGATTTGGATTTGTTTAGCAGTGCATAAAAGTGTTATTAATGCTATTTCAAAACATCTTAAAATGAAGTCTCTAAACAATTCAAAATTATCCTTAGGGGTTAGGTGCATTCCCACATCTAACATATGGTCACGACCTCTTCAGTCTGGCCTGTGGTGTGCACATAAGGCTAGTTTTATGTCCCTTCCCCCAAGAGCGCTTCATTGATGGGTAAATTAACAACTCATGCCATCCCATAACAATAACATTAACTAATGTCTTATAGTATGGCTAATCAGATAACCAATTATTAATTGTTGCTTGCGTATGGTGATAGCGTATAATTGCTATCAAAGGGTGGACTGTCGAAACCGTATAAATTGGTTGCGATCACTTAATTGCGCACGAATCGCAACATGACATCCATTGGACGATTTGATCGTCCACGGCCATTTTATGCGAACACAGGCTCCCGCCGCATTTGCGCACGCACTTGCACACGCGCAATTGCACATGCTCGCTATACATGCACACGCATCCCATGCCCCCGCAACTCATCATATTGTGAATGGCGAGCCATGCTTCTGTGCTCACAACAGTTAAGCGCCATTTTTACATTACATAAACACATAAAGTTAGTACAGCAATACTGTTTAAATACAGTTTTGCGTTTCAATCGCATAGCCAGCTTTTAAGTATTATTGTCGGAAACCTTACCCCGACGGACAGCAGCCTTTCCTTACAATAAACTTATATCCCATTTAACCCTAAACTGACTGAGATACGCACAATGCTATGTGTTTTAAAGGTATGCAGTGAATGTTACATGTTAAATAGCAGTTATATGATATCTGGGATTAGGAATAAGATAAATGGGTCATGAGTAGTATCTACCGATTTCCCTCTGTCTCAACAGGAATATGAAACCAACAGAATGAATATGGAAGGGATCACTATCGAGTTATGAAGACCTGCCAAGAATTATACTCTATACTGTATAAATCACTGTACACCTCCCCTGTAGATTTGCATGCCAAATGTTAGTACAAAGGGATTTTCTAACAGTGCAACCTCCAGTGACGTCAACCATTTACTAACAAATGAATAGCAACAACCATTGTGACTCAGTAATAAAGGGCCAATAGGGAACCCCTCTGAGTATTCAGCTTATGTTCAAAGGTAATTGTACACCTATAAATTGCCATGCTGTCTGGATCCCAGCCCCTTTTCCTTTGCTACCTTTCTCCCTGCCTGACCCTAAAGAAACACACAGCAATCCTGATGGACAACTGTTAGTCTAGGATCCAGACCGCATGGCGAAGTGTTGGTAATTGTATCTTTGTCTTTATCCTGTATATAGCTGCATTGTATAGATTAAGGCTGATTATACCCTTTTTACAATATAGTACCTTTGTGTGTGTTGGAACCGCAAACTGTTTCTGTGTGACAAAGTTATTTTATATTGAAATGGGAGGTATGGGCAATCTGGTCTGTGCAATCAAATCTCTCTAATATCGATGCTGTTCAAACGGTATCAATAGTATATATGTATGAGAGGGAGGTGGCTGGTGCAGGAGTATATATGTATGAGATGGAGGTGGCTGGGGTATATGTGTGTGAGAGGGAGGTGGCTGGTGCAGGAGCATATATGTATGAGAGGGAGGTGGCTGGTGCAGGAGTATATATGTATGAGAGGAAGGTGGCTGGTGCAGGAGTATATATGTATGAGATGGAGGTGCTGGAGTATATGTGTGTGAGAGGGAGGTGGCTGGTGCAGGAGTATATATGTATGAGAGGGAGGTGTCTGGTGCAGGAGTATATATGTATGAGAGGGAGGTGGCTGGTGCAGGAGTATATATGTATGAGATGGAGGTGGCTGGGGTATATGTGTGTGAGAGGGAGGTGGCTGGTGCAGGAGTATATATGTATGAGAGGGAGGTGGCTGGTGCAGGAGTATATATGTATGAGAGGGAGGTGGCTGGTGCAGGAGTATATATGTATGAGATGGAGGTGCTGGGGTATATGTGTGTGAGAGGGAGGTGGCTGGTGCAGGAGTATATATGTATGAGAGGAAGGTGGCTGGTGCAGGAGTATATATGTATGAGATGGAGGTGCTGGAGTATATGTGTGTGAGAGGGAGGTGGCTGGTGCAGGAGTATATATGTATGAGAGGGAGGTGTCTGGTGCAGGAGTATATATGTATGAGAGGGAGGTGGCTGGTGCAGGAGTATATATGTATGAGATGGAGGTGGCTGGGGTATATGTGTGTGAGAGGGAGGTGGCTGGTGCAGGAGTATATATGTATGAGAGGGAGGTGGCTGGTGCAGGAGTATATATGTATGAGAGGGAGGTGGCTGGTGCAGGAGTATATATGTATGAGATGGAGGTGCTGGGGTATATGTGTGTGAGAGGGAGGTGGCTGGTGCAGGAGTATGTATGTATGAGAAGGAGGTGGCTCGTGCAGGAGCATACAGGTTGAGTCTCCCATATCAAAAATGCTTGGAACCAGGGGTATTTTGGATATTGGAATATTCCTTATTTTGGAATATTTGCATTTCATATTGAAATGTCTTAAGAATAGAGCCCAAATCTATACACAGAATGTATTTATGTGAAATATATACACCTTATACACCTTATACACACAGCCTGAAGGTAATTTTATACAATATTTTCAATAATTTTGTGGCTCAAACAAAGTGAGTGTACATACATGAAATTCCTTTATATTTCATATACACCTTATACACACAGCCTATAGGTAGTTTTATCCTTTATTCTTAATAATTTTGTACCTTAAACAAAGTTTGTGCACTTTGAACCATCAAAAAGCAAAGGTTTCACTATCTCAGTCATGCTAAAAATATTCCATATTTTGGAATATTCCGTATTTCGGAATATTTGGATATGGGAGACTCAACCTGTATATGTATGAGATGGCGGCTGGGGTATATGTGTGTGAGAGGGAGGTGGCTGTGTATATATGTGTGTGAGAGGGAGGTGGCTGGTGCAGGAGTATATATGTATGAGAGGGAGGTGGCTGTGTATATATGTGTGTGAGAGGGAGGTGGCTGGTGCAGGAGTATATATGTATGAGAGGGAGGTGGCTGTGTATATATGTGTGTGAGAGGGAGGTGGCTGGTGCAGGAGCAAATATGTATGAGATGGAGATGGCTGGGGTATATGTGTGTGAGAGGGAGGTGGCTGGTGCTGGAGCATATATGTATGAGAGGGAGGTGGCTGTGTATATATGTGTGTGAGAGGGAGGTGGCTGGTGCAGGAGTATATATGTATGAGAGGGAGGTGGCTGTGTATATATGTGTGTGAGAGGAAGGTGGCTGGTGCAGGAGTATATATGTATGAGAGGGAGGTGGCTGTGTATATATGTGTGTGAGAGGGAGGTTGCTGGTGCAGGAGTATATATGTATGAGAGGGAGGTGGCTGTGTATATATGTGTGTGAGAGGGAGGTGGCTGGTGCAGGAGCAAATATGTATGAGATGGAGGTGGCTGGTGCAGGAGTATATATGTATGAGAGGGAGGTGGCTGGTGCAGGAGCAAATATGTATGAGATGGAGGTGGCTGGGGTATATGTGTGTGAGAGGGAGGTGGCTGGTGCTGGAGCATACATGTATGAGAGGGAGGTGGCTGGGGTATATATGTGTGAGAGGGAGGTGGCTGTTGCAGGAGTATATATGTATGAGATGGAGGTGGCTGGTGCAGGAGTATATATGTATGAGATGGAGGTGGCTGGGGTATATGTGTGTGAGAGGGAGGTGGCTGGTGCAGGAGCATATATGTATGAGATGGAGGTGGCTGGGGTATATGTGTGTGAGAGGGAGGTGGCTGGGGCAGAGAGATGGTTGGTGTGTGTGCGTGAGTGAGGTGGAGCTGCCATGAAGCTATTTATGCACCATTAAAAGGTTGCTGAGGCAGGGCTAGGTATCATATAAATTGTATGATAGATTGACATTTCATAATAACACCCACACCCACAGCTCAAACTTTGTCATTTTCTTAAAAAAGTAGTTTACACACCAATTGATGCCCCTTCTGCGCTGTAGCTCCACGCATTAGAGGGGGCCAGTGGCGGAACTCCCGGAGACAATGGAGTCAGTTGCCGCCGGGCGCCACACCTGGCTTCATTGTCACCCTGGTCCCGGCCATTCCACCTACTGGCTTCAGTTCTAACGAGTAGTAGAGGAGCCGCTGAGCTGAGAGCCGATCAGCATCAGCGGCGCTCCTCCTCCGGCTCCACCACGGCTTTATCAGATGCATACTAATGAGTCAGATTGACTCATTACAGTATGCCCAGGCCAGACGCTAACAAAGAAGGAGTATGCTGGCGTGGTCCGGCCATAGGAGGGAAGGTCCCCAAAGGCAGAACATCCACAGTTGCAACAGGGGCCCTGGAGTAGCCTGCACCTCTGGGAAAAAACGGGGGTCCGGGTCACAAGGCCATGCCCCCATATGTGAGGCCACGCCCCTATCCATGAGGCCACGCCCCTTATTTATCAGTGTTGTATAGGTCCCTGCCCGCTCCTGGTGCAAGCTGAGGAAGGGACGCCACTGCAGGTAAGTGTGCTGGTGCTGCCAGGGAGAGGTGCCAATGTGTGCTGCAAGGGGGAACAGTAAGCTGTTGGGGGGGGTTATGATGGGGAGCTAAGCTGTGAGGGGAGGACTGTGAGCTATGAGGGGGTTAGTGCCTGCTATGATGGGGTCATGATCTGTGGGAGGAGCAGTGCTCTCTGAGAGGGAGGTAGGCTGTGAGGGGGTCATTGTGTACAATGAGGGGGTTGTAAGCTTTGGAGGGGATCAGTAAGTGCTGCAAGTGGGTGTGCAGTGAACTTTGAGGGGGAGGTGAGCTGTTAGGGAGTCAGTGTGTGTTATAAGGGGGCAGTGAGTACTGCAAGGAGGGACAGTGGTCTATAAGGGGGATATAAGCTGTGTGTGATGGTTGCAGTTAGTGTTGTGTTGGGACAGTGAGCTGTGAAGGGTGCTGTGAGATGAGAGTAGGTAAGTGTGTGCTGCAAGGGGGGCAGTGTGAAATGGAGGGAAATGAAATGGAAGAAAAAAAATATAGAGCTAGTATATACACACAGTGGGCTAAGCCCTGTC
Source organism: Taudactylus pleione (assembly GCA_031769625.1). Lineage (NCBI taxonomy): Eukaryota > Metazoa > Chordata > Amphibia > Anura > Myobatrachidae > Taudactylus > Taudactylus pleione. The sequence continues at coordinate 2,366,866 of JAUIMM010000043.1, forward strand.
ACGGAGCTTGTATAATACACACAGTGGGCTATGCCCTGCCACGGAGCTTGTATAATACACACAGTGGGCTATGCCCTTTCACGGAGCTTGTATAATACACACAGTGGGCTAAGCCCTGTCACGGAGCTTGTATAATACACACAGTGGGCTATGCCCAGTCACGGAGCTTGTATAATACACACAGTGGGCTAAGCCCTGTCACGGAGCTTGTATAATATACACAGTGGGCTATGCCCTGTCACGGAACTTGTATAATACACACAGTGGGCTATGCCAAGTAACAGATCTTGTATAATACACACAGTGGGCTATGCCCTGTCATGGAGCTTGTATTATACACACAGTGGGCTATGCCCTGTCATGGAGCTTGTATAATACACACAGTGGGCTATGCCCTGTAACTGAGCTTGTTTAATACACACAGTGGGCTATGCCCAGTCACAGAGCACACACAGTGGGCTTATGCCCACTGCCCAGTAAAGTCACAGAGGTTATTTTTTATATTCTAAATGCCAGCTGCAAGAACACTGCCTACTCTCTCTAACTCTAGTCTCACTCAATTCTCTCTATTCTCTCTAACACTAGCACTAACTAACTAAGCGTGACTTCTGTCCGACACAGTCACGCGAAATGGCGCCGACTGCCGGGTGCCTTTTATAGAGGTCGAACGTCACCCAGGTCTCGCGAGAATCCGACGCCGGCCGGGTGATGTTCGGCCTCGAGGTGAATCCGAGTCAGACGGGAACACCCGAACTTGCACTTCGGGTGAACTCGGATTCCACCTGTTCGGAGCGGTTGGATTCCTCAGAATCCGAACCGCTCACCTCTAGTAAAAATATGCTAATTTCCAGAATATGTAGTGCTTTTTACCAGAAATTTCTTGTTATATTTAAGGGTTCAAACATGTTATGATTGGTGCAGATCAGACAAACAGTTTTTGAATAGACATTAGAATGCAGCTAGTTTTCTTCTACATAGTGTAGTCTAATGGAGCGTACACACGGTCAGATTTGTCAGACTTGTCAGATTTGTCAGATGAACGATTGAACGATTAAACGATCTGAACGATTTGAACGATTTTACCAAAGTTTTGAACGATTTGAACGATTGAACGATTTTTGGCTGCATTAAAATGAATGGAATCGTCCAAGTCTGACTGCAAACCCATCAGATGTCAGATATCGTTATCTGACAAACGGGAACGCGCATCGTTGATCATCCATCGTTCAGGCATGTCAGATATGAACGATTTTCCTTCAGATATGAACGACTGAACGATTTTTAAATCGTTATCGTTCATATCTGAAGGAAAAATCTGATCGTGTGTATGCACCATTATGTGTGCAAGTAGTAATATGCCCATTATATTGTAAATGTAGGGACATCATTAGGCCCAATATCTGGCTCATTGTCATATCAGGAAATTACAAATGTAATTTGTGTTGCATTTATTACAATATTTGTGTCACACAGTGTAATAAATACAAGCTAAATTAAATTGGTAATCTCCTGTGTCCACAGTTTTTCTTTTGCGTAGTGGGCCCACCACTTGCTAGTTCTGCTACTGCACTGCATGTTATCTCTCCCTGTCACCCACTGCTTCTCCCTGTCACTATCTGCTTGTCACCTTCTTGCCTCTCTTTGTCTACCTCTTGCCTCTCCCTATTACCCTCTAGCTATCCTTGTCACCCACTGCACTTCGAACTTGGAGGAGGGTGGCCCAAAGCAAATTTTTGCACCTGGGCCCACCACTCACAAGTTCCGCCACTGCGTGGACGTCACGTATCGTGACCGCCTGCGACCCTGTGCCTGCCCCTTCTAAGTAGCCGAGATTCCGACACACTGCTGCAACTTACTTAGCACCGGCGGCTGGCTGCGGGGAGAAAGAGTGGCCGGGATCCGGGAGAGAGTCTCTGTGGACTGTGGCACTGCAGGCAGTATAAAACATTATAAGTCTGTCTCAGTGCCTGTCAAGTGCAAGCCCTATGAGGGTGGGGTGGGGTGGGGTCGTCACAGGGCGTAGGACTCAGTGGGAGGGATTATATATTTAAAAAGCACATATTTTATCACTCAGTCATGTTAGGGGGGGTATAGTTAAAGATCATATCTCTTATCACTCTGCAAGTGCCATGTTAAATTATTTAACATGACAGAATGATAAAACATATGCTCAAATCTCCCACCCCCCTAACATTACAGAGTGATAAAACATATCGGGCGGCAGCATTGGAGGGGCACCTCTTCCTTTGCCCACAATATATTCACCCCACTTAAGGCTATTTTAAAAGTGTTTTTGTGTAAATGTAATAGACAAATTAGATTGATAGATATGAACCATATTTATTTTCACTATCTTTATAGGGGGGGGCACCAAATTATAACTTGCCTCCGGGCATCTGTGATGAACTTATGTCACTAGAGGGGCCATTAATATTTTGACAGTTCTGGGTCCCACTATTTCTGATGGCAGCCCTGCCGCCACTACATTTCGTGGTATTCATTTGAATAAAACTGAGTTGAAACCTACATTGTTTGCAGGCGATATGATGTTTATTTCTGACCCTGCCACCTCCATTCCTGCACTCCTTGATATTATTATTGTCTTTCGGTGTCTTCACTGTTTTTAAAATTAACATGAACACATCCGAACTTCTCTGTCACCTCTTCACCTTTCTCCCTGGATATTGCATCAGCTATCACTAAATTCCACCTTGCCTCCTCAAAATGTAAATACACACATATATATATATATATATATATATATATATATATACTGTCCAAATGAAACGACTTATATAAGTCAAATTTTACTCCTTTAATAAATCAAATTTCTGCCAAATACTACTGGTGCTTGTATGGGAGGGGCTAGTCTAGAATACAAGAAACACAAAATTCCCCCAGCTCACCATAATAGATATGTAAATGAGATTTACATCCTATATGATAGTAGAAATGCAGAGATCTCAGTTTACACATATATGCGCACACATATGCCACCAGCCACTTCACAGTGTATTTAATATGGTGGTCCTAACACTACATGATAATAGCACCCACTTTGGGTCATACATTTTAATTTATTGTTATGCTATATGATATTAGCACACATATTTATATATTTCTAAATTGAGAGTAACTCACCCACAGGCACCCCAGTATCCTCCAAGTGGCACTACAAAGACCAGTATACCCTCCAACAAGGGTTTAACAATAGCTGTGGCTTGGGGGGCAATGTTTTTGCAGATTCCAATGCGGGCTAGCAGTCTGCATGGAATCTGTCAAAAATGGCCCCCCAAAAATGGCCACAGCCTAGGAGGAGACAGATGCTAGAGGTCCTAAATGACCTAACATCTGTCAGTGAAGCACAGCGCACATAGGGCCTGATTCAGAGGCGCTCGCTCGCTCTGAATCAGGGCGGGCGCTTGCTCTGAATCAGGGCGGGCGCCGGTTTTTTTAGGAGCGGCCTCCTGGCTTCTGGCATAGCTGTGGGTGACCACCCACAGCTATAGCGAGTGGTCATGATGATGGTCGCGATGGTCAAGACTATCGCGACCATCGGGCTTGCGTGTGGTAGGGTCTCGTGGCCGCAAGCCCCAGAGAGCTGCTGGCTCAAATAGAGCCGGAAGCTCTCCCACTGACATCACTGGTGATGTCAGTGGGGCCACCCACAATCGGCAGGTGTTCGCATGGGAATGCCTCCATTTGTGAAGCCACCCCCCGGCCACGCCTACAAAATGGGGCGAGCTGTCGATCAACATCGATAGCCACCCCTTTTGTAGTGAGTCCGAAAAAAGCACTCGCTCCGGGGCTTGCGCACGCGCAGTGCACACGCCGCGCATGCGCACTGAGCCACCATCGACCCGCTTGCAAGCGCAATGCGCTTGCGAGCGGGTCTGAATCAGGCCCATAGTATTACTTGGAATTGCCAGGAATGGAGGCGCCACCTGGAGAAGATGCAGAAAGCTGCATCTTCTGCCATGAAACCACTGGCAACTAGCATGGAACCCCTGACAATGAGCATGGAAACCCATAGCATGAAACCCTTGGCAACGAGCATGGAACCCAGAGCATGAAACCCCTTACAATGAGCATGAGACCCCTGACAATGAGCAGGTAATTTAAAAGTAATTAGAAGCCTTACTGCGGGGCATAAAATGGTGTCTGGGTCATAACTGTATGTGGCATAATGTGTAATGGGCATTACGGTGTGGCATAATGTGTAATGGGCATTACGGTTTGTGGAATAATGTGTATTGGGCATTACGGTGTGTCCCATAATGTGTAATGGGCATTACAGTGTGTGGCATAATGTGTAAGGGTCAATACAGTGTGTGGCATAATGTGTAAGGGGCATTACAGTGTGTAGCATAATGTGTAAGGGGCATTACTATAAGGAGGAAAAATGACAAATAATGTAAACTGTCTACGGGGGTGGGGGCGCATTTTTAACTGTTCACACTGGGAGCCAAATTGTCTAGAAACGACCCTGTATTAGTTTTACCAAAATGCCATGAGGGAGAGGGAGCCAGAAACTTTTTTGGCAGGAGGGAGTAAAATTTATAGTTGCGCCACTGCCCTCCAACCACTTATCTGCAACTGTATGTTGCAGTTGTTACTCAGTAAGATCTATTTGTTGATGTCAATACACTGGTACTTTAGAGGGCTTGTTCATATATTGTGTTTTACTCACAAGTGATTCCATATAAGTGGCCAAGAGAAACATTATTTGAAAATACATGTAGTCATAGGGATTATTGTGCCTTATAACTAATGCAGGGAAATAGCACTGATGATCCCATTTGAATGTATACATCCAGCGGCGAATTTTCTCTTGGGGTTGCAGCCCCCCAGTAAAATCTGCCGCCTCAGTGAGCCAGTTGCAGTCCGTGACTGCACTGGCTTTACAATGACTGGCACTAGCTTCCCACTGAAAGTATGACCTGCCAGCCACATACAAAAATCTTCCCCTGGAACTGCCATTCCGCACTGCAATTAGCAGAGAGCGTGCTTCCACTTCGCTCCACTGCCTTTTAGGCAGCCCTACCTGACTTCTAGGAGCTGCAGCCGATGCAGTCCCTAGAAGATGGTGTTATGCCCAGGGGCGGTTCCACCTCCACGTGTGCACATGGGCCCTAGGTTTTGCAGGGCCCGAGGCAGAAAAAATAAGAGGGGCCCCATAAAATAATATAATACCTCATCCACATAATACTCCTCACACCAACCTTTGGCAACATACCTCACCCACTATAATTTCCCTCACTCACCATCACTCCCTGACACCAAGGCCCCCATTTATTAATGACCACAATGTGATCTGGGCATGACATTACTGCGTATGATCACATTGCAATATGCGGTCATAGTACCCAGATTTATCACCTGGGAAATGCAGGGGCACGGGCTCTGAAAGGATGTGCCCGCAGAGCTGCGGGCTAATTATATGCGGTGTAGTCCATAGGCTAATGCCATCTTCCGATGGCGTTTACTGCGGGGGCCAATATCCGGAATTGGTGAATTTGGCAGGGGGATGCAGTTGCCTGTGGAAATGGAGGGATCACAGCAGGTATCGGCGATATATGCTGCTGTCCCTCCTTCATACATCCGGGGCAGGGGTGTATTTATAATGCGTGCAGGGTGTGTGGGGCACACGGGCCCCTGAGTCCAGGGGGGCCTCCACCGCACACCCTGCACCCATAAAACTTACCTCTCCGGAGTCCCACATCAGCTCCGGTGTCTCCGCCTGTAAAAATGGCTGGAAAATGGCCACTGCAGCCATTTTCTCGTCATTTACGCAAGCGCAGTACAAGGAATATGGCCGCCGCTGCCATTTTCCCGGTGACCTGTGCGTGCGCTATAGACTTTGGGCACACTCTAGACTGCTCAGTGCACAGCTGGACGGAGAGGAGGGGACCCATGTGGGAGACTGCACACGGGCCCCCTCCTCACTAGAAACTCCCCTGATCAGGGGGATACTAAATATTTGTGGTTAAACCCCGAAAAAAAATTTTTTTCGGGGGTTATACCTCAAATATACATTGATAAATGGGCCCCCAAGCCTTACTCACTGTAATACCCCTCACTCATATCACTCCCTGAAGTCATACCTCACCCATTGAAATACAGTACCTCTCACCCACTACCCATCCTTGACACTATGCCTTTATCACTGTAATACCGCCCCCTGGCACTATACTTCACCCACAGAAATACCCTATCCAAAATCTCACAAATAAAATAAACACCGTATTTATTTCTTAAATATAATTGTTCCACCTCTAAATGGCACCATTTCTATTCATTCCTTCTCCTGACAACTGTATTTCTCTGAGGCTTTCTTTCAGCTTGAGACTGCTGCTGTATTCAACATTGGCCTGGAACAGAGGCGTAGGTGGTTCTAGTAGGGGCTGTCCAAGTCCAGGTAATGTGAGCGTAAGGGATGAAACGCGTAGAGGTTACCGTGACACAAACTCCCTTCAGTCGGGAATACTCAGATAAGCTTTTAAATAATTTTTTATTGTAATTGCGATTTTTTTATCCACTCTTTGTGTATTATATGTAATAAATGTTTATGCTTCTGCACTATGAGAGTTTTTTGTTCTCTCCCTATGTATACATCTTATACATCATATGGAACTATAAACAACGTGGGGCATTGATGAATCAGAACCACCTAAAAGAGGGGAGAACTTTGCCATAGAGACGTAGGAGCATTTGATTATATGCACTTTATTCTAACCTATGTGGTATGCATAATATATTACTATTACCATATTCCACATAATAATTTGATTATTACACTATAAGGCGCTGTGTTCTCACCTTTTGTCTTTCATAATCATTTGGGATTTACAACAATAATCCTTTTGGAGAACATTCAGTGGCCACCAGTTTTTGGGAAGTGTATTCCGTGGAAGTATCTAATACTTCATGTTATTCGGACATTCAGAATACTAGGGTGAAGCGCTATATCTAGTACCTTTTTTTGACTATATATATAAGAAGCTGATTGACATTGATAGGTTACCCGAGGGGGCACTATTGTGCTGTTTAGATGTGTGCAGCCTATATACCTTTATGCCCCATGAAGGGGGCATGATGGCTATGCAAAAGTTTTTGAGGGACAATCTGTCTCAGTGTTTGATCATGAGCTTTTCCTGAATTTGTTGGAATTAACATTGCGTCGCAATTATTTTTTATTTGATGATCTGACTTTTTACAGATGCGAGGGTGTGCCATGGGTTCATCTGTGGCCCCTTCGTAAGCTAATATTTATATGTTTGACCAAGAAGCACGCATGTTTTTCAATGATCCAGAGAAAAGCAAATACATATTTATGTTCACTAGATACATAGATGATGTGTTCCTCATTTGGCTAGGGAGAGTTGAATGTTTTGAACTCCTTATGCATGAAATTAATCAGCTGAATTCACCAATTAAATTTACATTTTCCCATAGCCCCAATAGTGGCCACTTTTGGATGTAAATGTAACAGTGGTAGATAGTGTAATACATACAGGGCTATTCCGTAAAACCAGTGATAGGAACACATTTTTGATGGCGTCCAGTCACCATCCACCAGCTTTAAAGAAAGGTCTGCCAAGATCTCAAATGATGCGTGTGGCTCACATCACCAGTGATCCCGCTGGTGTTGAAGTTGAGCTGGACATCTTGATTGACAAATTTGTAGCGAGGGGCTATAATGCTGATCTACTTAAGGAGCAGAAACAGGAAATTCTTAATATGCAGAGGTCTGTGCTATTGAATCCACTGAAACGGGATGAAGATATTGTGATCCCATGGACCAGTGAATTTGCAGTTGCTAGTTTAGTAATAAGGAGGGCCACTAAGGCTTTGTGGCCAATTGTTAGTACAGACAAGGATTTACCCATGTTACGTAATAAGAGACCTTTAGCGGCCTTTCAAAGGGGCCATAATTTAAAAGACAGACTGGTCCATTCAGACATTTCTGACTTTGATAAAACACACCATCCTAATGTATAATTTAAGCCACCGGGGTGCTATAAGTGTAGTGGGTGCACGACTTGTAAATTCCTGGTATCCTGCAAAAAGCTTAAACATCCTCATAAAAACATTTTCTATGACATCAGATTTGTACATACCGGTATGACCACCCACGTTGTGTATGTTATTATATGCCCCTGTGGTCTCTACTACGTGGGCAAAACAATAAGGAAATTCAGGGAATGCATGACTGGGAACCGTTCGGCCATTTGTATGTTACTGAATGGTAAAAATATAGATCAGCCAGTTGCCAGACACTTTTCGGAGGCAGGCCATTCGTTGGACTCCCTAAGATATTTTATCATTGATTATGTTCCGCCCTCTCTACGAGGGGGTGATCGGACTAAAACCCTACTATTTAAAGAATCTAGATGGATTACCCGACTTGGTAACACTAAGCCAGGTGGACTTAACGATAAAATTAATTGGAGTAGCCTTCTATAGCTATTTTACACTTTATTAGGCTGCCCTAGTTACGATATATTATTTTTCCTTAACTTATCTATAGCATTTCATCTTAATTTAGTATAATGTTTTGCTATAGCTTCTGTATTTGATGAGGGCTCTATTGCCCCATGGGGTCATGGGTTAGTATGGTGGTGTATGCCATGTATTTGATATTTTATTTATACACTGTGTTTGTTGTTTTGTACTTGTATTTTATTTGTTTGCTTGTCAATAATATAATTATTATTCTTGTGGTGTCCACAGCTTCCCCGGCTCCAGGTTTGTCGAAGGTGGCCCCCCATGTCCAGGACATCGAGTGAACGTAGCAGGAACACTTGCGGACGGCCGGTGGCACGCAAGCGTGTCGTTCCTATGGTTACGGCTGCAGCGGATCCCGGAAGTGCGTCAGTGACTGGAACTGGTGGGTGGTGCCTACGTCCGGAACGCAGTGGGACAGCCAATGGCCACGAGAGGGGTTTACAATGATGGGGTAAGTGTTATGTGTTTGTTTGTGTGTATTGTCCTGATGACGGGACTGAGACCCTGAAAACGTTAGACTTAATACATTTGATTACAATTTCTGTTGCCTCCTAGTGCCGTTCATTCTGGGAGTTATAGATAGATAGATAGATAGATAGATAGATAGATAGATAGATAGATAGATAGATAGATAGATAGATAAATGAGGTATTTTCTCTTAGGAGCTATGCAAGCTCCAAAGCAAAAGGATAGGCGGCACTCCGAATGATGAAAAAAAGTATTTGTATTGAAACAATTACATAGTACACAAAAATGTGTCAACATTTCAAGACCACGGCGGGTCTTTTCCTCAGGACTAGTGTATATAAAGTGAAACCATCAAAATGTCTTACCTTAAATAGTGTGTAGGTAATATGCTGGGCGCGTGTACTCACATGGGTCTCGCACACCCGATGGGGGGAGCCCGGACCCGTCCTGCCGTGATGACGTATCTATGGCAACCCGGACGCTGTGCGCTGTCCCGCTGACTGGGAAAGAGAAGTGAAAAAAATGTGCAAAGTGTTACTGTGTGCTGTGTGCGGCAGCTACCGCAAGAATGATACCAACAGGGATTAAAATGCTACGTGAAGTGATTAAAACCAATAAAATATTACTCTAAATACTGTATAGTGTAACTATTGAAAGAATGTTGTAACAAAATGCAAAGTAAGTATGTTTGTAGAATCATACTGTCAGGGACTATGTATCAAAAGCTATATATGTAGCTGTGTACATCACTGTACATAAAAAAAAAACTGTATATGCTTATCATGCAATGAAAATCCAAGAGAAAGGGATGTCAAGCAAAAATATACAAACGGGAAACATAGAGTCAATGTGGCTCCTCAATGATGAAATGGATGTTATCGACTTTCTGATACTCAATGAGGCTCCGTAATGATTATGCCTGTAAACATTACGTGATGTGTCGAGGTTCTTATAAAAACGGTGACAGTTTGTATCCAGGAAGCCCAATAATTGTGTCCTCCTTTTTCCTGGACTAGTTTTGTAAGGGGCTAGATGGATGTCTGTGAATCTTAGGACATCCTCTGGTGGTTGTGTTTCCTATAGGTGTATATTCCAGGAGTTAGTTTCATTTAGACCCCTGGGTGCTAACGTTTCTAGTTGAAAAATCCATTTCGATTCGCACTGTGCGAATAATTTGTTCCTGTCCCCCCCTTGTATGGAACTTGGTATGTGGTCTATGATTTTATATCTCAGGCTGGTTAAGGTATGATTTTTTATCTTGAAGTGGCGGGCCACAGGTTGGTCAATGTTCTTTCCTTGAAGTGCAGCTCTGATTGCTGACCTGTGTAGTGCCATTCTTTCTCTGAAGTTTCTTATAGTTTGGCCCACATAGTAGAGTCCATACGGACAAATGATTAAGTATACCACAAATTGTGTGGTACATGTGAGGACATGACGGATTTTATACTTAGAGCCCGTGTGGGGATGCTTAAGTAATGTCCTGCCTCCATAAAGCCACACGTAATGCAAGATGGGCATTTGTATCACCCAGGTTTTTTCGTTTGAATTACAGATATGTTGGATTGTTGTCTGCCTGTGATGTGTGTTTTAACTAGTAAGTCCACATATACAGGGACGTAGAGCAGGGCCGTCTCTTCCATTGGGCTTGTTGGGCAGGTGCCCAAGGGCCAGGAGCATCAAGGGGCCCGCCAGCCCCCTGCAGCCGTGGCCAGTTTTTTCTCTTTTTTTTTTCAAAGCACCACTGTGTTTCATCGGTGACGAGATGACCGCGGACCCCCCTCACAACCCCTCCCTCTGCTCTGCAGTAGAAAAGTACTCACCCAGACCCACCGCCGACACCATTGCTCCATTGTGCCACCTGCGCCAGTCAAAGAAACGACTGCTGATTGGACGCGCAAGCCACAGCAGCTCCGTCCCTGGCTCCTTCTGCTGTTCTGCTTCCGCCCACTGCCTGCCGCACAGGCAGTGTCTGGAGCCGGGCTGCTGGTCACTTGACGATCCGTACAGGTCTAGTCCGTCTCCGTCGTCGTCCATCCCGGTCTCTCACAGCCTCTTCAGAGTCAGGACACGAGACTCCTCTCCTCTGACAGGCGAGCCACCACAGAGTGCAGTAGTAAGGTGCGTCATGTAAGCCCTAGGAGGCAAGGAAGCGCTATAGCCGGGTTCCTAACTCCAGCTACATGGTTATCAACAATATTGCTGGGTTTTAAGAGGGATCACTAGAGACTGGATGCGGTGGCTGGCGCTACATTGCCTTAGGCTGAAGTGAAGTGAGTGTGACAGGGTAGTCGCAGGAGGGAGCAGTTTTCTTGCATACACCATTTTGTATCCATCCTAGATGGGATAATGTTTGTACCTTAATGTTAATAGTTATCAGGGGCCCTCTTACCTCTGTGTCTGTCTGGGGATGCAGTCAGGAAGCCGACGGTCGCAATGCCGACCGCCGGCTTCCTGACTGTCAAATCCTGGCAAAGTAGAAATGACAGACGTTGAAATCTCGACGCCTGTCATTAGACCTACGCCGGGAGCCCTCCACCCCATGAATGGGTGGGTAGGGGCCCTAGTGCATTGCTTTGCCCAGGGCCCACACTGCTAAGACAGCACTGGCATAGGGTGGGCAGTTCCACCGGAGCGTGAGCTCCAGGCACCTTAGTTGCCAGAGGACGCCCTGAAGTCAGACTCCAGAAGCAGCTGTCAAGTAGTTGACATCCTGCCGGGTCCCTGTCCAGACTGCCAGGTGCTGTGATACAGAGCAGCTGCAGCAGCAGCGTCCTGTCCTGCCTTCCTGCTAGAGATGGCTACTGAGTGAGTGTCTCAACACAATGACTCAAATTCAGATGTTCGAATGATTTGAGTCATTCAACGATTGGTGTGTCGAGACACTCACCTCCCTAGCCTCTTTCTCAGTGGGAGCCTGAGTCAGTGGCAGCTTCACCCTCTATACTGCTGATCTGACCTGATCATACTTCTGCACTGAATCAGTGCAGAAGTATGATCAGGTCGGATCAGCAGTGTAGGGGGTAGATCTGTCAGCGACTCACTCGTAGTCGCGCTGCTACTGCCAGTGCTCGGGGGTGTTCTGTGCAGAAGCATGATCTGCACTGATCAGCTGCGGGGGGCGAAGCTGTCAGCGAGTCACTCAGCTGCTACCTACAGCTCTAAAGAGCCATTTCCCAAGACTGTCTCGAGACAACTCAGTACGGGAATCGATCATCTGTCCATCCCTACTACCTGCTGCTCTAGTGAGAGACTCTGTGGTCAGAGGAGCTTGTGCTGAGCCCTGATTGGTGTAGCTTAGCACATGATGTTCCTCTGACCCCAGCAGAGGTCGGGGCTACAACAGCATGTTGTCGATGAGGAAGAAGCTGCAGGGTCCACATTAAGGTGAGTGAGGTACCCCGGTTATGTCTATCACCCTCCCTGCCTGTATGTGTAACCCTTCATGTCTGTATGTATATATGTATGTGACCCTGCCTGTATGTGTGTGTATGTATGTATGTATGTGACCTTGCCTGTATGTGTGTGTGTGTATGTATGTATTTGTGACCCTGCCTGTGTGTGTGTATGTATGTATGTATGCATGTATGTGTGATCCTGCCTTTATGTGTATGTATGTGTGTATGTATGTGACCCTGCCTGTATGCGTGTGTGTGTATGTATGTATGTGTGCAGGGGCGCCAAGAGGGGAGGGGAGCGGGTACAGATTACCGGAGCCCGGGCATGGCAGGGGGCCCGGGCCGCCCACAGCACACCACCGTTTTTATATGTTTTTCAAGTTTTTTTTTTTTTAATTCACCTTTACTAAACTACCACTGGTGGTGGCGGGCATCAGTTCAGGGAGGGGGGGAGGGGGTGATAGGGGGCGGGAGGTCTCTATCACTGCACTGTCTGTGTGTCAATGTGTCACACAGACGGTGTCACTTATATGCCGTAGGCTGCAGCCACGCCGCTGCGGAGCCGATGCTCTTGCGAGATGTCATCATCATCTCGCAAGACTCTCTTATCACCAGCAGGCACGCACCATTTCTAGGCTCCGGGAAGCGGCGGGCGGAGACTGGGAGGGATCACAGATAAGCGAATGACAGCGTGCGCCCGGCATCCTGTTTGAGGCCGAGGCAGGTGCACTGCATTGTGTAAAGGAAGAGCCCGAGCACGCCACTGACTGTGAGTCTGTCACTGTGTGGGTGACTATGACACTGCCCATCAAGAGTATATTAGATAACTAATATATATATACACATATATATATATATATATATAAATATATATGTATGTTTGTGTATATATATATATAATATATATATATGCATATGCATGTATATATCTGCATGTATGTTAACATATTATATATATATATATATATATATGTGCCCGTGTGTGTGTATATATATATATATATATATATATATATATATATAGCAGCTATTCCAAAAGCAAAGGAACTACCAGTACACCTTTATATAGATGCAAAGTATTCTGTATTGTGCATGTTTTAATAAAGCATATCAGCTTCTGGAAAGGTACCGTCAGTCACATATTAAAGTGCATAGTGCAAAAAAAGCTTATGATCTAAAAGCAAAGGCAGCCCGATGACCGTCATCACGGGGCACAACACCAACTAAGGTGTACAACCAAAGCAAGAGTATATAAAGTGGCAAAACGCCCACCCAATGCATGACCATAATTAGGAACAATACTCACCTGCTATAAGAAATCAATCAGTCTCAAAAGAGACACATACATGCAGCGTCTCAACCACCGGAAAACCCAGAAGTGACGCGTGCGTGTCAACCAACGGAAAACCCGGAGGTGATAGTGAATCGGGCATAGCGTTCCAACTGCCAAGCAACAACAACGGCAGTACCACTAGGGACAAAAATCAGTGGAATAGAAAACAATCGATTACCATGGTAACCATGGTGACTATGTTATGCCGGAAAAATCCAGGGTGCATAAAAGCTAATAATTGATAGAGGTATATTAGTCAAAGGAACAGAATAGAGCAGGTGAGTTTAGGAGACCCAATATGGTCACACATAGGGGATGAAATAAACATACAACAAAAATAATGTTACACAGTTATTTAACCACATGTTACATGAAAAAAAGAAAATCAATTCTGTGTAGGACAAAAAACCACAAGTAATAATTAAAGAAAACAGGTTAGGTTGAATTCTTCATTTAACCCTGCTGGTGCTAGGCAGTTTAAATCATAAATTCAGCGTGCTTCTTTTTGAAGTAGAAGCTGTTCTCGGTTACCACCACGTTTAAGGGGAGCAACATGATCGATGGGGATAACCTTAAAGTCCAACATGCTGTGGCCTTTTTCAATATAGTGCTTTGCAACTGGAGGGGTATATATCAATACAAGAATGGACAACTATAGATATATATAATATATATCATAATACTGTACATCGTATTTATAATAGGTATATCAATTTAGACATGGGTGTAAACATATGAAGGGGTGCATAGTAGTTAGCTTTTTTTTTTTTTTACCTTTTTATTAAAAATAATCGCCTTTATTAAATCCCCGCTAACAGCGGCAAGCAGTTCAGGTGTAAGAGTTTGTGGGGGGGATGTCTTGGTCACCCAACTGTGTGTCACTAACACCCAGCTGCCGCGCCACTGCAGAGCTAATAGTCCTGCGAGATGATGACGGCATCATCTTGCAAGGCCCTCTCATTCTTCACCAGGCTCTGTGAGGTGGGCGGGGACTGGGAAGGACAATAGAAAGGAAGGCTGGGCTCGGGGTGGTGTAAAGTGTGACTGATGGATATTGTTCAGTGACGTCACTCAGCACCTCTAGCTTTCCTGCTAGGCTGTTTCAGTGGGGCACCGCGCCCTGCGCTATTTCTGAAGGGCAGAAAACACCATGCCCCGCTGAACAGCCTGCGGGTTCTGTCCTCCACCCGCGGGCCGCAATGTCCTGCGGATGGGGAAAACGGCAGAGCAGCTGTCACTACCGGTGAATGGACGGCGGGCGCATGCGCCCGGCATCCATTCACAGTGACCGCGACGCTTGGGGGCTGCTCGGCATTTCCGTAAGTGCCGGGCACGCCCCCAAAAGTGACGAAAAGGGGAAGCGTCATAAAGACATGCCCCCTTTTCATTGGCCACGCCCACCTTCGGCGCGCGCACATGTACCCTAGCTCTAGGTCCAGCACCCTGCCTGCTGCCGGACCTAGAGTGAACACTAACCTCCCCGAACATGCAGTTCCTGCATGTTCAGCCGACTAAAGACATCATTAGCGATTCTCGGGAGCGCGCATCGTTAACAATATTGGGCATACACACTGGATGATCTGAACAATATTATTCAGATCGTTCACTTTATCATATTGAGTGTATGCGGCATTAGAGTGGAGGACCCACTTTTGCAAAATAATGGGGTCCTGGGGGATGCGCTCTGCAACTAATGACAGATGAGATGCACATCAGACAATAGCATCCAGTAGTGTTCCTGCTAGGACCTCTGTGAGTGTTGGGCATTCCCCCAAGTGTGCTGATTTTTGAGCGTGTTACAAGGACATGCCTCCTCCCCGGTCAGCTACGCCTTGGCAGTGCACTGAGACTTCCTGTCCGTGGTCTAGCGGGAACACTAATCCGGCTGCTATGCACTGCGGCCAATAACATCTTGCCCTGTCTTCCCCTCCAATAGACAGCGGTAATGTCATGCGCTGCGTATGGCTGGGGGGGCCCCAGGTGCTTGCTGTACCGGGGCCCAGGATTTCTCTTGGCAGCCCTGTATGTGTGACCCTGCCTGTATGTGTATGTATGTGTGATCCTGCCTGTATGTGTATGTATGTATGTATGTATGTATGTATGTGTGATCCTGCCTGTATGTGTATGTATGTATGTATGTATGTATGTATGTGTGATCCTGCCTGTATGTGTGATCCTGCCTGTATGTGTATGTATGTATGTGGGATCCTGCCTGTATGTGTATGTATGCATGTATGTGTGATCCTGCCTGTCTGTGTATGTATGTATGAATGTATGTATGTATGTGTGACCCAGCCTGTATGTATGTGTGACCCTGCCATATATATATATATATATATATATATATATATATATATATAGCAGTTATATTATATAGCACACACTTTTACACCTCTGCATATATAATATATATATATATATAGAGAGAGAGAGAGACAACAATTAGGGGTGAGCGGGTTCGGATTTCTGAAATCCGAACCCCCCCGAACCCCCCCGATCCGAGTCTGATCCGAGTCAGGCTCGACTTTTCCCGCCTGACTCGGATCTGAAATCGAGGCAAAACGTCATCATCCCGCCTTCCGAGTCTCGCGGGTTTTGGATCCTATATAAGGTACCCGCGTCGGCGCCATTTTCTCACTCGGCTGTGGACAGTGAAGAGGGAGGGTGGGAGTTAGGGCTGTGTAGTGTAGTGTAGTGTAGTGCTGCTGTTGTCCACTACTTCAAAGTCCATAGGGGCTGGCTGTGTTGTGCTGTGCTGCTGTTGTTAATAGGGGCTGTGTCCACTACTTCAAAGTCCATAGGGGCTGGCTGGACTGTGTTGTGCAGTCAGTTCTCCATAGGGGCTGTGTCCACTCCAAAGTCCTGTGCAGTGTCCCAGTCCTAAAGGAGTGCTGTAGTGTTGTCCAGGGGGTGCTCTGTCCATCAGGGGTGCTCCCCCCAAGTGCTAAAAAAATTATATATTTTCTGTGTTTGTGAATTGTGTGCGCAGTAGCCGCACGTGCATCAACAAAGTAGTGCCAAGCGTGCGCCTGTGTCATAAGTAAAGGGCCGGCTGGCTTGACCGTTAAAGGGTGCTGTAACCCCCGAAAGTACACTCCAGTCCAAACCAAAAAGAAATTATTTTCTGTGTTTGTGAATTGTGTGCGCAGTAGCCGCACGTGCATCAACAAAGTAGTGCCAAGCGTGCGCCTGTGTCATAAGTAAAGGGCCGGCTGGCTTGACCGTTAAGGGTGCTGTAACCCCCGAAAGTACACTCCAGTCCAAACCAAAAAAAAAATTATTTTCTGTGTTTGTGAATTGTGTGCGCAGTAGCCGCACGTGCATCAACAAAGTAGTGCCAAGCGTGCGCCTGTGTCATAAGTAAAGGGCCGGCTGGCTTGACCGTTAAGGGTGCTGTAACCCCCGAAAGTACACTCCAGTCCAAACCAAAAAAAAAATTATTTTCTGTGTTTGTGAATTGTGTGCGCAGTAGCCGCACGTGCATCAACAAAGTAGTGCCAAGCGTGCGCCTGTGTCATAAGTAAAGGGCCGGCTGGCTTGACCGTTAAGGGTGCTGTAACCCCCGAAAGTACACTCCAGTCCAAACCAAAAAAAAAATTATTTTCTGTGTTTGTGAATTGTGTGCGCAGTAGCCGCACGTGCATCAACAAAGTAGTGCCAAGCGTGCGCCTGTGTCATAAGTAAAGGGCCGGCTGGCTTGACCGTTAAGGGTGCTGTAACCCCCGAAAGTACACTCCAGTCCAAACCAAAAAAAAAATTATTTTCTGTGTTTGTGAATTGTGTGCGCAGTAGCCGCACGTGCATCAACAAAGTAGTGCCAAGCGTGCGCCTGTGTCATAAGTAAAGGGCCGGCTGGCTTGACCGTTAAAGGGTGCTGTAACCCCCAAAGTACACTCCAGTCCAAACCAAAAAAAAAATTATTTTCTGTGTTTGTGAATTGTGTGCGCAGTAGCCGCACGTGCATCAACAAAGTAGTGCCAAGCGTGCGCCTGTGTCATAAGTAAAGGGCCGGCTGGCTTGACCGTTAAAGGGTGCTGTAACCCCCGAAAGTACACTCCAGTCCAAACCAAAAAAAAATTATTTTCTGTGTTTGTGAATTGTGTGCGCAGTAGCCGCACGTGCATCAACAAAGTAGTGCCAAGCGTGCGCCTGTGTCATAAGTAAAGGGCCGGCTGGCTTGACCGTTAAGGGTGCTGTAACCCCCGAAAGTACACTCCAGTCCAAACCAAAAAAAAAATTATTTTCTGTGTTTGTGAATTGTGTGCGCAGTAGCCGCACGTGCATCAACAAAGTAGTGCCAAGCGTGCGCCTGTGTCATAAGTAAAGGGCCGGCTGGCTTGACCGTTAAGGGTGCTGTAACCCCCGAAAGTACACTCCAGTCCAAACCAAAAAAAAAATTATTTTCTGTGTTTGTGAATTGTGTGCGCAGTAGCCGCACGTGCATCAACAAAGTAGTGCCAAGCGTGCGCCTGTGTCATAAGTAAAGGGCCGGCTGGCTTGACCGTTAAAGGGTGCTGTAACCCCCAAAGTACACTCCAGTCCAAACCAAAAAAAAAAATATTTTCTGTGTTTGTGAATTGTGTGCGCAGTAGCCGCACGTGCATCAACAAAGTAGTGCCAAGCGTGCGCCTGTGTCATAAGTAAAGGGCCGGCTGGCTTGACCGTTAAAGGGTGCTGTAACCCCCGAAAGTACACTCCAGTCCAAACCAAAAAAAAAATTATTTTCTGTGTTTGTGAATTGTGTGCGCAGTAGCCGCACGTGCATCAACAAAGTAGTGCCAAGAGTGCGCCTGTGTCATAAGTAAAGGGCCGGCTGGCTTGACCGTTAAAGGGTGCTGTAACCCCCAAAGTACACTCCAGTCCAAACCAAAAAAAAAATTATTTTCTGTGTTTGTGAATTGTGTGCGCAGTAGCCGCACGTGCATCAACAAAGTAGTGCCAAGCGTGCGCCTGTGTCATAAGTAAAGGGCCGGCTGGCTTGACCGTTAAGGGTGCTGTAACCCCCGAAAGTACACTCCAGTCCAAACCCCAAAAAAAATTATTTTCTGTGTTTGTGAATTGTGTGCGCAGTAGCCGCACGTGCATCAACAAAGTAGTGCCAAGCGTGCGCCTGTGTCATAAGTAAAGGGCCGGCTGGCTTGACCGTTAAGGGTGCTGTAACCCCCGAAAGTACACTCCAGTCCAAACCAAAAAAAAAATTATTTTCTGTGTTTGTGAATTGTGTGCGCAGTAGCCGCACGTGCATCAACAAAGTAGTGCCAAGCGTGCGCCTGTGTCATAAGTAAAGGGCCGGCTGGCTTGACCGTTAAAGGGTGCTGTAACCCCCAAAGTACACTCCAGTCCAAACCAAAAAAAAAATTATTTTCTGTGTTTGTGAATTGTGTGCGCAGTAGCCGCACGTGCATCAACAAAGTAGTGCCAAGCGTGCGCCTGTGTCATAAGTAAAGGGCCGGCTGGCTTGACCGTTAAAGGGTGCTGTAACCCCCAAAGTACACTCCAGTCCAAACCAAAAAAAATAATATTTTCTGTGTTTGTGAATTGTGTGCGCAGTAGCCGCACGTGCATCAACAAAGTAGTGCCAAGCGTGCGCCTGTGTCATAAGTAAAGGGCCGGCTGGCTTGACCGTTAAAGGGTGCTGTAACCCCCGAAAGTACACTCCAGTCCAAACCAAAAAAAAAATTATTTTCTGTGTTTGTGAATTGTGTGCGCAGTAGCCGCACGTGCATCAACAAAGTAGTGCCAAGAGTGCGCCTGTGTCATAAGTAAAGGGCCGGCTGGCTTGACCGTTAAAGGGTGCTGTAACCCCCAAAGTACACTCCAGTCCAAACCAAAAAAAAAATTATTTTCTGTGTTTGTGAATTGTGTGCGCAGTAGCCGCACGTGCATCAACAAAGTAGTGCCAAGCGTGCGCCTGTGTCATAAGTAAAGGGCCGGCTGGCTTGACCGTTAAGGGTGCTGTAACCCCCGAAAGTACACTCCAGTCCAAACCAAAAAAAAAATTATTTTCTGTGTTTGTGAATTGTGTGCGCAGTAGCCGCACGTGCATCAACAAAGTAGTGCCAAGCGTGCGCCTGTGTCATAAGTAAAGGGCCGGCTGGCTTGACCGTTAAGGGTGCTGTAACCCCCGAAAGTACACTCCAGTCCAAACCAAAAAAAAAATTATTTTCTGTGTTTGTGAATTGTGTGCGCAGTAGCCGCACGTGCATCAACAAAGTAGTGCCAAGCGTGCGCCTGTGTCATAAGTAAAGGGCCGGCTGGCTTGACCGTTAAGGGTGCTGTAACCCCCGAAAGTACACTCCAGTCCAAACCAAAAAAAAAATAATTTTCTGTGTTTGTGAATTGTGTGCGCAGTAGCCGCACGTGCATCAACAAAGTAGTGCCAAGCGTGCGCCTGTGTCATAAGTAAAGGGCCGGCTGGCTTGACCGTTAAAGGGTGCTGTAACCCCCAAAGTACACTCCAGTCCAAACCAAAAAAAAAATTATTTTCTGTGTTTGTGAATTGTGTGCGCAGTAGCCGCACGTGCATCAACAAAGTAGTGCCAAGCGTGCGCCTGTGTCATAAGTAAAGGGCCGGCTGGCTTGACCGTTAAAGGGTGCTGTAACCCCCGAAAGTACACTCCAGTCCAAACCAAAAAAAAATTATTTTCTGTGTTTGTGAATTGTGTGCGCAGTAGCCGCACGTGCATCAACAAAGTAGTGCCAAGCGTGCGCCTGTGTCATAAGTAAAGGGCCGGCTGGCTTGACCGTTAAGGGTGCTGTAACCCCCGAAAGTACACTCCAGTCCAAACCAAAAAAAAAATTATTTTCTGTGTTTGTGAATTGTGTGCGCAGTAGCCGCACGTGCATCAACAAAGTAGTGCCAAGCGTGCGCCTGTGTCATAAGTAAAGGGCCGGCTGGCTTGACCGTTAAAGGGTGCTGTAACCCCCAAAGTACACTCCAGTCCAAACCAAAAAAAATAATATTTTCTGTGTTTGTGAATTGTGTGCGCAGTAGCCGCACGTGCATCAACAAAGTAGTGCCAAGCGTGCGCCTGTGTCATAAGTAAAGGGCCGGCTGGCTTGACCGTTAAAGGGTGCTGTAACCCCCGAAAGTACACTCCAGTCCAAACCAAAAAAAAAAATATTTTCTGTGTTTGTGAATTGTGTGCGCAGTAGCCGCACGTGCATCAACAAAGTAGTGCCAAGAGTGCGCCTGTGTCATAAGTAAAGGGCCGGCTGGCTTGACCGTTAAAGGGTGCTGTAACCCCCAAAGTACACTCCAGTCCAAACCAAAAAAAAAATTATTTTCTGTGTTTGTGAATTGTGTGCGCAGTAGCCGCACGTGCATCAACAAAGTAGTGCCAAGCGTGCGCCTGTGTCATAAGTAAAGGGCCGGCTGGCTTGACCGTTAAGGGTGCTGTAACCCCCGAAAGTACACTCCAGTCCAAACCAAAAAAAAAATTATTTTCTGTGTTTGTGAATTGTGTGCGCAGTAGCCGCACGTGCATCAACAAAGTAGTGCCAAGCGTGCGCCTGTGTCATAAGTAAAGGGCCGGCTGGCTTGACCGTTAAGGGTGCTGTAACCCCCGAAAGTACACTCCAGTCCAAACCAAAAAAAAAATTATTTTCTGTGTTTGTGAATTGTGTGCGCAGTAGCCGCACGTGCATCAACAAAGTAGTGCCAAGCGTGCGCCTGTGTCATAAGTAAAGGGCCGGCTGGCTTGACCGTTAAGGGTGCTGTAACCCCCGAAAGTACACTCCAGTCCAAACCAAAAAAAAAATTATTTTCTGTGTTTGTGAATTGTGTGCGCAGTAGCCGCACGTGCATCAACAAAGTAGTGCCAAGCGTGCGCCTGTGTCATAAGTAAAGGGCCGGCTGGCTTGACCGTTAAAGGGTGCTGTAACCCCCAAAGTACACTCCAGTCCAAACCAAAAAAAAAATTATTTTCTGTGTTTGTGAATTGTGTGCGCAGTAGCCGCACGTGCATCAACAAAGTAGTGCCAAGCGTGCGCCTGTGTCATAAGTAAAGGGCCGGCTGGCTTGACCGTTAAAGGGTGCTGTAACCCCCGAAAGTACACTCCAGTCCAAACCAAAAAAAAATTATTTTCTGTGTTTGTGAATTGTGTGCGCAGTAGCCGCACGTGCATCAACAAAGTAGTGCCAAGCGTGCGCCTGTGTCATAAGTAAAGGGCCGGCTGGCTTGACCGTTAAGGGTGCTGTAACCCCCGAAAGTACACTCCAGTCCAAACCAAAAAAAAAATTATTTTCTGTGTTTGTGAATTGTGTGCGCAGTAGCCGCACGTGCATCAACAAAGTAGTGCCAAGCGTGCGCCTGTGTCATAAGTAAAGGGCCGGCTGGCTTGACCGTTAAGGGTGCTGTAACCCCCGAAAGTACACTCCAGTCCAAACCAAAAAAAAAATTATTTTCTGTGTTTGTGAATTGTGTGCGCAGTAGCCGCATGTGCATCAACAAAGTAGTGCCAAGCGTGCGCCTGTGTCATAAGTAAAGGGCCGGCTGGCTTGACCGTTAAAGGGTGCTGTAACCCCCAAAGTACACTCCAGTCCAAACCAAAAAAAAAAATATTTTCTGTGTTTGTGAATTGTGTGCGCAGTAGCCGCACGTGCATCAACAAAGTAGTGCCAAGCGTGCGCCTGTGTCATAAGTAAAGGGCCGGCTGGCTTGACTGTTAAAGGGTGCTGTAACCCCCGAAAGTACACTCCAGTCCAAACCAAAAAAAAAATTATTTTCTGTGTTTGTGAATTGTGTGCGCAGTAGCCGCACGTGCATCAACAAAGTAGTGCCAAGAGTGCGCCTGTGTCATAAGTAAAGGGCCGGCTGGCTTGACCGTTAAAGGGTGCTGTAACCCCCAAAGTACACTCCAGTCCAAACCAAAAAAAAAATTATTTTCTGTGTTTGTGAATTGTGTGCGCAGTAGCCGCACGTGCATCAACAAAGTAGTGCCAAGCGTGCGCCTGTGTCATAAGTAAAGGGCCGGCTGGCTTGACCATTAAGGGTGCTGTAACCCCCGAAAGTACACTCCAGTCCAAACCAAAAAAAAAATTATTTTCTGTGTTTGTGAATTGTGTGCGCAGTAGCCGCACGTGCATCAACAAAGTAGTGCCAAGCGTGCGCCTGTGTCATAAGTAAAGGGCCGGCTGGCTTGACCGTTAAGGGTGCTGTAACCCCCGAAAGTACACTCCAGTCCAAACCAAAAAAAAAATTATTTTCTGTGTTTGTGAATTGTGTGCGCAGTAGCCGCACGTGCATCAACAAAGTAGTGCCAAGCGTGCGCCTGTGTCATAAGTAAAGGGCCGGCTGGCTTGACCATTAAGGGTGCTGTAACCCCCCGAAAGTACACTCCAGTCCAAACCAAAAAAAAAATTATTTTCTGTGTTTGTGAATTGTGTGCGCAGTAGCCGCACGTGCATCAACAAAGTAGTGCCAAGCGTGCGCCTGTGTCATAAGTAAAGGGCCGGCTGGCTTGACCGTTAAGGGTGCTGTAACCCCCGAAAGTACACTCCAGTCCAAACCAAAAAAAAAATTATTTTCTGTGTTTGTGAATTGTGTGCGCAGTAGCCGCACGTGCATCAACAAAGTAGTGCCAAGCGTGCGCCTGTGTCATAAGTAAAGGGCCGGCTGGCTTGACCGTTAAAGGGTGCTGTAACCCCTGAAAGTACACTCCAGTCCAAACCAAAAAAAAAATTATTTTCTGTGTTTAGCCGCACGTATATATCAAATCGATATAACATAAATGGAGGACCAAACTTTCTCCGATAAAAATAAAATAGAGAAAGATCAAGAACCACTTCCTCCTAGTGCTGAAGCTGCTGCCACTAGTCATGACATAGACGATAACATGCCATCAACGTCGTCTGCCAAGGCCGATGCCCAATGTCATAGTAGAGGGCACATACAATCCCAAATGGCAAAGTTCAGGAAAATGACCTTGAAAAAGACATTTAAATCAGCTGAAGAGAAACGTAAACTTGCCAATATGCCATTTACGACACGGAGTGGCAAGGAACGGTTAAGGTCGATCCCTAGTATGTTCATGACTAGTGGTTCAGCTTCACATGACGATGGAAGCCCTCCTCCCACTAAAAAAATCAAAAGAGTTAAGCTGGCAAAAGCACAGCGAAGAACTGTGCTTTCTAAGAAGATATCACAAATCCCCAAGGAGAGTCCAAGTGTGGTGGTGGTTGCGATGCCTGACCTTCCCAGCACTGGACGGGAAGAGGTGGCTCTTTCCACCATTTGCACGCCCCCTGCAAGTGCTGAAAGGAGCACCCACAGTCCACTTGCTGATATGCAAATTGAAGATGTCACTGTTGAAGTACAACAGGATGAGGATACTGGTGTAGCTGGCGCTGAGGAGGAAGTTGGCGAGGAGGATTCTGATGGTGATGTGGTTTGTTTAAATCAGGCTCCGGGGGAGACAGTTGTTGTCCGTGGGATGAAAAAGCCCATCGCGGTCATGCCTGGGCAGAAGACCAAACATTCCACCTCTTTGGTCTGGCAATATTTCTATCCAAATCCGGACAACAACTGTCTTGCCATATGTACCATATGTAAAGGTGAAATAAGT
Source organism: Taudactylus pleione (assembly GCA_031769625.1). Taxonomy (NCBI): domain Eukaryota; kingdom Metazoa; phylum Chordata; class Amphibia; order Anura; family Myobatrachidae; genus Taudactylus; species Taudactylus pleione. The sequence continues at coordinate 2,391,136 of JAUIMM010000043.1, forward strand.
AGGGGTAGGGACGTCAACCACCTAGGAACATCCTCCCTTATACGGCACCTGCAGCGCGTTCATAAAAAGTTACTGTCAAGTTCAGAAACTTTGGCTAAGACCGTAAGCAGTCCAGGGACACCTAAATCCCGTTGTCCTGTTGTATCCAAGCGCCTGCAAACCACACCGTCAACTCCCTCCTCGTCAATTTCCTCCTTAGTCAGGATCGGAAGTAGTCCTGCAGGCCATGTCACTGGCATGACTGACTCTCCTATCCGGGATTCCTCTGGAGGATCCTGCATTGCTACGCCTACTGCTGCCGCTGCTGCTGTTGCTGCTGCTGGGAGTCGTTCATCATCCCAGAGAGGAAGTAGGAACACCACTACTTTTACTAAACAATTGACCCTCCAACAGTCCTTAGCGAGGAGGATGAAGTACGACAGCAGTCATCCTGAAGCAAAACGTATAACTGAGGCCTTGACTGCTATGTTGGTGTTAGACGTGCGTCCGGTATCCGCCATTAGTGCAGTGGGATTTAGACAATTGATGGAGGTAGTGTGTCCCCGGTTCCAAATCCCGTCTAGATTCCACTTCACTAGGCAGGCGATACCGAGACTGTACAGAAACGTCAGAAAAAGTGTCCTCAGTGTCCTGAAAAATGCCGTTGTACACAATGTCCACTTAACCACGGACATGTGGACAAGTGGAACAGGGCAGACTAAGGACTATATGACTGTGACAGCCCACTGGGTAGATGTATCACCTTACGCAGCAACAGCAGCAGCGTCACCAGTAGCAGCATCTCAGAAACGCCAGCTCGTTACAAGGCAGGCTACGCTGTGTATCACCGGTTTCAGTAAGAGGCACACCGCCGACAACCTCTTAGAGAAACTGAGGGAAATCATCGCCCAGTGGCTTACCCCACTTAGACTCTCCTGGGGATTTGTGATATCTGACAACGCCACCAATATTGTGCGGGCATTACATCTGGGCAAATTCCAGCACGTCCCATGTTTTGCTCACACAATAAACTTGGTGGTGCAGAATTTTCTGAAAAGCGACAGGGGCGTGCAGGAGACGCTTTGGGTGGCCCGAAAAATTTCTGGCCACTTTCGCCATTCAGCGACTGCGTGCCGAAGACTGGAGCGCCAGCAAACACTCTTGAACCTACCCCGCCATCACCTGAAGCAAGAGGTTGTGACGCGGTGGAACTCAACCCTCTATATGCTTCAGAGGATGGAGGAGCAGCAAAAGGCCATACAAGCCTATACATCCACCTATGACATAGGCAAAGGAGGGGGTATGCACCTGACTCAAGCGCAGTGGAGAATGATTTCCGTGTTGTGCAAGGTTCTCCAGCCCTTCGAACTTGCCACACGTGAAGTTAGTTCAGACACAGCCAGCTTGAGTCAGGTCATTCCCCTCATCAGGCTTTTGCAGAAGCAGCTGGAGAAAGTGAAGGAGGAGCTAAGACGGAGCGATTCCGCTCGGCATGTGGGACTTGTGGATGAAGCCCTTCATTCGCTTTGCCAGGATTCCAGGGTGGTCAATCTGTTGAAATCAGACCACTACATTTTGGCCACCGTGCTTGATCCTAGGTTTAAAGCCTATGTGGTGTCTCTCTTTCCGGCCGACACAAGCCTGCAGAGGTGCAAAGACCTGCTGGTGAACACACTGTCAGCTGAAGCGGAATGTGACACGTCAACGGCTCCTTCTTCATTTTCTCCCGCAACTGGGGCTGCCAGGAAAAAACTTAGGTATCCTAAGCAACCCGCTGGCGGTGATGCAGGGCAGGCAGGACCAAGTTTGGACATCTGGTCCGGACTGAAGGACCTGGCAACAATTTCTGACATGTCTACTGTCACTGCATATGATACTGTCACCATTGACAGAATGGTGGAGGATTACATCGGTGACAGCATCCAAGTAGGCATGTCAGACAGTCCATACCTGTACTGGCAGGAAAAAGAGGCAATTTGGAGGCCCCTGTACAAGCTGGCTCTATTTTACCTGAGTTGCCCCCCCTCCAGTGTGTACTCCGAAAGAGTGTTTAGTGCAGCCGGGAACCTTGTCAGCGAAAGGCGTAGGAGGTTGCTTCCACAGAATGTGGAGAAGATGATGTTCATCAAAATGAATTATCAGCTCTTCCAGGGAGACCAGCCTCCAGAAGGTACAGAGGGACCTGTGGTGGTGGATTCAAGTGGGGACGAGTTAATACTTTGTGAGGATGAGGATGTACACACTGAAGAGGGTGAGGAATCGGTGGATGAGGAGGATGAGGATGACATCTTGCCTCCGTAGAGCCAGTTTGTGCAGGGACACATTAATTGCCAGCTTGTTTTGTGGGGGCCCAAACGAACCAATCATTTCAGCCACAGTTGTGTGGCAGACCCTGGCGCTGAAATGATTGATTTGTTAAAGTGTGCATGTCCTGTTTATACAACATAAGGGTGGGTGGGAGGGCCCAAGGACAATTCCATCTTGCACTTCTTTTTTTTCTTTGCATTATGTACAGTTTGGGGCCTAGTTTTTCTAACTGCCATCCTGTCTGCCACTGCAGTGTCACTCCTAGATGGGTCACGTGTTTGTGCCGCCCACTCGTGTCGCTTAGCATAGTCATCCAGCTACCTCGGTGCAACCTTTTGGACATGAAAACACTATTGTGAGGTGTGAGGTGTTCAGAATAGACTGGAAATGAGTGGAAATTAAGGTTATTGAGGTTAATAATAGCATAGGAGCAGAGAAACCAACAAATTCTGTGATTTTAGCTGTTTTTATGCTTTTTTTAAAAAAAATACAGATCCAAAACACAAAACCCAGAACCCAAAACACGGAAGGGTGGTTTTGGCAAAACCAATCCAGATCCAAAACACGAAGAAAGATCCAGATCCAAAACCAAAACACAAAACACGAAAAGTGGCCGGTGCACACCCCTAACAACAATACACTTACCACACACTCGCTGCTGCTGCAGAAGAAATAGAATACTGTACTGAATACTGTATATATTATTATTGCAATAGTAATGTTATTTATAGAGGGTATCTATCCAAATATATAAACCATAAAATATCTTATAGAGAAGGTAACTGCTTCTGTAGTTATAGAATATTACTGACATATTAAATATTCACAATTATCTATTCTAACTACAGACCCCATGAACCTTCTCTATAAGACATTTTGAGGTTTATATATTTATATAGCTTTTATACTAACAATAATATTGCAATCACTAAATATTTTCTGTTTAAATTATTCTGTTTTCATTTTTCTTTTTTTGTTCTTCCATATGTCACTATGTGCCCCCTCATTGTCTCTATGTGCCATCTCAATGTCTCTATGTGCCCCCTCCATGTCTCTATGTGCTCCCTCATTGTCTCTATGTGACCCCTCCATGTCTCTATGTGCCCCCTCCATGTCTCTATGTGCTCCCTCATTGTCTCTATGTGCCCCCTCAATGTCTATTTGTGCCCCCTCAATGTCTCTATGTGCTCACTCAATGTCTCTATGTGCCCCCTCTGTGTCTCCATGTGCCCTCTCCCTGCCTGTTTGCATGTTTTGACGGTGCTCGCAACCTACAGTAGCACATCAGTAATTACTATTAATATGCTCCAGACAATCATTCTTTCTCCACCTGATTTTTTTTTCTGTGGTAGTCCCCCTCCCTTCACCCCTCTCCTCCTACAATCTTTCATCCTGTCCCTTACATAAAGAAGAATGGTGAGGTGCCTAGAACACTGATTCTTCTTTCTGCACATCCCCTAGTGGCTGTTCTTGCCTCTCTAGTGGAGAGCAACACACTATTTCATGGGCTCCTGACCTTCCAGTCCTCCAATGCACTCTTCATGCCCCAGCGCTGCAATGTTTGCAGACATTATTGTGAGTGAATGAATGAAAAGTTCATCTGCTCTCCCTATGCCATTCCGTGTCAGCCTTCCTCCAAAGAGTAATTATTCCTTGACTGCAGGTCACGGTCACCCGGAGCAAGCATCGATATCTGAGTATGATGGACTGCATACCTCCCAACTATCCTGATTTCTGTTGGTAAGTCCCATTTTCAGACACTTGGCTGGATGCATCAAGTGATACATATATCGCCAATGGAAACGGTATGAAATACCGCCGTCCCTCTGGCCGGCAGTTCGAATCCCATCCGCGGCAGGCCGACAGAAGCAGAGATCCTGGCAGCGGAAGCCCGACAACGCTGGAAATACCGATCGTCCGTAGGTAAGTAAAAACTAACCTAACCCCCTAACCCTCTTTAGGGGTGCCTAACCCTAACCTCCCCCACAAGTGCCTATACCTAATTCCCCCTGTAAGTGCCTAACCCTAACCCCCCCCTTCCCTGCTGCCTAACCCTAAGTGCCCCCCCGGGGTGCCTAACCCTAACCCTCCCTCCCCCTAGCCTAACCCTAACCCTCCCGGGGGGGTGCCTAACCCTAAGCCCTCCTCGGGTGCCCTAAACCTAACCCTCCCCCCTGCGGCTGTCTGCCCACGGTGCCCGCCATCCCTTCGATCGGGATGCCGGGCGCCTGTCTCCCGGCATCGGGAAAATGACAGGCGTCTAGATATAGACGCCTGTCATTTAACCCTCGCCGGGATAAAGCAGTCGGGAAGCCGGCTGTCGGGATTAAGACAGCCGGTTTCCCGATTGCATCCCATAGCCAATCAGGGGAAGCCACTGTGCTGCAGCAGGGACAGACCCACTCCCCCAGGTCTGGCTAAAGAAGAGACAGACAGACTGATAGACGGTAGGTAGACCAGAGTCACTCTGTATCTAAGTAAGTTAGCTCAGCTGGGAGAGGGGAGGGCACTGGGCAGATGGATGCTGCTGCCTACTGGATGAAATCTGAGCCTGACTCTCAGGGGTAAATTTACTAACATTCGAGATGGTCCCAATTTTAAAAGTGATTTATCTCACTGGTACTCGCCAAAATTCAGGTGATTTGATCCCTTTTTTTTAATCAAATTTACCAACAGGTGATTTGAGGCTAAACAAGTTTGCCAATGGTGAAGCAGAACGAGATATCTCTCCCGAGTAACTCGTTTTGCAGGAGATTACTCACCCGAGATTGCAGTGTTTTCTCTCTGCAAATCTCTCCCGAGCTAGCAGCCTGCACATATCAGTGAGATATGTGCTTTCTGCTTGTGTGTTAAGACTTGTAAAAAATAGATAAATGTTTTTTTTTAAAAATGACGTGAGATATCCCCCCAAAACACTAACCAGCCCCGGGCTTGCCAGCCTGTCCTGGTTCTTAATTTACAGGGAAAAAAATGTGTAGGGTTCCACTGTAAATTACGAACCAGCAACAGGCAGCAGGGATAGAGCTGGTTTTAAATATACGGAGAAAAAATTTACGTGAGGTACCCTGTATATTTAAAACCAGCCCTGTACCCTTTCTAACGGGGGACTGATACCACACCCACGGGTGCCCTTCACCAGGCCCCCCAGCCACAGCATCAGCCCTGACCGTTAGTCAGTCCAGGCCAGGGATCCCTGGGGAGTTGGGACCCCCCAATAAAGGGGTCACCTTCTCCAGGGCACCGCTGGCCTAGTCTGATAGCCTGGGGCTATCCCCGCCACCCCTGGGTTGTGGGTGGCGGGTTGATACTGTTAGGTGTAGTGTAAAAATTAGACTTTTCTTCATTGTCTTTACAGTGGAACTACAGGTCCCAGCAAGCCTCCCCCACATGCTGGTACTTGGAGAACCACAAGTACCAGCATGCAGGGCATTAAGGACCCACTGATACCTGTAAAGAAATGGTTAATAAAACATACAACACACCATGAAAATAAAGCTTTATTGCATCCATAAACACACTTACACATACTCACCTGTTTCCAGATGTTCATGTCCCCTTGTCAACATAAAGTATCCCATCGAATTACCTGTAAAAAAAATCCAATACTCACCTTTATGTCCCTCGATGTTCAGAGAGCAAACTCTCTGTCAAAATCACTTTTCAAACTCTCAACCCCCTGAGCTGCACGATGTTCTCCGCAGAAATACAATACGTGCCACGGATACAGTGTAACAACATGCTTCTGCATGCTGTTACACTGCGCTAATATCAGCTCGTGGGAACGAGTTGACTTCAGTCCCGGGCCGCTGGCCAATCAGCGGCGGCTAACATTAGTGGACACTCATTGGCTGGGACCCACACGGGCTTAGCCAATGAGCAGCTCCTCCACGTGGGTCCCAGCCAATGAACGGCCGCTAATGTTAGCCGCCGCTGATTGGCCAGCGGCCCGGGACTGAAGTCAACTTGTTCCCACGAGCTGACATTAGCGCAGTGTAACAGCATGCAGAAGCATGTTGTTACACTGTATCCGGGGCACGTATTGTAATTCTGCGGAGAACATCGTGCAGCTCAGGGGGTTGAGAGTTTGAAAAGTGATTTTGACAGAGAGTTTGCTCCTATCTCACCCGAGCTTGTCATCCCGATTTTTGGTAGATTTGAGAGATGTATGTTTTAGGTGAAAAGCACTTCTGATTTGCCCTGATGGTGATTTGATTCGAGATTGCTATCTCACCCGAGTTTTACGAGTGAGATGAGAGAAATCTCTCTCTAACTCACCCGACTTTACCTTTAGTAAATTTACAAGCAGGAAAAAAATCAATAAATCACCCGAGATGGTCATCTCGACCTATCTCGATTATTAGTAAATTTACCCCTCAGAGGTACTGGCTGCCTGGAGTGCTGATGGGCATGGGCACTGGGAAGAGAGGGTTACTGCCTGCTGGATGGATCTGACCGAGTCTAAAATGTGGTGCTGGGATGCTGCTGAGTGACTATGCACTCCCGGCCTGGGTTTGGGAAAGGGGTGTACCCACCGTACATAGAGGCCACGGCCAATGTATATGTATATATACGTGTATATGTGTAAGTATGTATATATATTGTATATATGTATTGGTGGTGGGATTATCTGCTAGGGGGCACCAGCCAAAATCTTGCCTAGGGCTCCAAATTGGCTAGGGCCGGCTCTGTATGTGGCCTAGCCCCAGTACATGCTGTAACTGGAAAGTGGTCCCCATTGGTTAGGCTGTGCTCAGGGCTGGCACAATGTGGTAAGTGGGGTAAGCATTGCCAGGCCGGAGAGGCGCCTTCCCCGCTCCGCCGACGTTTTTATTCTTGTATCTTTCTCCTCTTTGAGACCTGACATCTCTCTGCAGGGGATTGGACGTGGGGCTGCACACTACATACATCTGCCTAGTTGAAAAGGGTACTTTAAACCAACAAATACAAGTACCTTCATAGAGAATTCACAGATCTTTAATATAGGAGTTAATAGATTCAGGTGTAAGGGGTCTGACTGCAATGTGATGGGTTTGAATCCTGAGTATGACAGAGGATTGGTGTCCAAATGTAGATTCCTGGAGTGTTATAATTGTCAGGACGACATTTTTTGGAATAATAATGAAACATTGACAGCTATTTGGATATCTGCTATGATTAGGGGGTAGTCATCTGACTATACTGTTATCGGCAAGTCCTGTGAGTGCCACATAATCAATGCCCTATGCAGCCTCATAGCATGCGCTGAAGTTAGCAATTTCTGAGTAAGGTCAGAGCTTGTGCAAGTGTGCATGAGGCTGTGATGGTACTTGATTGTACTGATGGTTTTGCACTCTTGCTAAACATTACGTTTGTGTGTAAAGTAAAGTGGGCATCCTTATGTAGTGCTGCGGCGGCATAGTGGCCCTGATTCAGAGCCGCTCGCTCTGAATCAGGGCCGGGCTTGTTTTTTTTTTTTTGAGCGGCCTCCTGGCCGCTCTCATAGCTGTGGTTGACCACCCACAGCTATAGCGAGTGGCCAGGAAGATGGCCGCGATGGTCAAGACCATCGAGACTATCGGGCTTGCGACGAGACCCTTGTGGTAGGGTCTCGTTGCCGCAAGTCCCAGAGAGATTTTGGCTCATGATGTTAGTGGGGCCGGCCCCAGACGGAGGCGTTCACATGGGAACGCCTCAGTTTGGGCAGTCACTCCCCCGGCCCGCCCACCAAAGGGGGTGTACTGTCACTCAACATCGACAGCACGCCCCCTTTGTTGTGACACCCGGAGACATCTGTCGTGCGCATGCGCACTGGCCCACCATCGACCCGCTTGCGACCGGGTCTGAATCAGGCCCAGTGTTCGCAATTAATTAGCATACTATCGCAGTTGAACTGCGTGCGTAGTTGTAGCTGTGATCGCAATTAGGCCATAAGGCTGTATACCACTTTCCTATAGAGAAATTAGTGATGTCTGGAAATGACTGATTGCATCTAAATCCTTTTCTATCCATTGTTAAAAGCAGTGTAAAGTCTCTCCCAAGCAGTAACAAGTAAGAGGCCTACCTGCTGCCTCAGCTCCTGCAGCCTCACACTCTCCTCTCCCCAGTAGCATGGCCAAGATATAGTGAAGACCAAGCCGTACCTGGACCAGAAGCTGGGCACCAGGGTAACATAAGGTGCAGTATGGCTGAGTAGACAGGGACACGGGATGTGGTAAGGCTGGGTTAAGGGTGTTGGGAAGTTCAGTAAGGTTGAGCCAGGGGTGCAGGGTGCTAAATGCTCCCTGGGCACACTTTCCTACTTTGCAGAACTCCTCCTCGGAAGCAGCCTGGAGAGGAGATTCTGCAAACATCTTTGGGGGGTGGGGCCGCACTGTAGACATCATTATGCCCCACCCACCACAGGAAAATACAGAGATTCACTGGTCTGAAAGAAGGGGGTGGGGCTAAATGACGCAATGTGCGATGTTTTAGCCCCGCCCACTTTCCAGTGAGCCATTTATTCCTAGGAAAATCTCCCCATCCTGCCCACTTCACTGGAAAGTGGGCAGGATGCGGGAGATCTTCCTACACTTTCAGGGGGCTATCCAAAAAATCAGCAGCCTCCCGAAACTTCCGGGAGTGTAGGCAAATATGCCCTTGTGCCAGGCCATTTTCAGTGCCTTGGGCCACCCACTGGTATCTGTAGATGTTGTTACATCATGTCCCCTGATATTTTACCCCATGCCTGTCACCATTGAGTATGGTAGTCTTTAGACCACTGCCTGTGCTGCTGCACTATTTGGCACAAGCATGAAGAGGGGGGGGTTCTCTCAAGCAGCCAGATAGCTCAATACATTTTTTCTTTTCCAGCACACATGGATGACATCATGATGATTTGCTGCGCCATGCCACCAAAGTGAAGATGAGCCACGAAGAGGAACAAAGGCAAAAAAAAAATAAAGGAAAGTATTGCTTGCTGCTGGAGATACAGGGGAATGGAGCTGTATAGACAAAGAGGCGAATGAGCTGTGGATACAGGAGATGGTGCTGGGTGAAAGGAGATGGATCTTGGGACATAGGAGATAACTCTGGGGGAGAGGAGATGATGCTGGGGACATAGGAGATGGCGTTGGGTGAGTTGAAATGGCACTGGGTACACAGTAGATGGTACTGGGAGGAGATGGAGCTGGAGACACAAAAAATTGAGCTGGTAGAGAAAAAATGGCGGAGAGGAGATGTAGCTAGGGACACAGGAGATGGTCATGGGGATAGGAATGGAGTTAGGGATACAGGAAATGGCACTGGGGAGAGCAGATAAAGCTAAGAACACATGAGATGGTGCTGGTAGAGAGGAGTTGATGCCGGGGATACAGGAGATGGTTCTGGGGACATAGGGGATGGTACTGGGAGAGGAGATGGAGCTGGGGACACAGGAGATGGAGCTGGGAGAGAGGAAATGGTGCTGGTGGAGAGGAGATGGAGCTAGGGACTCAGGAGATGGTCATGGGGAGAGGAAATGGAGTTAGGGATACAGGAGATGGCACTGGGGAGAGCAGATAGAGCTAGGAATACATGAGATGGTGCTGGTGGAGAGGAGTTGATGCTGAGAATAAAGGAGATGGCATATGGATGTTGCTAGAGAGAAATGGGGATGGTGCTGGAGTGACACACAGGGGATGGGGGCTGGTGTTGGAGATACACAGGGAGATGGTGCTGGAGAGACACAGGGAATTAGTACTAGAGAGACACATGGGGGAGGAAGGGGAGGCTGGTGCTGGAGACACACAGGTAGGACCGTTGTAGTATTGGAAAAAAAGGCTGGTAGGCAGTTATCTTCAGAAAGGCAACAACTCTAAAGAAATCATATTACTTATACAAATGGTACCAACTTAGTAATATATAGTAGCACAGATGGTGTAATGGTTAGCATTACTGCTTCACAGCACTGAGGTCATGGGTTCGATTCCCACCATGGCCCTACCTGTGCGGAGTTTGTATATTCTCCCTGTGGTTGCGTGGGTTTCCTCTGGGCACTCCGGTTTCCTCCCACATGCCAAAAATATACTGGTAGGTTAATTGGCTCCCGACAAAAATTGACCATAGTGTGTGTGTGTGTGCGCATGTGGTAGGGAATAAAGATTGTAAGCTCCACTGGGGCAGGGATTGATGTGAGTGGCCAAATATTCTCTGTAAAGCGCTGTGGAATATGTGTGCGCTATATAAATAACTGGTAATAAATAAATAAATAAAATAAATATTTTATTAATATAAAATTGTTTGATTCGGAAGAGTCACATTTTGCCCTGCCCCAAAACCTCTGTTATTATGTATGATTTGGTTGAACCTCTGTTGCATGGTGATGACATTGGCTTTATTCTCACGTAAACAGGCAGCTTTCAGACCATGTGATTGATCTACATGAATACCGACGCAATACACTGCCTGTCCAGGGAGGATCAATTTCTTCAGAGGTTCCCCGTTGCAGAGAAATCATATAGGTAAGAAAAGACTCATTCACAGGGGATACATAGGAGTTGCAAAAAAACATAGAAGTGACAAGGGCCATATTATACTTTCTTATCGTCGCTATTCGTGGCAATAAGAAACTATTGATTGCCTGGATGTATCATTAATCACACACACAGTACAGGGGCTCTGAAAGGAGTCCATCCATGCAATGTTTAAGAAGTGAAATGCATGCAAAAGCAATCTGACCACACATGTGTGTCAGCCATTGCCGGGGTGGGTTCTGCAAGTATAGTTATGTACTTATCCTGCCTACTTTGGTGTTGGTTCCACCTGCAGTGGATTAGTGCCGTCCACATGAGGCCACTTCCAAAAAAGAATATCCAGGGCTACCTTTAGTTCCCAATCTGCTCCTGCATACCGATGTTCAGTGCAAGTGTCAAATAGCGCTGGCTATAGCACATGTGACATCTTGTGCATCTCCCCTAAAGGCCGGGTGTGTGTGTAACTACTTACTAGGGGTGAGCGGGTTCGGATTTCTGAAATCCGAACCCCCCCGAGCCCCCCCGATCCGAGGCAGATCCGAGTCAGGCTCGACTTTTCCCGGCTGACTCGGATCTGAAATCGAGGCAAAACGTCATCATCCCGCCTTCCGAGTCTCGCGGGTTTTGGATCCTATATAAGGTACCCGCGTCGGCGCAATTTTCTCACTCGGCTGTGGACAGTGAAGAGGGAGGGTGGGAGTTAGGGCTGGCTGGGCTGTGTAGTGTAGTGTGATGCAGAGTAGTGTTGTGCTGTGCTGCGCTGTGCTGCTGTTGTCCACTACTTCAAAGTCCATAGGGGCTGTGCTGCTGTTGTTAATAGGGGCTGTGTCCACTACTTCAAAGTCCATAGGGGCTGGCTGGACTGTGTTGTGCAGTCAGTTCTCCATAGGGGCTGTGTCCACTCCAAAGTCCTGTGCAGTGTCCCAGTCCTAAAGGGGTGCTGTAGTGTTGTCCAGGGGGTGCTCTGTCCATCAGGGGTGCTCCCCCCAAGTGCTAAAAAAATAATATATTTTCTGTGTTTGTGAATTGTGTGCGCAGTAGCCACACGTGCATCAACAAAGTAGTGCCAAGCGTGCGCCTGTGTCATAAGTAAAGGGCCGGCTGGCTTGACCGTTAAAGGGTGCTGTAACCCCCAAAGTACACTCCAGTCCAAACCAAAAAAAAAATTATTTTCTGTGTTTGTGAATTGTGTGCGCAGTAGCCGCACGTGCATCAACAAAGTAGTGCCAAGCGTGCGCCTGTGTCATAAGTAAAGGGCCGGCTGGCTTGACCGTTAAGGGTGCTGTAACCCCCGAAAGTACACTCCAGTCCAAACCAAAAAAAAAATTATTTTCTGTGTTTGTGAATTGTGTGCGCAGTAGCCGCACGTGCATCAACAAAGTAGTGCCAAGCGTGCGCCTGTGTCATAAGTAAAGGGCCGGCTGGCTTGACCGTTAAAGGGTGCTGTAACCCCCAAAGTACACTCCAGTCCAAACCAAAAAAAAAATTATTTTCTGTGTTTGTGAATTGTGTGCGCAGTAGCCGCACGTGCATCAACAAAGTAGTGCCAAGCGTGCGCCTGTGTCATAAGTAAAGGGCCGGCTGGCTTGACCGTTAAAGGGTGCTGTAACCCCTAAAGTACACTCCAAACCAAAAAAATATATATTTTCTGTGTTTGTGACTTGTGTGCACTGTGGCTGCACATGCATCAACAAAGGAGCAGCGCCAAGCGTGCGCCTGTGTCCCATAAGTAAAGAGCCGGCTGGCTCATTTCTTAAAGGGTGGTGTAACCCACAAAGTGCACTACTCTCCAGCAAAAATAAAAAAATATTTTCTGTGTTTGTGTGCGCTTTAGCCGCACGTATATATCAATATAACATAAATGGAGGACCAAACTTTCTCCGATAAAAATAAAATAGGGAAAGATCAAGAACCACTTCCTCCTAGTGCTATTGCTGCTGCTGGGAGTTGTTCATCATCCCAGAGAGGAAGTAGGAACATCACTACTTTTACTAAACAATTGACCCTCCAACAGTCCTTAGCGATGAGGATGAAGTACGACAGCAGTCATCCTGAAGCAAAACGTATAACTGAGGCCTTGACTGCTATGTTGGTGTTAGACGTGCATCCGGTATCCGCCATTAGTGCAGTGGGATTTAGACAATTGATGGAGGTAGTGTGTCCCCGGTTCCAAATCCCGTCTAGATTCCACCTGCATCCTCGAAGCAGCAGCGACAAGCGTGCGTCTGTCTGTTAAAGGGTGGTGACACCCTCAAAGTGTGCTACACAAACAATAAAAATATTGTTCTTTTTTTTTCGGTCTTTGTGAAATGTGTAGGCTGTAGCCGCACCTGCATCCTTAAAGCAGCAGTGACAAGCATGCGTCTGTCTGTTAAAGGGTGGTGACACCCTCAAAGTGTGCTACACAAACAATTAAAATATTGTTCTTTTTTTTTCTGTCTTTGTGAAATGTGTGGGCTGTAGCCGCACCTGCATCCTTAAAGCAGCAGCGACAAGCGTGCGTCTGTCTGTTAAAGGGTGGTGACACCCTCAAAGTGTGCTACACAAACAATTAAAATATTGTTCTTTTTTTTCGGTCTTTGTGAAATGTGTGGGCTGTAGCCGCACCTGCATCCTTAAAGCAGCAGCGACAAGCGTGCGTCTGTCTGTTAAAGGGTGGTGACACCCTCAAAGTGTGCTACACAAACAATAAAAATATTCTTCTTCTTTTTTCTGTCTTTGTGAATTGTGTGGGCTGTAGCCGCACTTGCATCCTCAAAGCAGCAGCGACAAGCATGCGTCTGTCTGTTAAAGGGTGGTGTAACCCTCAAAGTGCGCTCCACAAACAATAAAAATATTATTTATTTTTTTTCTGTCTTTGTGAATTGTGTGGGCTGTAGCCGCACTTGCATCCTCAAAGCAGCAGCGACAAGCGTGCGTCTGTCTGTTAAAGGATTACATCGGTGACAGCATCCAAGTAGGCATGTCAGACAGTCCGTACCTGTACTGGCAGGAAAAAGAAGCAATTTGGAGGTCCCTGTACAAACTGGCTCTATTTTACCTGAGTTGCCCCCCCTCCAGTGTGTACTCCGAAAGAGTGTTTAGTGCAGCCGGGAACCTTGTCAGCGAAAGGCATAGGAGGTTGCTTCCACAAAATGTGGAGAAGATGATGTTCATAAAATGAATTATCAACTCTTCCAGGGAGACCAGCCTCCAGAACGTACAGAGGGACCTGTGGTTCAAGCGGGGACAAATTAATACTCTAAGGGTGGGTGGGAGGGCCCAAGGACAATTCCATCTTGCACCTCTTTTTTTTCTTTGCATTATGTACAGTTTGGGGCCTAGTTTTTCAAACTGCCATCCTGTCTGCCACTGCAGTTTCACGCCTAGATGGGTCACGTGTTTGTGCCGCCCACTCGTGTCGCTTAGCATAGTCATCCAGCTACCTCGGTGCAACCTTTTGGACATAAAAACACTATTGTGAGGTGTGAGGTGTTCAGAATAGACTGGAAATGAGTGGAAATTAAGGTTATTGAGGTTAATAATAGCATAGGAGCAGAAAAACCTACAAATTCTGTGATTTTAGCTGTTTTTATGCTTTTTTTCAAAAAAATACAGATCCAAAACACAAAACCCAGAACCCAAAACACGGAAGGGTGGTTTTGGCAAAACCAATCCAGATCCAAAACACGAAGAAAGATCCAGATCCAAAACCAAAACACAAAACACGAAAAGTGGCCGGTGCACACCCCTACTACTTACCAAAAATTTTTCAACAGCAAAAGAAAATAGAATAAAAAATAATATATTACAATTTTAAACATACACTTACCTGGATTTCTTTTTTACTCTTTTTCTCTGCTTTTCTCTCTTTTCTTTTATTTACTTTACCTGGGCTAATTTCTTCTTTCCTTGCTTCTGTCCTTCCCCTGCTTGTTTTTCTGTTCCTTCCAGGGGGCAGCCAGGGGCGGACTTTCCATGGCCCTGCCTGTATGGGAGTCTCCTACTCAGAGGCTACCATATAGGGTTCTAGACTCATATGAGTCAGTTATATATATTTTAGTAGTAATACATATGGGAGCCTCCTATTAAGAATGACGCTCCCATTTATTATATATTTATTATGTTATCTGGGTGTGGGGGCACCTGAAGTCTGAGGAGGGTCCTGGGTGACACAGCCGCTAGCTGCAATACAGCCATGTCACTAATATGGTCACACTGCTGGCCCTGCTTGTTGTGTCTCAGGCTGTCATCTGTGACTCACGGAGCACAGCCACAGCTACACACAAGCAGTCTCCCCTGTAATACGGTCGCCAATATCACAGCCTGTTCTGTTACTAACTTATAGCGTACATGGCTTCTGTCACCCTGCAGGACATAAAGTAACAGAAGCTGTAGCATGCAGCCGCACATGCAGACAGGTGGATCAAGGCCACATCAACCACTGAACCACCAGGGCGCTTACTGCAGAGAAGGCAGCCCAGGACTCTAGGTGATGGTGCGGCCCAGGAGGGGGAGGGGGGGCATAGGTCCCCCTGCCCCCCCTAGTCCACTGCTGCTGTGTAATTATCACCTACAAAAGTAATTTTTCAGTCATTATTTTTTTGAAACAAAACTCTCAGGGACCTGAATTGTCAGAGCTTTGCTCATCTCTAGTAACAGAAGTGACACGTCCATGACTGAGGACTATTTTCAGTATTCAGCTGTGAAATAAATAACATTATTTGTGCTAACACCTGTGTGTTCTGTATTTATCTTTTCAATAACTATTTGGTATTGTTATAAACTGTGTGCCCCTGTGATAGGGAATAGAGATTGTAAGCTCCTCCGGGGCAGGGTCTAATGTCAGTAACTGAAATGTTCTCTGGGAAGCACTGTCTAATATTTGTGCGCTACATAAATAATTGGTAATACATAATATATAGATAAGAAACAAATTAATGCTTTTTTTTTTTTAAATAAAATAGGTGACAAATATAATACAATATACACCTTAATATAGATACATTTTAATCTTATCAATTTACATTGATAAAACGACTCCAACCCCATAATTAAGGAAACCCCTATTTAATCCAGTGCTAATCTCACACATGCCTCCCTATTGATGTTACATGTACATAGGCTCGCCCAGCATACACCATGTATGTAGCACAGGGATATGGGCAGGTAACTGCCACTGATGGCACATGCCACTTTTGAAAGCTGCAGCTGGCGTCAGGGCAGTTTACTTTCAAACCACTGGTGGAAGAGCGACCGTTGGAAGCCAGGGATGAAGAAGGCCACCATGGAGAGGAGCATCGGTTCCAGCAAGAATGGGAAGAAGAGGTGCAGGAAGCTATCATCCAGCTCAGAGGAGTGGAGCAAGAATGGACATGACATGAAGAGGAGCATCACTTCCATCTCCTCCTCCGAAGAAGAGGTGAAGGTCTCCATCAAGAAGGGGATGAAGAGATGGAGGAAGCCATTATCCAGCTCAGAGGAACAGAACAAGACTGGACATAACAGGAAGAGGAGGATCCTATCTGACTCCTCTGATGCGGAAGAGGTTGTAGTCTCCATCAAGAAAGGGAGGAAGAGATGGAGGAAGCTATCGTCCAGCGCAGAGGAGAGCAAGAACGGACATGACAGCAAGAGGAGGTTTATTTCCAAACCCTCTGATGACGAACAGGAGGTCTCCAATAAGAGACAGAAGAGATGCAGGCACTTGTCATCTTGCCCAGAGGAGAAGATCGGAGATGGGGATAAGAAGAAGAAGAGCAAAGAACATCACGTAGATGCAGAGAGACAGGGTAAGGGAGACTCATACATACAAACTGTTTTCATACAAACACTGTGAATGACTTTTGGTAGGCTGTGCTATAGAAGACAAGTGCTGAGGCCTCTATTTCTATTACTATTATTTGAAAATACTTTTACAGTACATATATTTATTTACATCATGCTAAGTTTCTTGCATCAAAATCTAATTTAATGGTGCCTTATTAGTAATCCAAAAATGCTTATAAATTAAAATATTTGTATTTATTAGTAATAAGAGGTTGCGTTATATCTGGGCTGAAATATTGTGCCCCATGTACTACAACCAAACTTTTACTTATTGTGGGGAGATGTAACAAATCTTAGAGAGATAAAGTGGAGAGAGATAAAGGGATCTATTTACTAAGCCTTGGATGGAGATAAAGTGAACAGAGATAAGTTACCAGCCAACCAGCTCCGAACTATCATCTTTCAAACACAGCCTGTGACATGGCAGTTAGGAGCTGATTGGCTGGTACCTTATCTCCATTCACTTTATCTCCATCCAAGAGCCGTGTTCAATTAGCAGTGAAAACTGCAGTTTCTTTTCTCCATTTTCACCTGTTTGCCTTTTTTTGGCGATCACTTTGATTGTGCCCCCCACTGGCTATGTGCCAGGCTCAGGGGGCTCACAGCACGCCCCTTCCCAGCATGCAGCAGCGCTGCAAAAATATTATTTTTATTATATTTCCCCCTAAGGGGGCGTGGCCATGCCTCCCTGCGATTAGGCCACGACCCCCAATCACCTGGCCCCGGCGTCACTCTTGGTGCGCCTGCATCTGCCCTAAGAGTATCGGTAATGTGTAAAGCACCATTGACACCACATGTATTACTGTGCACTTTGTCTTTGCCATGGAGCCGCTCTTTTGCATCAGAGACAAATCAGAGCTCTGGTTTCCAGTAATGATACTCAGGTTAAGGACTCAGGCCCTCATTCAGAGTCGATTGCTAGTTACAAGCGGTCACTCTAAATGAGGGCGGACGCTTGTGGTGTGAAGTGCGGCCTCCTGGTCGCTAGCTAAGCTGTGGTTACCACCCACAGCTCTAGTGAGTGACCAGGTTGATGGTTGCGATGGTCAGGACCATCGCGACCATCGGGGCTTGCGACGAGACCCTAAGGTTGGGTCTCGGCAAGCGCAAGCCCCAGGGAGCTTCCTGCTCCGATCGAGCAGGAAGCTCCCCACTGACATCATTGCTGATGCCAGTGGGGCCGCCCCCAAACGGCAAGCGTTCCGTCAGGAATGCCTACGTTTGGCCGGCCACCCCCCCTGCCCACCTCCCAAACAGGGCAAACTGTCAATCACCATCGACAGCTCGCCCCCTTTGGTGCGAGACCCGTAGCGACGGAATGCCCACCGCTAGCCGGGTCTCGTGCATGTGCACGTCGGAGCCGGCTCTGACGTTTGCATGCCCAGTGGGCAAACATCGACTCAGTTGCGAGTGCTCAGCGCTTGCGACCGGGTCTAAATAAAGCCCTCAATCCAATTAATTGCGATGTACTCGCAGGTGCGTGTCATCGTGACACCTGCCGCACTTGACAGCGGCCAGGATTCGCATATAAGTGCCTGCACCTCCATTCAACTCAAAGCAAAATTCTGCAAATTCAGGCTCAAAATGGGCAGCGAGGGTTGCGAGATTCCATGCCATTGCCGACTTTTTAATGCTGTGGAAAAGGCAACTTGCGCCCTGTGCAATCAATTGAGTTGACCTCTTAGTGTGTGGGTGATGTACTGTAATTGGATGTGTAGAGCTGCCAATGACAAGGAAGCTTCAGTCACTTGCAGTGTGGGTAGTATTTGGATCTACTGATTAATGTGAATTAGAAGTAATGGTGAATACACATGTAATGATTTTGTAACCAACGATTTTCTGTCAGATTTTCCCTTGAAAAAGTGAACGATTTTTTGAAGTGTAATGAATGATGAACGAATAATGGGCCTGATTCAGACCCGGTCGCAAGCGCTGAGCGCTGGCAACTGAGTCGATGGTGGCCCAGAGCGCATGCGCACGATGGAGCTGGCTCCGTCGTGCTCATGCGCGAGACCCGGCTAGCGACGGGCAATCCGTCGCTCCGGGTCTCGCACCAAAGGGGGCGAGCTGTCGATGTTGAGTGACAGCTTGCCCCCTTTGGTGGGCGGGCCGGGGGGGTGGCTGCCCAAACGGAGACGTTCCCATGAGAACGCCTGCCATTTGGGGGCGGCCCCACTGACATCACGAGTGATGTCAGTGGAGAGATTCCGGCACTGTTAGAAATCTCTCTGGGGCTTGCGGCCACGAGACCCTACCACTAGGGTCTCGTCACAAGCCCGATGGTCACGATGGTCTTGACCAACGCGCCCATCATCGTGGCCGCTCACAATAGCTGTGGGTGGTCACCAACAGCTATGCGAGCGGCCAAGAGGCCGATCCAAAAAAAAAAAAGCCCGGCCACTAGGGCCGGTTTGACGGAGTACAGGCTTACCCGGGAGAACAACCTCCCAGATGGCGCCATACTCTGACATGCGCGGCCGCGTCATTGCGTAATGACACCATGATGCAGTCGCGGCTGGTGCCAAGACACTCCCGGGCAGCGTCCACCCAGGTAGGTGGATGCTATAGTGAGACAGCTCCTGCGAGCTGTCAACGTGCAGGGCTGCCCGTGAACCCTGCTTCCTCTGTTACTATGTGCGGCCACGTCAGGGCCGGATTATAGGCACGCCCCCTGGCTGGCTCCTGCATCCCGCCTCCAAGCAACAGCACCCAGTGATGATCGCGGCTGACTTAGGAAGGCCTGCCCCCTTTGATGAAATAATTCCGCGATTCGCGGGTGAGTAGGGTGTGGGGCATTATGCCGCGAAGTGCCTGCTCTCTTTAGAAAAGCTGGTACCTGCACACACTCCTTTCCTCCCTCTCAATCTTTCTCTGTTCCTCACTCCCTTCACCTCTCTCTGTCCCCTACTTCTTTCTCCCACCCTCTCTCTTCCTTTATCTCACTCTCTGAGGGGAATTCAATTAGGAGCGAATACATTCGCCAGGTCGACTCTGCGCGGCAGCAGCCGCACTTTACTGCGTCGGGATTTCGCTCGTTAAGTAACGAGCACTTTTGAGTGAATCGGGCATTCAGCTGACCGTGCCAAGGGTGCGAGAAGGGATGCCGTTGCCGGCGTTTAAATCCCGTGGCAACGGCAATTCGCACCCTTCGTTTGCAATTGAATTCTCTCTCTGTCTCTCTCCATCTCCCTCACTTTCTACCCCCTCTCTTATGGTCCATACACACATACGGACCATAATTCCATTGATACAATATTGCTGGCAGATCATTATGCACCCTCCCTGGTATGCTGGATGATCAATATCGATCATCCAGCACACCACCAACTTACCGACTACTATTGCAATCCGCGATCATCGATCGCGGGTCCCTATAGTAATTTGCTCATAATTGAGCAAGTTGACCGGCATGCATAACAATTTGAAAGATTACGGTAACGATATCATTATCGTTCAAATTGTTCTTTTAAATCGCTACGTGTGTACGCACCATTACCCTGTCTCCCTTTCCCCCCCCCCCTCTCTCTCTCTCTCTCTCTCTCTCTCTCTCTCTTTCGCTCTCTCTCCCTCCCTGTCTCTCTCTCCCTCACCCCTTTCCCTCTCTTAGGGGTCTATTTGATGCTAATTATCGGGGTCCGGACAATTCATCATAGCTCCAGCGCGGAGACAGCTGATCTGAAAATCAGCTGTCTCCCTAAAGTGTTTCACTGTTCCTTTCAGAAGAGACAAGTGCGCATGTGTGACCTACAGGTCACGCATGCGCACAAGAGCGTATGGGGACAGCGGGCCATTCTGAGAGAGGAAGGTAAGCAGGAGATATCTGTGATATCTCCTGCTTTACCTTCTTGATGAATGGCCCAAAAACCTAGGCCCTGATTCAGAGCCGGACGCTCTGACCAGAGCGCTCGCTCTGAATCAGGGCCCTCCTCCATTAATATGGAGCATCCTCCTGGACGCTCGTATATCTGTGGGTCACCACCCACAGCATATACGAGCGTGCAACAAGATGGTCGCAATGGTCTTGACCATCGCGACCATCGGACTTGCGAGTGAAACCCTGTGGTCGGGTTTCTCAACCACAAGCCCTGGAGTGATTTTGGCTCTATCAGAGCCAAAATCACTCCCACTGACATCACTAGTGATGTCAGTGGGGCCGGCTTCAGACGGCAGGCGTTCCCATGGGAACGCCTCCGTCTGGCAGGCACGCCCCCGACACGCCCACCAAAGGGGGCGTGCTGTCAATCAACATTGACAGCACGCCCCCTTTGGTGCGAGACCCAGAGCGATGGAAGCTCCCTCCGTCGTGCGCATGCGCAGTGGGGGCCATCGACCCACTTGCGAGTGTACTGCCGCTCGCGAGTGGGTCTGAATGACCCCCCTAATTTCTACAATTGCAGGTGAAAATGTTCATTTTCCTGTGCTTTTGTAAAAAAAAGTGACGATGAATATTCCGCTATGTATCTCACTCCCTGTCCCTCTCTCTCTCTATCTCCTTGTCCCTCCTTCTCTCTTTCTCTCTCTCTCTCTCTCTCTCTCTCTCTCTCTCTCTCTCTCTCCCTTACTCTCTCCCCTCCCTCACTCTCTGTCTCTCTCCCTTCAACCTTTCTTCTCCCTGGCAATTTTATTGATGGGGCCCCCACAAGTCTTAATCCGGCCCTAGTCCACGTTTGTACTTAGTGATGCGGCCAGGTAAGAGATGCGTGGCGGGGCTGGGCCTGGGAGTAACCTGGGAGGAATGGCTGGACGACATTTTGACAGCTCCTGTGAGCTGCCAGTAGGATTGCCCGGCGGCACCATGCTAAGGACACGGTTTAGTCACTGGAGTGTCACGTGCGGCCGCGGTGATGTCATGACGCGGCTGGCCGATGGATGAAAATCGCGGCAAGGGCGGACGAGAAGCTGACTGGATGTACTGGATGCCATCTTCGTACACCTCATGATCTGCTGACAGACGCCATCTGCAGATGCCAGGGTATTACTGTGAGTGGCATAATGTTTTATAAGAAACATTATTGTTTGTTAGTCATAATGTATAAGGGGCATTACTGTGTAGCATAATGTATAAGGGGCACTACTACTCCATGTCACAATTTATAAGGGCCACTACTACTGTGTGGCATAACGTGAATGGGCTCTACTGTGTGGTGTAATGTGAATAAGGGACACTACTGTGTGACGTAACGTGAAAAAGGGACACTATATTGTGTGACGTAATGTGAATAGGGGACACTACTGTGCAGTGTAGTGTGATGAAGGGATACTACTGTGTGGTGTAATGTGACTAAGGGACACTACTGTGTGACATAACGTGACTATTGGGCACTACTGTGTGACATAACATGAAAACTACTGTGTGACGTAAAGTGAAAAATGGACACTACTATGTGACGTAACGTGAAAAAGGTGCACTACTGTGTGACTTAATGTGAATAAGGGACACTACTGTGCGGTGTAATGTAATGAATGGGCACTACTGTGCGGAGTAATTTCTTTAGATTGTAGGCTCTCATGAGCAAGGCCCTCTTCCCTCATGTGCTTCTCCTTATACTTTCTTTTACTTCTTACTCCTCAAAAGAGCTCTAACAATTGATTGCTGACTTCCTGCTGTTTATTTTGAGTGCTATGATCGCTAATGCAGCATATACTTGTCCTGTATTCTATTGTACTGTAAGTCACTGGTTTCTTGTTCACTTATTTATTTATGTACTTTCTAAGACTCTGTGGAACACTTATGGCACCATAGAAATAATTTGAATTGGGGGTACTACTATGTGGTTACGCACCTTCCCAGCGAGACCACACCTGGATTTTTGACCACACCTGGATTTTTTTGGCGCATGCCTGCGGCACGAGTTCTCCCTGCTACACCAGCGGGTTGCGGCACAAACGCTCTTTTGTTAAAATGTGTAGTTACAGCTCTGCTTTGGTGTGCACAGATGTGTCTTCTGCGTACAGCACCTCTGCCCTAAAAAATTCCTGCAGTGAACACTATCTAATCCTGTACAACTGCTAAGCTAGGGCTTGGTCATTTGGGAAAATGTAATGTCTGACTATGGCACATGTTTGAAACCCTTGCAGGATGAGCTCTGTTGTAGGTATTACATTTTTAATACAGAGAATTATGTGTACTTTTATGTTGTTCTAATATTATATTTGTAAGAGCATAGACTAAGAAGTGGGAGGGGCCAGGAATAGTAAGGGGAGGAGTCTATGCCAGCAGCCAGATGCTGTCGTGAGTTGGGCCTGTTTGCTCTTTAAATGCCGGGGCCTATTTTCAGTCCCAGTACGGGCTTGTCTGGGGCCAAAGTACGATTTGTGGAGCTTGTTAACTATATCTCCTTCCAGAGCTTCACACTTGTGTATATGACAATATGACAACCTGCATCGTTGTTGGGCAGACACTGAATCATGATTGGCTTACAGTAGCAGCGCTGTCATGTGACCACACATTATAGGCAAATGCTATTGGAATAACATAGTTATTGAGATTAGACACATTTGTGTGTATATACTGTTATTGTGAGCAAAATTAAATACTATAGGGGCGATTCAATTGTTTTGTTGGCAACGATAATTGATGGGTGCCTAGTATTGCAATTCAGTTGTTCTGGGTGCCCATTAATTATTGTGGTCATTGCGCCGCATTAAACCAGGTTTAGCCACGTAAAATGGCTAAACCTGGCTAAAGTCCTGGTTAGGGCACCCAAACTGCTGTTTGGACGCCCTAACCACCGGTTTATTGCACAATTTTGCTCGCAGCCACCAGAGGGTGCAAGCAGAAATTCCAACGGCTATTGCGCCCATATGGAGCAACAATTGAATTGCTCTTTCTGGTGCCCAAAACAAATAGCCACCAAATAAATTTTTATTCAAAATGAAAGTAGTCCTGCTATGTACTAAACTGAACCCACAGGGACAGCGGTAGTGATAACTGCTGTCCCTGTGAGTTATTTCCCCGGCATTTTGGAGAGGAGTCTTTCACATTTGTGAAAAACTCTCCCTGGAGAATCTGACACTGCATCGGAAGATCTCTCTCCTGAGAGTAAAGCCTCCATAGACTTAAAGAGGTTTACACCATCTGAAAATGATGTAAACTAATAGGGCCAAACTACAAAACAATTTGCTTTTTGGAATTTGGGAGATAGGGGTCAGATCGTAGTCCTCATTGATAATAATGGGGACTGCGATCTGCAGTGTTAATTAGACTTCTGCAGGAGATTTCTCTGAAATGCCATGCATTAGGCTATTAGTACATAGCAACAATTCATAAAATTATGCAGAAACTGCAGTTTCTACATAATTTCATGAAAATAAAAACATTTGATAATTAGGCCCCTTAATGTTCTATGATATATGGGTGTTATTGAAATGTTCTCATCTCACTTTTCACTCCATTAGGAACCAGCAGTGCTCAGTCATCCTGCCTCAGCAATGAAGTCTCTCACACCATCCAGAGACTAACGTTCTTCCGTCAGCTAGGCCAGGGTGGCTTTGGAAAGGTAAATAATGAGGTTTCATTTGTCACAGGGGAATTACTGTATGTCTGAATTTGGACTTTAGTACAGATGAACAGAGCTACAGCACAATTTCTTTCAATGTTAGTTTTGATTTGTCAATCCACCTAATGTTATTCCACACTGTACTTGCTGCATTACATGTAATTTATAGTGCTGGGGCTGTGACAGCGTCAATTCATTGTGCATTGTGGTGTGGTTGGTGTATTATTAGGAGACAGCATTTGGGGTTATAGAAAGCATCTAAAGATAGACATACAGGACCTGATTCAGAGCCGCTCGCTAGATGCGATCGCTCGCCCCCAGCGTATGTAAATTTGGCTAAGTGACAGCATGGCATGCGCTCGCTCAGAAAGGCATAAGCACGCCCACTTTGTATTGGCGAGCGATCACTTTGTGTATGCAGACGCCCATTAGCGTATGTAGAGACGCCCACTAGCGCACGTCATCTCCAGGAAGTGTATTAAAACATTGGTACATCGAGGACCATCGGAAGAGCTCACAGCACTTGTGGTTGCCTTACCTTACCGCAAGCACTGCGAGGATTTCATTGTAAAAAAAGGCTTGTGACATGTACTATGACGCTCTCTGTTAATTATGCACGCCTTAGAAACGGTGTTGCAACACACAGGCACGCCTGCGTTCACACCTCCACTCCCCCATTATTAGTGTCCTGCCCCTTTTACCACCCACAAACAGCCTCTCCTGTCACTCATCACACTGGGCTGTCTTTGCTGGGCGGGCGAGCGGATTACGATCGCTCTGAGTAGTTCGCGTACACACAGAACGAAGCGTGCACATGCACGGCCGCTAAACATCGGCCGCTTGTGAATGGGTCTGAATGAGGTCCACAGTGCAAAAGTGTAAAGTTTGACCTCCTACCACTTTAAAATTACCCAGTGGCAGATTAAGGTTGACAAGGGCCTGGAGCTGAAACATATGAAGGACCTTTGGTCTGACTAGTGATGTGGTGGGTGTGACCTAGGGATGTCATCGTCCATCGATGATCTATAATCTACTATGGTTTATGGTCAGTGTCAAATGCTTTTACCATCGATGGGGAGAACCAGTTGGTTTCCCTCCATCAATGGTATAGCATAACCGAATAGTTTTTTTGATAAAGTTCCTGGACACGTAGCACAGCTTCACTTCAACACCTGCGAAGCTCCACCCCCAGGTTCTGATTGGCCTACGGGCCAGCCAGTCAAAGAACAGGGATGACCATCGGTTGGTGAAACCATCGATGGTCATCCATTGCATAGTTGGCAACCATCAATGGCCACTTGCTATATCATCATAGATGGTAACCCCACCAATGGCCATCCCTAGTGTGACTACCTCTACACACACACATATACTAACGGGGGTACGCTGCCATCAGGGACTAACAATGGGCAAGTGAAGCGCCATACCCATGCCCATCGGAAGCCCCGCCCACTGTCAATTAAGCTCCGCCCACCAACTGCCAAGGTAAAGTAGGTTCCAACCATTTACCCTGTGATGTCACGCGCAGCCAGTGGGGGGAGGAGCCCAGGTTACTGCAGGTGCTCATTAGTCACTACATAACACAGAGCAGAGGAGCCAGGTCCATCCATCTCTGAGAGTCATATTCTCCTTCTGGACAGGAAAGTGTAACTGGTCATCTGAAAAATGTCTTAATGTTATCTAAGAGGGTTTGTATATGGGGGGGAGAGGGATGGATTCATTTTTTTCTGGGGGATGCTGTTTTTTAATATGGTCTATGCCGGTGTATTAATGTTGCATGTGTGTGTTGGGGAGGGGAGTATTAATATTGTGTGTGTGTAAACGGTGTATTCATATTTGTGTTATATGTGGGTCACTGATGCTCTCTGTATTATATCACATGCACTGCAACACTTTCTGTTATATAGTGAGCACTGCAACACTCTCTGCATTATATGGTAGGTACTGCGGCACTCTACTAATATGGGGGTAAGTGCGGCACTCTCTGTATCATATGGCGGTCACTGCGGCACTCTGTAAATATATGGTGGTAACTGCAGCACTCTCTGTATTATATGGTGGTCACTGCAGCACTCTTTAAATATATGGTGGGCACTCCCGCACTCTGCATTATATGGTGGGTACTGCAGTACTCCCTGCATTATATGGTGGGCACTGTTACACTCTGCATTATATGGTGGCCACTGTGGCACTCTCTGCATTATATGCTGGGCAAAGTGCCACTCTGCATTATATGGTGGGCACTGTGACACTCTGCATTATATGGTGGGCACTGTGGCACTCTCTGCATTATATGCTGGGCACTGTGACACTGCATTATATGGTGGGCACTGTGACACTCTGCATTATATGGTGAGCACTGTGACATTCTGCATTAAGTATACGGTGGGCACCGCGGTAATCTGCATTATATGAAGGGCACTGTGGCACTCTCTGCATTATATGGTGGGCAATGCGACACTCCCTGCATTATATGGTGGGCACTGCAGCACTCCCTGCAGTATATGAGGGGCACTTTGACACTTTGCATTAAGTATATGGTGAGCACTGAGGCACTCTCTGCATTATATGGTGGGTACTGTGGCACTCTGCATTATATGGTGGGCACTGTGACACTCTGCATAATATGGTGGGCACTGTGGCACTCTCTGCATTATATGCTGGGCACTGTGACACTCTGCATTATATGGTGGGCACTGTGACACTCTGCATTATATGGTGAGTACTGTGACATTCTGCATTAAGTATACGGTGGGCACTGCGGTAATCTGCATTATATGAAGGGCACTGTGGCACTCTCTGCATTATATGGTGGACACTGCGACACTCCCTGCATTATATGGTGGGCACTGCAGCACTCCCTGCAGTATATGATGGGCACTTTGACACTTTGCATTAAGTATATGGTGAGCACTGAGGCACTCTCTGCATTATATGGTGGGTACTGTGGCAGTCTCTGCATTATATGGTGGGCACTGCGACACTCTCCTCATTATATGGTGAGCATTGTGACATTGCATTATGTTGTGGGCACTGTGGCACTCTGCATTATATGATGAGCACTTTGACACTCTGCATTATATATATAGAGGGCACTGTGACACTATGCATTACATATATAGAAGGCACTGTGACACTATGCATTATTAATTATATGGTGGGCACTGCGACACTCTGCATTATATGGTGGGCATCGTGACTCTTTGCAGTATATGATGAGCACTGTGGCACCCTCTGCATTATATGGTGGGCACTGTGACACTCTATATTAGGGGTGAGCGGGTTCGGATTTCTGAAATCCGAACCCCCCCGAGCCCCCCCGATCCGAGTCCGATCCGAGTCAGGCTCGACTTTTCCCGCCTGACTCGGATTCTGAAATCGAGGCAAAACGTCATCTTCCCGCCTTCCGAGTCTCGCGGGTTTTGGATCCTATATAAGGTACCCACGTCGGCGCCATTTTCTCACTCGGCTGTGGACAGTGAAGAGGGAGGGTGGGAGTTAGGGCTGTGTAGTGTAGTGTAGTGTAGTGCTGCTGTTGTCCACTACTTCAAAGTCCATAGGGGCTGGCTGTGTTGTGCTGTGCTGCTGTTGTTAATAGGGGCTGTGTCCACTACTTCAAAGTCCATAGGGGCTGGCTGGACTGTGTTGTGCAGTCAGTTCTCCATAGGGGCTGTGTCCACTCCAAAGTCCTGTGCAGTGTCCCAGTCCTAAAGGAGTGCTGTAGTGTTGTCCAGGGGGTGCTCTGTCCATCAGGGGTGCTCCCCCCAAGTGCTAAAAAAATAATATATTTTCTGTGTTTGTGAATTGTGTGCGCAGTAGCCGCACGTGCATCAACAAAGTAGTGCCAAGCGTGCGCCTGTGTCATAAGTAAAGGGCCGGCTGGCTTGACCGTTAAGGGTGCTGTAACCCCCGAAAGTACACTCCAGTCCAAACCAAAAAAAAAATTATTTTCTGTGTTTGTGAATTGTGTGCGCAGTAGCCGCACGTGCATCAACAAAGTAGTGCCAAGCGTGCGCCTGTGTCATAAGTAAAGGGCCGGCTGGCTTGACCGTTAAGGGTGCTGTAACCCCCGAAAGTACACTCCAGTCCAAACCAAAAAAAAAATTATTTTCTGTGTTTGTGAATTGTGTGCGCAGTAGCCGCACGTGCATCAACAAAGTAGTGCCAAGCGTGCGCCTGTGTCATAAGTAAAGGGCCGGCTGGCTTGACCGTTAAGGGTGCTGTAACCCCTGAAAGTACACTCCAGTCCAAACCAAAAAAAAAAATATTTTCTGTGTTTGTGAATTGTGTGCGCAGTAGCCGCACGTGCATCAACAAAGTAGTGCCAAGCATGCGCCTGTGTCATAAGTAAAGGGCCGGCTGGCTTGACCGTTAAAGGGTGCTGTAACCCCCAAAGTACACTCCAGTCCAAACCAAAAAAAAAATTATTTTCTGTGTTTGTGAATTGTGTGCGCAGTAGCCGCACGTGCATCAACAAAGTAGTGCCAAGCGTGCGCCTGTGTCATAAGTAAAGGGCCGGCTGGCTTGACCGTTAAAGGGTGCTGTAACCCCCGAAAGTACACTCCAGTCCAAACCAAAAAAAAAATTATTTTCTGTGTTTAGCCGCACGTATATATCAAATCGATATAACATAAATGGAGGACCAAACTTTCTCCGATAAAAATAAAATAGAGAAAGATCAAGAACCACTTCCTCCTAGTGCTGAAGCTGCTGCCACTAGTCATGACATAGACGATAACATGCCATCAACGTCGTCTGCCAAGGCCGATGCCCAATGTCATAGTAGAGGGCACATACAATCCCAAATGGCAAAGTTCAGGAAAATGACCTTGAAAAAGACATTTAAATCAGCTGAAGAGAAACGTAAACTTGCCAATATGCCATTTACGACACGGAGTGGCAAGGAACGGCTAAGGTCGATCCCTAGTATGTTCATGACTAGTGGTTCAGCTTCACATGACGATGGAAGCCCTCCTCCCACTAAAAAAATCAAAAGAGTTAAGCTGGCAAAAGCACAGCGAAGAACTGTGCTTTCTAAGAAGATATCACAAATCCCCAAGGAGAGTCCAAGTGTGGTGGTGGTTGCGATGCCTGACCTTCCCAGCACTGGACGGGAAGAGGTGGCTCTTTCCACCATTTGCACGCCCCCTGCAAGTGCTGAAAGGAGCACCCACAGTCCACTTGCTGATATGCAAATTGAAGATGTCACTGTTGAAGTACAACAGGATGAGGATACTGGTGTAGCTGGCGCTGAGGAGGAAGTTGGCGAGGAGGATTCTGATGGTGATGTGGTTTGTTTAAATCAGGCTCCGGGGGAGACAGTTGTTGTCCGTGGGATGAAAAAGCCCATCACGGTCATGCCTGGGCAGAAGACCAAACATTCCACCTCTTTGGTCTGGCAATATTTCTATCCAAATCCGGACAACAACTGTCTTGCCATATGTACCATATGTAAAGGTGAAATAAGTAGGGGTAGGGACGTCAACCACCTAGGAACATCCTCCCTTATACGGCACCTGCAGCGCGTTCATAAAAAGTTACTGTCAAGTTCAGAAACTTTGGCTAAGACCGTAAGCAGTCCAGGGACACCTAAATCCCGTTGTCCTGTTGTATCCAAGAGCCTGCAAACCACACCGTCAACTCCCTCCTCGTCAATTTCCTCCTTAGTCAGGATCGGAAGTAGTCCTGCAGGCCATGTCACTGGCATGACTGACTCTCCTATCCGGGATTCCTCTGGAGGATCCTGCATTGCTACGCCTACTGCTGCCGCTGCTGCTGTTGCTGCTGCTGGGAGTCGTTCATCATCCCAGAGAGGAAGTAGGAACACCACTACTTTTACTAAACAATTGACCCTCCAACAGTCCTTAGCGAGGAGGATGAAGTACGACAGCAGTCATCCTGAAGCAAAACGTATAACTGAGGCCTTGACTGCTATGTTGGTGTTAGACGTGCGTCCGGTATCCGCCATTAGTGCAGTGGGATTTAGACAATTGATGGAGGTAGTGTGTCCCCGGTTCTAAATCCCGTCTAGATTCCACTTCACTAGGCAGGCGATACCGAGACTGTACAGAAACGTCAGAAAAAGTGTCCTCAGTGTCCTGAAAAATGCCGTTGTACACAATGTCCACTTAACCACGGACATGTGGACAAGTGGAACAGGGCAGACTAAGGACTATATGACTGTGACAGCCCACTGGGTAGATGTATCACCTTACGCAGCAACAGCAGCAGCGTCACCAGTAGCAGCATCTCAGAAACGCCAGCTCGTTACAAGGCAGGCTACGCTGTGTATCACCGGTTTCAGTAAGAGGCACACCGCCGACAACCTCTTAGAGAAACTGAGGGAAATCATCGCCCAGTGGCTTACCCCACTTAGACTCTCCTGGGGATTTGTGATATCTGACAACGCCACCAATATTGTGCGGGCATTACATCTGGGCAAATTCCAGCACGTCCCATGTTTTGCTCACACAATAAACTTGGTGGTGCAGAATTTTCTGAAAAGCGACAGGGGCGTGCAGGAGACGCTTTGGGTGGCCCGAAAAATTTCTGGCCACTTTCGCCATTCAGCGACTGCGTGCCGAAGACTGGAGCGCCAGCAAACACTCTTGAACCTGCCCCGCCATCACCTGAAGCAAGAGGTTGTGACGCGGTGGAACTCAACCCTCTATATGCTTCAGAGGATGGAGGAGCAGCAAAAGGCCATACAAGCCTATACATCCACCTATGACATAGGCAAAGGAGGGGGTATGCACCTGACTCAAGCGCAGTGGAGAATGATTTCCGTGTTGTGCAAGGTTCTCCAGCCCTTCGAACTTGCCACACGTGAAGTCAGTTCAGACACAGCCAGCTTGAGTCAGGTCATTCCCCTCATCAGGCTTTTGCAGAAGCAGCTGGAGAAAGTGAAGGAGGAGCTAAGACGGAGCGATTCCGCTCGGCATGTGGGACTTGTGGATGAAGCCCTTCATTCGCTTTGCCAGGATTCCAGGGTGGTCAATCTGTTGAAATCAGACCACTACATTTTGGCCACCGTGCTTGATCCTAGGTTTAAAGCCTATGTGGTGTCTCTCTTTCCGGCCGACACAAGCCTGCAGAGGTGCAAAGACCTGCTGGTGAACACACTGTCAGCTGAAGCGGAACGTGACACGTCAACGGCTCCTTCTTCATTTTCTCCCGCAACTGGGGCTGCCAGGAAAAAACTTAGGTATCCTAAGCAACCCGCTGGCGGTGATGCAGGGCAGGCAGGACCAAGTTTGGACATCTGGTCCGGACTGAAGGACCTGGCAACAATTTCTGACATGTCTACTGTCACTGCATATGATACTGTCACCATTGACAGAATGGTGGAGGATTACATCGGTGACAGCATCCAAGTAGGCATGTCAGACAGTCCATACCTGTACTGGCAGGAAAAAGAGGCAATTTGGAGGCCCCTGTACAAGCTGGCTCTATTTTACCTGAGTTGCCCCCCCCTCCAGTGTGTACTCCGAAAGAGTGTTTAGTGCAGCCGGGAACCTTGTCAGCGAAAGGCGTAGGAGGTTGCTTCCACAGAATGTGGAGAAGATGATGTTCATCAAAATGAATTATCAGCTCTTCCAGGGAGACCAGTCTCCAGAAGGTACAGAGGGACCTGTGGTGGTGGATTCAAGTGGGGACGAGTTAATACTTTGTGAGGATGAGGATGTACACACTGAAGAGGGTGAGGAATCGGTGGATGAGGAGGATGAGGATGACATCTTGCCTCCGTAGAGCCAGTTTGTGCAGGGACACATTAATTGCCAGCTTGTTTTGTGGGGGCCCAAACGAACCAATCATTTCAGCCACAGTTGTGTGGCAGACCCTGGCGCTGAAATGATTGATTTGTTAAAGTGTGCATGTCCTGTTTATACAACATAAGGGTGGGTGGGAGGGCCCAAGGACAATTCCATCTTGCATTTCTTTTTTTTCTTTGCATTATGTACAGTTTGGGGCCTAGTTTTTCTAACTGCCATCCTGTCTGTCACTGCAGTGTCACTCCTAGATGGGTCACGTGTTTGTGCCGCCCACTCGTGTCGCTTAGCATAGTCATCCAGCTACCTCGGTGCAACCTTTTGGACATAAAAACACTATTGTGAGGTGTGAGGTGTTCAGAATAGACTGGAAATGAGTGGAAATTAAGGTTATTGAGGTTAATAATAGCATAGGAGCAGAGAAACCAACAAATTCTGTGATTTTAGCTGTTTTTATGCTTTTTTTAAAAAAAATACAGATCCAAAACACAAAACCCAGAACCCAAAACACGGAAGGGTGGTTTTGGCAAAACCAATCCAGATCCAAAACACGAAGAAAGATCCAGATCCAAAACCAAAACACAAAACACGAAAAGTGGCCGGTGCACACCCCTACTCTATATTATGAATATGGCGGGCAATGCTACAATCTCTGCATTATATGGTGTGCACTGTGACACTCTGCATTATATGGTGGGCACTGCAGTACTCCCTGCATTATATGGTGGGCACTGTGACACTCTGCATTATATGGTGGGCACTGCAGTACTCCCTGCATTATATGGTGGGCACTGCGACACTATATTATGAATATGGCGGGCAATGCTATAATCTCTGCATTATATAGTGAGCAATGTGACAACTTTCTGCATGCGGCACGAAGTGCAGCAGGCGCTGGCATCGATGTAACGGGACTAACTATGGGTTTTTCCCTCACCGTACATACATTTCAGACTGTACAGTGCTGATAGCTGTATCCAAGCTCTCCCAGGCTACAGCTTCTAAACCCTATGCCTTCAGGAGACTGGATATAAAAAATATTACTCACCTGGTTTCAAACTAGAACTAGAATATCAGATTCAGCGTTATTGTTGTTATTTTTAATTTGGCTCTGGACCTGTTTTCTGCATTTTACTTATGCTCCTCTGTTAGCTGGTCACATCCCTTTAGCTTTGCACTACCATGGCATTCCCCCTGTGGGCCCTTCATGTCCCAGTCTGACACTGTGTGTGTGTGTATGTGTATGTATATATATATATATATATATATATATATATATACCTATGTGTCGGGCACTCCTATTGCCCAGATGCAATCAGCATCGGCACTCAGGGAACTGTTAAACAGATGAGTCAGCACTGAACATTTGCATTCCAGCCTATCAGAATGTAATTATCTCCTCAGTGGGCGTGATTGAGAGTTGTGCACAAACCCCATAGTTTATGTACATCTCTGATGTTTGTCATTCTACGCATACATAGGATGTGTACTGCGCATGTGCAGATCTGTGTCTGTGACAATGGTCACAGTGCTCCCTAACCATGATTGACATGCTGTGGTCACTTGGGAACGTGGAAGGGGCAGTGACGGCCAGCGTTACAGAAAATAGTGGGGTGTCAGACCTGTGTTCTGGGCATACCAAGGTTAGTGGCTGCATCCTTGGATGCAGCTTCACAGGCCATGCTGGGTAACACAAGGGTTACTTAGATGACCGATGTTCATGCAGGTGATGCGATACAGCTGTGGATCACAATGGCATCCTGCTTTTACATATTATCGCAGAGCAGCTGCGTCCAGAGACACTGCTGCTGTGTGAACTGTGTACCGCTCTGAATCAGGCCCAATGTACATCATAAAACACTCACCTTATATATTCAAATGTAAGTTTCCAGCATGGACCCGGCAGGCTACAACCGGCGGCGTTGTCTATTTCCGGTAAACCTGGAAGTACATCATCACATCGGCACATCCTTATCAGGGTTTTGCTTGGTTACCATAGAAACATAGTGTATACGTAAATAGAAATAAACCCAAGTACATACAAGTAGGTAATAGCACATATACAAACATAATGATACTGTGAGCATGATACACTAATCATAATGAGCCAATAAACCACATATATAATATAGAGAATGTAACAACTGCATTGGAGACCTAATCATAGAAAATGTACAAATTACAAATTAACTAGATCTAAAAGGAAACAAATCTCAATAAATCTGCAGCACATATAATTGGTACCTCTGTGTATCCATCTACATAATGTAATCCTTCATTACATTGTTGACATCCTGAATGTTGTCATTCAGAACATTGGGGTTGATTCAGACCCTGACGCTAAGCTGCGCTTTCGCGTAGCCAAAAGGGTCCGGGTATGCAAATTCTGCAATCGCACTGTCTGGTGTAAGGACGTCCTCTATGTTTTAGAGAGCGACGGCAGAGTGAGCGCAAGCCGGTATAAAGATGCCCACTTTTCTTTCTTAGCACACGTCATCTCCAGGAACTGTATGATTAATCGGTAACATCGAGAGCCATCGGAGCTGCACACATCGCATGAGGTAGACCCTATCCACTGCAAGCAGTGTGATCACTGCAGACTGAAATACAACCAAGTGATGTGTACAATGACACTTCCATGCTAATTATACACACCCATAAAACTCAGTTTTGACACCAAGACATGCCTGCATTCGCAATACCACTCCCCCGTTACCATCCACAAATGGCACATTCTGTCACTCAAAATAACTCTAAGTCTGTGTACAACGAGCGCACGATTCCCAATCGAGGTGATTGGTTCGCGCACTGCGATACATATGCATGCACAGATGGGCAACAATCGCCCATAGCGTGCATCTGCGGCTTAGCATCTGAATCGACCCCACAATGCTGTTGACATTCTGAATGTTGACAAAATATATCACACCTGTAATCGGGTATGCACAAAACTAAAAGAAAAAAGTTCACCCCATATCCAATGACACCATGTGTGATTCCGAACGCTGCCCATCCTGACCGCAGTACGCTGTGATGACATAATAATACTAATAATAATAAATATATATAAATATATGTATATATGCCTGTGTGTGTGTGTGTGTGTATATATATATATATATATATATATATATATATCATATATATATATACATACATACAGTCTTTAGGCGATACTGCTAGTACATGTATATACTCCCTGGAGTGAAATAGCTTGGCCCGGTGCCCGCGAGGAATGGATAAATATTCAGCATGAAGTCGCGGCACTCAGGGTACTTGAAAAAGATTTAATGTGACATCTCAATAATGCCTTATTATTATTAATGCATTATTGAGATGTCACATTAAATCTTTTTCAAGTACCCTGAGTGCCGCGACTTCATGCTGAATATATATATATATATAAAATATACTTGCCCGGTGCCCTCCGCAGGTGTCCATCAAGTGAACCCGTCACTCGGTAATAAACAATGCTTAACTGTAGAAAGTATGAACTAACATTGTGATACTTTATTGTATCGTCTTCTGTACAATAAAGTATCTAAACTTGGGTTTATACTGTCTGCAGTTAAGTTTAGCTCATTATTATATATATCTCTAATCCATCAAGAACTGTCCCATCTCTGACTGTAGGGAGCAACGGGACAGTCTTTCACCGGAGAAGATAGAGGAAGACCACTCTGCGGGCACCAGGAGTGGGGTTACTATTCAGCGGGGATGGTTTGGAGGGGGGCTGGAAGGAGCAGGAAGCAAGATGGAACATATATATATATATAGCGTTCCCGCTAGGCTGTTTTAGCGGGGCGCGGCGCCCTGCCCTCCTTCTGGAGGGCAAAAAGCACCCTGCCCTCCAGGAGGAGGGCAAAAAGCGCCCTGCCCTCACAGCCTGCGGGAGCCGTTCTCACCCCCGGGACGCAGTGTCCCGCGGGTGGAGATACATGCGGTGACCCGGTCACCGCCGGAGAATAGACGCCGGGCGCATGCGCCCGGCATCTATTCTCCCTGTCTGCAGGGCTTGGGGGCTGCCCGGCGTGTCCGGGCACGCCCCCAAGAGTGACGAAAAGGGGACGCGTCTTATAGACACGCCCCCTTTTCTGATGACCACGCCCCCTTCTTCGGCGCGCGCATGGGCATGCCCTCTCTAGCTCCGGCGCCCTGCCTCCCGCCGGAGCTAGAGGGAACACTATATATATATATATATATATATATACACACATATACTTCCCATCAATGCGGCACTCCTGGTCAACACATCTCACTCAGACAGCGGCATGTATGGCAACGTTTCAGTGCCTGTTTATTGGTGTGGCACTTTCATCAGGTTATCATAACCTAGTCATCCTCCCTGGTTTACACACAAATTTAGGCAACACCCCTGATATAGCTCCACCCATGTTATCCACAACTACGACCAACTCTGCCCTATACCCTGCCTATTTTGTTAGTACTGGGCCCTGGAATTTCTGATGGCAGCCTTGCTTGTTGGACAAAAATACATTTGCCTTCATGTTCCTGTGTTGTTTATGAGGCTGACACTGTGATATTTCCTCTAGGTCCTGTTGGCAGCAGACTCATGTACCAGCCAGTTGTTGGCTGTCAAGGTCATCAAGAAGAGGGATCTGCTCGCCGAGGGCAAAGAACTCGCGTTTGTGGAACGGAGGGTGTTAGAGCTTGCCCATGGGAGCGCCTTCCTCACACATGCACACTTTGCTCTGCAGACCAAGGTACTGCTGTGATTGTGTCTTTATTGCTAAATATCCACACATACCATATGTGCTAATATTCTGCTGTGACTTTTCTTTTTAAAAATTAAATCTTATCTAGATGTAAATCACAATGTTATATGCTGGCACCATATATATAATAGACAGGTTCTCAAACTCAGTCCTCAGGACCCCAAACAGTGCATGTTTTCCAGGTCTCCTCACAGAATCACAAGTGAAATAATTAGCTCCATCTATGGTTCTTTTAAATTGTGTCAGTGAGTAATGAATACACCTGTGCACCTGCCGGTTGACCTGGAAAACGTGAACGGTGTGGGGTCCTGAGGACCGAGTTTGAGAACCACTGATAATAATGCATTTCCAAATCTGCATGTATGCTGTATCTACAGCACTTGGTGATAAAGGGATTATTGAAGTGTAACATCTCTCCCATTGGGTGCTGCCTTCTGCATTACATTCATTACAGTAATATCTCCTGCCCCGTCTGTTCCTCCACTGCTGGAACTGGGCTGTTTACTTGATTTAAATATGGCACAGATCTTAGCCGATGGTCATTTAATAATGGGGTTATCTGAGGGGCGGTATTCACTGGGCGAGTACATGGGAGGCATTAGTAGGTCGTGAGGATGGGATATCCTAACCTGGAAATACTGTTAAGCAGAGCTGGATTTAGGGCCTGATTCAGACCCGGATGCTAAGCCGCGAACGCATGCTATAGCCGATAATCACACGTTTGCGCATGCGTATACGTCATTATGCGTATGCGCAAGTCACTCACTGCGCTCAGGAATTGTGCGCTCGTAGTACACAGACTGGATGCTAGTTTGCGTGACAGCGCCGTTTGTGGGGGTGTAGTAGGTATTGCTGCCGGACGCAAGTCCGGCGCTTCAAATCCCGACAGCGGCAGCCCAGCAAGGGTGAAAATCCTGATCGGCCCTAAGGTAAGTATCGCTAACCTAATTCCCCCCCCCAACCCTCCCTTAGGGCTGCCTAACGCAAACCTCCTCTCCCAAGTGCCTAACCCTAATCCCTCCTCTAGGTGCCTAAACCTAACCCCCCCTTCCCCGTCGCCTAAACCTAAGTCCCCTGGTGCCTAACCCTAACCTCCCCCCGGGAGTGCCTAACCCTAACCCCCCCTTCCCCTAGCCTAAACCTAACCTCCCGGGGGGGTGCCTAACCCATAGTCCCCCCCGGGAGCCCTAAACCTAACCCTCTCCTCCCCGCGGCTGTCTGCGCCCGGCATCACTTTGATCGGTATGCCGGGCTTCGGTCTTCCGGCGTCTGGTTAATGACAGGCATCTAGATTTAGACGCCTGTCGTTAGTACCACGCCGGGATTAGAACGTCTGGAAGCCGGCGGTCGGGATTAAGACCGTTGGCTTCCAAACTACATCCCATTTGTGGGTGGTAACAGGGGAAGTTGCTTGTGAACGGGGGAGTGGATGTGCGAAGGCAGGTGTGTCTGGGAATCTAAATGGCGTTTTAGGGGTGTGCATAATTAGCTAAGAAGCGTCATTGTACACGTCACTGTTGTATTTTAGCCAGCACTGATTGCAGTGGTTGCGGTGGGGTAGGGTCTATCTCAGGGTCTATCTCAGGGTCTATCTCATGTGCTGCGTGCAGCTCCGATGGCTCTCGATGTCACCGATTAATCACACACTTCCTGGAGATGATGTGTGTTAAGAAAGAAAGGTGGGCGTCTTTATACTCCGGCGTGCGCTCACTGCTGTGCGCTCACTGCTGTCGCTTTCTGAGACATAGAGGGCGTCCTTAAGCCATTCAGTGCGATCGCGGCATTTGCATATCCAACCCCCTTTTGGCAGCGTGAGAGCGCAGCTTAGCGTCCGGGTCTGAATCAGCTCCTTAGACCTCATGACGCCCTAGGAAAGATACAGGTTTGGAGCCCCCTGCCACGAACAATCCATATCACTATACTATATACATATTCCTTTCATAAACATGTTTATATACACAGTTGGCTTAATGTACATATTTATAACATGATGATATGTATAAAATAAATATATATTTAATGTGATCTAGTGACACCTACTGTAATAACAGTGCAGATATTACAGTAGGTGTTTCTGGAGCAATATCTATCTATCTATCTATCTATCTATCTATCTATCTATCTATCTATCTATCTATCTATCTATCTATCTGTCTGTCTGTCTGTCTGCCTGCCTGTCTGTCTGCCTGCCTGTCTGTCTGTCTATCTGTCTGTCTATCTGTCTGTCTGTCTGTCTGTCTGTCTGTCTATCTATCTTGCTTTAGAAATACCTACTGTAATATATGCACAGTCATTAAAGTAGGTGTCACACATATATATTGTCCCTCCAGTCAGCCCCCGCCGTGTCCTTCCAGTAACAAGCTCCCAAGAATTGAAGAATTTAAACCGTTTCAATTATTTTTCTATTACTAATAAAACTTCTTATAGAAATGGTTTATACTATGCGTGTGAGAGATTGTTTCTTTGTATGAGAGTTCTGGAGACTATATATACATGATACATATGTAGATGGTACCTAGGCACATTATCTAATCTTGCTAAGTGCTTGTCAATTTGGGACTAGATAGATAGATAGATACAGGATAGTTAAATACAAGATACTGTAGATCGATCTAATGCAGGTGCCAGAATCCCGACACCTTTAAGAATCTCGGCACCAGAATTCTGACAGCCAGCATCCCAAAGGCGAAGGTAAGTAGCGGGGTTAGGTTTAGGCACTAGGGGGGGAGGGTTAGGTTTAGTGTGAAGGGGGGGAGGTTAGGTTTAGGCACCAGGGAGGGAAGGTTAGGGGTAGGAGAAGGGTTTAGGATACCTACCGACAGGCCAGTAATGGCAACAAGACTCATGCCTGCCTTTGTACTTGTCAGGGCCAGATTTCAGGGGGCCGCGGGCCTCCTGGGACCTGCCGGGCCCTAGGTGGGTGCCTAGGGGTAAATCCGGCTCTGCTATTAAGAACTAGCTGTCCATAATTTCTTCTTTCATATAGTTACTAATATATTATTATAACACCATCACTGCTGTATAACATTCCCATTTAATCTCTGTAACATATTTCCCCTCTCACCTGTAGTACAGTATTTCTTCCCCATCCCCCCACCTATACAGTAATACATTCCCCTACATATTACTTGTGTCATGTGCTCCGTGGATTGAGGATCAGTGCTATAGATAACAGCTTCTAGTGATAATACAGTTGTGCATTATTCATTATTTCTGTTTAAGATGCATAAGTTACTATTAATCTTTGCATATAGGACAATGTACTACCTATTATAATATTTTGGTATAAAAATAAAAATGTTACTGGTGTTATGTATTAATAACTGGACTGTAATAACATTATAGAACATGTTCCATAAACTGTAATACTTCTTTTTACCCATTGTGTCCCCTGCCCATGACTGTCCATTATATTCCCATGAGGCGAAAATAACCGAAGGACAGTTTTTATAAATGCATAATGTATATAATTTATCTTTACTTATTTATGGTGTAAAGATGACATTCCCCATGTCCTCCTGGCCTCTCTGACATGTATACTGATACTATTGCTTCTACCATACACAGGAGCATTTACTACTCGGCATGGAGTATGCATGTGGCGGAGATTTCCATCGTCTCCTGCAGAGGAAAGGCCGCCTTACCATCCCCAGTGCAAGGTGAGGATATGGGAGAATATCTTGTAGTTGTAACAGAATTGTGCATCTGCTTTTATCAAAGTGGGAAAACACATCACTGGTCACAGCTGGGTATTCTATACATATAATGGTCAGTGACATGAAGGTGGACTTTTACTAAGGGGCAGATTTCGTATGTGGTTTGGAAACCGCCACACATCAGATGTGATTTTCAGATCCAACCCATTGCATTTACTATTCTGTGTTTTGAAACAATTTGCATCCAGATTTGTGGTGGTTTTTAAATGCCTAAATCGCATTAGATTTTACCCCCTTATATTCTGTAAGAGCCCAGCCTGCCCAGCATTGGGCCCTATCCTCTAAGGGGGAACCTGAAAAACTGGTCTTAAAGGTGCAACTAATTATTTTATTTCCCATAGAGACTCTACCAGGGCCGTAGCTAGGGTAGTGCGGCCGGTGCCATCGCACAGGGCACCACAGGTCAGGGGGCTCTGTTTGGGCCTGTCAAATTTCTGTTTACTATCATTCTCACTTGTAGCTTCCTCTTATTTCATCCCCAGCATCTCCTGGCCTCACTTATCTCATCTCTGGCCCTTCCCCGTGAAGCCATGGCCTTTTTTGAGTGTATTACGTCCCTTTGAAAAATGAGGGGGGCGCCGATACTCTTTTGGCACAGGGCACCAAAAAGTCTAGTTACGGCTCTGGACACTACTATTAACTTTATTTATCATGGGGCACTACTCTTTATTAATTACGGGGGCACTACTCTTTATTTTGTTAATTACGGTGGCACTACGCTTTATTTTGTTTATAATAGGGGCATTACTCTATTTTATTTATTGCATTGCTCTTATTTATTTTTATGGGAGTGCTACTCATTAATTATTATAGGGGCTCTCTTTATTTTATATACTATAGTGGTGCTACTTTTTACTTATTACAGGGCACTGCTCTTTTTATATTATGGGGCACAACTATTTACTTTAGTGCAGGGTAATACTTTTTATTTTATTTGTTATGGGACAACATCTGTAGCGCACCAATTGTGCATACTGTTACTTGTAGTTCTACAAGAGTTTCCATTATTTTACAGTATTTTCCTGGCCCCTAATGGCCTGGAGCCCATTGTCCCTGGGCCGATACTCCTAATAATATTTTCTCCATTTTTTTCCCTTTACAGGCAAGATAGCACAAAAGGCCTGTGGTCTAGCTTCTGTCAGAGACACCTTTCTTATTTATGACTAGTGGTGATCGGCTATGTGGTTTGAGCTGATTAAGACAAGCCTAATCTATATCGTTCATATTTCTAATTATTAGGATTATAGTTTAAAATTGGGCAGTTTGGTGTCTGGTTTTGAGTTTAGTTTAACACAGCAAATTAGGATAGAGCTGGGGTAGAACTGAAGTTCTATGAAGGTGATGTTTTCCTGTGTACAGACAAGCTGACCTATCTAATTGAGAGATGAACGCCATTAGATCAGTGATAGAAATTGTTTCCATACTTTGCCTTCCATCCTGATAAATAAAGGAGACTGTTAGAAGAAAATGACTTTGTGAGGATCATCTTACAGGCATCAGTAGCATAATATTCCTTTTAAATAAACTCTTAAGCTGGGTACACACTGAGCGATGTGTACAGAGCCGATATGACAGGCCGACATATCGGATCATGGGTACACATCAGAATGAGGTAATAAAGGATGGAACGATACCTCATTACCTGCAACGTGGTCACTTGCAATATCGTCTGGACGGTGTCGCAAGCGGCCATGGGAGCGTGCATATTGGCCACACACACTGAGTGATGCGGCGATATTTCATTCCGATTCGTCCGGAAACGACATATCATGCTGACATTGCTGCAATGTGTACCTACCGTTATAAGCTGTATAAGCTATATTCAGTATATAGTGAATTGCACCAACATACAGAAACATCATATTAGGCAGTTGATAAATATGAAACAAAAAAATGGGGACATTTGGCAGAAAATGTGGGGACTGTTGGCTGGAAATCATTCATTTATTATTTCAATGTTCCAACAAAGTAACATTAACTTATTTTCTATCCACCAGGTTCTACAGTGCAGAAATTGTATGCGGCATGCAATTCCTCCATGCTAAGGGCATAGTCCATCGGTAATTATAAAGTTACAATTTAGCAATAGTACAATAAAGTTTTATCACTAAAGATTCTAATGTATACAATGTAATATACTTATCATATCTGTTCCCTACTTTCTATGTGCAAGGGTGCCCCGAGGGAAGAGAGAAGTGGGTACTAATTGCCAAGGCCCAGGCTGTTGGAGGGGCCCAGTGGGGATCCAGGTCCAATGCCCTCCCTGCCCCCTCTTACATGTCACTGCCAGCATCCTCTCTCCCCATGGGAGCGATTAAACTGACTATGCCCTTCCCCTTGATCTGCACCTAGCTGAGGGGCGAACTGCACCCCCCTGTGTGGCATGCAGCACCACAATTAATATTTTTTCATAGTTTGTTATAGGGGACATGGCTGCTCCTGCACAATTAGGCCCCTACAGTACTAGGGCCCACCACCACTCTCTATGGCACATATTACCACTTATATCTTACACACTCCCTCCCTTCTGCACAAGTGTTTTATTCATTTAATGTAATTTTCGGTTGAGGAGAGTATTAAAAATTTGTATTCACATTTTCTGTGCTACTAGCAGATCAGTTCTCTGCCAACAACTACGGGAAAACTGGGCAGAGACACTTGGTCTTGGAGGAGCTACCAGCATCTGTGATTACTGACTGATAGTGGTTTCTCTATGTCACAAGACTTGGGCAGTCCGATACAGGATAGGAGACTAAACATTAAATACAGTGCACTAATAGTGTTACATTTCTTTTCCTGCACTAAAGTCCAAACTGATTCAAAACTTCTCTAAGGCATTAGAAAAGAAAATGCTCTGAGCCAACATAAATAGAGGCTGATAGCAGCTCCGAGATGCAGTGACCAAATCTGTGAGTTAGAACAGTATATATTGGCCAGCAAGCAACATAGGCCCTGGCCAAGGGCAGACGATTTGCCAGGTCAGCAGGCTGGCCACTGTGTTATCATCACAACACATTGTTTAATCTTTTTTCACATAAGTGCTAAGGCACACATACCAACACCATTAACATGCATACTTCAGCATTTTATTAATGTATAAAACATGTATATGTTATAGAGATGGGATTTGAGTCCATAGATCTGTTAATGACAATATGTGGCCACAAGGATGGGGAAATAAAGGCTGTACACGGGATGTAGTTAGGATACCGGCGGGCGCTGTCCCGCCCGCCGATATCCTGACAGCCACTTTCCCAACATGGAACTAAAGCTAGGCATCCGAATCCCGACGCCTATCATTAGCCCCACTACTATCCTGACACCCGGCTTACCGTGCAAAGGTAAGCCGAGTGTCTTAGCATGTAGCCACAGTGGCGGAGGGTTAGCGTTAGGGACCCCTGGGGGACTTAGGGTTAGGCACCCCCTCGGGAGGGTTAGGGTAGGGAAATTGGGGTTTAGGGTTAGACACCTCTAGGGGGCATAGGGCTAGGCACCCCCCAGGAGGGATAGGTTTAGAGTGCGGGGAGGGGAGGGGTTAGG
Organism: Taudactylus pleione; assembly: GCA_031769625.1. Classification (NCBI taxonomy): domain Eukaryota; kingdom Metazoa; phylum Chordata; class Amphibia; order Anura; family Myobatrachidae; genus Taudactylus; species Taudactylus pleione. Next base: position 2,434,958 of record JAUIMM010000043.1, read on the forward strand.
TTTAGGCACTAACTATAGGAGGTTAGGGTTAGGCACTAAGGGGGGAGGTTAGGGTTAGGCACTAAGGGGGGAGGTTATGGTTAGGCACTAAGAGGGTAGGTTAGGGTTAGGCACCACTAGGGGGGATAGGCCTAGGCACCCCCCAGGAGGGTTAGGTTCAGTGCGGGGAGGAGCGGTTAGGTTTATGCACTAACCGGGGGAGATTAGGGTTAGGCACTAAGGGGGGAGGTTAGGTTTAGGCACCACTAGGGGGGGTAGGGCAAGACACCCCCCAGGAGGGTTAGGTTTAGAGTACGGGGCGGGGGGGTTGGGTTTAGGCACTAAAGGGGGGAGGTTAGGGTTAGGCACCTCTAAGGGAGGGTTAGGGTTAGGGAGCGGAGAGGGGAGAGGTTGCCGCTGTTGGTATTTGATCCGGCGGCTAAACAACCGCCGGCATAACGTACTGATTCCCTGTACACTAGTAACATGACAGGCCCTGCACAGGGTCCCAGTACTGGCATATTATGTGGGGTCACTGTTTAGGGATAATGTACTGGGAACACTTCTGGTATAATGTGTGGGGACACTACTGAGTTAATGTATAGGAGTAGGAACAATAATGATGGGAATAGTAAATTGGGCTTGCTGAGGGCATGGCAGAGGCATGCTACTAAATTTGTGCCAAAAACAGCTTTTGCCACCTCTGCTTGCAGCAATAAATGGAATCCTGTGCAGGGCACAAAGGCTCTGTAACCCCATCACTGCTGAGCATAGTTTGGTACTCTTTGGGCTGCTTATATTAAAATGTTAATATCAGTAATTATTCATGCAGTACCCACACAAATTAGCATTGCAAATGTTAATGGTCTAAGTAGGGCTCTACTTATTATTAACATTGAATGCTGCTGAACACATACCAATGTACATGAAATAGTGGGATCATATGGACACTAACCTAACACTGAATACAATAGGAGCTGACACTCTAGTCCTTGCTTCTAACCATAAATTCAAAATTACAGATATTTAAAAAATTCACATATATATAATATAATTTTATGTACCAAAATAAATCATGTTTGTATGAAAGCATAGTGCATACAAAGATTTTATTTTCTTCACAGAGACCTCAAGCCAGAGAACATCTTAGTGGCTGAAACGGGCAATATCAAGATCGCCGACTTCGGTCTCGCTATTGAGAACATGCACGGAGACCGGAGAGCCACTGGCTGTGTTGGGACACGTGGCTACATTGCTCCTGAGGTGAGGTGCACATGGGTTTCCTACTGGTTACTCATGTACAGTAACTACACACGTTGGGCCTGATTCTAATGCTGGGCACACACTTTTCAACATATTGTTGTGTACAATCAATGAACGATATATCGCGAGTGCATCGGCAGGTGTATACACCCGATATGACTCTGGCCAATATAATTCACAGACATATTAGCTTGGCCCAGCAGCCGACAGCCCATTCACTTGCTGCAAGGACCGCTAACACTGACATCTCAACTGGATGGGCAAATTTAAACGCCCGCCTAATTGTAATGGCAGCTCAGATATGTTGAGCGGTTGATTGGTAAATGTGTATAGGCTACCAATGAGCAGCTCTGATATACCCGGCATAAGTTACATATAACCCTGTATGTGGCCACATCTAGCCAAACTTAGCAAACTGGGAATACTCTGTAGTACACAAATACATCTTTGCTTATTTCTAAGAGGACCTTCTTATGTGAGTATCATGGGAGTCATGCATATGCCTGAGCAACACCTATGTTAGACCGATCTGTTCTTCCAAGCATAGGGTACAGTAGGTGTAAGTGGCAGCCACTGAGAGGGGAGCAAGTGTGGCCATAGAGAGCAGAGAAACCGGGGACAGGCTGGTGGCAGGGGAGCTCAGGGAGAGGAGACACCAGGGGGAGAGGAGGGAGGACGAGACTGTGGGCTGGGGAGACACAGGGCAGAAGCAGCCGGCTGGGAGCGGAGAAGGCATAGATTAAAGGGAAAAGTATCACTGAACTGACTCCAGAAAAAAAGGGGCTTTTTGGAAGTGATACTATTGTTGAGGAGACTTGATGAATGCCTCCAAAACATTTTTTAAACTTGCAGTGAGTTTAAAACATAATTATCACTAGTGATAATTATGTAATGATGAATAAGCCCCTTATTGTTTATTACAAAACATAAAATTAAGATATAAGATACAACATTGGCTGTAGCAATGGTGCTGGTTACATATTTTGAGCGGGTGGGAGGGGTATTTTTATTTATTTAGCTTTTTAGCATGATAATCATCATGAAGTGATTTACAATGTTAGGTCTTGTGATGTCATTAAATAAATGGTAAGAAATGGTAAGCAAGGTAGGAGACCAAGACAGCAACTATTATTATATTCCCTAATAATCCAGGTCAGGGAAATGTCAGAGATTCACAACTAATAATGAAATAAAGTCCATAATAATTATTGTAATACTAAGGTAATATACATGCAGTCTTCCCCAGGAAACATAGCACATGCCAATATGATTACAAGACTGCACAAATCCACACATCAGTGTCCTGAATTGGCACATTACATTGTATTATGATTCTACTTTTGTGTGTTCTGTCTCCACATAAACACATATTATACAGAGCGATGGACTTGGTCAATTAAAAAAAGATAAAATGAAAAAATGATTGCTAAAGCCTGATAATGAATATCTCTCTTCTGGTAGGTGCGTTCTGGTGAGGAGTATAATGCCAGTGCTGACTGGTTTTCATTTGGAGTTATTTTAACTCAAATGATTACTGGAAGTCTTACATACAATCCCAAAAGACTTTCTGCATCGGACACTGCAGTCAAAGACATCATTGAACAGGTAAATAAGATTACATTTATACATTATTACTGTCAATGATGTGATTTTAATGGCTATAGACTTTATATGATGTTGCACACAGCAAGAGGGAAATGATAGATACACATCTATATAATAAGCAAGAAAGTGTGTGTGTTTTTCCTTTATGCACAGCCAGAGTTTTATACCTAGCTCCACCAAAAGTTATCATGGTGGTGTAGTTTGACCAGGATTAAGTTCTTTTCCTAGGTTTGAACTTCGTCAGGGCCACACACTGTCACACAATCCCATAAAACTGGGACATTCTTAAATTACACAGGTTCTGGAGCTGAGGGTCTGGCTTCATATGCACACACTGTCACAGTGCCTGGCTTATGAGCAGCTCTGCACTCCATAAATTCAGACTGTGGCAGATAGCATAATCAATCCACAATCTTTGATCCTGTCAAAGCTTAGTATACGGAGATTATAAACAGCAGTGGAGATTGATTACAGCCACATAGTGCCACTGTGAGTGAGCCCCCTTCTGCCCGGGAATGGGACTCCAGTCTCTGCATTTCTCGCTGACAGCAGCACTGCTAGACATGGTCTTCAATGTTGGTTTGCACAGTGATTTCAAGGGGTAATTCAGTTGCGGATGCAGTGACAGGGATCATGCAGATTTCCTGAATTTCGGGAATCTGCACATGACCCTAACCTATACTACGAATGTGTAGTGTGGTTCGCAATCCCAAAGCAGTCCAGCAATAATGATTGCGGGGAGTGGCCAGTGACAAAATGGCGGCAAGTCGCTTAGGGGAGTGGAAAGGCCAGGATCTCAGTCAGCTGACAGAGATTTCCTGGCCTCTTACTCATCTGTGGTGGCCGGCTTGCATGATTCCATGGTCACTCAGCCGGCTAAAGGGATTGCAGATGATTCAATGCTGTGTCCTTGGATGCAGCTCGGATCAGTAATGCATGCAGGAGGCATAACACCTCCTGCTGCATTACCATCTTACAGCTATTGCAGCTGCTAACATGGTAACTGCAGTAATGTTTCTTACATAGCCCAATAAATATATTTCTAGTGATCACAGGTGAGGTCATAGAAAAGCTCTGGCAATGACTACTTGGCCTAGTACACTATCATGCTGCTTATAATTCATATGCTTTGTTTAATAAGAAGTATAGAAATAATACTCTCATTTCCAAAAAAACCTGAGTACCAGGAGTGGTGTAAGAGAGGAGGGGCCCATGTGCTTACTCCGTATGGCTCCTCCCCTCTCTCTCCGGCACATTTGCAGAGTAGTCTCTGGGACTGTGCCAATGTCTAATGTACATATGCAGGACTCCAGGAACACAGTGATGGTGCCATATTCCCAGTGATTTCTCTACTGCACATGTGCAGATCTTGCAGCTGCACCTTTTTCCCAGTGATTTCTGCGAGGCCAATGCCAGAACGGGTAGTATACTGTATGGGTGCAGAGTGTGCGATGTGAGGCTCCCTGGGGCCATACTGACCTCCCACTGTTACACCCAGGGGCCAGTGCTCACTGTACACCCTGCACCCATTATAGAAACACCCATACTGACCACCCATTGTTACACCCAGGGGCCAGTACTCACTATACACCCTGCACCCATTATAGAAACACCCATACTGACCACCCATTGATACACCCAGGGTCCAGTGCTCACTGTACACCCTGCACCCATTATAGAAACACCCATACTGACCTCCCATTGTTACACCCAGGGGCCAGTGCTTACTGTACACCCTGCACCCATTATAGAAACACCCATGCTGACCACCCATTGTTACACCCAGGGGCCAGTGCTCGCTGTACACCCTGCACCCATTATAGAAACACCCATACTGACCACCCATTGTTACACCCAGGGGCCAGTGCTCGCTGTACACCCTGCACCCATTATAGAAACACCCATGCTGACCACCCATTGTTACACCCAGGGGCCAGTGCTCGCTGTACACCCTGCACCCATAATAGAAACACCCATACTGACCACCCATTGTTACAACCAGGGGCCAGTGCTCGCTGTACACCCTGCACCCATTATAGAAACACCCATACTGACCACCCATTGTTACACCCAGGGGCCAGTGCTCACTGTACACCCTGCACCCATTATAGAAACACTCATACTGACCACCCATTGTTACACCCAGGGGCCAGTGCTCACTGTACACCCTGCACCCATAATAGAAACACCCATACTGACCACCCATTGTTACACCCAGGGGCCAGTACTCACTGTACACCCTGCACCCATTATAGAAACACCCATACTGACCTCCCATTGTTACACCCAGGGGCCAGTGCTCACTGTACACCCTGCACCCATTATAGAAACACCCATACTGACCTCCCATTGTTACACCCAGGGGCCAGTGCTCACTGTACACCCTGCACCCATTATAGAAACACCCATACTGACCACCCATTGTTACACCCAGGGGCCAGTGCTCACTGTACACCCTGCACCCATTATAGAAACACCCATACTGACCTCCCATTGTTACACAGATAAATCAAAATTAGGAGCAAAATGAGAAGAAATGGCTTGGTGGGTAGATGTTCTTGGAATGGGGAATGATATTGGGAAACATACTACATACCCCAGATAGAATCTCAGTATAACATGCTGTGGCCATGGACAAATCACTTTATATTCCTCTATGCCGGGCAGTAGAAATGTTTCTCAATTATTGTATTGAGCTACCGTGCTGTATAACTCATTAAATGCAAATCATTTTTTTCAGCTCCTCCATAAAGAACCAGCCAGACGACTCGGAGTTAATGGTAACATACGCCACCATCCCTTCTATCAGCCAATCGACTGGGTCGCCATTGAAGCCCTTAGCACCGCACCCCCATACATACCTGCACCAGTAAGTATAGCACAGAAGTTCCATGAACTACTGGACAACCTGTCACTAAATGCTGGTCAGCAGATAATGCATACGTGTCAGACACATGGAGCTAAGGAGATGTGCACATGTGCATGTATGGTCCAGCAGTCACTCAACCTATTATTGACATTTATTATTATTGTTTATTGGTTGGATACGGGATCCCGGTGGTCAGCACGCCGGTGGTCAGAATACCGACCCAATTATATGTGTCCTAACCCTAGCCCACCTTTCCCACAGCCTAACCCTAACCCTCCACCCCACAGCCTAACCCTAACCCCCCCTGCCACACCCTAACCCTAACCCTCCACCCCGCAGCCTAACCCTAACCCTGCCCCCCAAAGCCTAGCTCTAACACACCCCCCCACAGCCTAACCCGAACCCTCCCCACCACAGCCTAACCCTAACCCTGCCCCCCGCAGCCTAACCCTAACCCTGCTTCCCGTAGCTTAACCCTAACCCTTCCTCTCACACAGCCTAACCCAAACCCACCCCCTAAAGTCTATCCCTAACACTAAACCTTACTGTACTATATATACTATATACTATACTTTTGTATGTGGACACAAAAGGGACTCCCCAGTCTGTGCATCCCCTTTAATCCGACTCTGCAACACACACACTTGGGTACATTTTTGTCAGTGGTCAGTTATCCTGCCAGTGTGTTTTTGGAGTATGGGAGGTACCCGGGGTACCTTGAGAAAACCCACTCAAATACTGGAGTTAATGCAAACGCCACACAAATGGGGCCTTGCTTGAGAATTCAGCTCATGACCCCAGCACTGTGAGGCGTCAATGCTGACCAATGTGCCACTGGGCTGTCCTCTTTGTGACAAAATCATGTCTGCTTTTACAAAACTATAAATTAAAAATAAGATATTTTTGTGGTCAGGTCTACATAAATATGTCTGACAAGTCACATATATATATGAGTTTTCTTTCTGCCAGGGGACACTGGTATGCATGTGCCATAGGGGTTTCTAGGGCTATTTGTGCATGCTCAGTACCAAATAATCACTCAACTGTGCAAACATTGACACTGCGTCCACCTCTGACTCAAACCTCCTGTCCTGTATACTTCTAGAATCACGGGCTTGTTATGGAGTGTCACAGGGGTGTTATGGATAGTCACAGGTGTGTTATGGAGAATCACGGGCTTGTTATGGAGTGTCACAGGGGTGTTATGGAAAGTCACAGGTGTGTTATGGAGAGTCTCACGGGTGTTATGGAGTGTCACAGGCATGTTATGGAGTGTCATAGGTGTGTTATGGAGTGTCACAGGTGTGTTATGGAGAGTCACAGGGGTGTTATGGATAGTCACAGGTGTGTTATGGATAGTCACAGGTGTGTTATGGAGTGTCACAGGGGTGTTATGGAGAGTCACAGGGGTGTTATGGATAGTCACAGGGGTGTTATGGATAGTCACAGGTGTGTTATGGAGTGTCACAGATGTGTTATGGAGTGTCACAGATGTGTTTTGGAGTGTCACAGGCATGTTATGGAGAATCACAGGCGTGTTATGGAGAATCACGGGCTTGTTATGGAGTGTCACGGGGTGTTATGGAGAGTCACAGGTGTGTTATGGATAGTCACAAGTGTGTTATGGAGTCACAGGTGTGTTATGGAGTGTATAGAGCATGTCAGTGAACAAAGCTGCATTCTCAAAACTAGATCCACAACCATAGATGCCATGTTTTGGAGATGTTTAGAAGGAAACACTGTGCCTGCCATAGGCTGTCATTTTGATATTATAAGTGATGGTGCGTTGATGGTGGAATGTACTCCTGGCACAAGCATGGAAAGTGGGCATCTCAGAGCTTGTAGAGTCCTGTCATACCGGGATTCCGGCGGTCAGAATGCCAGTTCTGGAATCCCAACACCTGTCAACATCCCAAAGTTAAGTAGTGGGGTTAAGGGAAGGGATAGGATTAGGAGTTATGGTTAGGCACTAGGAGGAGGGTTAGGCACTAAGGGGGAGGGGGAGGTTTAGGGTGCAGGGAGGGGGGTTAGGTTTAGGCATAGGGGGCAGGTTAGGCACTAGGGGGTAGGTTTAGACACTGGGGGCATTTAAAATGTGGTTGAAGTGTGATATTTGCATTGCAAATTAAGAAAATATCACAGGGATTTATCAAAAATCCCTTGTAGGGCCCGAGCCTGGGATAAAGCTCTGTTCCTGCGAATCCCGTCCGCAGTCTTCTCATTGTATTTTTCACAAAAAATACAGTGAGAAGGTGCCAGCACATACGCCGACAGGCTCACCATACCACCCCGTGTGACCACGATTCCCCCTGCCTGTTAGAGCAGAGCAGGAGTCGGGTAACCAGGGGAAACCCTGGATAACGCCATCTCCAGGTATTTTTTCACAATTTATCTTTAGTAACTCAATACAATTATGGGAAATGTGATTTGCTTGCTAAAAATATATGATAATTAGGGTTTGGAAAAAATAATGTTAATAAATAGAGCCCTCAGAGTTATAATCTAGCACTGTGGTAAAGGGGTGGACATGGTACATTTCTTGCTGACCTAAGGGGCCATTTCTGCTGTATAAAAAGATGTGACCATTGCACCAGCTGATGGTCTTTGGGTCTCATCCTACACTGTTATTGGGGCTCCTCTTAGCCTTCATATGGCACATCAGTGGAGAAAGGCATTCGTAGCGTCCCTAACACACGGCACCATACATAATACAGTATTATAGGAGGGAAACTGTAATTATTTATTTTAATATTGGGTGTAAATAAAGTGGTTGGAAGTTGGATTTTAAAGCTTAGCTTACTCTTTTCCATAGTTATCCTCTGGAAATTCATTCTCCTCTATAAACATCAAGGTGCACTTCTAGGGTACATAGACTTCTCCTGAGTGCATAAAGTATGCCAACACCTTTAGTTACACCAGAGCAATCTCACATCTAATACAATACAGTTATATATGGTCTGAGTGACAGTTCTTTGTGCAACATTTATGCCACTTCCTTTAGCTTTATATAAACATCTCGGGGTATATTTACTAAAGTGCAGGTTTTTAGAAGTGGAGATGTTGCCCATAGCAACCAATCCGATTCCACATTTATCTAGCATCTTTTAGAAGATAATATCTAGATACTGATTGGTTGCTATGGGCAACAACTCCACTTCTAAAACCTGCACCTTAGTAAATGTACCTCCTTGTAAGTACATAATATGTAAACTATTGTACAAAACCTCTACAAAAGGGAGTGTTGTAAATACCTCTTTTTCTACCTTACAAATAAAAGATGCAATAGTCATTGGTATAAACGTTATTTCTTCTTTCTGTAGCCAACCGTTCCACCGCCTGCCTCCAAAACTAAACATCTGGAAAGAATGGAGGCAGCAGAAGCCCGTAAACTGCCTCTTACAGCCGAGGAGCAGGAAGAATTTGCAGGGTTCTCATTCGTCACCTCCACCTGGAGAACCCTGCCAAAGCCACCCGGCCTGTAAGAACATAGAGCTGAGGCTTCAGCACTGCTGGGTTGCCAGAATGGGAACCTCTGCATGTATGTACATTATATATTTAATATTTTTTAAACATGTTTGATTGAAAATGTTAATATTAAACCAGGGAAGGATGAAGAAAGAAAAAGGGAGATAGAGCTGGGCATAATAGTAATTTGAGGATCAATAATAATCAGTTTTCATATTGGACAATAAGCTTCTTGCAAGATGAAATGCAGAAATAATTGCAGGCTGGGGATTATTACATAAACAGATATAGCTGAAGAGATATAAAAATAATAGCGGGGGAAATGGAGGAGAAGGGGCATGTCAGGGATGTGAGCAGAGGAAGAACAATGGAGGCAGGGAGGGGTAGGAGGAGTGAGGTGTACCTGCTGCATGCACAGAAAAAGCAATAGAACCAAACATAGGGCCTGATTTAGCACGGAATGCAACTGAGTTCTTAGCTGCGTAATCGTACGCATAGTTGCTGTGATAATATGCTAATGTCTGCCACCGCTCAGCCAGCATAGGGACGCCCACTACTGCTTTCTCACATCTCTAATACTTTGCAGTCCTGCATATACATCAGTAACATCGAAGGACATCGGCCCGTCATGCACAATTACAGCAGGTCTAACCCGTCACAGAAATTGCAAGTCTCGTCACATGTAGTGAGTACTCAAGCTGCGTAGGCAAGCACAGTGTCTAATATATGCATGCCCATGCAAGGTGTTCAAACGGACATGCACGTCTGCATTTCTCCAACCACTCCCCCGTCACCACCCCCAAACGCTCACTACCTGTCTCTCACTCTGCAATGGATTCCTATCTGCGTGCGTATTCGCAGTGGAATCACTGTGCATGCGCAGTACGCAACAGTCGGCCGATCTGCGTACTTGGTTGCAATTGCGATCCATGCTGAATCAGGCCCATAATCAGTTTTATGCTTCCTCATGGTTTGTGACCCAAGGGGAACAAACACTGCAAGATTTATTCCAGCACTCATGAAGAGCACATGTTATATACTCTAGATGGTATGTACAGTAATAGGATAGATCAGTGCAGTATATTTATAGTGGGAACATTTATAATTTTATGGCTCTATAATAGATGATGCATACATCATCTATATAATAAGCGAGAAAGCATGTTTGTATGTCTCTCTGTCTGTTTGTCCTTTATGCATTGCCAGAGTTTTGAACCTAGCTTCACCAAATTTGGCATGGTGGTGTAGGTTGACCAGGATTAGGTGTTTGCCTAGGTTTGAACCTCGTCAGGGCTACACACTGTCACATAATCTCTGAAATTGAGGAAACACAGGTTCCAGGGCCGGCTCTAGTGGGAACTGGCAGATGTCAAAAACCTGTGTGATAGCTACAAAAGTATCCTTTTCACCTCAATCTGAGAAAACTTTATGACTCATGCAAGTTCATATTAAAGCCAGAGCCTATGATAGGTATTGAATTAGCCGCAGAGTTTACCCCTCGCGACTAATTGGCGGCCAAAATCCCCACAGTGCGGGGAAAAGCTATTCAATAAAACAGCCTTTTTCCTGCGCCAGAAAATCACAAAAAATTCTGCGTAAACTGCTGAATCAATGGGTTTTTTCCTTGCGCGCCAGCCCAATTGGGTTTTTTTTTACGTGGATTTTACCTCGCATCTCCATGAGCTGTGAAGTAAAGTCTGACTGCGGGGACTCGCATGCGGGGTCTCGGGGATTCGCACGTGAAGAATTCCAACTAATTGAATAGGTCTGGCGCTGCAATTAGTCGCATATGCCCCTGTGTGTTTGCATGCAAGGGCATAACTACATAGGGTCCACAAAGCAAGATCTTATAAGGCCACCCCCAGAGGTAAAAAAAAACACATACAGTACATTTGCCCACACATAGAGCCCATTCATGTTATGCCACAAAGAGCCCATTCATGTTATGCCACACAAACCCCATTCAGGTTATGCCACACAGTAGTAGTGCCCCTTATAGATTATGCCACACATTAATGCCCCTTACACTGCACAGTAATGCCTCTTACACAATATACCACAAAGTAATGCCTTTTACAGATTATGCCACATAGTAGTAGTTTACCCATATAACAAATTATTCCACACAGTAGTAGTGCCCATTACACATTATGCCTATCAGCAACTCACCTTCCCATGCCCTCCAGCAGCCTCTCACCTCCCCGTGTGCCATCACCAGCCAGCAGGTGTGGGTTTGGGGCCAGACCACCAGGCAATTACAGCTGGCGCGCTGACAGGCAGTGGTACACATGGACAGACAGCGCCAGCGCAATTTGAATATGGCATCGCAGCTCACGGACTGGCAGTCAAATAGAAGCTGTCACTGCTGATTGACCGCTGGTCCGCGAGCTCAGATTGCCTCGTGACCGCCAGTGTTGTCTCTCCATGACTTCCTGCCAGTGAGCCATCTATAATCAGCTGGTGACCTGGCACCAAATCAACATTGCTGACATACGAGCCCCCTTTGATGGCCCTGACTGGACCAGCCCTCCTTGTCGGTGGGCCACAAAGGTAGCTCGGGTACCATAGCAGCCGCACTCCTTGCACCCACGGTAGTTACACAACTGTTTGCAAGCATGTTAGCAAACAGCAGGGTCCTTTTCAGGATCAATGGAATGAGGCTATAGGCGAGGATAATGTAAACAAATAAAGGATACAGGTGTACTTCAGGGTCCAGTCTTCAACCCGGGCAACGCCGGGTATCCCAGCTAGTAAAATAATAAATGTTGCCCAACATGAAGACATTTTTTACACCTGTAAATAAATAATATCCCTCCCTTTATAAATGAAAACATTAATTTCCAGCCTGGTGCTGCAGAATAGCACTCTGGTGACAGTGGACAGATAAGTATAAAGAGTATATGGGAGCAGGGTGTGCAATGTGGGTCCCCTGGACTGTGAGGGCTGTGGACTGTCTTTTCTGTATGTTTCCCTATTATATATTGTGCTTTTATTACAAAAATTATTTGTGCACCAAGTAAGACACTTATGTCATAGGTGTCTGGGTGATACAAAATCCGCCCTACAAAAAGTATAGAATAACTCCCAATTACCGACATCCTCTGGGAATCTGTAAAAGATCCTATAGCAGGGAAGAGACTCTGCGACCACCCGCTAACCAGAGAATGCCTCTGATTCTCAGTCTCCACCCCTTCAGTCTCATTTACATATTTTATCCTGTAAGTGCTAACAACCAATAATTAGCTACAGACACTGTGTTATATCCATCTTCTCCCACCAAGATGTTGCACCACACCATAGAAGTCGCCCCATTGATGTACAGGTCCAGGTGCTTACTGTATAAATGATCGCATTAGTGCAAAAAGAAATGTCACAAAGCAGCTTATGCTCTGTGGACTCATAATGTTACACTAGTAAATAATCCAAAGGTTTTAAGAAGTCTTTATTTTTTCTACATAGAAACAAAAATGTATATTATGTTATATAATATCTTGTTATCAATGTTACTAAGTACACATGGTGTAATCTGTACAATGTATTTATATTATTTTCTAATTATACAGCACAAAGACATGAGCAAGATCAGCCGTAAGGGAAGAAGACATACAATCTCCGTAGTCTATATAAGTATTTTTGTAATTTCTGAAAAATGTTGTTTGAGATAGAAAAATATTTTTTTTAGTGTTACTTTTTTTACATTTACATTTTCATATTTACTATATTAGAATAGGTTAGTTTTAATAAGTTTTAAAAAGATAACATCAAAATAGAAAGGTGTGTGATTGGCCGGCTGGAAGGGGAGGTTGGAGGCCGGGATAGCAATTATGCTATTTCTATTTTATTACTATTTCTACATTTATATTTTAATATTTACTATGTTAGAATAGGTTAGTTTTAATAAGTTTTAAAAAGATAACAACAAAATAGAAAGGTGTGTGATTGGCCGGCTGGAAGGGGCAGTTGGAGGCCGGGATAGCAATAATGCTATTTCTATTTTATTACTATTTCTAAATTTGCATTTTAATATTTACTATGTTAGAATAGTTTAGTTTTAGTAAGACAATAGCAACACAATAGAAAGGTGTGTGATTGGCCGGCTAGAAGAGGAGGTTGGAGGCTGGATACCTATAATGCTTCCTGCACTGTTATTACTTTAAGTGCGAAGTCCAGGCGGCAGCCGAGTACCTACGAACAAGTGTGTGTTCCGGGAAAGGGGGTTGTTATTGGTGAAGGGCACTATGTTAGGTTTTGACAGTGCAGGAGTTCATCAGGTATCATAACAGGTGAAGGCCGGACAGCAATAATTCTATTCATGATTTTTACTTTTTCTACATTTACATTTTAAAATTTAGTATGTTAGTATAGTTTAATTTTTTCCAAGACAATAATAATACAATAGAAAGGTGTGTGATTGGCCGGCTAGAAGGGGAGGTTGGAGGCCGGATAGCTATAATGCTAGTAATGTTTTTTACTTTTTCTACATTTACATTTTAATATTTTGTATGTTAGTATAGTTTCATTTTCAGAACACAGCAATAACACAATAGAAAGGTGTGTGATTGGCCGGCTAGAAGGGGGGGTGCTGTTATATCTGTACTCGGCTGGTCGAGTCTAGACTGAATCATGGTTACTGACCTGTTTACCTGTTATGATGATGTAAGCCTCGACTGTGATTGGTCTGCCAGCAGTTTTAATCAGATGCTGGCTCTTGGGCCTGTGTGGGTTGTTTTGTTCTTGCTGTGTCTCCCACAGGATTCCATGTCTTGCCTGGTCCCTGGTTCTAGCTGCTTGCAGGTTGCCTAAGATTGATGATTTCTTTATCTACTAAGTATCCTGGATACTTTCCATTACATATTATTGCTAGCAGATGTACACCTGGCTAATATACTACTTTGGGTAGTCCATGTGTTTAAAAATGTTTTGCAATTAATCTCATGTTTTTTTAAATTATCATTCTGGAATTATTACTATTGCTTAAGAATGTATATATTAGTAATGTAGTGAAAATATCACTGCATGCCATTTTGTTGGCTGCATTAATAGCCAAAATGAATCCTTGTTTGTTACTAGCTTGCAGTCATGTTAATTGCAGGAGAGTATTCTGGTAATCACTCTTTAGGAGAGCTATTTGTGTTACTACATCAGTTAGCTTTAGACAGATTTTTTCTGTCTAGGGTGGGATGATAAGCAGTAAGGGCTTGGGTTAACTCCTGGATGGGAGACCTTCTGAGACTCAAGGTGTAGTTCCCTAATGAGTTCTTAGAGTTGCACATCCTATGTCTGTACCTGTGCTTCCTAAACTGTTATTACTTTAAGTGCGAAGTCCAGGCGGCAGCCGAGTACCTACGAACAAGTGTGTGTTCCGGGAAAGGGGGTTGTTATTGGTGAAGGGCACTTTGTTTAGGTTTTGACAGTGCAGGAGTTCATAAGGTATCCTAACAGGAGAAGGTCGAACAAGCAATAATAGTATTCATGATTTTTACTTTTTCTACATTTACATTTTACTATTTAGTGTGTTAGTATAGTTTATTTTTTTTCCAACACAATAATAATACCATAGAAAGGTGTGTGATTGGCCGGCTAAAAGGGGAGGTTGGAGGCCGGATAGCTATAATGCTATTTATGTTTTCTACTTTTTCTACATTTACATTTTAATATTTAGTATGTTAATATAGTTTCATTTTCAGAAGATAGTATAATAACACAATAGAAAGGAGTGTGATTGGCTGGCTAGAAGGGTTGGTGGTGTTATATCTATACTCGGATGGTTGAGTCTTGACTGAATCATTGGAATGGCTTCTGACTTGTTTACCTGTTATGATTGTCAGCCTCTGTATTGGCCTGGTTGACTGTGATTGGGTTGCCAGCAGTTTTAATCAGATGCTGGCTCTTGGGCCTGTGTGTGTTGTTCTGTTCTGGCTGTGTCTCCCACAGGATTCCATGTATTGCCTCGTCTAGAGTGGAAAGCTAAACAGTAAGGGCTAGGGTTTGTTCCTGGATGAGAGACCTATTGAGAATCAAGGTGTAGTTCCCTAATGAGTTCTTAGAGTTTCATATTCCTATATCTATATTTTGATGCCTGCGCTTCCTGCACTGTTATTACTTTAAGTGCGAAGTCCAGGCGGCAGCCGAGTACCTACGTACAAGTGTGTGTTCCGGGAAAGGGGGTTGTTATTGGTGAAGGGCACTTTGTTTAGGTTTTGACACTGCAGGAGTTCAGCAGGTATCATAACAGGTGGAGGCTGGATAGCAATAGGCCTATTCATGATTTTAACATTTTCTAAATTTACAATGTAATATTTAGTATGTTAGTATAGTTTAAATTTTCCAAGACAATAATAATACAATAGAAAGGTGTGTGAATGGCTGGTTAGAAGGGTAGAAGGGGAGGTTGAAGGCCGGATAAATATAATTATATTTATGTTTATTACTTTTTCTACATTTACATTTTAATATTAAATATGCTAGTATAGTTTCATTTTCAGAAGACAGTAATAACACAATATAAAGGTGTGTGATTGGCTAGCTAGAAGGGGAGGTGTTATATATGTACTCGGCTGGTCGAGTCTAGACTGAATCATTGGAATGGTTGCTGACTTGTCTACCTGTTATGATGACGTCAGTCTAGGCATTGGCCTGGTCGATTGTGATTGGCTTGCCAGCAGTTTTAATCAGGTGCTGGTTCTTGGGCCTGTGTGGGTTGTTCTGTTCTGGCTGTGTCTCCCTCAGGATTGCATGTCTTGCCTGGTCCCTGGTTGTAGCTGTTTGCAAGCTGCCTAAGAAGGATTACTGGTTTCTTCATCTGCTAAGTATCCTAGATACTTTCTATTATATATTATTGCAAGCAGATGTACATCTGGCTAATATACTACTCTGGATAGTCCATGTGTTTTGCAATGTCTTATCCTGCAGTTTGCTGTATATCTAAAGAAATTAGTGAGTTTTGCAAATACTCTCATGTTTATTGAATTTTCATTCTGGAATTATTACTATTGCTTAAGAATGTATATATTACTAATGTAGTGAAAATATAACTGCATACCCTTTTGTTAGCTGCTTTAATAGCTAAATTGAATCCTTGTTTATTACTAGCTTGCAGTGTCGTTATTTGCAAAAGAGTATTCTGGTAATCACCCTTTAGTAGTGCTATTTGTATTACTACATCAATTAGCTATAGACAGACTTCTTGTGTCTAGCATGGGAAGCTAAGCAGTGTCACATTACTATGTCTATATTTTGATACCTGTGCTTCCTGCACTGTTATTACTTTAAGTGCGAAATTCAGTTGGCAGCCGAGTACCTATGAACAAGACCATAACTAGGGTAGTGAGGCCTGTGCCATGGCACATGGCACCGCAAGGTAGGGGGCGCTGTTTGGGCCTGTCAATTTTCTGTTTATTATCATTCTCACATGCTGTTTAGTGTGGGAGCACCTAACCATTAATGCAATGTCCACTAGACTTTAGCCTAAACAACATTGGGCATTCATGAGCATATTTAACTGCAAATCCTGTGAGATGTTTGATACCTCTCCCATGGGATGCGGTCACAATCCCAACCGCTAGGATTCTGGCATTCAGAATGCAGATGCCGGAATCCCGACAATTATCAGAATACCGGTGCCATCATCCCGACCTCTAGGATCCCTATGATAAGTACTTGAGTTAGGGGAAGAGTTAAGGTTAAGCACTAGGTGGAGGGTTAGGTTTAGGCTGTGGGTGGGGGGGTTAGGTTTGGGCTGCAAGGAGGGAGGGTTAGGTTTAGGCTTTATGGGGGAGGTTAGGTTTAGGCTGTGGGGAGGGAGGGTTAGGGATTAGGTTAGGCTATCTTACCTTGAGGCATTGGGATAGTAACCTGGTCGGGATACCGGCATCAGGATTCTGACTACCGGGATCTCAAGTGCCGGCATCACATACTCATCCCCTCTCCCAATATATGCAGCCTGGGTATCTTGGCTTGTAACTGGTCTTCTTCTATACCCTAATAGGCCACATTGTGATGACTGTATTGCAGCCCACTTGTACTGCCAGGCGAAATGTCACTACTAGTATTATCTCGCCTTCGCCATGATAATTCACAATCTCTGGGTGTTGTCTATCAGGCTCTAAGGCTGACTCTTTTTCACTCACTTTTGCACTGCATCTACAGTGTGGGTTCGATGACCTACAAATCCGGCACTTACCAAGAAAGGGTGAAGGAAGTCATTGCAATATTTGTCTTGTTCCTGCCTAATTGTTAAGGTGCCTACACACTATGCGATGTGCTCACAATGCGATATCGTGTCCGATTTCCCTTGAACTCTCCCCAGCAGCTCCCCGGCAGTCCTGGACACGATATGGCAGGGCCAGACTGGGAATAAAACATGCGTTCGGCATCCATTCACCGGCAGTGACCGCTGCGCCACCGTTTTGACCACCCACGGGAGACGGCATTGTGTTGGTTCTGTTAAGCTATGTATACACCACCTATAGATATATCTGTCCAATTCGTGTGGTGGGACAGAAAATCTGGGAATGTATGGGACAAATAACAATAGAAATTTGCTCCCAGATGCTGGAAAATGGACCAGATTTTCCTTCCCACCAGACAGATTGGACAGATATCTATAGGTAAAGCTGGTACTTCACTGGTGTAGATCATACACAAAGAAAGGGGAAGGCATTTTCCCAAGCCCTAGTTTAGCAGTTGAAGATTAGATAGTGTTTACTGTAGGACTCTTTTAGGACAGGGGTACTGAACGCAGATGACATCTGTGCACACCAAAGCAGAGCCGTAACTACACATTTTGACAAAGGAGCATGTGTGCCACAATCCATAGGTGAAGCAGGGAGAGCGCGTGCAGTAGGCACGCGGAAAAAAATTCAGGTGTGGTCTTGCTAGGAAGGGGCATAGCCACCTAATTTTTCATGTTACGTCACACAGTAGTGTCTTTTTCACATTACGTCACACAGTAGTGTCCCATAGTCACGTTACGTCACACAGTAGTGTCTTTTTCACATTACGTCACACAGTAGTGCCCCATAGTCACGTTACGTCACACAGTAGTGCCCCATAGTCACATTACACCACACGGTACTGTCCCTTCATCATACTACACTGCACAGTAGTGTCCCTTATTCATGTTACATCACACATTAGTGCCCTTTTTCACCTTTCGTCAGACAGTATTGTCCCTTTTTCATGTTACAACACACAGTAGTGTCCCTTTTTCACCTTATGTCACACAATAGTGTCCCTTATACACAAACATGAATATTTGCACATAACAAGTATTATAAAATAGAAATATTATAAACAATATATTATATACAATTAATATTAATACTACATGGATCTGCAGGTTTTAAATAGCAACATACTAAAAGGAATAGAGGGAGACAGGAAAAAGATGAGTAAGTTGGGCAGCTGGGGAGAAAGAAGGAAAGAGGGGACCAAATAGGGGAATTAAAGAGCTAGGAGAGAGGAGGAACTGGGGTAGAGAGAGAATATGGGGAGCCAGGAGAGACGTAGGCTAAATATGGGGAGTGGGAAGGGAGAGGGAAGAGAGAGAGAGGAAATAGGGAGAGCCAGGAGAGAAAGAGAAGGTATAGGTTGAACCGGGAGAGAGCAGAAATAGGCAGAGCCGCAAGAGAGTGAAGGAACAGGTTGAGCAGAGAGAAAGAGAGTAGGAATTGGGGAAGCTAGAGAGAAATAGGGTGAGCTGGGGGAGAAAGAAGGAATAGAGGAAGCCGGGAGAGAGAGAAGGAATTGGGGAGGCCAGGAAAGACATAGGAGAAGGGAGCTGGGAGAGAGGGGAGGAAGAGAGAGGGAGGAAGGGAGAGAGAAGGAGGAAGGGAGAGAGAGGGAGGAAGCGAGGGAGAGGGAGGAAGAGAGAGAGACAGAGGGAGAGGAAGAGAGAGAGAGAGGGAGGAAGAGAGAGGGAGAGAGAGAGAGAGAGAGAGGAAGGGAGAGGAAAGGAGAGGAGAGAGGGAGGGAGGGAGAGGGAATGAGGGAAGCTGGGAGATAGAGGGTAGGAATAGGGGGGAGACGGGAGAGACATAGGAGAAAGAGGGGAAGCTGGGAGAGAGAGGAGGAATAGGGGGAAATGCAGTGCCCCATATACAGTGCCGCCAGTAGTGCCCCCCCTTATACAGTGTCCCAGTAGCAGCCACCCCCCATACAGTGCCCCCAGTAGCAGCCATCCCACCTATGCAGTGCCCCCAGTAGTGGTCCCCATATACAGTGCACTGCCCTCAGTAGTGGTCCCCCTATGTAGTGCCCCCAGAAGTGGTCCTCTGGAGTCCCATGCATTGCCCGTGGTAGTAGTCCACCCAGTAGTAGCCCCCCCCTATACTGTGCCCCCAGTAGTAGTACCCCCTATGCATTGGCCCCAGTGGTAGTCCCCACAGAGTAGCCCACCCACCACACCAAGGGGAATAAAAATTGTGCACACTCACTGTGACTGCACACACGATTGTCTGGGGTCTTGGCTGCAGTCTCAGCTGGTGTCTGTGTCAGGCTGTCAGCAGCAGCTCATGAGGTCTGAAGATGGCATCGGTCCAGTCCATTCAGATTCCCGCCCACGCCGCGCTTTTGACATCACCGCGGCGGTGGTGATGTCAGCATGGTGTCCCAGCGCTTGTCCCGCAGCAGTTAGCCCCCCTGCAGTCAGCTCACAGAAGCTAATGGCTGGGTTCCGCCCCCACCGCTCATAGTACCCGGCCGCGTCATGACATCTTGACTCGGTTGCATCATGACGCAGCCGCACTTAACACCGGGAGGCGCAGGAGCTGGATACATAGCCTCCAGCTGCATGCCTGATGGCCGCGTAATGACGTCATGATGCGGCCGCGTCATGACATCATTACGCACTGATGCAGCCATGGAAGAAACCAGGTAAGAGCTGAACACTGCAGTCCCGGTCGGGTAAGCCTGTGCTCAGCGGCAGCCACACCGGCCCATCTGCCCATCGGCCCTTCTGGCATTTGCCAGAAGTGCCCGATGGCCCGTCCGGCCGTGCGATATTGTGCTAAAAAGTGTCCAATCTGATTTAAGATCTATCATGCACAATATCTATCTATTGCACCACATCGTGTCCCAGATTGGCAGATCTTACCTGCAGCAGGCAAGATCTGAAGATGCGATGTATGACCAGCGGGTATGCGCATCGGCATTGTGATCATGAGTGAACACTCACGATTTGGACATATTTGACATGATTTGTCATTCCGTTGTTTAGAAATCGGGCAAATCGTGTAAAATATCACCTAGTGTGTAGCCACCAGCAAAGTTTCTTCTATGTACTAATGCATTTGCACCAGGGCCGGATTGAGGCCCACATGGGCCTGGAGCTGAAAATGATCAAGGGCCTATTATGAGAGGCAGATGAGGTGTGATCGGTGCTGTGTGGTGTGGCCAGAGCCACATGGGCATATACACCCTCTATAATCTCAGCCCCAATGTCTCCGTAAATATTTAAAAGAAAAAAATGCTTTATTTTGTGAAGTAAATAGAAATACAATTTTACTACTTATGATTTATGGCTGATCATGTGGAGAGCAGATGGTCATTCAACATCCTGCTGTTATGATGATGGGCCTATTTTTATTTGGAGGCCTGGAGCTGTAGCTCCATCCGCTCCATTGTTAATCTGGCCCTGATTTGCACATTGGTGAATTAAATTTGCTTCTCATTTAAAACTTTTCAGCAGGGCCATAGAGAGCCAGCCTGGGCCCCATTACACTGGGGGCGTAGCTAAATAGTGGATTATGCCACCCCTTAGGAAGAAAAAAACCATTTGTAGTGCTGCACGCCAACAAGGGAGGTGCTGTGAGCCAGTGGCATCAAAAAGGGGGGTTCGGGGGGTGTCATCCGCCGAGGGGTGACACCAAGGTGCAGGCTGCGCTGCGTGCATGGCATCCCTCCCAGCACTGGGTGTCACCGCGGGGAGGGATGCCACTGTTGTGAGCCCCTCAGATAGAAGAAAATCCAGGTGGGAGTGCGATCAGAGTGATTGCTCCCCCACCCTCACACATTCAGAGGAGAGAAGATAGCTGCTGCTGCTCAGAGGCAGCAGTCTCCTTGATCCCAATGCAGCCCAGCACACAGCAGCATGTGCTGGGCTGCTCATAGGTAAGAGGAAGAAGGGAGGGTGGTTTTGGACCCAGGCCCCCGCCAGGCACCTCCTACAAGCATGGGCCTGGGTAATTATTACTTGGTTTTTATTTCATTCTGCTACTGGTTAGGATTTGTCCTTCTCCCCTGCTATGCTACCACTCTGCTACTAGTTTGATTACTCGGACACTGCTTCTCCCCTTTTCTGTCCTTATTACATGCAATTTCCCTGTGTTCTAATGTTCCCATGGAGCCTCTGAATTGCCAGTCATGTTTCCACCTTATGCCCTGCTGGAAGGGACATTGGGCCTGATTCAGATGTGGACACTAATGAAATCACATCTGTGATCCAGTACTCAGCTGTTGTGCGATAATATACTAATGCTGGACAAATATGCAGACCCTATGGTAGCGCAGAATGGCAGAGGAAACTCAGACCCGGCGCTGCTCCTTGCAGATGCCGGGAAACTGCAATGAAAGGAGCCTACGCTCCTGTGTAACCCCCGCTCTGCTACACACAGACACCGGGGTAATGGACACACAGCCGCTGTCCTGCTCCCCTGATTAGACCCGGCGCTGCTCCTTGTAGACGCCGGGTAACTGCAATGAAAGGAGCCTACGCTCCTGTGTAACCCCGGCGCTGCTCCACACAGACACCGGGGTAATGGACACACAGCCGCTGTCCCCCTCCCCTGATTAGACCCGGCGCTGCTCCTTGTAGACGCCGGGTAACTGCAATGAAAGGAGCCTATGCTCCAGTGTAACCCTGGCGCTGCTGTCTCGCAGACTCCGGGCTAATGCACACACAGCCACTGCCCTCCTCCCCTGATTAGATCTGGCACTGCTCCTTGCAGACGCAGGTAACTAGAATGAATGAATGGAGCCTGTGCTCCTGTGTAACAAGCAGCCGCTGGCCCCCCTGGGTGCTGCTCCTTGCAGACGCCGGGTTATTAGAATGAAAGGAGCTTGTGCTCCTGTGTAACCCCGGCGCTGCTCCTCACAGGCGCTGGGGAAGTGCCACCGCCTATCCCCTTATGCCTCCTCCCCTGATCAGACCCGGCGTCTGCAAGGAACCTGTGCTCCATGTCTTAAAATAGTTTAAAAGTGTTTAAAGTTTCAGTTCATGAATTTCAAAAAAATTGCTATTTTTATGGTATACTATGTTTCAAAAGAAACACAAAAAAAACAGAAAAAAAAGATTTTTTAAAATAAATTTGTATTGAATAAGTTTTAACTAGATGTTCTTGACCTAATTCAATCATGAAAAAAAAAAAACAATTTCAGAGCGGTTTTTGGAAAAAAGTGGTTAACCCATTTTCCAGCACTTTGCACTTTTTCACCCCAAAAATGACATGTCATCATTGGCCAAATTAAGCTAATTAAAAATTTATTTTGCCTAATTAGTCATTAAGGTGGGTGTCCCAGTGGTTCTGAACCAAGTCCTGACTTCTTTAGGCAACAATAGAGGAATTGCACAACTTTTCAACTACTAAGGAGGTGGCGAAAACTTTTCACGGCAAATGGTATGGTGATTTTACACTCATCAGCCAATCCTTCATCCAGCAGGACCTCATCCTCCTCCTTTCCTCAGCTCCATCACCTTTCAGCTTCAAATAGCCATAGGCTAGCAGAAGATTATAGCGATAGGAATCAATTACCACACAACAGAATGAAGTATAAAACACACTTTGTTAAAGACAAACCAAAGTTCAGCAGAACAATAAGGAACTGGATCAGCCGACAGTGCTGGAACCTGTGCAGTCATTGATCCCAAGGTTAGTGCGTGCTTGTGTGAATATCTAATTATTATTTTTTTTATCAGATCTTACACTGTATGTAAATGACACCTCAGTCTCCGGCTTTCCCATCCGCCCTCCACTCACAGGTCCCGGCCCATCTGCTTTTCTGACCTCCATCTAGTTGCTCTGTCCTGCCTTCCTCCACTCCCTCCATCACTACATGTTGGAGGGAAGTGGGATAGAGTTATTAGCATAGGGGTGGGCAATAAGCGCCCCTCCAGCTGTTGTAAAACTACATATCCCAGCATGCTTTGCCACAGTTTTGCTATTTGGCCATACTAAAATGGTTGCAAAACATGCTGGGATGTGCAGTTCAACAACAGCTGGAGGGCCGCTAATTGCCCACCCCTGGACTATAAGGAGGTCTAGCTACGCCCCACCCCTGACCTGGAGACTGCATTAAACTGAGATCAGGATTAGCGTGCGGGCCGTATTTTGTCCACCCCTAATTTAAGGCCACAAGTAAGGGGTGTGGAAACGTGGCTTTACAGTGTACAATATTTGCTGAAGCTGGTAAATAAAGTTCCTCAATAACAACCCACTATTTAGTTCTTCGCAGGACAGGACTGTGGAGAATTGGTGCTTAAATCTAGATTGTTTCCCTTCCCTCAAAACCAGACTATTCTTTTTAGCTGTTTTATTTTTTGTTAAAAAGATGTTCAGTCCTGATGTGTATTGCCATGGTTTAGAGCAAATAAAGGTTTATTATAATTTATATTTTTCCTATCAACATAATTTTGGAAAATTTACAATTTTTTGAGATCCTTTTCAGTTTTCTGAAGAAAGTTTAAAAAGTAAAGAAATATCTTTAGTTACATTTATTCTTAGGTATCTTTCACCATGATCTGTATGGCAGACGAGTGAAGTGCAAGACTACAATTTAGAATACGTTATTTGGAAATTGGATACATTTCCAAAATGATGGAAATCACTGGTTATGCTTGGAAGAGAGACAAGGTTTGTGCTTGTTGCAAGTAGATTATCAGTCAGCAGGACTAATGAATACTCTCCACTGAGAATCTGAATATGTATAGCTGGATTAGCACTAATGACTCTTGTAGAGTTCCATAGGCAGTACATATAGTATTGGAGACAGCAGGCAACTTTTGCTCATGTCATTTGTAATATGGGATACAGAATACAGAAAGTGACCCTTCAATTCTAACTAATGTCAAGGATTCTGTGTATGATCGTAGGACCAAACCCATTTATTCCAATATAAAACCACTTCATCATATCTATTGCTGTTTTTACGATATGGGATAAGAGGAAGGTGTGAAGTATATTCGTGGTGAATGAAGTTAAATACTTCTGTGGTATGGTCTCTTTGGGGGGTATTCAATTAGGTGCCAGAATAGCAAAAATCCAGCGCTTGTAGGGTTTCTCCCGCAGGTATGATATTTTTTTGCGCACCTCCAGAGCACGACCAATTTTTCCTAAAATCCATATTTTTAGGAAAAATGGTTGGGAATTGATCTGGGACCCCTGTGGCACCCCCCCCCCCTAATGACTAATTAAGCAATTGGAGGTTTCCAATCATCTTAATTAGTCAGTAATTACTCACCTTCCGAAGCACTCTCTTCTTCCTCCAGGCTGTTGAGACCTGGTCTTCTGCAACAGTGTGTGTGCAAGTGTGTCTGCATTGTTAACTACATCTCCCAGAAGCCACCTCCCCTCCCAGCAGCCTCCTCCCCAGCACAAAGATGGAGGGGAGATGACTGCAAGCCGTGGAGACCACCGAACCGGTAAGTTTTTTATTTTTCCCTCACACCGCTGGGTTTTCAGTGCTGAAAACCTGACGTGCATATCCGCGGTATTCCAAAATTGGGCGAAAGGGCCAAGTGATTTTTGCGGAGAAAACCTTGCTCCCAATTGAATTCTCCCTTTTATGTCCAGGCACAAATCTTACCAATAAGAAGTATCAGGAGTGAGGAATATTTTCCTTTTTATCTTTAGACTGAGGAATGTAACATTTAGTTTTAGCCTCATGTGTAGCTTTATATTACTAAGACACACTGGGGGTATTTATTTATCAAAGATTGGAGAGATATAAAATTGTGAGATAACCAGTGAGATAATCAGTTTCTAATTTACATTTAACAGTCTGTGTTTGCAAAATAAATTAGGAGCGGATTGGTTGGTACTTTATCTCACACAATTTAATCTCTCTCCAAGCTTTGATAAATACCCCTCACTGTACAGTATTTAATTAGTTGCAATGTTTGTATGGCAATGTAAGTGATTTGGGTTACAGGTCCTTAGAAATTTGCTTTTGATAAAACAGGGTAATCAAACGAATGCAGTAATAATGTAAAATCAATTATTCTAAAGGAAATAACAGATCACATGATTTTTCCATATTCACAAAATTGTCATTACAAGAGCTGTTAATAAAACCTGTGGATGTTCTTTCAAAAGTAGGGCACTCTAGTGACTCCAGATTGGTTGCTATGGGCATCAACCCGGGTTTTTGTTGATATAAATGGATCCACCCGGGTCCAAGGACCCTACTCGGGTAGTTTGCAGGGTTGGCCACCCTGCAGTGTAAACGGCGCAATCCGGGGCATGATGACCCAGATCGTGTCGTATTTCGCCTGATTGGCCAGCTTCAGTGGTGCTTGGAGATGACATCATCTACAAGCGTCCACAGTAACGCCGAAGAGCCGGGTCACTTGATACCCGGCTCTGGTGTGAATGGAGCCGTTTAGGCAGGGACGGTTCTAGGGGCCGGCTAACAGGGCGGTTGCCCAGAGCGCCAGCCCCTAGAGGGCGCAGCTGAGTCCCCTCCCCATCAGTGAGCTGGAGGAATATGCGGTTGCTGCTTCTTGCCTTCACAGCTCTCACCCGTGGATGGCGCTATCTGGAGTGGAGGAAGAAGAAGGCTGCGCTATGGCAGTGAGTGCAGGACACTCAAGGAACCATTCGGAGGTTGCCTGCCGCCTGACCCCACCACGGTGATTCACCACTTCCCTTCCCTCCCCTCTCCTCTCCTCTCCTCCCACAGTGCAGCACCCCTATGGTATTCTGGGAGTCCCAGAATGCCAGGCACGGCTAGGGGCTGCGACAACGTCACTGAGCACACAAGGGGAGAGGCAGGTAACCCACCGGGACACGGAGAGCAGCATCAGCTTGGCTGCAGTGAGTGTCAGGGAACTTGGGTCATTTGATGTAGGGGTATGACGGCGGTGGCGCGCGTAGTACTGCAGGATACTCACACCACCTCCACTCGTTCGTCAGCTCCCTCCAGTCCCTGCTTGTTCAACAGCTTGGCTTGTGATTACTGCTGCAACCCGTGGCCTCTGCTGTCAGACTGTGTGCAAAAAGTATGTATATCTGATCATTCATATAACATTGTATTGGGCAATACTCTGTGTGGCATATTATGTAAGGGGCATTACGCTGTGTGATATATTATGTAAGGGGCATTACCCTGTGCGGCATAATGTGTAAGGGGCATTACCCTGTGCGGCATAATGTGTAACAGGCATTACCCTGTGCGGCATAATGTGTAAGGGGCATTACCCTGTGCAGCATAATGTGTAAGGGGCATTACCCTGTGCAGCATAATGTGTAAGGGGCATTACCCTGTGCAGCATAATGTGTAAGGGGCATTACCCTGTGTGGCATAATGTGTAAGAAGCATTACCCTGTGCAGCATAATGTGTAATGGGCATTACCCTGTGTGACATTATGTAAGGGGCATTACCTTGTGCGGCATAATGTGTAAGGGGCATTACCCTGTGCGGCATAATGTGTAAGAGGCATTACCCTGTGCGGCATAATGTGTAAGGGGCATTACCCTGTGCGGCATAATGTGTAAGGGGCATTACCCTGTGCGGCATAATGTGTAAGAGGCATTACCCTGTGCGGCATAATGTGTAAGGGGCATTACCCTGTGCGGCATAATATGTAATGGGCATTACCCTGTGCGGCATAATGTGTTATAAGGGACACTACTACGGAATCGGTATGAAATCCCGGCAGTTGGGATGCCTTCTGTCAATATACCGACAGCAGCATCCCGAGCTCAGGAACATGACAAGGGTCAGGTAAGTATGGTAACCGTCCCCCATTGTGCCCCTAACCCTAACTCTCTGTTGTTGCATCCTAACACTAACCCTGCCCACCCCTTGGTGCCTAAATCTAACCCTTCCCCCTTAGTGTCTAACCCTAACCCACCCTCGGGGGTACCTAATCCTAACCTCCCTCTTCCGTAGCCCAACCCTAACCCCCCTGTTTTGTCTAAATGTAACCCTCCCCCTGCGGCTAAGACCTAACAAGCCCTACTATACTTATGATCTGCATCCCGGATGTAGGGATTCCGGCGTCGGCATGTCAATTACTGTCGGTATTTCGGTGCCTGTCTTCTGGTTGGGTAGTGGCAGGCGCCGAGATTTCGTCAGCCGGGATGCCAGCTGTATGTATGATAACTACATCCGACTCTACAGTGTGCCATAACATGTATAAGGAGTACTACTGTGTGGAATAATGTGAATGGGCTCTGTGTGGCATGACATACAAATGCTGCTGTTCCCAATCACTCCCAGTCTCCCAGAATGCCGGTGGTGCCGGGTGTGACGTCGTCGCGCATGACAGTGCATCCACCTTCTGCTGGGCGTGTTTCCTAAAGTGATGATCAGGGGGTGTGTCACAAAGCTAAGCCCCTATTCGGGAGTGCCCTCAGAAAAAAACCCTCTTTTGTTTCTGCCTGATTTTTTTTTTATTCCGGGGCAGGGAGCCAATGGGAACTCTCGCCCTGAGCTCCACAAGGTCTAGAACCGGCCCTGCGTCTAGGGAATATGCTGGGTGGGCGCCGCAGTATGAATGGGTTCTGTTCTGGGTCTGATCGGTATTGGAAGTTGAACAGTGTTCCAACTCCCGGATCAGTCCCGGCACTTTGGTATAAAAGAAGTATTAGTCATCTTTGTCTTAGGTGAAATAACACTTCTCGATGCAGCAGAACAGCTAGTACTATTTAACTATCCTTTCATTCAAAAGACTATTATAGTTTATCACATTAGTCCCAGACCCAATAAAGCATAAAGACCCCTCAGACTAAGCAACTGATTTGGTAAGCTTACATACTTACCAATCGGACGTTCATTATGTCTGGCCAAATGTGCGGGCATTTCAATTTGTACTGAAAACAAAGAGGTGTACTGTACCCACTCTGGACGTTACCTTTTCTAAGCAGCTGGTGGTTGCCTGAGTCCCGTCACCTAAGGACTGATTATAATACTGGGAAACAGGTTGGGTGGGCAGCCAGTCTTAGCACTAAGAATATGCGCAAAGGAGAATAAGTAGCTAATGAAGGCTGGCACATATGGGGGGAGGATAGGCATTGGTACCCCTAGGTAATAAGTGTGTGTACCTACCTGGACGAGACCAGTGATCCAGACCCTTGTAATTATTGTGACCCTTGTGAATGACCCCTTAGGACAATCCAAACTTCTAAGGAACTAATTACCTAGGGTTCCCAGTGTCCAGCCTCCGGGCACGTGTCTGCCTTCATTATTTACTTATTCCCTTGATTAAGAGTAATTGTAAATGTGTTACATTTTTTATTTTATTACTGCATTATCCCTTGTATTAAGGGTAATTGTATTTGTTTAAATAAATGTGCAATTTATTAGCCATTTTTTGGGGGTTTACTTTTCACCAGTTGTATTATCTGTCTCCACATTAGTATTATTGGAAATATGACCGTCCCCTTTGCGCATCTTCTTAGCGCTAAGAGTGGCTGTCCATTCAACTTGTTTCCCATTTAAATTTGCCCACCCAGGTGTGGATCACCCATACACACTGGCAGATGCGCACGACATATCGCAGCTGCCTTGCTACACGGCTAATGCGATATAGCTGTGAATTATGTTGTTTGCAGGTATAGGGCTCAACCCAATTAGGTGCGAATGGCGAGTAGTGAGTTTATTTCTGGAAACTCGCACACTTCGCAGTGAAGCGCGCTCCCGAGAATTCCCCAATCCAATTAAAAATGCCTTTTCGCACTACTCACAGCGGAGGGGTGCGAATTGACTGCCAAATGAGATTTGCGAGAAATTACTGAAAATGTGGGGAGACCAACCTGGACCCCCAAAATGGATAATTTTGTCAGCAGGACCATATAGAAGGCAGTTTGTGGGCATTAGGAAGGTACTGTACGTTTTTGAATGGTGTCAAATGGCTGATTTGTGTTTTTTTTGTAATGCAAGAGAATGATAAAAAAAACAAACTTTTTTCATTTAATCTCAAACGAATTAAACAAAAAATGCAAATTAAAGTAAGAAAAAGGGTGATTTTTGGGGTACTTTGAGGGCACCTTGAATTTTTTTAAAAAAAATTATAAAAACAATTATTTTTCAACTAAAAAATTATTATAATTAACTTTGGGGTGCCTAAACTAGTTGATTTGGGGTAATTTGAGGAAACTTTTCTTTTACCTCCAAAAATGACATGTAATTATTGGACTAATTAAGCTAATTGGAAACTTCCAAATGCCTAGTCATTAAGGGGGGTGTCCAAGAGGTTCAGCACAGTGTCTCCACATTTTAGCCTTAAAATAAAGATTTTCCTTTCCATCTCTCCCCGGGTAGGTGCGAGTGGAAAGTTGCAAATTCAGTCTGACTAATTCAGTGCGAGTTGCTAATTGGATTGCAAAATGAATTCGCTATGTAAATTAGAAGTGAAAATAGCAACTCGCAATTCGCATCTAATGGGATTGACCCCATAGTGTGTGTACACACGTTTCGGCACACTTAAAGATATATTGTTCACACAGCTGACAAATGATATATTGCATACCGTGTACCTAGTATTAATTCCCTAACACCATGGCCGGATTAAGGGGGGGGGGGGCGACAGGGGCACTCGTCCCTGGGTCCCCACAAACAGAGGGGCCCCCACTAGCAGCGGTGCAGCTGGTGGCTTCACCCGCCGCTAGTGTAGTGTAGACCGCGCAGGGAGTGCGGCCACACTACACAGTGACAAACACACAGCCACCGGCGGCAGCTGTGTGTTTGTTACAGCAGCCGATGAGAGGCACACAGACTCTCATTGGCTGCTGCTTCAACGGAGGGAGCCGGCTGGAGTTCACTTATGAGCTCCGTCTTCCGGCTCCCCCCTGGGTGATGATGGGAGTGACGTCATGACGTTGACGTCTCTCCCATACTGCAGGAGAAATGGAGCCGGAGCGGACAGCGGCGGTCGCGTCAGGAGTGGGAATTAAGGTAAGTTGTGTTTTTTTTGTGTGTGTGTGTGTAAAGGGCACTGCATAGGGGGGGCCGCTTCATGGGGGCAATGCATAGGACAACTACTGGCGGCACTGAATAGGGGTGGGCTACTACTGAGGGCAGTGTATAGGGGGGCTACTTCTGGGGGCAATGCATAAGGGGGACCACTACTGGCTCTGGGGGCACTACTGAGGGCACTGTATAGGGGGACCACTACTGGGGAGTTATATAAGGGGCACTGCATGGGGGGACCACTATTGGGTCTGGGGGCACTACTGGAGGCACTGTATAGGGGGACCACTACTAGGGCATTATATAAGGGGCATTGCATAGGGGGGGACACTACTGGGTCTGGAGGCACTATATAAGGTGCACTAATGGGGGCACTGTATAGGGGGACCACTACTGGGGCATTATATAAGGGGCACTGCATAGTGGGGACCACTACTGGGTCTGGGGGCACTATATGAGGTGCACTAATGGGGGCACTGTATAGGGGGACCACTACTGGGGCATTATATAAGGGGCACTGCATAAGGGGCATTACTACAGGGGACGGTGGTATATAGGGGCCCCCACAGTCCTTAATCCGGCCCTGCCTAACACAAACATACTTTTTGTGTATGTGTATATATATATATATATATATATATATATATATATATATATATATATATATATATATATATGACTGTATATATATATATACAGTCAGGTCCATAAATATTGGGACATTGACAGCATTTTCATATTTTGGCCTCTATTCACCACCACAATGACTTTGAAATGAAACAGACCAGATGTGCTTTAACTGCAGACTTTCAGATTTAATTTTAGGGTAATTACATCCAAATCAGGTGAACGGTGTAGAAATTACAACGGTTTCTATATGTACCTCCCACTTTTTAAGGGGTCAAAAGTAATGGGACAAACTAAACAATCCTAAATCTAACTTTCACTTTTTAATACTTTGTTGCAAATCCTTTGCAGGCAATTACAGCCTGAAGTCTGGAACGCATAGACATCACCAGACGCTGGGTTTCATCCCTGGTGATGCTCTGCCAGGCCTCTACTGCAAATGTCTTCAGTTCCTGCTTGTTCTTGGGGCATTTTCCCTTTAGTTTTGTCTTCATCAAGTGAAATGCACGCTCAATCGGATTCAGGTCAGGGGATTGACTTGGCCATTGCATAACATTCCACTTTTTAGCCTTAAAAAAACTCCTTGATTGCTTATGCAGTATGCAGAATTCATTCTGCTGCTTTTGTCAGCAGTCACATCATCAATAAATACAAGAGAACCAGTTCCATTGGCAGCCATACATGCCCACGCCATGACACTACCACCACCATGCTTCACTGATGAGGTGGTATGTTTTGGATCATGAGCAGTTCCTTTCCTTCTCTTCTCTTCTCTTCCCATCACTCTGGTACAAGTTGATCTTTGTCTCATCTGTCCATAGGATGTTGTTCCAGAACTGTAATGGCTTTTTTAGATGTTGTTTGGCAAACTCTAATCTGGTCTTCCTGTTTTTGTGGCTCACCAATGGTTTGCATCTTGTAGTGAACCCTCTATATTCACTCTTGTGAAGTCTTCTCTTGATTGTTGACTTTGACACATATACATCTACCTCCTCGAGAGTGTTCTTGATTTGGCTAACTGTTGTGAAGGGGTTTTTCTTCACCAGGGAAATAATTCTTTTGTCATCCACCACAGTTGTTTTCCGTGGTCTTCCGGGTCTTTTGGTGTTGCTGAGCTCTCTGGTGCATTCTTTCTTTTTAAGAATGTTCCAAACAGTTGATTTGGCCACACCTAATGTTTTTGCTATCTCTCTGATGGGTTTGTTTTGATTTTTCAGCCTAATGATGGCTTGCTTCATTGATAGTGACAGTTCTTTGGATCTCATATTGAGAGTTTATAGCAACTGATTCCAAATGCAAATGTCACACCTAGAATCAACTCCAGACCTTTTACCTGCTTAATTGATAATGAAATAACGAGGGAATAGCCCACACCTGTCCATGAAATAGTCCCATTACATTTGGTCCCTTAAAAAGTGGGAGGCACATATAGAAACCGTTGTAATTCCTACACTGTTCACCTGATTTGGATGTAATTACCCTCAAATTAAATCTGAAAGTCTGCAGTTAAAGCACATCTTGTTTGTTTCATTTCAAAACCATTGTGGTGGTGAATAGAGGCCAAAATCTGAAAATTCTGTCAATGTCCCAATATTTATGGACCTGACTGTATATGTACATACATAGAGTATATATGTAAACAATGAATCAAACTGAATGTGGAAGGAAACCAGAGATCCTAGAAAAAATATAAACTCCATACAGATAAGGCCCTGGTTGGGAATTTAAACTATGCAACTAATATTGTGAGGCAAAGATCTTAGGCACTGTGCAATTGTGCAGCCACCTCTGCTGTCCACTTTAACTGCCACAAATATTGTGGAGTTTCCTTACTTACATCTCTTTTACATTGTGCCAGTTTGCACCCGGGATTTTGTTCACGCGCCCATCCTGGGTGCAACCTGGCACTAATGGTTCGATGACACCATCGGCATCGTGTGTTGACCCAGCGCTTAGAGATGATCTCTTCTCCAAGCGCCAACTCTACCCGGCGTTTTCGTATGTGCAGTAGGAAATCACCGGGAAAATGGCTGCCGTGCCATTTTTTGCCCGGTGACCTGCGCATGCGCAGTAGACTCAGGGCACTGACTAGTGTCTGGAGTCTACTGCTGCTGCCAGATCGCTGAAGGCAGCCGGGGAGAGAGGAAGGGGCCCCAGACGGGGAGTGAACACTGGCCCCCTCCTCTCTTAATACGTCCCTAACTATAGGTTAAAGGGCACACGTTAAAAACCAATGATGGTAACAGAACAGCTACAGAACAATGTAAAGGAATAATAATTTGTGGCAAATTCATAGGGTGACTGATACAAGAGCAGTGGTGTACAGTGTTCCCGCCAGGCTGTTTTAGCAGGAAGCCGTGTCCTGTCCGATTTCAAAAGAGCAGAATGCGCCCTGCCCCTTTTGGCGGCGCACCGCTAAAACAGCCTGCCGGGTGCCTGTCCCGTGGGTGGGAAGAATAGCCGTGCATCGATCCCTGCTGGTGAATAGATGCCGGGCACATGCTATTCACTGACACAGGAGAACTTGGGGGAAGCTCAGCATGTCCATAAGTACCGGGCACACCCACAAGAGTGACGAAAAGGCCTTTTCACATGGCCATGCCCTTGCAAGCGCCCCTTTCTAGGTCTGGCGGTGGACCTAAAATGAACATTAACAGGGGTATTCAATATGAAACGTTAACTTCACTGTCGAAGTTAACGTTTCATATTGGAGTTTTTACCTGCGTTAAAGTATCGGGCGCGCTCCCGCTTATACCCGTATTCAATATAAAATTAATGAAAACGGGAAACTCCGAAGTTGGATTTGCGTAAAGTTATGAATTTTTCCTTGTAAGACCCCCCTAAAGTAGTAAAAACATGGGGGAACACTATGGGTACCCCCGTTTTAGCCTTTAATTGAAAGTCGGGGATTTAAATAGCCGCAGCAGGTGTTTTTTTCCCGACATTGAAGAAGTGATGCAGAAGAGCACTTAGGTTATATTTTTTGTTTTTTTAAGTGGTCCCATCAAATTTGGGATACATGAAAATGGGTACTAGCATATTTTTATGTCCCTAAAGTAAGTTTTTAAAAATTCAGCATTTGTGCACCTGCCGCTATAATTCTATTCTAGAAAACACCTGCCGCATACTTGCAGAATAGCCCTGAACCTATTTCCCTATTGTTATACAATTTTTTCCCATTTTTTTTTTTTCACCCCAATTTTTTAATTATTTTTTTGGGGTGTCCCTATTTTTTTTTTTACTTTTTTTGACACAGTTTTTTTTTAAATGTCATTCCCAGGGGTGCAGGCTTTTTTTTTTATTAAGCCTGCATCCCTAAACCCCAATTCTGCACTTTTTTTCGACACCTATTCAATGGTGAAAGTTATCCCCGTTTTTTATCAAAGACTTTTCAAAACTGCGATAAGTCTTTGAAATTGAATACGGTGTAAAAGTCAAACCTGTGATAATGACGTCAAAAGTGCGATATTAATGCAAAAACGATGTTATAGCTCCCATATTGAATACCCTTATAAGTGTATATCGAGTCATAAAGCAGAAGATATACAGATGTGTCCTCAGATTGTGGCTTCAGGCACGCCAAAAAAACCCTCAGTGTGCAAGGTCCTGGGCGACTCTGCCGCACAAAGCATCTTTCTCACTCAAAATGTGCATCTTATTTTCATAAATAAAACAACTGAAAGCGACAAAACTACTCTGCTAGATAACACTGATCAATGTAATGTGACAATTGTACATCTGTGTGTGCAGAGACGTCACCAGGTCTGGTGACACCCGGTGCGCACTATGACTATCCCTGCGTGCCGGAGACTCACCCGCACCCAAAAAGAGGGCGTGACCTAAAATAAAGGGGCATGGCCCCACGGGAAATTCCTATGACTTCACTCCGGGTGTAGCCCATCATTGCTGGAGATGCTGGGCTGTCAGCTCCTCTTCTATGACAGGAGCCGTGTGCTGCAGGAAAATATCACACTGCAGCACGGGCTCATGTCACTGCAGATGAGCCGGCTCCGAGGGTGACACCCGATGCATCCCGCACCCCCCTTGATGACGCCACTGTGTGTGAGTGAATGAGTCTAAATCTGTATAAGTAGTGATACAATGCCTCAGACATGGCTTTTTCCTCAGGCCAAGTTCTGTTGTGCTTCATCTGCGAGTTTCTCCACGTGTAATACGAATCTCTGTATGTTTAAAGTCGCAGCCCAGAGGCTCTAGTACACTTTGAGTGGTGTTTTACTGCGCCTGTGATGCAAATAACAAGAGATATGGTAAGAACTTACCTTTGTTATCTCTGTTTCTACGAAGTCCATAGGGTCCACAGGGTGACCTTGGGGTATAGCTGGATCCTGGATCCTCGGGCACCACGGAGTTAAGGCTTTTAGCTGCTCCCAGGATGCACTTGGGTCCAACCTCCCCTATACCCCGCCCCCGAGCCACAGGCACCTCAGTTGGTAAGCAGCCCAGGCCGGAGGAGGAGACGAAACAGAGAGAAGGAAGACTGGAACACACAAGAACCATACTCACAGAAATGGGAGACGGAAAACCGGTGACCAGTCACAGAGCCCATATGAAGCCAGGTGCGTCAGGGCGGGTGCCCTGTGGACCCTATGGACTTCGTAGAAACAGAGATAACAAAGGTAAGTTCTTACCATATCTCTTGTTTTCTACTTCAGGGTCCATAGGGGTCCACAGGGTGACCTTGGGGATGTCCCAAAGCAGTCCAACTAAGGGCGGGGACGCTCCTGTGCTGATAGGAGAACCCGGCGCCCAAAGGATGCATCCTGAGAGGCAAAGGTGTCAAACGCATAGAACCTCAAAAAGGTCTGAATGGAAGACCAGGTGGCCGCCTTACAGAGCTGAACAGCAGAGGCGCCACGGCTAGCAGCCCAAGAAGGGCCCACGGACCGAGTGGAATGAGCCTTAACCGAGGCTGGAACAGGTAAACCCTCCTGCATATAAGCCTCAATAATAACAGAACGAAGCCAACGGGCTAGAGTCTGTTTGTTGGCAGGCCAACCCCTCTTGTGAAAACCAAAGAGGATAAACAAAGAATCCGACTTCCTCACAGAACTAGTCCGGTCCACATAAACCTGGAGTGCCCTTACAACGTCTAAGGAAGTCTCCCCAGCCGAAAGATCAGGTGACTGAAAGGCTGGTACAACAATTTCCTGATTAATGTGGAACCTGGAAACCACCTTAGGCAGGAAATCAGGACGAGTGCGAAGCACCGCTCTGTCCTGATGAAAAATCAGAAAAGGGGGACGACAAGAAAGCGCCCCCAAATCTGAAACCCTCCTGGCAGAAGCAATTGCCAAGAGGAAAACAGTTTTAAAAGTTAGCCACTTGAGCTCCACTGACTCCAAGGGCTCAAAAGGAGGACCCTGTAAGGCCCTAAGAACCACCGCCAAATCCCACGGGGCCACAGGTGGCACAAAGGGAGGCTGGATTCTCAAAACACCCTGGAAAAAAGTGTGTACGTCCGGCATAGCAGCGATCCTGCGCTGGAACCACACCGACAGACCAGACACGTGTACCTTCAGTGAAGAAAGACGTAATCCTAAGTCCAAACCGGACTGAAGGAAAGCCAGAATACGCGAAACTCGGAACACCTGGGGATCATAGTTTCTGGCCTCGCACCACTGAAAGTAAGTGTGCCACACTCTGTGATAGATCCTCGTGGAAGCAGGCTTGCGCGCCCTCAGCATGGTGGTAATAACGGAGCTAGAAACGCCCCGAGACCTCAGGACGGCTGTCTCAAGAGCCACGCCGTCAAAGATAGTCGACCCAGATCCGGGTGAAGACAGGGCCCCTGAGACAACAGGTCCCGCCGTTGAGGTAGGAGGTACGGAGCGTCGATGGACAGGCTCCGCAGATCGGAGTACCACGGCCTTCTGGGCCACGCTGGGGCCACCAGGATCAGTGTGCCTCCGTCCTGTTTGAACTTGCGCAGGACCCGAGGCAGCAGAGATATCGGAGGGAACAAGTAAGCCAGGCGAAACAGCCATTTCACCGACAGCGCGTCTATCAGACTTGCACCTGCGTCCCTTGTCCTTGACCCGTACACAGGCAGCTTGTGATTGTAACGGGACGCCATCAGGTCCAGCTCTGGCAGCCCCCACTTGTCCACGAGTAGTTGGAATACCTCTGGATGAAGCGACCATTCCCCGGGATGCACATCGTAACGGCTGAGGAAGTCTGCCTCCCAATTGAGGACTCCTGGGATGAAAACTGCCGAGAGAGCTGGAAGATAGCGCTCCGCCCAAGCCAGGACGCGGGACACCTCCGACATCGCAGCTCGACTGCGAGTCCCTCCCTGGTGATTGATGTACGCCACCGTGGTGGCGTTGTCTGACTGCACCTGAACGGCCCTTCCGTGAAGAGCGGTGCCGGACGACTGCAGGGCTCTGTATACTGCCCGCAGTTCCAGGATGTTGATGGGAAGAATCGCTTCCTCCGCCGACCAACGACCCTGAAGTGACAAGGAGCCTGTCACCGCCCCCCAACCCCGGAGACTGGCATCTGTCGTGAGCAGAACCCATTCCGGGATCCAAAAGGGGCGCCCCTCCAGGAGATGCGCTGTCTGCAGCCACCAGGCTAGGGACAGACGCACCTCCGAGGACAACACCAGCATCTGAGAGCGGATCCTGTGTGGCAATCCGTTCCATTCTGAAAGAATCAGCCCCGGCAGGGGCCTGGAATGGAACTGGGCAAACTCCACCATGTCGAATGCCGACACCATGGACCCCAAAACTCTCATCGCTGAGTGCACCGACACTCTGCCACTGCTCAGACAACTGTGAATCCGCAGCTGTAAGGAGGAGACCTTCTCTGGAGTCAGAAAAATCCGTTGCTGACGAGAGTCCAGCAGGGCCCCCAAATGAACCATCCGTTGTGATGGGATGAGGGAGGATTTCTTCCAGTTGATCAACCAGCCGTGCGCCTGTAGACAAGCGACCGTCAGGTGGAGATGCTGGATCAGTACCTCCGGGGAGCTTGCCAGCAAGAGGAGGTTGTCTAGATACGGTAGCAACCGTATCCCCTGGCTCCGAAGGTGAGCCGCCATGACCGCCATCACCTTGGTAAATACCCTTGGTGCCGTGGAGAGACCAAAGGGTAGAGGCCTGAATTGGTAGTGGTTGTGGAGAATAGCAAACCGCAGAAACCGTTGGTGCGATGTTGCTATAGGCACATGGAGGTAGGCGTCCTGGATATCCAGGGAGACCATATAATCCCCCGGTTCCATCGCCAGTATGATGGAACGCAAAGTTTCCATCCTGAATTTGGGAACCCTGAGAAACCTGTTCAGGGACTTCAAATTGAGGATGGGGCGATGAGAGCCATTGGGTTTCTGCACCAGAAACAGCGTAGAGTAATACCCCATCCCACGTTGAGACTGTGGTACGGGTATAATGACCCCCGCCGTCAGCAAGGCCTCTATGGCTTCCTGAACCTGCAAGGCCTTGGTTTTGTCCTGAGAAGGACTTGTGCAAAAAAACTGGCAAGGCGGCCTGTGCCGAAAAGACAGGGCGTACCCCTGGGAGACCACTTCTCGCACCCAGGCATCCGTGGTGGTATTGTGCCAGCACTGGGCGAATTGAAGAAGTCGGCCTCCCACTCTGGGGTCCCCCAGAGGGAGGCCCGTCCCATCACGCAGAAGGCTTATCTTCTGGCTTGGAAGAAGGGCGCCTAGCACTCCAGGCTTGCTTCTTTGGCTTTGAGGCGGTCTTGGGTGCGGACTGCCTCGGGAAGGACTGACCCTTTGCCTTGCCCTGAACCCGAAAGGAACGAAACGCCGAGCTCCGGACCTTAGCAGGTGTAGTAGCTGAAGGGAGGAAGGCTGACTTGGATTTTGCCAGGGTATCTACTATTTTGTCCAGGTCCGGACCAAATAGTAATTCCCCATTAAAAGGTAAGGCCTCCAAGCCTTTCTTTGAATCCGCGTCTGCTCTCCAAGACCGCAACCACAAGGATCTACGAGCAGACACTGCTGCCGCCGAAACCCTAGAGGTCAACAGGCTAGCATCCAAAGATGCTTCTCCAATGTAGGAGGCGGCATCTCTCATCTGTCCTAACAACGCCCCCTGGACGTCCGGAGATTCATCCGTAAACGTGTCCTCCAAGGCGTTGGCCCACCCCTCAATGGCCTTGGCCACCCAGGAGATGGCCATGGACGGCCGGGCTACAGCCCCTGAGAGAGAATAAATAGACTTTAGACAAGTCTCCACCTTCCTGTCCGTAGGATCCTTCAGCGAGGATATAGACGGCAATGGCAAAGTAGCACTCCTGATGAGGCGTGTTACATGGGAATCGACTGCAGGCGGAGTTTCCCATTTCTTACAATGCACTTCCGGGAATGGATAATTGGACGCCAAGCGTTTCTGTGGCAGGAAACGCTTACTGGGCGTCTGCCAGGCCACCGCCATGTGATCAGTCAACTGATCAGACAAGGGGAACGCTGTAGAAGTAACCTTAGCTTTTTTAAAACTAGGATACCTTGACTTGGGAGCGGGTGCCTCATCCTCAATCAGAAGAATAGCCCGCACCGCCTTAACCAGAGCCCGCACATTGATGGAAGACTTAGTGTCTACCTCCTGGACTGAGGCATCTGAGGCTGAGTCATCCTGTACCTCACCATCATCCGAGAACCCCTCAGAATCCGAAAGATGCGCAGCCTGTGCCATGACTGAGCGTTTAGACGCCCTGGAGGGCACGTCACTGCGCAACATCGA
This sequence comes from Taudactylus pleione, assembly GCA_031769625.1. Lineage (NCBI taxonomy): Eukaryota > Metazoa > Chordata > Amphibia > Anura > Myobatrachidae > Taudactylus > Taudactylus pleione. The sequence goes on from JAUIMM010000043.1 coordinate 2,474,625, forward strand.
CTGAAAAGCCGAAAATGCTGCCGCCAAATCTTGGACAGTGTGGGAAAGCGCATCCACCCAGGGTGGAGGAGCTGTCACAGGAGCCTGAAACGGCACCACAGCCGGCTGTGCCACAGGGGTGGACTGAATATACATTGGCAACCCCGCATAGGGACCAACAGGCTGAGACCCCGGGGGAGTCTGCAATAATTGTGGGACACCCGGGGAATGGGGGATGGCAGGCTGGGGCAACGCCCTAGTAGGGGCGGCAGTCGGGACCGACAGTCGGTCCGCGATTGACACCAGCACCTGGGAAAACATCGCCCATGGTGGCTCCTGCGAAATGGGAGGTTTAGACGTACCAGGGACCGCCTGGCACCGTCCGCACAGGCCGTCCTGTGACAAATCCTCCCTATCCACTCCTGCAGAACAGCGCCTGCAGGAGAACAATACCGGAGCCCCGGAGTGCTCAATCTCCTCCTCAGACATGACTTAGGAAGAAAACGTGCGCACTCACCAGTGTGCTGAACAACAGCCCACAATATGGCACCGTGTAATACACAACTGTATGTGACGGACCTCACAAATACGTGATCTATATAGGTGAGGTCAGTAGAAACACCCTTCCCCCGCACACCTGTAGGGCTTGTAGGAGAAGGAAAGGGATAGGTACAGGCTGACAGTAAGTAGAAAAAAGACACAGACAGGCAGCACTAGCAAAAGTCACATACCATGCAGGAAGATATACTCACTGCACCTTTCCACTACAATCAACCTCCCAGATTCAGTGTCTGGGAGGGCTATAGCGCTGTGTACACTGTCCTTCTGCAGGGGAGAGGTACACAGGGGGACCGGTCCGCGTGCTCCCTGAGAGTATCCATGCTGCCACAGAGAAAATGGCCGCTGGAGACCTCAGAGGAGGAGTGGCCGAGTATCTGCAGCTCAGCGACGCCAGACTCCGAGCTGAAAGGCGCGCTGAGCTGAGGGGAGGAGCCGCTGACAGGGAAGGCTTCCTCCCCTGGCTAGCATATTAACCCCCGGGTTGCCGGCATCCCGCTTGCCGCGATATTAACCCTGGTGGTCTAGTGGTCTGGCGGGGTATGCCTCCGCTGGAGGGGGGGCCCGCCGCCACTGCTAGCGCCCCCGGTCTGTCCCCTAGACCGGGGGCATGGGACTGCATTTAATCAGCGGTGCGCGGCTTACCTGATCTCCCCGGCGTCTTCCGGCAGCAGTCCCGGGGGAAACCAGAGTCCGGCTAGTACAGACTCTGGCTTCCCCCGCCGTTATCCCCAGTTCAGTGCTGGCGTCGCGGCGCCAGCAGGGAGAAGGAGCGGCAGCGTGGGCGTCTGTACAGACAGCCCAGCGCTGCCGCTCTGTAGAAAAACTGTAGTAAAAAATAAATAAATAAATTTAACTAAGTTAAATAAAAAAATTAAAAGCTTTAGGGGGCTGCTCCAGCAGCCCACCCCGCAGGGTGACCCGACTCCGGCCGGGCACCATCTAAAACTGAGGTGCCTGTGGCTCGGGGGCGGGGTATAGGGGAGGTTGGACCCAAGTGCATCCTGGGAGCAGCTAAAAGCTTTAACTCCGTGGTGCCAGAGGATCCAGGATCCAGCTATACCCCAAGGTCACCCTGTGGACCCCTATGGACCCTGAAGTAGAAAAGACATTGTAAAGAAAAAGGCAGTACGCTCCATCTCTCAGACCGGTTCAGGCACGCCAGGCATTTCACGCCGCATGGTGTATGCAGGGGCGGATTGACAGTTATCTTCAGTGGGATAAATCCCGGTGGGCAGATTGGTCTGTGGGGCAGCCCGTCGGCTGAGGAGGGGGGATGCCATTCATGCATACATGTCTGCCTGCTTGCCCAGATTGTCTCCTCTCCACTCTTTCCCCTCCACACGCTGTTAAACTGTATAGTTTCTAATAGTCTCTTTTTTTTTTTTTATAGACTAACTGATAGCTAGGATCCGGAGAGGGCAGGGGCGTATCTATAATGGGTGCAGTGTGGACCCCGCACCGCACCGCACACCCTGCACCTAGAGTGCCACGTCGGAGCGGAGGTCCGGCGCTCTAAAAACGACTGCTCATGCACAGTTCAGGGAAAATGGCCACAGCTGCCATTTTCCCGGTGATCTGTGCATACTCTATAGACTCTGGGCGCACTCTAGTGCCCAGAGTCTGTAACTCCAGCACTGGCCGCGCACAGCTCAGTGCGCTGCCGGGCCGCCGGACAGAGAGGAGGGGGCCAGTGTCGGAGACTGCACACACGCGCCCTCCTCTCTAGAAACACCCCTGGGAGAGGGAGATTAATTATTCTGTACTAGTGTGGGTGGATGGGGTAATGATGATCTGTCTGTCTGAGAGGGAGTTTTTTTTTTCCTGTACTAAGGGGACATGTTCTGTCTGTGGGGGAGGGGGCTATTTTGTGCTAAGGGGAGATGATCTGGGGAGGGGGGGAAACTACTGCACTAGGGGGAGATGATCTGTCTGTGTGGGAGGGTGATATTGTTTGCTAAGGGAAGATGATGATGATGATTTGTCGGTGGGAAGTGGAGATATTCTGTGCTAATGGAAGAAGAAGTGTGTGGGGAAGATGGGCTATTCTGTGCTAAGGGGACATGATCCATGTGTGAGAAAGGGGGGCGAGGGCAGGAGAACACCACTGGGGAGACGCAGAATAAATGTGCTGTTGAGGCGCAGGATGATGGTGCTGGGGAGACGCAGATGGTACCAAGGGCTCTATTTATTAACATTTTTACTAAAATAAAGTGAAAAAGGGTGTTTTCACACCCTTTTCACATTATTTTAGTATCACCTATAGTTATTACAGGGCAATTGGAGTAGAATTCATAAAAACTCTACTCCAACCCCTAAGTATCACTTATTTTTAGTAATCAGATAGCATTTCCCACAATTGTAATGGGAAATGTGATCCGACCAAAGTTACTAAAAATAAATTGTAAAAAAATATCGGGGAAAGCCCTGTGATAATAATGCCACCTGGAGGTGGTGTTATCCAGGGTCTCCCCCATTTACAGGGCTCCTACTCTGCTCTAAAAGGCAGAGCAGGGCCCGGAGTTGGTCCCAGTGATCAGCTGTGTGGTCTAAACAGACCGTAAGCTGATCTCTGCTAAAAAAAAAAAAAAGAAAAATGACTTACCTGACTCCATGGACCGGTGGTCGGGGCTTCGGTGATGCTCTCCCTCCAGGCAGCCGGTCTCCCATGGTGCACTGCGGCCCAGTCATCAGGTGATGGGGTCCCAGTGCAGTATGGGATATCAGCTCACCGGAGCACCGATGACTGCAGGTAAGAGCAATTTAGGGAGGGTCGCGGGGGGGGGGGGGGGGGAAGGGCTTAATGACAGCGGCGGGGCTTAGCGCCGGGGGGGAGGGGGTTGGTAGCAGCGGCGGCTGGTCAGTGCATGCGCGGGCACTTTGTCACAGTATTTTTTGTGAAAATACTGTGACTAGTGTGTGGAGGGGATTCGCAGGGACAGAGCTTTCTCGCAAGCTCTGTCCCTGCAAGGGATTTGTAGTAAATCCCTGTGATCTTGCCTGAATTCGCAATGCAAATTCAGTCAATAATATCACACTACAATCTGCATTACAAATGCGGATTGTAGTAAATAGAGCCCCAAATGAGCAAATATACTTTATTAATAGAACATTTTTGATATGGGAAACTCCCATTTTGCCCTGCCCCAAAACTTGTTACTATATATTATTTGGTTGAACCTCTATTTCATGATGATGACATTGGTTTTATTGCAACGCAAACAGGCGGCTTCCGGACCATGTGATCTCCAGCATGAGTAGTGAATACTGACTCAAGACACTGCCTGTCCAGGGAGGATCAGTTTCTTCAGAGGTTCCTCATTGCAGAGACATCATATAGGTAAGAAAATGCTCATTCACCTGCTCGCTGTGCTTATACACTGGATAGAGGGATTGGGGGCATGGCTATCAGCTCCAGGAGCAGTGGGTATGCCCCCCAGCTTGAGAAAATGGGGGGAGTGGCTTGCAGGCATGGCATTTTACATTAGGCCACACCCCTTGCAAATAGGCTTCACCCACTTTTCCAGCCACACGCCAACGGCGCGCTCATATAGGGCCTCTTGCGCAGTTTTTTCCAGGGCCACTTTAAATTCCCAATCCACCCCTGGGTGTATGTAAACCAGATGTATGAGGACACACCTGTATTCAGTGACGGGTACATGAAAACAAAGGTAATGGTAGCAAGATTGATACAGAAGAGGCACATAAAAGCCTTCAAGAGGCTGAAAAGTATTTAGACAATAAGTGAAGTGAGATTGGCATGGGAGGAAGGACAATAGCTGTATGGATACTTTTAAATAAAGGAAGGGCTGGCACAGAACGATAGGTGAGACTAGTTTCCTGGTTCTCTTAGAGGAAGCAGGAGCACATATTAATGCTATACAGAATGTGCAGCAGCCAGGACTATGGAGTCTGAAACCGTTTTGTAAGAAAAGCAGAGACTCAATCTTCAAAATAAAACATTATTATACAAATATCAGTGATTGCATTATACGAATCAATCATTCCGTCATTTCCCAGGCACTCCTCCAGAACAGTCCCATGTGTCTGAACACATGAACCTGATTATATCTTGCAGAAAAGAACAACTAAACAGCAGGCGGAGAAAGCCAATAAGTGGTGTTTCCAAAGACAAAAAATACCAAAGACCAGCGAAGCACTGATCTGAAAACAAAGTCCTTTCATTCAGACTGATCTGTGAAAGTATGATACTAACAACGTTGGTAGTAAGGGATAGCTGTGGAGCACCAATAATGTTAGTTAGTACAACAGGGGTGAGGATTAGCAGCAGTATTAGTTGCTGGAGAATATATTACAGTGAAATCATGTATGTCAGGACTTGCATCATTCAGAGTCAGCAAAGCTGGGTTGTTCCCTGGAAACAAAGCGCTGTAGAAAATGGGAAAAAACCTGTAGCTGAATAGTGGAGTTCAAGTGTCCATACAATGGTCTGTGAGTGGAATTAACACATAGGCCCGTATTCAATTAGAGATCTGCAAAAAGTATCGCCGAATGTGACTTTTCGCCTGTCAGAAACTTATCTCCGTATTCAATACCACCCGCTTTTCGCGTACGCGGAAAGTCAATGCAATGTAATAGGCAAAAAAGATTTGCCTCTGAATAGCAGGATAAAATAAGTGCAACATTTTTGTTTTAGGGTGCAAAGGTGGGGAAACCACTCAGACTCCTTGGGACAGCCCCCAAAAGGACAACTGTGTAAAAAAATTCCTGAAAAAAAATTTAAGAACATCCCAAAAAAGTACTTTGAATTTGGGGGCAAAAAAAAGTGGGGGGACAACTTTGCAAACTAGCGAAATAAGGTTCTGGTGGTGCTCTAATAAGGGCTCAAGTGTTTTGGGGATTGCAGGTGCTTGTATGACGGTGGAATTTTACTTTTTAAAAAAAAACCTTCACTTTAGAGACATTAAAATATGCTAGCACTCATTTTCAGGTACCCCAAATTTGCCAGGACTACTTATTTTCCTAAAAAAATACTGCTTTATGCCATTCTTCACCACTTGTGCAATGACGCTAATTAGAGGCTATTGTACCAACTTAAGTACCCCAGTTTTATTAGGGCTATTCGGGCACTTCTACATTGATCCCCAATGTCAATGCATCCATTTGGGGGGTTCAGGCTGATTACCCCGATTCTGATACTACTTTCTGCCTGTTCTGACTTCGCGTGTCGCCATTGTCGCGTCTTTTGGAATTTAATAGGGCAAATAGTGGTGACACGCACGATAAGTTTCCGCGGCCAAAAGACGCGATGTAGGCGAAAAGTCCGGCATGCAAAACTTTATCGCGGGTGCACAACTAATTGAATGCGGCCCATAATGTGATATGAATAATGTTGGTACTGGTCAGTACAGGCCAGGGATAGGCAAGGAGTACTAAATGAAAGTTGGTAAAACAGGGGTGATGATTAGCAGCGTTGTGCATTATTTATTGGAGAATACATGATAACTACATATTTCAGGGAATAAAATCACTCCTGTCATAACATTTGAAAGACTATTTCTGTCCAGAAGAAGTGTGGCCTAATAATATCATGTCACATGTAACCAATGCTGCCGCCATCACCCACAACTAGACTGCAATAATTACCACATGCAGCCATCACACTCACACACTACGCTATGTTTTCTTGCTCAGAAACTTGAATAAAATAAATATATTTTATGTTTAATCTAAGCAGCCTGATGAAAATGTCTTCAACTGTTTACTACATTAAATTAAAATACAGTAATTGCTATTTATGAAGAAGCCAGGCGGTAGTAGCCCCCCCCCCCCCCCAAAAAAAAAAGAAGGTTGGTGTGCCTCATATACAGCCCTGGTAGAAGATTACCGATCTTTGGCCAATATCACCAACTGAAAATCACTACCAATAAGTCAAAGCTCATACTCATGGACCCCCAAACAGTTCATGTTTTCCAGGTCTCCTCACAAAATTGCAGTGAATAAATTAGCTTCACCTGTGAATCTTTTAAAATGTGCCAGTGAGTTAATGAATACACCTGGTACACCTGCTAGGTGACCTGGAAAACGTGAACTGTTTGGGGGTCCTGACTACCAAGTTTGAGAACCACTGGAATAGACATTAGCTCAACAAGCAACATGATTAAAATGTCAGCATTTTGTGTCGACACCAGAATGTTGAATGTAGTTAATTTTAGACTAAACCTAATACACAAATGTCCTGTTGACGTTCTGAACAGATACTGCTGTAAGATCTCCAAATTGAAAACCAAATATAAAAAGTGTCACGTACATTTGAAGACACAGGAACTTTTTGAAAAAAAAAAAGCATAAAAGAAATGTCATCACTATAGAAAACACAAACAAGAAAACATATGGAGCCTTGTTTCTTTCATATTACAATAGGACAACTAAGTTGCACTAATGCACATTACTTGAACTTTAATTATTACCAATTAGCTGTTGCTTCGCCCAAGATTAAATCACTTCTAGCAAAATTTTTTTTTTTTAAGTAATAGGTGTTATAGTTGTATTGCTTTGCATAGGGTCCCTGTCGTGGGAGCGGCCCCACTATACAGAACAGTTGTAGCAGAAGGGCCGGTGCAAGGTTTCTTGACACCCTAGGCAAACATTCTGGCCACCCCCCCCTTCCCCAGGCCCACTTTCCAGCCCCACAGGTGAAAATTTGGAGGTAGCATCTTAGAGTGACATTTCCACCCACTACTGTCAAATAGAGGAACACCCCATTCCAAAACAAAAATGTAAAAAACCCACTATGCATTACATTTACGGAGACTCCCAGGCAGGCTGCAGTGTAGGGTGGGACATAGGCAGTACTCACTCCAGAAGCAGACACGGGAAACCCACACAGGCTAATCAGGGTGTTTCTCATGATCTGGGCTCTGCTTCAGCTTCTGCTACTGCTTATCCAGCATCACCACCTGGACAACCATCCGTCTCTCAACCTGCAGCAGGAACCCTTTTCCAGCATCATAAAGTACAGGGGAGCCGATCCCTCCTGAGGTCGATGCAGCAGCATGTAGTTCAAGTGTACTTTAATGGAGCTGCGTATGCTGGAAGCTTTGAAGGGTAGGCAGCGGATGCAGTTCCCCCTCAAGAGGTAACACAAGCGGTGGCTGTCAGTACCATTGTGCACTTCCGCCTTGAGGGTTGTCACAGACGCTACTCACTCATATTACATTGTTTTCCCCCTTAGCATCTTGGGGCCCCCCCAACAGGAACCTGCTGACCCCTGGTCCAGACCAGGAAGCGGGATGTGTCTGACTTTTCTACCCGACAGCCTCAGGAGGTTGCCCCCTCAGGTCCCAGTGCCCTTAGGCAGCTGCCTAATGGAAGCACC